>KZ613950.1:0-600000 GCA_002865655.1 Hyaloscypha variabilis F | reverse complement strand
TTCGTCGCAGCGATTATGGAGGGGTATGCTGACTTCCCACTTCCGAAACCGAACATTTTGAAATGCTGATAGATTACAGGAGCAACAGTTGGTGACGCTGGCCTGACGCGAATAAGTGGTCCCCGGTGTGGATATATATAATATATTTAAGGGTTGATGTGTGTGCCAGGGGACCCCAACCCAATATCCGGAAAAACTGTCTGGGTAATGGTCGCGTGTTGACACAATCCGTCCGCAGTTTTGGGAAGTTAACACGGCGCGGGAAACGTTCTCGTACGTTCGGGGTGGTGAAAGCGGAAGGGATGGCCTGGCGTTTGGGTCCAGAGAAACGTCCTTTCGGCTGAAATAATTCGGATCAGCATGTGCCATCCATAACGAGAATATTATAACAAGGGTGTCGATCGACAACGGTTTATAAGGGAAAAGATTCCTCGTGATATTAACAAGCATTCAGCGGGCCGAGTCTCGAATCGTTTCGAACACGATTTGACGTTCGTGTCGCAGTCGTGGATTTGCGTGGAGTTCTGATATAGGAGGGGGGTCAAGGGAAAAGTGGTTGCATACCTCAAATGGGAGCTGTTCGTTTCAACATTCCATGCTGTCATTCACAATGCGTTGGAATTTGCGTCCAATGGCGGAATGGCGGGGGTTATGGGTGGGCGAGGTGGTGACAATAACTCGAGAAACTGCCTGAGAGGAGCCCAGGAGCCCTGGAGCAGAGACAGGTAGGTACAAAGCAGGTCTCCTGGAAGGTGCAGGAGCGTAAGCCGCCCAACATGCAGCGACGGAAGCAGGAACTGGGTACAAATGAGCTGGTCCCCGCTGGTGTTCGAGGTGCAGGCAGAGGCTGACTTGGACAGTGGATAGTGGAGGAGGCACTTTGCGAAGATAATCCTGGGCTGCAGAGGTCAGAGATATAGAGAGAGATGTAACCTCAACGAGAGATAGATCAGCCCAGAGGTGAGAAGACATTTCCGAAAGGATTCGCAGATGGCCAGAAAAGCACTGGTACCAGGCTGTCCAGTGCCCTCCGGACTGTCTTCCACTTCGCCCTGGCCCAAACTTGGCCAATGGACGGGAGCTTACCAGCCCCGGGAAGCTGGGTATGTTCTTCTCGGCGGCCAGGGGCCCATGGAGAGAACTTTGAGAAGCACAGGGGAGTGCTGGCTGGCGGTGCCCGTTGAGAGCTGCGCAGACAGCGGCCCAGGGCCTGCGTGCGGGTGTGGGTGTGGAGGGGCACAGTGCGGGAAGCGAAAGCAGCGCGGCCGAGGACCTCCCATTGGCCAATTAGCGAAAGAACCGAGGGCGCCCGTATTCAGGGGTTTGCTCCCAACCCAACCCAGCCTTCGCAAGCTCGTCGGCGGCGGGCACTACTTTAGGATGCGCTAAAGCGAATTCCGAATAGCGTCAATGAGAATCTTCTCATTTTCTCAAACCGCTTGGCTGGATGGCGCTGGAAACTGCACTGCACTGCACTGCAGCACCCATTGCACTGTACTTTCGTAGGGCTCCCGCGATAGGGCCGCGATGCAACTCGGACGTCGTACACCAGTGCCATCGAGTGGCCTGGCCCGAGGCGGGGAGCCGGCAATAGAGGCTGAATGGCAGACATTCCATTGCTCGATTGATTATTGTGCTCACTGCTCAGGAGCCCTCCGTCTGGCGGTGGATTCCACGCTGCCATAGTGGGCTTGGCAAGAGGTGCTGTTCACGTCGCACGAAGGTGATGGCACCGGTACCGAGGGAGCGCCGTCCCTCTGTCCATGGTAGTGAACTGACGGTTTGCATTGTCCATGCTCTGCTTACCGCATCAAGTGCTCTGCAGCCTGCAGGGCAAGAGGAGCGCCATCACAGATTGGCGATGGTTCTATGGGCGCTCTTTGCTCGAATCCCTCTGGTGCATACCGACTATCCACGACAGGGCAATAGCGGTGTGCTTGACGTGGCCGCGGTACCGTAGCATACGTTCCAACAACCTTCACAAGTCACAACCTTCCATCCGAAAGGGCTGAGGTCGTCGTGTTGCCCGTTCTTCCCGCAGCGGCGGTACCTTACAGTACCTCACTTTAGTTTTAAGCGCGCGCCCCTGGATCTGGCCGTATTGCAGTGTGGGCGAGTGAAACCCACGCCCACAAAACGTTCTTGCCGTGTTCGAGAAGCCACGACCCTCGCCGTCACAAGTATGGCTACCTGCATCCCCAATTTTGTTGGAAGGGCATGGCTGGCACACGATGTACTCTGGAGGTACAGAACCCTACGATACCGTCTCAGAGGTCCCGGAAGGATCTTGGGCCGCAGAATCCCACCTGAAGTTCGCATCTCGTCAGAAGAGGCCTGTCCCGAGCATTCAGGATGAATCGACGCCGCCATGCTGCAGCTTTTATTCCATGAGAGGCAATTCCCAGGCCATGAGGCCCATATGTAATGGCCGCTTGTATCATGATAACGTCTGTTTCAGCGGAGAACAGAGAGCTGCGCTCTGCGTTCTGCGTTCTGCATGTTGGCCTCATCTCATGCAGTGTTGAAGCCTTCTTGACCGTCGACGTGCAAATGTGGAGCGCGGCTTGTGTGGGCGGCACTGGACGCCCCAGGGCCACAGGCAGGGCCGGATCTTGTCCGCGGCGCCGATCACAGGTGATGGCCTGGTGCAGTAGCTGGTGAGCTTGTGAATGTGAATGTGAATGTGAATGTCAATGTGAAGCGATTTGTGGGCTTCTCCATCCATCTATCGTTTCACAGGATCATCGGCGACCTGGAAATCCGCGGGGGTTGTTCTGTTTTGCAGCGTTGCTTGCGAACGTGGAGACACGACAATCGATCTGCCACTGCCAGACTGACTGACTGACAGACAGACTGCCAGACGCTGGCCTGTGAGATGGATGCCGCATTCAGCACGTAACGCAGAAACCTACGGGGATGTGGCCAATCAGACAATGAGGCCCCTGGCGGCCTTGCCCTGCCTCCTTCCTTGCGTCCTGGAGCATGGTGGAGTGTTGCGCCTTTGATTTAATTCCCTGCAATGTTGCTATATGCGAGCGCGACATGGACGCGAGGACCCTCGACCAGACAGACAGAACTTCGGGACCGGCTGAGCGGTCCGCAGCGAATGGCGGCGCACATGGTTGAAGGGGTGTTACGTCTGAGAGGTTTCGCTGTGCTTTTATCGCCTTGTGAACTTGGTGAATGGTGAACTTGGTGGTGGCTGGAGCGAGACTTCGTTTTGCCCGGATTCGCGGGATTCGACATGTCTCCTCACATCGTTGCTGATCGCAATCCCCTCCCTCGCACGTCCTCCAGCCCCACTCATGGTCGAGGATCTTCAGGGAACAAACAGCCTAGCTGTCTCAATTGAATCAGTTCGTTCTAGGACCCACAAGAAGCGAGGAAGTCATCAACCTCGTTCCTGCATTTACCGAGCTTGACCTGAGGTCCTGAGCAGCGCGCAATGAGCATCAGAGCATCGGAGCAGCGAACGAGGTCCCCCAGTGCACCTGCCAGATCTTGATTCTTGGCCCAATGGATGGCACAGACGGTGAAAGTCCAAGTCCGCGCTGCTGCATGTTCTTATTGGGGACATTATTGCAGCATTTGAGGAAATCGATGCCGTCAACCGAACCGAGCCGCCTGCGCAACTCTACCTAGTAGACCGAGGAATAATGACGCCCGATATCAAATCAAATTTCAGCCTCGACATTGCTGGCAGGCCCCATGGTAGCCTCAAACATCTCCAGGCATGTTCCATCCACCAAGAAGGTGCCTCGGAGCCTCCCAGGACCGAAGTCATTCGGTCATTCGGGAACTCCCACATGGACCATGGACATGGACCATGGTTGATTGTGACATCGGCAACGTCGTCCGGCTCCAGAATTCCTGAAACGCCTACTGCATCAACAGGCAAACTTCTTCGTCCAGAAAGTTTTCAACTGCCATCCCAGTTCTTGCTGGCCTTGCGAGCTTGTGGCATACCCGGAAAGCAGCTAATGTGTTTTCGAGCACGGTTGCGAGTTCCTGTTCTGATGTTTTGGAGATCTGAAAACAGTCGGCAACTTACATCCCACTCCCCAAATCGGCTCACCCTACTGTCTCGGCTCCTCGAAGTGATCTAGATCCAACCCCACAGGCAGATCTCCTCCGCATACAGCAAACCTGAAGAATAAGGGGCACGGTAGCCTCATTTCTGCTTATTTTTGCATGGTTGCATCCTCAACTGACTCAACTTGCCCACTTCACCTGTTATCTCTGGCTGGGACTGGCTCGTTACGGCCTCCGATGCCTCTTGCACCTTCTTGGGGCCAAGACGACGATTTCTTGCTTGCAACTTTTCAAGAAAATGTGCCCTATCCGTTTGGCCGTCAATTCATCCCCGTAGTGCTGCACCTACGTCCCAACCTCAACTCAAACTTTCCCAGATGTCCACTCTGAGCTAAGGAAACAATCTAACCTCAAACTCAAAAGAGTCCCACCACTCCCGGCTCTTCACATGCCGCCTCCAACATTTGGAAGGCTTTAAGTTTCCATACATCTATATGACGATCTAATCTCCTAACCAAAACATCCATGTATTTCCACCAACCCCGCCACGGTATTCTCAGTAGGTTCGTTACAACTAGTAGCAGAGTTGCAAACACGAAAAACAACACGTCCTGACTCCTGCAGCTACAGTCTTTAGCTTCCAAAAAAACCAACTCGAGTTCTATTCTTGCACCTTTTCTGCAATTTTAAGCCCCGAATGACAATTGACGCCGTTAGCTGCATCTAAGCTAGAACTAGTGGCACTAACCTCAAAGGGCCACCAGTAAAGTCTCACCTCCACAAATCTCAGAAAGGAACAATCCCAGCCCATTCTCAACGGCAGATAGCAGCTGCAAAGAGGTGACTTGTCACACGTCGCCAGAACCTGCCAACGTTCTGCTGCAGCTTCCGCACACAGGAACGCTTGGCTCAATCAATCGTGGGGGTTTGGTACCGACAGGGCAGGTCGAGGTACCTTCAGTGGGGGTTCCCAGCTCCCACCTCCCTAAGATGCAAGATCCGACGCGGGATGAGTACCTCAGACGGCACGGGAATGCCCTTCAGGGCCTCGAAACACTGACCTGCTTCGCATGGAATGACTTCGTTCTGAGCCGTGCGCTCCCGAGAGCCTGGGACCACATAATCAATCAGGGACGGGACAGAAAAGCAAACGCAACCAGAAGGTTCCCCGATGTCACTGTAACCTTACCTCTAGGCAGAACCTTGCAGTCCGCTATCTAGATAGTCAAAAAGCAAACATAGTTAGTGCGTCATTGAACCTCGTGTTGCACGCAACAGTTCACGAAATCTCAAGGTGCTTGACTTTTCATTATCTGCTAGTGCGCATAATGTAGTCAATTGGTCCTGCATGTTGTGCCATTCCTATGCCTTCTGCCTGTTAATAAGAGCTGGCGCCACTGCTGTCGGTACACAAACCTGGAATCTCCCCATGCACAGAGCTAGTGGCTATGAATGTTCCAAAAGCCCTAGTACAATTTGAAGATTTGGACAGGAACAATCAAGGATCTGATTATTCGAATTCTCCTGGGGCATTCTAAGTACTAAGAATTACTCGGAAAGATGTGGTACTGTATGCAGAGCAATGCCTCTAGCTCTTACATTTCTGAAGAGTGCACAAATGGCTCAAGACCAGCACAAGGTTGCCAAATCTTAGTGGAGGTGAACAGCTCTGGACAATTTGGACTGTCTCCTCACTTTAGAATGTGTTCATCATGATAGATGACGGATGAGAGGTGACTACCGTGTCGACGTCTGCAAATTGGCGGTCCCAGCGGGTAACCTTCCTTGCTGGTCCTCATCCTTAGAGGCATTGGATGTGTCCCCATTGGACTCCTCCAAAGGAGTCAATCGCCTTGGAGATGACAAGTGGGATTCTAGAAAAATGCACATTAGCTAGGCTACTTTCAAGGCAAACGGTGATGCGCTTACTCCGTAAGAGTCAATTCGAGAAGGTCCTCCGAAGTTACTAAAGCTGTACCTTGAGGCAGTATCTTGGTAGCCAAGAAGCAAATTATACACTAAGTCAAGTTTTGAACCTCGCGTTGCGCCGCTCACGAAGCATGAGGTGCTTGAGATGGTAGTATTATCTAGGTAGCACGCATGCAGCAGTTAACCGATCCTGCATGTTGTGCCCAAACCTCATGCCTATGCCTTCTCTGTTATACAAATTTGAAAATTGCCCCAATGACTCCTGATGCCACAGACCCATTGTCGAGAATGCCAAGATCAATACTAGATCTCTCACTTTTGCTATCAGTGCGAAGAGGTGGGCGAAACATCTATCCTCTTGGAATGATCATGACCTAGGCTCGGGATCGACTGATATTTCAGGAAACGGCATGCTCCCTACTCATCATCTGAATCCCCATTGTTCCCAGAGTCTGCCATGGGAGTGTCGCCATCTCCATTCGCCGTCGCTGGGGAGTCTTCCCTCGCAGGAGCTGCGTCCTCGTCCTCATCGTCAGAATCGATCATGGCTCGGCGATTCTTGCGTTTGACGGGAGCGGCTACTGTCTCTTCGTCGTCAACATCCATATCATTCGTAGCTTCGTCGCCAAACACATCGGCATCCATTTCCTTTGCTGCTTCAGCAGCACCATCGTCCCCTTCGCTGTCGCTCTCCACGACAATCTCGCTCGACTTATATTTGTTTGGCTTCTCTGCCCCTTTCTTCGCCAATCTCCTCTTCTTCTTCGGCTTCTCAGAGTCGCTATCACCACCACTCCTATCTCCTCGGCTTCTCCTCTTGGGCTCTGCACCACTCTCCTCATCATCCGTAATACCATCCTCATTCTTCTTTTTGCGTTTGCCACCCACTCCACCACCTCTGGGCTTCTTCTTTCGCTTTACCTTCTCTCCAGTCTCTGAGTCTGTCGTAAGCTCAGCAGCTTCACGAATCTTGTCTTCTTCAGCTCTGAGCTCCGCAAGCTCCCTATCACGTTCTGCAATGGCTCGTCTCTCCTCCGTAATCTTCAGCTTCCTGTCTCGTTCAGCCTGCTCAGCTGCAGCTCTCGCCTCCTCTCTCCTCCGCAATTCTGCTTCGCGGGCAAATTTAGCAGACTTCAACTTCTCGGCATTCTTTTCTTCGTACTCGCTCTGGGCCTGAATCGAACGCTCAAGTTGTTTACGCATGGTATTTCGTGCCATGTTAGCTCGTTGCTCAACATCATGTTTCGGGTACGGTGTCTGGGGATGTTGAGCAATGGCATCCAAAGACGTGATGGCAGCCTCAAGTCCTTGGGCGGCAGCTTTAACCTCAGCCAGTGTTCGTTGCACTTCAGGCATGCTGTAAACAGCAGTGGCAAGCTGAATTTGCACAAAGGCAACATTGAACTTGAAATGAATTTGCTCAGGGGCAACCTCGAGGGCCTTGGTCATGTGTTAGGTTAATTCAATAAGTGGGAGGTTGATAGAACTTGCCTTTTGGGAATAATCCAAAGCATTCTTGAAAGCCTGCAGGCTCTTCTCTGCCTTGCCCTTAGAAAGCCAAGTTCGTCCCAGACAAGCCAAAATCTGTGCATCGTGTAACCGGTCCTTTGACAGTGCTACCTCATAGTGTTCAATGGCCTTCGAATATTGTTTTAGCTCAGCGAAGATATGTCCAAGATTGACAAAGACGCTAGGGTCCTTGACAGTGTCTCGAACTTTAATGAAAATCGAGAGAGCTGTCTTGAAGTCCTTCTTGTCTTCCACCAGGGCGATAGCAATGCCCTGAGCTGCATAGGCATTTTTCGGGTCCAGTTGTAAAGCCTTGTCAAAGAATTCAACGGCTTTGATATACATATTGCTGCGCTTTTGCTTCTCCTGGTCGGTCTCTCTTTTCATTTCACGGGCAGTCATGAGGTACAGATTGCCCATACCAATCAGGGCGTACCGATCATGCTTCTCATAGTTCTGAAGAGTATGCTTGTAATGACGAAGCTCAGGGTCCTCGGCGATGTTTCCAGCCCGCTTCCGGGCATGGACTCTTCCCAAGTACCATCCGTATAATGCGCGTACTTCAAGATCTGCGGACGAATCCTGATAAAGCTTGTTCATGGCCTTAGGTCCATCTTCAGTCGGGTTCTGGCGAAGTGCGATATAAGCCAGTCGAGTCCGCGCATCGGTGTAATCGCTATGTCGTGACAGTAGCCCTTCGTACACCGTGTTCGCCTCATCAAGCAGACCTATTGCCTCGTAAGTTCTACCAAGATTGAAACTGATTGTCGTCACAAGAGCGTCGGTATCAATCTCCTCTTGTTTCTCGCCAACCCTGACACAAGCGCTCAGGGCAACTTCAAACATAGCTCTGGCCTGGTCGAATTTCTCGCCTTGATAGTAGAAGCACCCCATATTGTTCAGAAGCTGAGGTGGAAGATTCTTTCGAAGCTCATGCTTGAAAGCAGCTTCATCTTCGGTAGGTTCGGGTCTCTCATCATCTGGGATCTGATCCAATTCGAGTTGCTCTACCTGCTGAAGGCACTGTAGACTCTTCTCCGGCTGATCGGCTTCGTACAGGCGGGCAAGATTCAGAAGAACCGAAGCATCTGGGACAAGGTTCTTCTTAGCATCCTTCCAGGCGGTTCGTACATTCTCGAGGTATCCCACAGCTTTCTTAAATTCTGTTGATTTATCCTCTTTGACCCCGCTCTCTTGACTGGAGAACACTTCCTCGGCATACAAAGTGCCAAGCAAGATCATGGCTTCAACATTCTTCGATTGTTGGATGATCTTCTCAAGTCTTAATTTTGCTTCTCCGAAGTCACTCTTCAACACAGAAAGTTGAGCTGCTCCAAACTTGGCGGGGAGGAAGCCTCGATCAGCTCCACCCCTAGCTTCATCAGCTCTTCGATAATAATCGGCAGCTGTCTCGTAGTGGTCTTCGTAGTGCTCTTTACGAGCGAGGAGATACCATCCATCACTCGCAATGGCATTGACATCAGTGTATTGAATGGCTTTGTGAGCGAGAGTGTTGACGTGGCTGAGTTGTTTGCTTGACAGGAAGTATCCAGCGAACGTGGCACACATGAGGGGAACGCCTTTGTCAGCCTTGAAAGCATTTTGAACATATTCAATCATAGCTTTCTTGTAAAGACGAATGAACTCGGGACTGTTCGTAGGAACGTGCGCGCTCGCATCGAGATAGAAAAGGCCAAGAAGAACATTGGCGATCTTCGAGCCAGGGCTGATCTCCAGGGCCCGCTCCCAGGCCGTCTTTGCATCTTCCTTGAAACCAAGCTGCCAGAAGCAACATCCAATTCCTATGCGTGGGTCGGGGTCTACCAGGTCAGGCATCTTGTGTAACGCATCTTGGTAGCCCTCCAAAGCCTCAGCGAACTTTCCCAGTGAATACAGAGCTCTCGATTTCCCCATGACTGCCAACATATTCCTGCCTTGCGAAACTCGAATCGCATCTTCGAAAGACCTTAATCCATTTCGTAGAATCTCGGCCTTTTCAGTATCGATTGCGCCAGGGGCAGATGATTTCGAAGGAGGCTGGAGCGAGGCCTTGAGAAGCAGCAGCACACCCCGGGCTAGAAATAGAGGGGGAAATGAAGGGTTGATTCGTAATGCCTCGTTCAGCGTCGATGTCGAGAGTTGCAGATAGTATTCCTTCGTTTTCGCTTCGGAAACTAAAGTGCCTTCGGGGGGTACTCGAGGAGCCTCTCTGCTCTTCCACAGATACATCCAGCACAGGCATGTAAGCATGCTGAGCTTTTCCTTTTGCCCGCCCCTCATAGCTTGTCCTCCTTTTAGCAGCATTTCAATAGCATGGTCGACTTTGTGCTGCTTGGCGTACGCCAGCGAGACCGTCATCCAGTATGTCCGCGCGGCTCCTTCATTCTCTAGTAGAGTACATAACTCAGTGGGATCATCCAGAAGATCTTCGAGATCAACCTCGACTGCCTGATCGTCATCTTCACCTTGAACAGGAATATCGATGGCGGAAGGAATGTCGGAGAAGCGTTTGCTAATCATCCTGTGGCCGGGGGAAAGCGCATCATATCCATTCGTTCCGCCATTGGTATGTCCGTTTGTGACCGCCGCCATTTCGAACTGCCTTAGTCTGCGAATCGAGGAAGTTCTCGGGGCAAGAGCAGAAGAGCTCAGGACAAAGTCGAGACAGGCGCGTCGAGGCGCAAGAACTGTCGAGGAGAGATAGATGGTGTTCAATAGGGGATGAACATCTGATCGTCGTGCTCAAGATGATGAGTACACAGTCGGGATCGTCAAATCGGCGTGTGGATCTGCAGGGAGGAATACAAATCGTGAGGCTGTTGATGCGATATTTTGACACGGCCAAATATCTGCGAGGTCCGGCGTGACCCCTGATTGGCGCTAACCCTTTTCGGTTGCAACAACACCAAGTAAATTTGAAGATTCAACGCATCAGGAAAAAGCGCATTATTACTTGTCATGATTGAAAGTTGAAGCACAGGTTCAATGAGTCTCAGCTTTATCTTGAAGTCCTCATGCCAAGATCGCAAGAACGAACGTATAAGTACACATATCATATCAAACACTGAACAGGAGCAGCTCCCCAAGCTGAGAGAAAGACAGATGAAGGATGCACAAGAGAGCGCGGGATTAACAAGTAATATTTGAGTATGTAATGAGTTTCAATTATCTCTCGACTTTATGAACCTTTCGAAAGCCTTGTACACAGAGCCCTTGGTCTGTGTATCAACATCCTTCCAGTGGGTCGTGTTTGGCGATTGCGACAATCTTTGAAGCTATTCAGACAACGTGATATGTAACAAAAGAAGAGTTCATCTTCTGAAGAGTGAATGGATGAGTACTGAACAAAAGCAACGCGACAGCAGCACCACAGAAATGCGTATAAGTCTTCTCGAACACCCAGTAAAGAAAGTTTATAACCTCATCATCGGGATGTCTGCTCTTCCGCATGTGTAGGCATCGCAAAACCCATTTTTGAAGCTATCCAGTAATTGCGATCGGCTAAGCAGTGAATTGAAATGACGAAAACCACTTTAAGGCATGAGATGAAAAGACTTGACTTTCGGACGAAAAGCGGTGTGCGAGAAATCACAACTCTTAACTGATAAAAGAACTTGAACAAGAAAGCAATCTTACGCCCCCAGCCTGTACTGTAACGAAAGGATTAATATACTCTACCGTATCAAGAGAATAGGAAGAAGCCTACTGTGAGCGTCTGAGATTTCACGAGCATTTCAGCAGACAAACAGGTCTTCTGAGACAGGATCATCGTCCTGTGTGCGCAGGTAGACATCTCACGGACCATAGCACCCAAATGCTCATCATACATCTCATTGCTGATCTATTAAAGTACAATCTAGGCGTTTGGCCCATGCAAGTAGACGGGGTCTCCACCAGACCGCTTTTCTCCCCAGATATCCTCTCCCTCCATGTATAAACGCCACTGCATTAAAAAAAGCCCAACGCCAAAAGCCAACGCAATGCAAGACCACCGAGGATACCATCACGCACTGTCGTAGATCACAAGCAAGTCGAAGATATCCGTCCTCACCTAATCGTCGTCGTCACTCTGCACGCCACTGCTGCCGCCATTTGCATACTGGTCCTTGTTGAATGTGAGCTTCAACTTTCCGCTCGAAACAACGGGCATTGGGGTACCAGCGCTCGTCGTTGGTGCAGTAGAATCTCCGTTGCGAGAAGAATCATCCAAATCACCAAGCTCTGGGTGAGCATTCAGTTCTTCTCTGAGTTTGGATTCAAGAGCATTCTGGGAGCTGTTAGTCTTTTAATGTGGTCATAAATGAACTAAACTCACCTCGATTGCAACAGCGTCGACATAAATTAAGCTACCATCTTCGTTGTATGTCTTAGCGTTGCGGCAAAGATGCTGGACATCCTTCTTCAAATCACCAAGACTAGAATATTCTTCACTCTTGATCTTCTTTTCAATCATCTTCATGCAGATTGGTTCTGTGATGATCATATAATAGTCGGGGAAAAGCTTCTTTGGAGGCAGCGCCACAAATGGTCCGATGATCAAGCGTGTGCCACCACCCTCTTCTTCTTCGTCTTCCGAGCCCGATTCAGCTGGAGATTCTAGCTTCATCAGGGTATCATAGATGTTTCGCAAGCTCTCTTGAAGAGTGGCACGATGCCGAGCAGCTGCGCTATCACCGTTAGAAGTTGCACCTTTGCGGCCAATAGGAGCGCCACGCTTTCGCTTCGCCGGAGGCTCGTCATCTGGCTCTTCAGCCTTTCGCTTGTCGACCTTGCCGCTCTTGCGATTTCGTGCCTTCTTAGGCGTTGGCTCGGGCTCTTCAGTGCTCTCACGGCTACCTGCTGGTGAGTTCTCAATGGAGCCAGGAATTTGGCCAAGTCGCTTGAGTCTATTCTGCTCACGACGGTCCTTTCGTGCCTGCTTACGAGCAGCAGCAGCCTCGGGGGAATCTTCGTCATCGTCAACAGCATTAAGCCATTGCTCTTCTGTAAGGCCATCATCATACTTGACTCGAGTCCGCTCACGAGCACCGCGACCCTTGATCTCTTCAGGTTCATCAGAGATTGGATTGCCATCGGACATGTAAATCTCGGGAAGCTCGCTCTCGGCCATGAGACGTGGGATGCGCTTGCTGCCAGGAGCCGTGCCGTAGGTCAAGTCCTTAGCACGCTCCTCGTCCATCTTCTTGAAAACTTCAAGTTCGTCGTCGGAACGCGCGAGAATCATGTTGAGATCCTCGTCGTCCATCTCTTCTTGTTCAAGAGTTTCGGCCGCTTCTGCAGTTTCGAGCATGACTCTCAACATGGCATCACGATCAGTTTCGGAAGATTTATTATCGAAACGACCGGCTTGAATAACTTTGCCATCCATATCAAGCTTGAACTTGGCGCGCTCTAAGATCTTCTCCTCCACTGAATTGGAGCTGATGAGTCTCAAAATACGAACCTCGTTTTTCTGACCGATACGATGAGCACGATCTTGAGCTTGCAGATCCTGATGCGGGTTCCAATCGGAATCGTAAATGATGACAGTGTCTGCAGTTTGCAAGTTGAGACCAAGACCACCGGCACGAGTGGAGAGTAGGAACATAAAGTACGGAGAGTCAGGCGCATTGAACTCGCGAAGGAGGTCAGAACGATCGTCAGACTTTGTCGTGCCATCCAATCGTAAGTACGTGATGTTACGATAGCGCAAGAAGTCTTCCATAATGTCCATAATGGCAGTCATCTGGAAGAACATGAGAACTCTGTGGCCGGTTGCCTGGTACTTAGGCAGAACTCGGTCGAGCAGCTCGAACTTGCCAGCTGTACGCCACAGCAGATCGTTGCTGATATTCATAGGGTTCATCTGGTTCTCAACTTCATCAAAGACGAAAGGATGATTGCAAAGCTTTCGCAATTGCATAATCATGTTGCTCAAACCACGAGCGCCTGTCTTTCCACCTTTGCCGTCACTGACCACAAGCTTGTTATGTGTGACCATCTGCTTATAGAGACGTGCTTGTAATGACGAGAATTTGCACTTGATGACCTTCTCAGTCTTGTCGGGCAAATCTTTCTCGACGTCCTTCTTGAGGCGACGCAGCAAGAAGGGTCTCAAGACCTTGTGAAGACGGCGGATGACGAGGATAGATTCTTCTTCAGTCAATTCTATCTTATCCTGGCTACCAGTGTTTGCAAATGGAGTGTTGAACCACTCGTCGAAGGACTTAACGGACTTGAATATTGTCGGAAGTACGAAATTCAGAAGTGCCCACAGTTCCGGAAGGTTGTTCTGCAGCGGTGTACCAGTGAGAATGAGACGGTAGCGGGTTGAGTAATATTGAGTGAGCGTAGCGCTGAGCTTCGAGGAGGAATTCTTCATACGATGACCTTCGTCGATGATCATGTGGATCCACTTGATTTTACTCAAGACGGGTCTGTCCTTGATAATGTATTCGTAGGTCGTAAGGAGGACCTGGAAGTTGCCATAACGGATCTGCTGCTGTTGCTGCTTTCGGGCCAATGGGGGGCCTTTGTACACAACTCTCGCAATCGATGGTGCCCACTTCTCGAATTCGAGGTTCCAATTTGTCAAGGTACTCAGCGGCACAATAACTAGGAAGGGACCATTCTGCTTCTTCTTCTCGATCAGATACGTGATCAGACTGATTGTTTGAATGGTCTTGCCGAGACCCATCTCATCTGCAAGGATACCATTGAGGTTGTTGTTATACAGTGATATCATCCACTGCAAACCTTTCAATTGATACTCCTTCAAGGTACCGCCAACTAAGATTGAAGGCTGCACATTGACGTCTTCCTTGATACGATGAGCAACAGCATAGTAGTCGATGTTCTTCCTGGATGTCTCATTGTCGTCTTCGTCCAGATCATCCTCTGAGTCGTCCATCAAGAATTCATCATTGGTTTCGCCTCCGTATCGCTCAGCAGCCTTTCTCTGTTGCTCCTTGACGGATGCGGCAAGTTCTGACAGGAAGCCATCGGTTTGTCGGAGCAGGTGAGTAATACGCGTATCCTTAGCTTGATCAAGCAGCTTCAAGTATGCCTCCTCATCGTTCGACTTCAAGGCTTGCAGACGTTGCTTGGCAGTACGTTCAATTCTCTTCTGCTCTTCCTTCTCGATGTTCTGATGTTGTGCAATCATCATACGGCCCAACTTCTGCATCTTCTGTCGCTGGTTCGCAGCAGCTGTGTTGACCTCCCGAGCATGAGTAAGAACATGATGAAGGTAGTCGGTATGTCTCTTCTTCTCCCGGGTCTCACGAGCATCGCGTTGTTGCTTCTCAAGCTTTTCGGTGATGCGAGCTTCGCGTAGCGACTGCTTCTTCATTCGTCGATAATGGCTTCGATTGGCTGTCATAGCTAGGTTGTCGTACTGAATCATCTGTCTACCGATTCTTTCTCGCAGGCTCCTCTGCTTTTGATACAAGCCCAGCATCTTCATCTCAATCAAAGCCTTACGCTTCAGCGTATCTTCTGGAGTAAGGTCTTCGTTTCGAATATCGATGTGGGCGATATTTGCTGGAAGCGACTTAAGCTCTTGCATTCTAGCTTGCATGCGATTGTATATGATGATCTCTCGCTCAGTTCTCAGCTTCTCGATATCCACACCAGATGGCATTGTGCTGGGAATCATGGGCCGCATCTCTCTCTTCTTGTGTGCAGAATAGCTGATCTTACTCGACAATCCAGCATGGGGAGACTTGAAGCCCGTGTATGCATGCTCTTTCATCTTTGTTGTGTCCTTCTCTCCAGGAGCAGCATCAACGCCATTCGCTGCAGATGCATCATCTGTCTTCGTGGTTACAGAGTGAAGCGGTTGATCGGCGGGAAGAGGAGACTTCTTTTGCTGGGAAGCAAAGAGCTGCTGTTGTGTAGGCAAGGGAATACCCATATTCTTTGACAAGCATTTGAAGGCAAATATCTGGTGCTTCAGGATGCTCAATTGTTCTGATGTGAAATATCCACTACCACCTGCTGTTGTGCGTTGCACACCTGCTTTTGGTGCATTTGTGTTCGTAGTCGCAGCGGGTATAGCAGAAGGACCAAGAGACGATGTCGTGGGGGGTTGTGAAGTGGGCAAGGAAGTCGCTGCAGGTGCAGTACGAGTGCCATTGCCGCTAGGGGTGGTGGTAGCAGCATTCTGTTGATTCAACATCTGCTGTTGCTGTTGTTGCTGTTGTTGCTGTTGTTGAGCAAACGCAGCTCGCTTCTGTTGATAGATGCGCTGTTGTGACATGTTCGTGAGTATTTGGTGGTATTTTTGATATTCGGGATCCTTTTCTGACACGCCCGCGTCCTTCATCTGCTTATATTTCTTGGGATTGTCAGTACATGCTCAAAATTGCTCTGGGGTTGTGCTGGATGTGGGGGTAGATACCTGCAAGACCTCCTGAACGTTGAACCCCGGAGGGGCATTGGGTACCGCGCTGCCAGGCTGCTGGACAGCTGGTGCCGTCTGAACCGAAGCCATAGTTGCGAGACTTAATATTTATCGGTTCACGGCGACTTTCGTGGAAGTTGTGTTGGGCTTTTGCGCATGTCAAGAGCCAGCCTTGCGCATCAGGTTTGATGTCAAAGGGTGAACTTTTGATGGCCAAGTGAATGTATGGGCCTAGGCGGCAATGACCAGAAAAGTGACGCGGAGGTGTCCAGAGGGTAACAGAAAGTGTAGTTGTGGGATAGAACGCTGGATCGCGTCCTGTGTTGATGTCCAAAGACCTTTTGGAGATGGAATCACCTTGGCGCGATGTCCCTTCAGTCCTCCACGATTGATGACCGAATCGAAGGCTGGGAGGCGCGAAGGGTGAGGGGCGCAAAAGGACACTGAAATGGCAGTATGCGACCGATATGCGCGTGGAGCACGACGTGTGGAGTGTCGTCGTGTTTGAATTTCGAGACTAGGGAGGGGATTTGGCGAACACAGCTGCCAGTCCTCCTTGATGGACTTCCTCTGTGTCTGGAAAGGAAGGATCGCGCCTCTGCCAGAGATTCGCCTCGCTAATATCACTAGCGCGGCTGCCTAGGAAGCGACCTGAGGTTGTAAGTCACGTGACTAATAATCAAACATTTTTCGTTATTCACCAAAATGAATTTTATTATTGTAGATCAGGACAGGGGTAATTCTGTCGTGAACGACTTTGAAGTTTTGTTGGTGCATGTGTGAGCTAGCTCAGGGGGGAGGATTGCGTGTTTGCCACTCTCGGCCACCAGAATCAACATTAAAGAACTTCCTACACAAGTACACGGAACATGTCTTCCATTGAAGAAGGCTTTATATTTTGTTCACTTTGTACATAATAATCATTATGCCGTCTCACTATCTTGCGTTCCTTCCACAAAGAAGAGTATAATCGCCTTTTAAACAGACAAAAATAATTGATCTGCCTGCAGGACCACAAAGTGATTTAGACAGAGCGGCAGAGTTCGCCCCCTTTCCGCTTCAAATCACTCTCGTCGTCAGCTTCTTCAGGCCTTTAGCAGTCCACGATGTCTTCAGTCCTTCCAGTAACCACCCAAATTCCTGGGGAAATATCCTTTCACCCAATATCCGAAGATCCGTCTGCTGCTCATCACCTGATCTACTTCATTACTGGAAACCCCGGGTTGATATCCTACTACAACACCTTCTTCCAGACTCTCCACGAGCTACTTTCCTCATCAATGTCCTCCACTTCAAACGTATTTCACATCCATGGCCAATCTCTCGCCGGTTTTGAAGACGACACAGCCAAGCCCTTCAAACCAGCACCCTACAGCCTCGAAGATCAAATCTCCCTCTCCCTCCGCACTCTCCAGAGCCTCACAATCCTGTCAGACCCTAGAAAGTCCCAGCCATACACCAGTATAATCCTAATCGGGCACTCAGTCGGCTCCTACATCCTCCTCGAGCTCATCAACCGCCTACGAAAATCCTCCTCCCCTTTGAATATCAAAGCCGGAATCCTGCTCTTCCCAACCGTGACGCACATCGCCCAATCACCCAGCGGCGTCAAGATCAGCACTCTCTTCAGGATCCCGGACTTCCCTAGGAGAGCAAGTTTTGTGGCGAGGAATGTGGTTAGTGTGTTGCCGAGGAGTTGGTTGAGGTGGTTGGTGGGCGTGGTGACGGGGATGCCGGATGAGGCTGCGGAGGTTACGACGGGGTTTTTAAGGAGTCGGATGGGTATTTGGCAGGCTTTGTGAGTTCTGTCCTCTTCTTCGGGATGTTTGGGGTCGGAGCTGATGTGACAGGCATATGGCGAAGGACGAGATGGAACAGATTACTGAGGATAGATGGGGCGAAGACATTTGGGGAGCAGAGCACGAGGATGTCAATCATAAGTATCGAGTGCCGAAGTTGGTATTTTACTTTGGGGAGAAGGTATATTCTGTTCTAATTGACTGATGAGAGAAAGCTGACAGCTACAGGATCACTGGGTTGCAGATCATACTCGAGATGCGTTGATTGCAGCAAGAGGACGAGGAGAGGAAGAGATGAAGAGTTCAAAGCCGATTATGCTGATTGATGAGAATGGCGTAGATCATGGCTTTTGCATTAGACATAGCGAGAGCATTGCTGAAATGGTTAAGGTGTGGATAGAGGAAATCATGCTAGAATAAAGAGAAAGGAGTTAGAGTGTTTAGAAGCTTGTCGCATATTGCCATTTGGTACAGAGCGTCACAAACACTTGCGAAGCTCTGCAGGCTGGGTTGGCCACTACTCGACTGGATGTACCTCAGGATGATTCGGACAACATCGAAGAGCTTATTTTGAAAATTCCTAAGCTTATTATAACTTCCTCCAAAGTGGAGATGATTGAAATCTTATGAAGAAGTTGTACTCCATTACCCTAGACTACTTGAAGAGAATCAAGATGATTCCCCGCTCCCTAGTGTCTCAGGGTTATCTAGATGTATATTCAGAGCTTCTGCAATCCGCCACTCAGATCCGCAACGTCGATGTCGAGCGTCTCCATAGCAGCACGAATGCCTCCACCCTGTAAGGCACCAGCACGTCCTCGATCGAGTTTCTTCTTCAGGAATTTCTCGAAACGTCCAACCTCTGCCTTGAGTCTGCCTGTCATGGATTTGGGGGCCTTAGCATTCGACACCTTGACACCCTCAAGTCCTCCTATTGCCAACAACTCCTTAAGTTCCTCAACACCTCTGGCATCCTTCAACGTGACAATACTGTCCCATGCTCGGGCTCGATTCTGACCACCAATATTCGCAAACTCTCGCTTGGTCATGTACCATGCCGAGTACTTGCTAACTGAGATTTCAAGACTCTTCAGCTTGACGCAGGGCTTTGGAAGGGGAATTGCCTTGCGGGCCTCAGGACCACGAAGATGAAGCTTGATACGCTGTACATTCTCAAATACAAACTTGTTATGAGTAGGCATAGTACAGATAACCCAAATCAAAGATTGTTTCGAGATCTACCTAGTCCGTCCCCCGAGCTACATTAACGGAGGTAACCTTTCTTGCCTCCACAAAGGAGGCTTTCTTGAAGTGCATCATTGTTCCAACAGACAAATTGCGAAGGTCCACCACGTAGCAAGAGGAGGTTCCGCACTCAAAGGTCGTTGGGTTTTTTTAGTCTCGTACACAAGTGTGTATCCAGCTCAAGACCAGCAGTTGAGAGAGAGCTGGCCGAGCGAGGCAAAAGACAACTGAGGATACTGAAAACTTTGGTATTGAAAACAGGATGACGGTTCACAAGGCCAGCCTTTCTCTCTTTCAATGAGCCCAACTGTACGAAAAGGAGGTATCTGCCATGGCAAGCATGATACAGGAAGGAAAATCTCCCTCTAATGTAGACAAAGCTTATGGAGGTAGACTTCCTATATGAGCAAGATTTCATTCATGGATAGGAAGTATTCCTCAGTGCGAATCCGCATTAATGAGCAGGAGGTTCCAAGAACTGAGTCCAGGCTCGAGGGGCTCGAGGCCTACGAGCATGAAGGCCTCGTTTCTAGATGACCTTCACTTGTGGATATATAATCATTTCCCGGCGTCAGTCGCGGCATGAACCCAAGACTTTGGCCTCCATGCCGATTCACCCTGTGATGTTGTGACATAACATACGATCTTGGCATCAAAGCAATCAGAGATCGTCAGCACTTGGCATGACTAAAGAGACAGCAACTCGCAAGGCTTTGTTAGAGATGGCGTGCTGACCACTTGGCAGCTCACAATGCTCACAGGGCTTTATTGTGTTGGGGGCAGCAGAGTTTGTACAAAGATGAATGCTAATGGAAGCGGAAGGTTTTTTTCTATTTTCGTCGTCTGCAATTTATTCTGATGTCGGGAGTTTAAACGGCCGAGATTTCAGTGGTCCGGCTGGGCGATAACACACCTCGTGCCGTACGCCTTGGCACCAGCCACTTCTTATCTTTAGCGGAGACGGTTTCACCCTTCCTGCGTAAAAAGGAAAGCATGAGATGCTTTGGGCAGGTGTGCACGAGGCCAGACAGAAACAGTGGAGCCACGAGAGACTAGACGATGTTTAGATTCGGGGAAGGCTGGGGGAGGAACCGAGGAAGCAGACAACCTAGAGCCTAGAGTACGGATCAAACGGCTGGGGGGCTGGGCTGCGCCAGACAGTAGTTGCTGAGCTGTGTGGCTGACAGCTCGAATGGCCACCCTTCTGTGAAGTGTGAAAGTGGTGGTAAATACGCTCTGCATTCAACCTGCCGTTCTGTGTCAATTGGGCAAGCCTATCTCTTGTGCTGTGCCGTCGGCCGCTGGCTCTGTGCCTGCATCTGTATTTCTTGCTATCTCCAAAGCGGAAAGCGGAATTCAGCGCGGGGGTGATTTCCTCCAGAGAGAGCATCGTCGTCATCAGTCATCAGCTCTCTCCCGTAGTGCAGCAGCGTCGGCCCAAGACAAGGGTTTACAGGTCAAGGCTGTCTGCTGCCATCCTTGGCCCTGGGACCGAACGCAACTGCCAAAGTGCCAAGACACACTTACAGCAACCACCCAAGACGGATTGGATTGAAGTGCAGTGCAGTGCGGTGTCCTTTCCATTGTCGTGCCTCTTCATCTTCACAACCTCCATCGTCACTCCTCCCTCATGGCCCTTCGGTCAGACATCTTGTTGGCACCCGCAGTCACTCCTAGAGCGAATTGCGCCTACCAACAACATCACGTCTCCCTCCCCACGGTCAATTCTCTCCCGATCAGGCTGAATCGGCCCTAGAGAGCCTCCTGATGCAGAGTACTCTGCCATCACTGCTACGAAGCCATGGTCCGGCCGAAGACGAAGTCGTTGTCAGCTTACGAGCATGCTGCAATTGCAATTGAGCGCGTGTTGCAGTCGATATTAGCCGTCATAGCTCTGGGTGTGGTCTACCGCTACTGCTGGCTTGGTTTGTTCCCCCAGGCTCGCCTTTTATTGCAGTAGCTGACTGGTTCTCGTTGCAGATATCTCGGATCCCTATAAATGTGGCGCACTTCTCAACAAAGGCGAGTGGCTAGACCCAGGCCCGCGGAGGAGCTCTCGAAATCCGTTCCAGCTATGGCAACCTCCGGGGTGCTTACTGCACGAATACAAGAAGGACGACATACAGGGATGCTTTGGACAGCAGAGATTGGTCTTCATTGGCGACTCTACAATCAGACAAATCTTCTGGGCCGTTGCCAAGAAGATGGATCAGGAAAGAGCTGAAGAAGACATGGCTGAGATGTTAGACTCGGACCAGAAACACAAAGATTTAGAGTTTACCTCGGCCGGTGTCACGGTGCACTTTATTTGGGATCCTTGGCTTAATTCGACAGGTCTGGATGTTGAATTGGAGAGCTTCCAAGCAGACCCTCGCCAAGATGGTGGTGGAGAAGCTGCGAAGAGCGCAAGTTTGATCTTGCTGGGAGCCCCCGGACTATGGAATGCACGACATGGCCAAGAGAACTACTTCAAGGATTTCCGAGAGTCGATAGACCGTGTCATTCCTTACATGGATCATGCTCCTATAGGTTCTGGCCTGTCACATCGACTATCGAGGCCCTTTCCAGTTCGACAAACATCGCCCAATTTGTTGCTGCTAGCACCAGTTCAAGTTCCGAGATATCAATCCTTGACGCCATCGAGGGAAGCAACTATCACCCCTGAAAAGATAGATGTGATGAATGACTTGCTGCAGCAAGTCTCGGCACACTCATACGCTGATGTTGTATGGAGCTATTCTTTGATGACCTTCTCCGGCCGTGGCGAATATGAAGACAGTGGACTTCATGTGGTTGAAAATGTCGCTCATCGAAAGGCCGATGTTTTGCTCAATCTTCGTTGTAACTCGAATGCCGCTTCGAAGGGTTATCCTTTCGATCGCACTTGCTGCAGCAATTACACTTACATGGCCAGTGTGCAGTGGCTAATACTGCTTGGTGGAATGTTTGTTCTACCTTGGTTGCTCTTCGTTCGCCAAAAGCGCACTACATACAGTATTGGTCGCTTCCTCCCCAACCAGGAGACCATGAGTGCTTTGGCCGTATTTGGATTAGTGGTTTGCTTCTGCTTCTACGCAGATCGTACCCAGATTTTTGAGAAGTCCCAGAAGCTGTTCCAACAGAGACAATTCCTTCTTGCGTGGTATGCTGTATTGGCTTTGGGTTTGGTTTCTTTGAGAAGAAGCCAACCACCGGTCTCAAGAAAATTTCCTTCCATCACCCCTTACGACCACGGATTTCTGTCTCGAGACCAAAGCGATGAATGGAAAGGCTGGATGCAATTCTTCATCTTAATCTACCACTACACAAACGCTTCAAAGACGCTCTGGATTTACGAAATTGTCAGACTTCTGGTTGCCTCCTACCTCTTTCTGACAGGGTACGGCCACACCCTTTACTTTTTGAAGAATAACGACTATTCTCTAAGGCGAATTGCCACAGTCCTGATACGACTCAATCTTTTGGGCTGTGTATTACCCTACATGATGCGTACGGACTATTTGTTTTACTACTTCGCTCCATTGGTCAGCTTCTGGTTTTTCGTCATTTATTTTACCCTAAAGACCGGCCATCAGGATAACACCAATACTCATTTCATGGTGAAAAAGATCCTCCTCTCCGCTATCATAACGACTGCTTTCACGAAGATACCCGGCATCCTGGAGTTTATTGCATTGATACTAAAATACAGCTGCGCGATCTCTTGGAACATAACGGAATGGCGATTTCGCCTGTTCCTCGATATGTATATTGTATATGTTGGAATGCTTGTTGCTGTACTTTCCAATCGCTCCTCTCAACTCAAATCTGGTACATTCACTGCGAAGACCATGGTTGATCGCATTCTGGAAGTGACCATCGAGTACAAGAAGTTGTTCAAGACGGTCATAGTCCTGCTTTCGTTGGGACTACTACCAGGCTTCTGGACCCTGACCCGACGATCTCCTGATAAACAGGATTACAACTGGTGGATGCCTTTCATCTCCTTCATACCAATACTCTCGCTCGTCACGCTACGCAACTCGCACCGCCTTCTTCGAAACTGCCACTTCGGAGTCTTCGCATGGCTTGGTCGGTTCTCTCTCGAAACATATGTTCTACAGTACCATATTTGGCTTGCAGGTGACACCAAAGGCTTGCTCCGACTCGGACTATGGAGTCCTTGGGTTGAAACCGCTCTGCTTACTGTAGTCTTTATCTGGCTGAGCTGGCTGATGGCTGGTGCGACGCAAAGTATTACAAACTGGATTGTGGGAAAGAAGCCTGGCATTCAAGGGTATGACGATGAAGATGACACCGTCGGGCCTAAATACTCGCCGTACCTATTGCCAAAAATGGAAGACGGAGAAGGAACGCCCTCGAAGGATGTCAAATTCAACATTGGGCAGAGCTATACCTCTCGATGGGTGGAGAAATGGGTTATGCGCCTCAGTATCGACTTGAGATGGAGACTGGGGCTTATACTCCTGGTTATGTGGATAGCTAATGTCACGTATAGATGAGGATAGGGTGTTGTGACGACCCTATATGCTCGTTCAGAGTGTCACGATTGATATTGTATATAATGTGTAAAGAGAAATGAAGCCAACAGAGTTAGATGGCGAATGAAATCATGGATACTGAAATCAGTCGGGGCCAATCGAGGACAGCTATATGAGATCACAATACGAAATAATGATCCAGCACTTGGAAGGCCAACGACGATCCACAACCTTCTTCTTAACCCTGCGACCTAAATTACGTTACGAGTACGCTCCTGGTGGGTTGAGCCTTCTTTTGCGGGGCAGGCCGGCAGGGGAAGCTCTGTTTGAAAGGTGGGGTTGTCGAGCTCGAGCTCCGGTGGGGGAGGGGTGAAGATCATCGCCACTGCTCTCCCATGTTCAGGCACACGTCGGTATGATTTCCCCTCGGAGTTGATTACCACGAGCTTTCTTTTCTTTTAATTCTTCCTTTCCTTCATATTCTTCTTGAAAGATATTTTTGGTTCGAAATTGGGACACACTTGAGGAAGCAGAGATGTCGTACCCACAGCTCACATTCGTCAACACGATTTTCCCCTCCTCATCCCCTTCCTTCATCAGTCGACGGCGCGAAGTCGTGTACGCCAACACCTTACTTTACCAATTGAACGTTTTAAAAGAGACAGGTCGCTATGATGCATTCAAGCTCAAATGGCATAAATCGTACTCCGACAAGCCGAACGTGTGGCCTGTCCCAAACCATCTCTTCTGGGACTCGGATGTCGCGAAGTGGCTGGAAGGCGCTTGCTATTTTCTGAACTGGAAGGAGAATACGGAGATTGATGGAGCGGTCAAAGAGTTGGTGGGCATGATTAGAGAGGCGCAGCAGAGTGATGGGTATCTGAATATTCATTTCACGGTTGTGGAGCCGGCGAAGAGGTTTACGAACTTGAGGGATTTGCATGAATTGTATGCTTCCGTTCCTTGTGAAAATCTTCTGGGGAGGTCGGTGCTGATTTGAGGATAGGTATAATGCGGGACATCTGATTGAGGCTGCGTTGGCGCATGAGAGGCATTACAAGAATGATTTGCTCATGGAACCGCTGGTCAAGTATGTTGACTTGTTGTACGAGACATTTGGCCCGAAGCCGGCTCAGAAACATGGCTATCCTGGCCACCCGGAAATCGAGCTTGCGCTTTTGAGACTTTATGAGAGGACGGCAAACCCAAAGCATTTGGCTCTAGCGCGGTTCTTCATAACAGAGCGAGGAAACCCGAAGGGGCAGTATGGTCGCCATTACTATGATGTTGAGGCTGAGGCTAGAGGAGAAGGAGAACATCAAGTACCGGCGTATATGGAATCAAAAGGAGCCTACTGGTATGTTTTATTCTCCATCTGAATGAAAGTGTGCTGATACTTCGCATTGTAGGTACCAGCAAGCGCACAAACCAATTACGGAGCAAGAGACAATAGAGGGTCATAGCGTGCGAGCCATGTATCTGCTGACAGCAGTTGCCGACCTAGTCCGTGTAGAAGAGAAAACAGATCATAGGTCCTACCGGACAGCTTTGGAGCGTCTGTGGAGTAACATGGTTGACAAAAAAATGTACTTGACAGGCGGCATTGGAGCCATGGAACAGTGGGAAGGATTTGGACTTGATTATTTCTTGCCTTCTGGATCAGATGAAGGTGGATGCTATGCAGAGACTTGTGCGGGAATCGGGGTTATGATGCTTGCAGAAAGGCTCCTGCAGGTACGCAGGGCGTCGAAACCCCGTGACAACATGCTAATCCATCACAGATAGATTTAGACGGAAAGTTCGCGGACATTATGGAGCTGTGCTTCTACAACGCGGTCATGACAGGCATGTCTGCCAAGGGAACACAATTCACATATGTCAACCAGTTGGCATCAAGCGACAAAAATCTCTCACAGCGCGCTAAATGGTTCACCTGCGCGTGTTGTCCACCAAATGTTACAAGACTTCTTGGCTACATAGGAGGGTACTTGTGGAGCTTCGATTCGGATGAGGAAAAGAAGTCGGTACATGTGAATGTTCACATGTACTCATCAGCACAGCTATCAATTCTTGTTGGGAAAGAGACAGTGGAACTTGAACAAAAATCTAATTGGCCTTGGGATGGCAAGATAGAGTTCAGTCTTCGGGGCTCTTCAAAAGTGGCAACAGCCATCAAGCTTAGAATCCCTGCTTGGGCCGAAGGTTGGGAAGTACGTTATGTCTCCTTTCAATGGAGATCCCGGCTAACAGAAGTACAGATATCCCCGGAGCTTCCAAGCAAGCATATCGAGAAAGGTTACTTGTCCCTCTCAGGAGAGTGGCTGAAGCAAAATCCCAAGTTCGAATTGAACATCCCACTCAAGCCAAGATTCGTCTCGCCTCACCCTTATACAAATCAAGACATCATAGCACTTGCCAGAGGACCTCTCATATATTGTCTTGAGGACTTCGATAACTCTTGGGTTGACGACCACTTCAAAAGCCTCTTACTCGACCCTGCAGCAGTGGTTGAGGAGAAAGAAGCAGCGGCCGATGAAGTCGGAGAGCCGTATATTGGATTAACAGTTCGCAATGCTGTGTCGTTCATTGGCGTCAATAATGTTCATGCTCCTCATGTGAGTTTGAAATCTACCACGCCAGAGAAGCCTTCCGGTGCAGACGAGCTGCACTTCATCCCTTACGCTTTGCGTGATAACCGTGGAGGTAAAGGCCATATGCGAGTTGGGATTCGTCGGAAACGGTAGTGAGGACGAACTCGAGTCATAAGAAACGAATGCACACCCATATTGACCGAACATGTCCTACTCTGTTGTGTATGGATTTCATCGTGGACATTCCTAAAAACAAAATTAAAAAAAAAAGGGTTGAAGCTATCCGTGAGAGACTCGCACCCCTGAGCATAGTGGCGAGCGGAGCGCATGCATGTCGCCGATGGGTATCCACATGCCACGAGGGGAGAGTTGTTTGCGCTCCAATGATCGTGAGCTGCAGAGGGAAATGTTTCCAAGGCGAGGAAAGGCGAGAAATGGCGAGAAATGACGGCCCTGGCACGCAGCGGCCGCCGTCATTCCGGTGGGTTAGCGAGTCCAAACCCCCTTCACCCCTTCGCCCCTCACTCTTCATCCTCTTCATCCGAAATTATTGTTCTACACTTCACCTGTACAAGCGTCATCTAGATGCACCGCGAACCTTGTCTCCTTCTTGCGAGCCAATGATATTGCAGAATTTAAGATCAGCTCAGGGCACATGGCAACGGTGAATCCGGGGTCATGGACAAAGCTCAAGCTCCCCATGCTCGCCCACTGCCGGTATGTGGGGTGGAAATCGTTCTGCTTGACTGAGAGCATTGTATTCTCCTCTTTTCTAGGGAATAGATTTTCCGGGGGCAATATAAGTATGCAAGGTAGGAAGCTTTACCCCTCGAAATCAAGCAGCTCCTTTCAATTGAGTTCAAGATCATTCCTGCTTTGACTCAGCTTTCAATCATGCGTGCTCTCTTGTCTCTTCTCTGCGCTGCGTTTGTGGCTGCCAGTCCGCTTGAGCCGCGAGATACTATCACTTCTACTGTCAACTTGGGCAATAATACTGGCTCTCCCGAGCACTTAGCTTCAGGCTTCATTTATGGCCTCCCTGACACCCAGAATCAGATACCGGATCACTTTTATACCGATATTGGCTTCAATTACGCCAGAGCTGGTGGAGCTCAGGTTCCGGCTCCCGGGCGTGGTTGGATCTGGGGACTGGCAGAATACAAGGTATGTTATGCGAGTTGACACTTCACTCCACTTGCTTACTGTATTGTGAAACAGGTTCGCTTCGCATCTGCGCTCTCCAACTACAGAACAGCAAGGAAGTACAACGCGGATTTTATCTTTCTAATCCATGATCTCTGGGGGGCTGACGGAACTCAGAACTCGACTGCGCCGTACCCTGGAGATAATGGAGACTGGACCAGTTGGGATGATTACCTCACGCAGGTATGCCTATGTCTTTGTTCTAAAAACCCAAGTCCCAGACTCTATTTTCCCCGAACGGTTACGAATTCAGGCCTTGACTCGCTCTTTCTTTACTTCTCCCCAAGGAAGCACGCGCGCTGATCTGTTCTAGTGGATTTCTGATGTGAATGCCAACAAGATTACCGACGGTCTGTCTGTCGACATTTGGAACGAGCCAGACCTCACCTATTTCTGGAATGCTCCACAAGCACAATACATCCAGATGTGGGGTCGAACTTACCATCGCCTGAGGTAGGTCACGTTCTATGACACAGCATTCGTACAATGCAAGCTGACTAGAACTTTGAAAAGACAAGAGTTGTCTACAGTCAAATTAATCGGCCCAGCTTTTGCTGGCCAGCCCGATCCGACCAATGATTGGTGGACAACCTTTTTGAGCTTCATTGCCAGCAATTCTAGTGTTCCTGATCAATATGTCTGGCACATGGAAAGTGGAGGAGGGGACATGGAAGGGGCATACGGTGCTCTTGTTGGCATGTTGCAAACATACAAGCTCCCTATCAAGCCACTGAACATCGACGAATATGCAACATGGCCTGAACAGGTCCCTGCAGGCTCGGCATGGTGGATCTCCCAGCTCGAACGTGTGAATGCACATGGCCTTCGAGGAAACTGGCTCAGTGGATGGCAGCTGCACGATTTCATGGCATCTCTAGTTTCGAAAGCATATGCGAATGGTCCAGATTACAGCCCCACAGGTGGCTGTTATTACCCAAATGGCGATTATCAAGTTTATCAGTATTACAACCTCAACATGACCGGATATCGGGTGGGGACTTCGCCCTCAGGCGACCTCAAGCTTGACACTTTCGCAACTGTCGGTAAGGATATGGTGAGAGTTCTTACTGGTGTCCGAATCACCACCGGAACGTGGCAGATTACAATCAACGACCTGTCCGCCGTGGGACTTCCAACATCAGGGTCGCTGAATATCCATACATGGGGTTTCCCCTTTACCAATCACTGGGGGGAGGTGGATGTTCCAAATGATCTGGGGTGGGTTTCGCACACATATTCGGGGAATAGCGTAACTTTCCCTGTCTTTCAAACCGATACCTCTACAGCTTACGCATTTGAATTTGATGTTGTCTAGGGTGAGTGGTTTTGATGGGCACATTTGCCAGATTTGTGATGTCTAGGCTTGACTTGGCGGTAATCTCACTTATTGTATATATTTCCTCATGAAAGTTTGGAAAAAAGTGCAACATCGACAAGAGCAATGAATCTCGTATACATAAATGTCTCTTTAGATGTTACATATCGAATGGTGTGCATTTTATCGAGGGACTCGCCACCCTCATTCCTTCTCGCCTCAAGCCACGAAACCGCTCGAAATAAGACAATAATAATCAATAAACACGCCTACTAGGCCCCTCTACTCTAGTATTCCAAATCCCTGTCGCAGCCCGGACCAAAAATGACCATGTGAGCTACTGTACCCAGCACGTTAACTAGGCACGGCCGATCATTTCCACGCTTGTCAGATTGGTGGTTGGTGGAAAACTGCGTTACCCCACACTTCTCCTACGACTCCACAAATGCCCTTCACGCAGCCCATCCGACAGAGCGCTTACCAGCTTGCATCTCTGTTAAGGAAGAATGCTCTCTTCCCTCAGGCGGAGACGACTCCGACTCGGTACTAGATCTATCTTTCAACAACTCTGATTCGACTGCGCCGTTGGACCATTTGAGGGCCTCTTCAATAGTACATGGGTAAAAGAGCCCCATCACCAGCTGAGGTGAAAATCACTCTATACTGACTCCGATTGAAGCAGAGGGAGCCACGAGCCCCAGCGGCTCTCAGAGCGCGAACCAGGCTAGTCACCCAGCTCCTGGCCGTTTCCAGTGTGTGGAATGCCAGCAAACCTTCGGTCGAGTCGAGCATTTGACACGCCATTCAAGGAGCCATCTGAAAGAACGCTTCCTCAAGTGCTCCTACTGTCGGAAAGGCTTCTACCGAATGTCAGTACCATTACCGACTATTGTTCTCATGTGATCATTAATGGCAATCAGAGACGCTTTGAGACGGCATGAGCAAGTCCACAATGAACCTAAACGGAGTGGCCTCGGGAAAGGATATCGGGCTTGTCTAGCATGTGCAGCCGCTCGTAGAAAATGCAGTGGTGGGATTCCGTGCCTTGGCTGCCAAAAACGGACCATCGACTGCAAGTATCCAGCGTCTGGCAGATCACGAAGAGCTACTTCAACTCAGGTGGCTGACGATGATGTAACGTCACCTGTCAATGACCACCAAACGCCATCAGGAAGTGAGCAAAGCTCCTCAAAAGCACAAGATTCTCCCATGTCTTGGTCCAATACATCTGCATCGCCCCGAATGAATCAAGATCATGATCAAACTCACGCCACGGCTGCAAATTCTCTTCCCAGCACTAATGATGCCAATAATCTTCTCTACCAAAGTCATCCATCAACAGATTACGCATTGTCTTTCGTCCGAGATACTGTTCAGTTGCAGGCGGCCATGACCCCAGGTTTATCTGGTATCCACAACACACAGCCGCTCACTTCTCCTACCAGCCGCAGTGAGCCACAGAATATGGAGATATCGTCTGGCTCGGCGCCAATCCAGTCTTTTATGGAACATCAAACCAACATTGGAGCTTTGGATATAAGCAATGAAGCGGATTCTGAGCAGACCCATCATCATAACAGCGTACCAGAACCGTGGTATCAAAATAACTTCTCCTCGATCAATTGGCTTCCGGACAATTGGACCCCTGATTTTCAGATTGATGGCAACCTCGGACCTTTCGATCAGCAGTCTCTCTTCTTTGGCCAACCTTCTCAAGCCAACAATCTCACTTATTCCTTGGGAAACTCTGGCCAGAACCAAACACCGCGACAGCTTTCACGAGCAAGAGATTCAATGAGGAGGCAATCACAAGCCGTCGATGGTCCCGATGTCTCGAGTCCTAGTACTCAAAGCACGCATAGTGGTGGTCACTTTTATGTTGACGGTGATGGAGCACGGTTGCCACGAGTCCGCAAAATACCGTACCGACATTCAGACTCGTATGCTCACGTTTTCACTTCTGGGAGCGAGGAACAATTCCCAGCTTTTAAAGTTCCTGAACTTGGAGATATACCAGAAGTCGCAGATACTAATCACATCCCCCAAACCACCTACTCAGAAATTTTGGAAAGCTTTACCCATAATTGCATCACAACAAATCATTTTTCCAAATTTTACGATGCAGCATTTCCTTCACGGCAGCTATTGAGTCTATGTATTCTTCTGTACAGGGATAATTTCGATTCGATTCTACCATTTATACATCCAGCTACTTTCGACATATCTTCATCTCACTGGTTGCCCCTGTTAGCTATGGCTGCACTCGGTAGTCATTACCTCGATGCTGAACACTCTGAAGCTTTCAGCATTGCCATGCATGAATTCTTGCGTAGAGTAATTGCAACTGTGGTAACTTCCGCGTTCCTTGTTCTGTCATATCTGCTTCTGACTTGACCTCTTAGGCCGAAGATAGGAAGTACCCGAGACCTTCTAAGCTGCTTTTGACGCAAATCAAGCTTCTGAACTGTGTGGGTATGTTATACTGCGGCGATGAGCGACTTTCGACGACAGCAGAAGCCTACCACAGCGACCTTGCTTCATTTTGCAGCACGGAATGGTCAAGAACATTTTCAGAAGCTGAGCAGTCAATTATCAACGGAGCGGACGATGTTGATTATGGCTGGAGGAGGTGGCATGAAGCAGAAAGTCGACGGCGGACAGGCTACTGCATATGGGTAAGTTTCCCGGCTTAAGTCTGATGAGGTTTCTAACAAGTCATTGTAGTGGTTAGACTGTATGTGGGCTTTCCACTTCCAAAAACGCCCGCTCCTGTCCTTGGAAGACGCTCGAGTCCCGATACCATGTCAAGAAGTTCTCTGGGAGGCACAAACTGCTCTGGATTGGCAGCAGCTCCACTCCTGTGCTGAGCGTAATTGTTTCGATTCCTTAACACGGGGCATATACTGATTTTGGAGCAGCAAGCCCCTCTCTCCATTCAGCAGTCCAACTTGCCTACATAGAAAAGCGCATTCAGTCCTCCACAGGCGAATTCAGTCGAATTCTATGCATCCACGCACTCTTCCGCCGCACATGGGAAGTCGAAACATATTTCAAACAACCTCTTACCCTCTGGACACCTACAGCAGAGAAACAGGACATCAAAACGATCTCAAGATCCATGCCCGTCTGGCTCCCTGGAATTCAGACTTACTCTAAATGGCGTAACTCAGCATGCGATTGTCTAGACATACTTCACTGGCACGCAAACAGTGTGATAGGAGCAGCGTCAGGGATGGAGCACCCTACAGTCCTACACCTGCATCTCGCACGAGTCATCCTCCTCACCCCCTTCCGCCAAATCGTACAACTCGCCCACCTCCTAACCAACGAGCCCCTCCCAACAACCGAAGAGGACCTCGACATCCCCACCCTCAAAAAGCACATCCAGCGCTGGGCCCTCGAAGACCAGCACAAAGCCCGTCTCGCCATGATCCACGCCGGCGTATTATTCTGGCACGTGCGTCGCTTCTCCACAGACGCATTCTACGAGCCCTCGTCGGTGTTCCTCGCCACGCTCGCCCTCTGGGCATACGGCACATTCGCTGCGCGCACCTCTCCTCTCCCGCAGCCTCAGCCTGACTCGCAGTCCCCGCAAGCGGCAAACAAAGACGATGACGACGATGATGAAGCAGAGTCCCTGTTCCCTACGTCCATGCAGCTAGATCGGCCAGCTGACGATGAGCTCGTCCAGCTGTTCGTGAAGAGAGGCGCGAGTATGCGGGCTAACATCACGGGCGTCGGGAATCTGTGTTCTGCGAAAGGACCTGTGAGGGTTCTTGTCGAGGGAAGGAATCTATTGGCTGGGTTGAAGACGTGGGGGGAGCGGAGGAGGGGGATTAGGGTGTTGAGTGCGTTGATTGAGGTGTGTAGGCAGGAGGCTGGAAATGGAGTTGGTAGTTAAGTGGATATAATATAGATTAGCATTTTAGGTGGAATATTCTGCATCCTCCAGAAGTCAAGAGTCAAGAGTCAAAATTCGGATACCCCTATCCTAGATGAGCACGTGACCTGCCCCTTTTCGAGAGGTGATCGAGGGATGCAAGCCTGTTTATCCCCCTGAAAGCGCTTGAGCTCTAATTCCGACCTTGCCTTTTCAATCTTAAATACTATACCAGAAGGACATCTTCAATGCATGTTTGCCGAGATTCGATGTCCATGTTCATAGTATTAGCCTGAGTCAGAAGCGAAATTATGAGACTGCGACGAAGTCAGACATAGTTCTGCAGGGATATAAATAGGTACCAAGGTACGCGTATCAGCATTGGTATATGCATTCTGGGGTGAGAGCATGGTCACAATGGAAAGTCGAAATTCTCTAGCACAACATCCATTCGTCTACAGTACCTATCTACAACCACCTCCCTATCTCTCATCTAGCAATGCACTGCTCCATCTACTCCTCCCCTTCCTCCCTCATCTCACGTCCAAACTCACAACGAGCAAGCAAAATCCAGCCCAAGCCCAAGCTCAAGCTAAAACCCAAGGGTATCGCGCAGCCACCTTAAAAGGTAGCCTCTTTTCCATATCCCATATTCCATGTCCATGTCTCCCATTTCCCTAAAACTCCCGCTAAATCCAGACCCACAAACACACAATCATAATTACTACAAACGAAAGACGAGGTTCTGACAAGCAAATATGGGTCCAAAAATGCCCGAGATGGAGCACCGCATGTAGAGGGACATTAATACAGAATGTACAAGTTCTTGCTCTTGAGAAAAAGGAAATGGTGATAGAGGTGCCTATTTGCCGACAATGACGTCGCCGAGATAGCCCATGTCGTGCATCAATTGCTCGAGCGTGCTCATGCTCTCCGCATCTGGGACGGGATTCGGGAGAAATGGCGGCGCAGAGCCGAAGGTTGCCCTGCTCGCTGTTCGAGTCAATTGCGTAATCGGAGTCTCCTTTCGAAGTGTCTGGTCGGACGCATATTGATCCTCTGGTAGACTGTAGGCGCTGAACCCTTGGGCAGGAGCCTCTGAGAGGACAGGGCTGTAGGTGAACTCGTCACCACTTCCGGAGTCGGCGGTGAGATCTTCATCCTCATTCAAGTCCTCGCCAAAGCTGAAGCTGCTATCTGATGGTGAACTAATAGTTGTGGAGATGGTCGAGGTGGAGAAGTGTGATCGTGGAAGTTCAGCAGCGGAGACGGCAGATCGGAGACGAAGTGGTGTAGGCAGGAGAGGTAGGTCTTCTGGCAGTTGTGGAAGTGGTTTGGAGGTATTTGTAGCAGTCTTGGCTCGGACCATTGGAGGCCTGGAAATCGCTGGTGGAGGCGAAAGTGGGGTGAAGATGCCTTTCTCGTTGATTGACATTCGGGTGACTTGGCTAGCGAAGTTATCATCGTCCTCAGCCTCCTCTGCAATTTCGTCGGGGATAACAAGTGAGGTCGAATTATATGTACTGATCTCCTGAGGGAACAATTGGCGAAGAGGCGAAGGCTCGCGTGAGGAAGTTTTCTTGAATGATTGAGGAGACACCTCACGTGTGTGAGGTACCGACCTAACTTTCCTCATCTCTTCCGATCGAAGGACTAGTGATGGAGTACTAGCGCTAGCATCTGCTTGGACCTTGCTCAATGAAGACGACCGACCGCGTCTATCAGCATCTTGATCCTTCGAATTCAATGATCTTAGACCAAAGAACATCCGCGGTGACCATTGAGGCTTCTCGGAGGTTGTTGGTGAAAGTGAGCGTGCAGTTCGTTGCTTCGCGAGGACTGAAGTCGACGTGTTCAGACGCGCTAATTTGGGCGTTGGGGGAGGTGCCCGCGGCGTCATGAATTTGTCGGCAGGGTTCATGGTCTTGATGTCTCCGTTCGCCATTGAACTCATTGAAGCACTTCGAAAGCGTAAAGGCTGGACTTCAACTGGTACCCAGAGAAGATTGACTGGTTGACCTGGGAGATATGGGCAAGTTGTAGTAAATGGGATCGACGCGTCGTAGTGTTCCGTTCCATCATTCAACTCGTACTATATATAAACGTGAGTTTCTTTGTTGATAGTTTCGGATAAACTTATAACATACGTAGTAATAATATGTGGAGCCCATCTTCAAACCACCCGTTCGTTTGGGACTGCTTCCACCATCCCCATCGCAAATGATGTCCTCGAAGGAGTAGCACCCACGCCATTGGCCCCGGCTGCGGCGAACATCTCGTTCCATCGGGTAATGCTTCGAGAAATTATCCCACGATCCGATTAGATGAACCGAGGTGGTGGAAGGCGCGGTCTGCCTATAGCACAGTTAGTATATTGAAACCCCATCGCTTAACAAATGACGGCCCATATTTGGTGGAGATATGTGGCCTCGAGATGAGACGAGTGGGCGGCACGTAAAGATAGAAATCTGTTCTTCCAGGATCCAAATAAACATCGGACGTGCGGACTTTCCCCACTAACGGTGATATAACACTCTGTAATATGTGGATTGTTTCGTCCCAACGTACGCCACTAACGTAGTAATACATCTGGGGATAACCTGCGACGCCAAGATCTCAAAATAAGACGACAGTCGACTTCGACTTGCGTACTCAAGTAAAGATCAGACATCTCGAACAGACGTGCCATGTAAGGTCAATGCCTTGATCGACGGGTACACGATCACCAGAGCATGACAATCCTCCGATGGTCGTCCAACGGCGAGCACAGCATTCCAATGCACGTTTCGCTTTTTGTCCAACAGCAAGATGCCAGAGACTTAAATTTCGGTGTTTCGTTCCCTCGACGTCGACGATAAATTTGGAGAGACATCACTTGGTCTCCACCAACGTCTCCGCCCGTTGGATTTCTTCTTTCATTTTTCTTGGTATTCTCTTGCTTTGATTCAGAGTGATAGATCCGAGCTTCTTTGGGGGGGGGGTTCGATATCCTGCGCAAGGAGGAGGGTGCAAACGCTATATCAAAGTCGCGTACAGGGGAGAAAGAGACTTGTACGTACACCATGAAGGTTATCAAAGCTGTATCCATTATGTCGTATTATAATTCAGGGCCAGCCTGTGAAGAGTATTGTAAAGAGAAGAAAAGTAAAGGTTGATGACGTTCTTGTCTTTTTTTCCCTCGAGGGCGTGGTTATGGTCTTGTATCGGAGGGCTGCATGTTCTTGCAGCTAGCCGAGAGTTGGGTCGAGGAGGCCGATGAATAGGAAGAATTCTAATAGACCCGAGAAAGAAATGTCCCCTGCGCCTTTTGAAGTATGTTTGGAATAGCCGCGAGGTTTGAGAAACGGCCCTGGAAGCTCTCGTGGAATTGCAGTGCTGTTCCTTGGACCAGTGGTCTTGCGCGCCTGGGGTGCGAAGCGCCGTGATGGGTACGCCCGTCTCGTCTGTCTCGTTTTAAACCTTCAAGCGCTTGAGAGGCCAATGTCGAGAGGCGCTGAAGATCGAACGGCGTTTTAGGATTGCAGGTCAAGAATGATGCTGGGCGGGCATTGCTCGTCGTCAGAAATTGACGCTGATGTGGTGAACGTAAGTTGGTTTGATCTTCGCGCAGGTTGCTGGAGGTACTTGATGGCGGAGCGAGCCATCAGCTGCCAACCAAGGTACCTATCTGACCAAGTGATTCCCGGAGGGTGCGGAAACTGGAAATTTAGATGGCGACGGTGGAGCTGGAATGGCAGGCTAGGAACGAACGGACAATTCAATCGGCACTAAAGATGAAGCTTTAGTGCGATAGAGTTGCGGGGACGGCTGCCATTCGATGAGAGGAAGGCGTGGTGCTTGGGACGAGGCTGCTTGCGGGCAGTACGGAGCGTAGTCGTTTGTACTTGGGAGCACTCTCCACTCTGGATTTCGCAGCGCGGGAGATTGGAAGCATTTTAATCCGGGAGTCTGGTGCGCTGACGGGACTTCCGAATGGCTTGCGAGTTATCGTGACCCTGTGCGGCTGCGTTTTGATTTCCAATATTTTCACAGGTGCAGGCTTGCAGCAGCTGCCGTGCTGCCCAGCTGCCCACGATGTGGAGTCCACCCACCCACGTTGGCCCCCCTTCTCCTTTGGAGTGCCGTGGCGCAGGTGCAGGGTGCAGACCAGCCGAACACAGACAAGGCGGGCCAAAGCAGGGTCAGGGAGCTGAATCTCAAACAATCCCAAGCACTAGGCTCACAAAGATCTAGACGATGACGATGGGGCCAATCGGGGGCACGCCTCACAGGCAGTCTACTGTCGTTGGAGCACGACGCATGAATTGGAGGACTGCTGGGCGGTGGCATTGGCAGCGAAGGGAGCATCATCATATCACTGGTCGGCCTCACGCAGCAGCATAATTCTTTCTGCTCGTTTCGAGCATGACGTCGCCCATTCGAGGATTCGATGGAGGATTGGGGTGCATTTGCTGCCGCTGCTGATGACAGCAAGGGGGCTGCCGACACAGCCTTCTGTTTGGATTGCCTTATGGCTGCACTCTGAGTATTCATGCGCCTGAAGCTGCCAGTGTTGGTGACATCCACGGCTTCCGGCTTGAGATGGCTTCCAGATTAAAGTTCGAGGCCCCCTTTTACAATTTTACAGATATCTCCCAAGTCTGCGGCACAGTCACAATCAGGAACCATGTGGCTGAGAAGTTCCCAGATAAAGGCTCCAGACCCTGAACCTGGAACCCCCTTGGCCGCTTGCAGTTTAGGCTGGGCTGAACTTCTGAAGTGCCTGGCTACCTGGCCCTGCCTGCAGCTCGCCATTTGGTGATCGCCCGGTAGCGAATCGACGAGCACGAACCTCTGACGACAGGGCGGCTGATTGGCGGGATTGCCAGAATAAGCGCAGCCTTAGAGAGATTGCACGGATGTGCCCCTGGGAAATGGAACGAGATTTGGACATCCTTGCTGACAGCCCCTGAACCGCGAATAAAGGCCAAAGGCGCGTCGAGGGGAGAACGCGTGTGAAGCATCAATTTAAAATCTCACTCGGCACGCTTCCCGGGGCCTGGCACGCCATTGGCTTGACATCTTGAAACTGGGGGAAAGGAGGAAGCATTTGACTCGCCAAGAAAGACGTTGGAAAATGTTTCGTTTCAATCCCCTATGTCAGACACGGCATTTGCCAGCAGTCCGTCGAGTCCGCAGCATGTACGGGGGAGGCGTTGTTTCGAGACTCGAGTGCGAGATTTGAGCGGCACTAACACTGAAATGCTGGCCAGACAATGTTGTTCTACAACCAAAGTGCCGAAAGTGCCGAGGCGACGTTGCTTCAAGCATCGAGCGATGATTGAAAGTCTCTGCCAGATCATGTCATTGAACATGTACGGGAGCGACATTGGGATCGAGACATTATTAGCCAGATCCTCCCTTGTCCAAGCACGGTACAGTACTCCCATGGGATCCGAGAGGTAGTCCCCGGAACGGATTTCCTTCCTCTTCAGCAGGGTGATCCCGAATACATCACCATCATCTCCACTTATTGCTTCTATGCTACGTTGAACATTGTACTGTACCTTTCCAGCGCCACAATCCTTTGTCCTTCAATGCGATTTATTCTTAGCCCGTGGCAGGTGTCACTTTCCCACCAACCCTTTTATCTCATAATCAGATCCTTCGGATGGTCTACTCAGCCTCATGTTTTCGTATCATATCTATAAAATATAGGTATAACGTCAAGGGCATATGGCAGCACATTGGCCGGATGTTTACCCCACGCGATCCCGAACATCGGTATTGTCTCGGGTGTTTGAAACATAGTGTTCTGTGGGAGGCGCGGGATTGCACGAATATATGTGCGGTTTTACCGTTCTAGAATGTTTGGAAGACAATTGAGGCTGCATTGATGAGTCGGGTGAGAGAGGCTTGGGATATGCACGTATCTAAATTGGAAACTTCTGGCAAGTTTCAGAGGGCAAACAACTGTATGTCAGCGCATAAATTTATGTCAATATGACAGCAGATGCTCATCTCAGCATCTCGTAACAGACCAAAATAGGTGCGGAAGCAAATACAAGAATTTCGTTATTACCAAACAGGATCTATACAAAGTAAATTATGTCAAATATGTTGAACTCCTGAGTACCGTCACGATCTCACAAAACGAAAACAAAGAGTTGATGCCCTACAATTGCGAATTATTGTTTCGCAAAATTATCATGAGCATCAAGGCAGTAGTAAAGCACTGATGGCGAATCCCACAAACTGCAACATGTCGGTTGCGAACCGAAGTCACATAAATCATAGGATAAGTCAGATTTGAGGTTAATGATGATTCTGATTCTGATGTCTAAAGAACTAAGAGAGGCCGAACAAAGAGATGCCTTATATGCCATCGATGGGAGCTAGTCTCAAGGGGGAGAACAAGGGGGAGCCACACACGTGATACCAACTGACACCACAGCTCTGCAGAAACGAACAATTGCAAACTCTCATCTGCCAGCATACACAAGACCATTTGACACTCTGACGACCACTTTCCACTAACCGTAGCGTCCAAACTTCCCAACACCGTAGGACTCTAAGGCAAGCTCGGGTATCCTAGAAGCCAGATCCATCACATCAAAGCAGCTTAAGCAGCAGCGATCGGGACAAAGTCAACCTCACCAATTGGCCCAAAGAAAACATTGACGTGCACTTATGACCGGTTGAGCCCCAAGGAGCATAGAGTTCACCGCCCTTCTTCTCCAAGGCCAGTCTGTCCAACTCCACCTTCCGCATGAGATCTCCATTGACTCTTTCTGGTTGACCTGCAAACATCCATCCCGTGCGATAGAGCGATATGTCCTTCACTTCTGCGATGAAGGTGTACTTTAGCAGCCTGAATCGGAGTTTCCATTTATGACCACCAAAAGGGGGTTTGTGGACACCATGCTGGATGAATGCCAACCGTTGAATCGAGTGAACAACCGAGAAGGGAAATTTGAACTCATGCTCGCTGGCTATTCTTAACCTATCCTAATCGCAGACAAATACGTCGCGCTGGAAATTGACCCACAGGATTCTCTCTTCTGGGCGGAGATAATCTATGTTACCAAGATAGCACACGAGACTTAATCCGCCTCTTGTCTTGCATTTGGTGTAGTCCTGCTTGCCTTTGGCTCGTGAATCTCGACAGACTTGAAGAATGGACGGAACTGGAACCTGATGATCTGTTCCGTGATGTTAGATCAGAAGCGGATTGCGAGGGAAGATCGTACCAAAGAGTAGACCTCGCTGCGAGGGCCTCAGAGAACGACGTGGTTCTCGAAGCTCAATCAGTCTCTCTTCCTTCGTGACATAGTGCCAAATGCGATCCTTGAGCTCCGTTGGAAGTTTGACGAAAAAGGTGAACATTCCTTCAAAGGAGCAGTTCTAGGAGGAATTTGAATTCTTGGAAGGTTCTGCAAGAGGGCGTGAAGATGGGTAGTTGCCTTTGGAGGTGTCGATGCGATTATAGAAACCGTCATCGTAGAAGTTTTTGCGCCTTTGAAGTTGAGTGGATGCCAAGGCAATGCTGGTCAAGGGGATGTCGGACGAACTCAAGGTTTGAAATTGATCTCGTATATTGAGGACGGTCAATGAACCGGAGCCCGGCTCGCTCAGAAATCGCTCTCACCAGATTTGAGTATACTTTCAACTATAAGACCCCATTGCACATCGCACTTAATGTACTAAATACTCTAGGACAATGACAAAGTCTTGCCATTCGAGATTGAACGTTGAAGTCAGAACCTTTGTCGCATATCAACTCAATGTACTAGATTGTCTGGGACATGCAAACTTCAACCAGCGCCACTTAGTCCCAGACCTCTTGAAATCAACCCCTCTGTTATATATTGCTCCCTCATCCGATGGCCCCGATCGACTCAAAGAAGATGAATTAGATCTCATCTGAGTGTATGTGATGAGAGCACACTTGCTAGTCAATATCCAGTACACCTTCATCCCATCTCCCCTTTCGTCCCAAACGCAAAACCAATTTCAAGACCGTCATCTGACTTGATGAGCTAAGAATGAGCTAAGAAACGACAGCAAGTAACATTGAAACACAATTTTGTTGCACATCGGTTCGGGACCGCAATAGCATCACAGGTTCACTCTTCGGGACCGTGGAGGGTAGATTGGACGGAAGATTCGGGACCGCAAATGAAGCGGCCGCAGACTTTGTCTAAAGACCGCCAATCCAATGGAAATGGTGTGATATCTTGATAAGGAGATCGAGAGACATTGAAAACGCATTTGCTTGTATCTCGTAGCGAATGCTCGTCGACTTTGCGAACATTGTGGTTTCCAGAGCCAGCAGCATGGATGACCCCACTACTTACTGTAATATTTCGTCCAAACTCTCGGCTCGTCCCCTCCCGCACGATGCACTAAGGCCAGGGGAATCGGCTGCACAGAAGAAAGATCATGTATTACTATTAAGGTATCCTGCACCTCCTCGCTCTTCTCTCCCGAGACTACTCAATGTCTCCCTAATGTACAAGTCAAGTACAACATTTACACCTTCACCATGAACGCCGATGCCATGACACTGCCCCCATGTCGAATCCAAACCTCTGCCATAACACCACCACATGCGCAAGAATGCAAAAAAGAGGAGTTCAATTCCCATCCATCGTTCGTCTCCATCCGTCCGCATATGATACAAGCCTCCGCATTATCGTTCGTCATAGTTGAACCTTCTCCGCATCCATCTTGAACTGCGCTGATTTCTTCGATCGCTCATACTTCGCCGTCGTGTCTCCCGTCCATATCGTCCCGAGGATCCGATCCCAGAATGTGAAGAAAGGTTGTGAAAAGTTGGTCTTGATGCCCCAGCTCTGGTGATGGATGTCGTGGTATCCAGCATTATTACCTGTGAGATGCTGCAATGGATCCCAAGGTAGTGCATATCCGCAATGGTCGTCCACAGTCTTGAATGTTGCTCCCACGAAGAAACACATTCCTTGCCTAACGGTCAAACCCGCTGCCTTGTACGCTAAGCTTGCTCCGAGAGTATCGAGGAGGAAGCCCTCGAATGGGTGGTTGTAGAGGGCTCCGTATGCGTAAGGGACGTAGAGACGGTGGTGTCGGGAGTGGAATGTTGCTGAGGAGCTGTCAGAACGGATAGCCGGGGAAATGGTGGGTTTCCACTTACTGTAAAGCCACTTATTCACGTGCATGGCACGATGGAGGAAGTATTGCCATGTATCGACAAAGACAATGGCAACCGCGAATTGTATGATTGGCACCATGTACCAGTAAATGGCTGATGCAGCGAACATCTCCCACGCTGCAAAGGCTGGAACTGGTGCCCCGCTGACAACATCCAGCCCTACAGTTAATGATGGGTATTTCCCGCCAGCCAGAGCTCCTGCAAGCATTGGATGCGATCCTGAAAGATTCTTGGAAATTGCTGCAGCATTGAGTCCGACCAAGCCCATGAGCTGCGGCAGAGCCCTTTGTGCAATCCTCAATCTCGTCGCCCAGACCGCAATATCATAACTCTCCTTTCCAATCATCTCGGCCGGCTCTGTAAGTCCAAGTGACACTCCAACCACCGTCTGAATGACCTGCTGTATGATGACATCTCGCGCAACTTCGTACCTCGAGACGTGGTTTCGACTCAGGATCTCGGCCGGAGTGTGCAATCGGTATTGTGGAAATATATCGTACACATCGATGAAGTGGAAGAAGAGAGAAGCAGCCCAGTAGGCAACAAAAGTAAGAATCAAGGAAAGCCAGAGGTCGGGGATAAAGGGGACGAGAGACTTCAATGGTGTCAGGGTGTACGACGGCAAGGGGGGTAGATCGGACATGGCGGAAGCATTCGAGAGCAGGGTGATGTTAGACATTGGCACGGTGGTATGGCAGTTATCGTGGTGCGCACGAAGGAGTGTATGGCGTTGGAAGATGGGAAAAGAAGGAAGGAAGAGAAGCGGTTTTGTATGGGGGATATGGAAATCTTGAAGCGCGCCACCCCGATGCTCTCATCAGCCCAGCACAATCAAATCTCGCCTAGAAAAGTCCGGTCTTCCGATCTCCCTGGTAGAACGCGTGACTTTCAGGAGATTTTCACGAGTACGAAAGCATTGTTCGGAATTCGCCAAGAGGTCAGCAGACAAATTGATGTTCACTTTTCTGGTCTCGCGTTTCAAAAGTAATGAGAAAAATCGGTGTTGACATGGTTCATCCTAATTCCTGGAATGACGCATGTCCACAATGCATGTCTACAATGCTTTCAAGTCGGTTTGAAAGTTCGCTGACTAAGTTCTCGTGATACTTTCGCTCTTTCCATTTCGGGTTAGACGTCTTGCCCCTCCACCATCGCAACTTCGTCAATTTTGCAGATCCAACTCAAGACTCCCCACTACTTTTGCCTGTTCAACGTCTCACCAAACTCTGGATACTCGAACCTCCAGTAATTTTCCTCCATAACTACCGCCATCATGATCATTTACAAGGTCAGTCTCTGTAGACATCTCCAAAATTACCCCGCTTCCTGTCCTCGAGGCTGAAACTATCTTCATTTGGTTATACAAAGTGTGGGGGAATTGAAGACTGACTTTGCGCTTTGATACAGGATATCATCACTGGCGATGAGATCATCTCCGACTCATACGATCTGAAAGAGGTCGATGGCGTTGTCTACGAAGTCGACTGTGCCATGATCACCCTCGGCGCGGTCGAAGTCAGTCAGTACAACCCACCCCCGAAACCGAAGTTGCAACACTAATAGGGATTGTAGACACTGGCGCCAATGCATCTGCCGAGGAGGCGGAAGAGGGTGTTGAGGACGGAGCCGTACAAGTTAACAACGTCGTCAACTCGTTCCGCCTGAATGCTACTACATTCGACAAGAAGTCATATCTCAGTCATCTCAAGAGTATGTAAAACCGCGACGCATGTGGGTTATCTTCTGATTTGGTATAGGCTACATGAAGAAGGTCAAGGAGCTGCTGAAGGAGAAGGGAGCTCCTGAAGAGACTATCACCGCTTTCGAGAAGGGTGCCCAAGCATATGCAAAGAAGATTGTTGGCAACTTCAAGGACTACGATTTCTACATTGGCGAGTCAATGGATCCCGATGGAATGTGAGTTTTTCCCTCCCAGTTGTGAGAAAGCAGTAACTGATTGATTCAGGGTCGTTCTCATGAACTATCGCGAGGATGGGACCACACCTTTTGTCACTGTCTGGAAGCACGGTCTCACGGAGATGAAGGTCTAGGCAGAAAATTAGCTTGCGGTGTTTTCTCATTCCCATACTGCTTTTCCATAGTTTCTAGAGGGCTGTGTGCGCATTTTCCTGCATCACGATATCGCCTCCAGAAAAGCATTCCCTGACCTATTCCTGTTCCCTGAAAACAAGCGTTACCATTCCTTTGAGATTCCCTTGAACATTTAACCAGTAAGCCTGGAGATTCGTTAAAACTCAGCCTCCATATTCGAAACCCAAATGAAAAAACATTCCCATAGCTATTTCCCGGTATCTCATTGAACAAGTGTCTTCAATTCTCTGAAATTCCCTCGACAGACAATAGCGTTACAGCATCACTTTCTCTCCGCTCCAGAAATCGGATCCGTCCATCTGAACTCGGACTTGATGCTAGCTCTGATTTGCAAGAGCATCTCGGCCGCAAATCCGTCGACCTCACGTTCTTGCTTTTCGAAGCCTGCTTGCATGCCATGATATGAGAGAGCACCCTGAGCCGCCAAGGTTCTTAGCTTGCTACCTGCCGGCATGACTCGGAAGATGAGCTCAACATCGCTGGGCGCAATTCTCGGGATTCGCTTTCCCAGCTTGGCTGTCATCTTCGTGGGCTTGCCGTCCTTGTATTGGAACTTCAGTGCCTCCTTGAGAGGTTCATAGACGACTTCGGCTGCTTCAGGAATGTTGTATTGGTCTGCATACTTGACAAAGTCAATGCAGCGTCGAACAGCAGCACCTCCTGTCTGCAATTTCATGAACAGTTAGCAACTACTTCATGAGACCGATGTCATATTGAGAAATGGGCATACTCAAATACTTACTTCGGTAAGCTTGATATTTCCTGGCGTGGTGCCACGAAGCATGAATTCAAGCAGGATTTCGAAATCGTCGATGTTGTCATCAGGAAGGTAGAGCTTCTGTGTTGAGGTTTCCATGAAACCGCCATTGAAACAAGTATCAAAGAAATCTGAATAATGGCATAGAAGCAGCTTTGGCAGATTGTAGTGTTTCTCCGTAGGGCCGACGTACACATCCACCTTTGGTCTAGAGATCATTCTATCGACGTCAGATATGTTCGCAGGCATCGCGAAGGCCCTTCATCATTCATAGTCGGATAAAGTTGATACTATGCCGAGTTTTATTATGTGAAGAAAATACAACTTACCCAAGGAACTCGATCGCATCCGGCTTCGTAGCGGGGGCTCGTCGAGGCATCTTTGCAATGCTCAGCAGTGTCTCTTGAAGCGTATGATGTTGGCAAGTTTGTTACAAGGTTGTGTTGTGTATTTGCTTGAGTTGAGGAACAATCAGAGTACTAGAGATCGGGGAAGTTCTGAGTCTTGAAGTGATGAGTGCGGGGAAGTGGTCCGACCTTAGCTGGTGAATTATGGAAGTGAGACATGCCATGGCTTGTGATGATGTCCGAGGCTGATTTGGTTTCAAAGGTGAAGATCTGACATGTTGGCAATGCCAGTTTTGAAGTTACGGGAGGTGAAAGAGTATCTCACACGTGCAAGATTAGCAATAGATATCAGAAAAGTATGAGAATCTAAGCACCACTGACAAGAGCACCTCGAAGACACAAAGGAGGCACGTCATTAATATGCTGCTTGCAACGATCTGAGGCTCGGTTTTTGGAAAGCTGCGATTGTTTTTTCTTGCTATTGTCAACGGCGATACTTCTTGGCTGCTCTTGTCCCTGTTTCCATATCGTTCCAAGAAGGCATCTAAAAGAAGTCGAGGAAACTACAACATCACGCTCCTCAACCTTCTGGGATTTGTACAGATTTTGAATGCCCTGCTGCCATGTTGGATGCCATTTTAATGACGAAAATCCCTTCCATAAAACAGACATGACATTCCGATGAACCTATCCCGTCATGCAAGTGACCTTGAATGTAATCTCCGATTCTTACAATGCAGTGGGTGCTCTCCCATACATAACGGAAATCTTGAGTCCGGATGACTATCACCGAGATAAGTTGTCGGGTGTCTTTAGTAATGCTTGACCTTTTTGCCTAATGGATCAGTCCAAGAATTCTCATGGCCTTGTTGACTTCAACGCATCTGGGCAAGCATCTCTGTGGCAAATCCTTCGACCCCTCTCTCTTGCTTTTTGAATGTTTCTCTACTCAATCCACCAGGTGCAAAAGCTGCCTTGACAATCAACGCCCGGAGCGGACTTTCAGACTCGCTCTCAATTAGAAGGGGTTTTCGGGGTTGGCCGTGGTGCCATGATGGTGAAAGATGTGAAGGTTAAGGCCTGGCTATGCTCGAATTGATTAATATGATGAAATTCTGGAATCGACTGGAACTTTCTGCCCTCTATTATATGGAGCTGTAGAGTTATTGTAAGGTTGACGTGGTTGTCGTCCAGAGATCGTGGAACTATAGAGTCGTAACCTTGAAGAAGTGAGAATGTAAAATTTGTCGAATATACAAGGTAGTGCACCTTCTTATAATCTTGGTGTATTAAATTTCTCCCTCGAGATCAAGGTCGAATCACAATCGACTTTGCCTTCACCTTCGATAGTGAAGCGACGTCCGGAATACGGAGAGACGCCAAGAATGAAGAATAACTTAAAGAGTAGGTCTATAATAATTTTGAGTGAGATACGCGGCTCGAAGGGATATTCAAAGCATAGAACTACTGATAACGACTCTAGAGAGGGTCAAGGAGCAAGCTGGGCCCATAACTTTCACTTAAATTATAAGTTAGTTGGATAAGCTCGGGCTTGGACAGATTTTAGGTGGACTATTGACTGGTATACATATATTAAAGAGAAAGCATTCGGAAGCTAGAAATTGATTCCTTGGTTAGTATGATCTCCTACATCTTCGCAGAAATGATCGAAAAATGTCTATGGTTGAAAAGCAAGTAAGAACCAAGTATTTCTTACCCACAACTTCATCTCTCGTTCCACATCGTGTGCGAAGCCAGCTCCTTTTATTCCCCTTTGCTAACACCAAATAAGGCTACTTTATCTCGAAAGGAGTCGTATTCCATGAACGCATAATGACTCAAGAAGAACCCCCATCGAGACTCAGCCATATCTAGGTCTTGCTCCGACGTTTCCCCCATAGTCTCAGATGGGTTTTGAGTCCTGCAGCCCTCATTCCTCTTTTAAGTTCCTGGATGTAACAATCTGAGGAATCTGTTGAAAATCTTCAGTAGTGTAGCCATCACTTGAAATCCGTCTATCCTAAAGCCTCCTACACAGTATTGGTTTCTGGCAGTGTGGCTCAAGCTAACATTTTTCTGACGGCATCGCATGTTTGCGTACTAGTTTCACTTCGTCTTCTGGGACAGTTGCTTGCGACAGAGCTACAAGGAAGCAGAGCAACTCCTCTTGGACATGCGACTGAACTTCAGTTTCGATTACGTGGCAAAAGCGGTGTGTCCACCGGTGAGTAATGAGTGTTCAGACGGACTCCAGAAAACAGTTGAACAAGATCAAAAACCATGCTCATAATATTTCCTATCGAACCTACCCAAGTAATGTCGCCGCAATAAGGCCATTCCTCGAAAAGAGATCACCAGGTAGGGTCTAGCTTTCCAATCCAGCTCTCACCCACCGCTCTGAAGATCCTCACTTCTCCACTAACTATATGAGCCATGTTATACTTTCCTGTCTGAACAATCTTCTTGCCTCCAGAGTTTTGTTGAACAACTCTTAAAACGCCGTCCGGCTCCACACCTGTGATGACAGCAGTGTGGTCTGGGTTACCAGCCCACGCCTGCCCTCCATCCGGAAATTTGAAATGGGCCTTGTAAAGCTGAATAACATCGCCCCTGGCCACACCGGTATCTCTCACTTTCCCTTGAGGTTCAGTATTCGCGGAAGACGGTACATAGGAATACATGAGGTAGCCGTGAATAACTCCTTGCGATGCCATACAAGGCTCTTGGCCACGTGAGGAACACGTTGCAGCAACTGCCTTAAGAGCGTCATTGGCTAAAGTCCAGCACTCACCGTTGCCTACTTTGTTGCCCATTTGTGACTCACTCCACTCCGCAACAGTGTTAGAATACCTAGTTGTGTCAGAGTGAGCTTTCGAAGGACGGGTTGCTTACCTCATGCGACAAGACTCAAGCTCACTTTGACTGAGCTTCCTGGGAGGAGGATCATGTCTTTGTTGAGCTTTGACTGTTATACCAGGATTACTAGCATCCCATGTTAGGTGGATTTTTGAGCTTGCTAAAGTCACAGTGTTTCGGACATGGGCCGTGAACGTATGGGTTTCCCGGACGCCGGATCTAGACCACCCTGAATCAATCGAATAGGTTATTTTTCCGTCTCGATTCATAGTTGGTGGCGGAAAGGACGGAGGCGATTTAGCAAACCATAAGGACTTAAGATCAAGATCGTAGTCTTTCGCCTCATGAGAACTAGTTGGCTGGGAAGTCAGCGGACGATTTCTACGACCCTGCTCGCGACCAGATGTATTTAGACGAGAATGATGATGAGAGCGGCGATGAGGGCGGTGACGAGCAGGGGGACGTGTTCGTCCCTCTCGGCCTTGCTGGGGACGGGGAGTAGCATTTGCGTTCAACTCCTCTAGCAGGTGCTCTAGTCTTGCCCTCAGATTACTGAGCATTTTGATCGACTTCGGAAATGCTCAGTTCTGTTGAACTTCAAGACCAGGGAAGAAATTTTTTAACCTTAATTGGAGAGAAAGATTAGTAAAGACTTGAGTCATTTGTACATGTTCTGAATACCATGATTCGCAGCCAAAATCAAGGCCACAGCCAATTTGATTCATATGTTTTAATCATTGCCAGAGGTGATTAATGTACGCAGCTTCAAAATGCAAATAAGTCAGATCAACTACTAATAAGAAGCACCTACTTGAGGCTTTGGCTTGCTGCTTAGAGGAATCGGCGGAGGAGTGGGTTCCTGCGAAGCTGCAGGCCCTCCCAATCCCACTCTCTTAACAGGCGGGGGTGGTGGCTTCTTCTTTCCCAGAACACTCAGATCGGGCCCTCCATTCGCTGGTCCACCAATCGTGTTGTCTCTCATTTCAATCTGTAGATTTTCTGGTTCTGATGCTTGTGTGCTTGTGATGCCTCCATAGCTTCCCACTTTGTCGGCGATCCCATATTTGGAATTCAGCTTATTCGCGGTTTGGAATCCCGACTTGACTTGTTCTCCGTGCCGTTCTCGAAAGTTATTCGCCGTGGTTGCTGCAGCTCTTGCATCGCTTAGTGATACAGAGGAGGGATCGTCTCGAAACGCCGATGCTGTCTTCAAAGCTGCTTGCTTCTGAGCAAATGTTGTTCCCTCGCTGGGACTTTCTGGCTTGGCTGATGTAGAGGGGGATAAGCGGGAGAAGCGAGATTGTAGCTCATTCAACTGTGCTGAGTTGGTGGATGAAGCTGCTGGAGTTCGTGAAGGAGAAGACGGGCCTAGTGGAGGTAGTGATTGTCTTGCTTTCCCAATACCAAATTCTGGAACAGACACGCCTGCAGCACTCAATCTACTCATTGAGCCTTGATTGAGTATTCCTTTATGAGAATCAGGCTCAGAAGTTGCGGTGCCATAGGTAGGAGGCGAGGATATAGGATTGGAAGTCTGCCTAGGTGGTAACCTTGGAGGAAGGCCTGGCTTTGGCTTTGTTGCTGGAGGAGTCCTTCCATCTGCCCCATCTCTTCGTCCTGGTGGCGGTGGCAGATTCGCCGTGGACAGTCCTGTGGTATCTGCTCGAAAAGGGAGCGGAGGTCCCTTTGGCTTCGCCGCCCCTTCTGCTTCTCGCTGTGCCTCCTCCTCCTCTGCCTGCTGCTTTGCATATATCTCCTCCTTCGATAAGGGTGCTCCCCAGCCTCCAGTGTCGGGTGTTATTTGGTTTGGTAAAGCTGCGCCACCATGATAATTGACATTCTTCGGTGGTGGACCAAAAGCTGCGGGATCTTTCAGGGTTGACAGAGGTCGCGATACATGATCGTGGGCCTTAGCAGCATTGGTATCCTTCCCTTTGCCTATCCATCCCGCTACTTGATTAATGCCTTTATTATCACCCCTCCACGACTCTTTCGACGTCCCATCCTTCCCTTTTGGATGCCAGCCGCCCTTGGCGAGTCCTTTGAAATCTGGCATGGTTGATCGCGAGTTGAAGATGGCGTTTCAAGGGTTCGGTGACGTCGGGCTTTAGTGGGGTCCTCGGCTGGGTGTGGCTGTAGAATCTACTGTAACATAAGCAGACTTGAGACAGTTAGGAAATTATTATTTCTACAGGTTTGCATTTCATATCCCTAATCTGATGCAACTGGCATATTATACTATCCGTGAGTATGCTATCATTATATCATATGTCCTGCTTAATCCAGAAAGACATTGATCAATAAATTATAGTGTATTACTTGCCGACTCTTAGTTGTTTAGACACCTGAATCGGAATCATCTTTACCCTCAAAACTTACTGTTCTTGATATTTAGTTGATTTCAGCTCGCAACCAACAGTTTTGTGTGATATATCGGGTAATTGTACGTGTATTATGCTTGTCCCTCTGGTTTCTCGTTGAGATACTTAGTAGGACCAACGGACCCAATAAGGTTATGTCATCAGGTCTCGCATATTATGGCTCCGCTAAAAGCCAGTTACGGATACAACCCTCACGTATCAAAATAAGGCCCTTTTTTGCCAACACCGTCCGGTTAACACCGGCCTAGTGGCCTAATGGTTAAGGCGCCAGGTACGCTGTTATTATCACTAACTAATTATTATAAAACTAAGTGGTTCACTAGATTTCGGCGGAGCATTTGCACGCTTTAGATTCTCTGGAGATTGGGAGTTCGAATCTTCCCTGGGTCGTAATAATCTCTATGAAGCACAGCTTCAATAAACTTTTGGCGACTGTATAAGGTATAGATAGGCCTGTTTTGATCTTATAAATGTTTCTTTTGTATTTTTTATCGCTAATTGCTGATGGAATCAATGGACACTGAATCCTTCTTTTCATAGTCTCGCCTAGAAAGAAGAGTACGTTATTCGATTACAGCTGTTGCTCTCTCGTAACCGCAAGGAAGAGGGTGCTCTAAATTATAGAGTTCGTAGGCGAACCTCAGATGCCCAAGAGCCTCAAGCTAGGAGGGTATTTTTTGCAATTAGCTGGTACTATCTATGGCAAAATTGGAAGTACTCACTAGGGAAACCATCAACGCAATGCTAGAACCCTCGCTCGGAACGCAAAGTATAGATTAGATATAAAATAGTATGAATTTTTTTTTGTTGCCGAGTTGCACTATATTGTGAGCCGCACTTATATTTTCACGCAGGAAATTAACTGATTCAAGGATTCGCGACACTCTAGAACAGTTATCACACAATATGCAAGGAGCAGTCGCTATAAAACTAGGGGTTTCCTATATTATACATCTTTTGAACGCGAGTTGGATGAGATCATTTGCATCGATGCCTCTCGACATGCGTTCTGCATCCACACCCCAGCCAGGCCTATCTTTGGCTAAGCCACGCGAAATCGGAGCTACTTTCCCAGATCCTCGTTTTAAATTGTGATTGAACTTCGACTCTTACATCTCTCACCGCTCTGTGCTGTCACACTGACAGGCACAGCACCCTTCTCCTACGAATGCTCACACTCTTACCTTCCAATTGACCAAGAAAACTTACTTGTTTTGTTGGCCCGACTTGAAGGGGTCTCAATTGACGGCCAAGATGTCTGCCTCGATACCAGGAAATCGGGAGCTCCCAGCATCTCAGTATGACCTCGGCACATACTGGGGGCGTGTGATGCACTCCGCCAATATTTCCGATCCCAGGTGAGGAGGGCGTTTTGCTTCCTTTAGAAGGTGGTTCTGTTGAGCAAGCTGCGTCGAGGACAACTGCTAAACTTTTCCCAGGACGCTCCTCGTCAATGCTGCTGGTTTGGAGCACGCAAAGAGCCTGCTTGCAGGATATAAGCAAGGGAAGATTGGGGAAATGAATGCAGAGCTGTGGAATGCGAAAAATATTGTCGATTCAACCTTACATCCAGGTAGGTGCTGCCAGTCACGAGTAGCAACAGATGCTAATTGCTGTAGATACTGGGGAACCAGTCTTCCTCCCCTTTCGAATGTCATGCTTCGTCCTGTCGAACTTGGTTGTCACAGCTGGTATGCTTACACCTGGACTTGGGGTATGCAGCTCAGTTTATTCTTCTAAACTCAAAACTGAATCTATGGCAGACTACTGGCACACTCCTCTGGCAAATCACCAACCAATCTCTTAACGTTGCGATCAACAACGCGAATGCCAACAAATCTACGCCACTGTCTGTCTCAAAGATCACACAATCATACTTCTTGGCTGTAGGAGCTTCTTGTTCCGTGGCATTGGGTCTTAATGCTCTCGTTCCACGGTTAAAGAAAGTCACGCCAGCCACGAAGATCATACTCTCCAGATTGGTGCCATTCGCAGCTGTTGCAAGTGCCGGAGCGCTAAACGTTTTCTTGATGCGGGGAGAAGAGATCAGACAAGGGATCGACGTATACCCAGTTCTCTCGGAGTCAGACAAAGCCAAACTTGCAGAGGAGGGCAAGTCCGAATCCTCAGTCCCATCTCTGGGAAAGAGTAAGAAAGCAGCTACTCTTGCTGTCTCGGAGACTGCTCTCAGCAGAGTCCTGAATAGCTCCCCCATTATGGTGATCCCGCCGCTGATTCTGGTCCGACTACAAAAGCAAGAATGGCTTAAGAAGAATCCAAGACTCACTCTGCCTGTCAATCTAGGACTGATTCTGACCACGAGCCTCTTTGCTCTGCCCTTGGCATTAGCAGCATTCCCCCAGAGACAGAGTGTTGATGCTTCAAGTCTGGAAAAGGAGTTCTGGGACAAGGGTGGTGAAAATGGCAAGGTTGTGTTCAACAGAGGCATATGAAGCTGTGCAAGAGACTCTGAACACATTCCTAAGTAACGACTTCAAAGACCAGCACACCGAATTTCAAGAAATACATTCAACCGGCAACGAACAAACGGCGGCAAAATTTGGCGTTTTCATCCTGATACAGCATTTTTGAGCATGGCGTTATGATGGTTGTGGGCTGTACTTCGAAGATTCACAGCAAACAGATAGAAGTGGTAAATGGAAAACCGATCACAGAGCAATATATACAATCGAAACTTCGACCTGGGAAATCCAGACCCCTGAGACTATTATGATCACGTGTCTGGCCAAATTCCATCCCCACCATTTCTCCGGCGAATGAGGTCTCTGCATAAAATGATGCGACGATGAAGGCGATCACACCTCACGCACGTCCATACTAAGCTTTTCATAGAAACACTTGATTTATTTGTAGCTTCGTTTGTTTCCAAAGTGTGGAGGACTTCGGTCTGAATCTCCGTGAGACATACTGGCAAAAAATGGCGATCCTTCGCAGGTCGTTTGTGAAATTGCCACTCCAGAAACCCGATGTTCCCATTCGAGGAGGAGAGAGGGGTCAGGTCGAACGCGTACAAACGCTAGGCTTATCACGAAATCTCTACATTTTATCGGAACATTGAGGCAATAACCGGATGCGAGGAGGGGGCAACTTCGACTTTTGAGTCGAATGTGGAGCAATCAAGAAGTGCTACCTGGGCGCGACTTGCTCGATTTCTGGGGGCTTTCCTTCGACCTCCTCATTCCTGGCTGTCAAAAATAAAGTCTGCTGGTGAGTTCGGCAAATTGAATCGCCTCCGATTTGCATAGGCGGAGGGCTGCAAGGCGGAGGACCGGCTTGTCTGCTGAGCTTACGACCAGGGAATGTTACTGGTTTACATGCGGAAGGGCTTATTGGGGAAGCAGCTTTAGTTGATTATCAGAGCATTGGGGTTGAGGGCACTGTGGTTGCCCAGAGTGATTCCTTGAGTGCCACCGCTGGACTGTGTGGAGAAGACGTGAAGAAATCTAGCTGCTACGCGGATCATAGTAGAAATGAAGTCAAGATCTCTGTTGGCAAGAAGTATGCAAAGTTATCAGACAGGAGTGAATGCAAATGGAGTGAGGCGGCGCGAGGGTGAATTTGTAGCTGTCTGCTTTGCTTCTGGTGCTGCGGCGCCCACGCGCCTGAACAGCCAAGTGCACTCCCTCGCTAGTGGCTAACCACAGGCAAAGAACGAGCCCGCCCAACTTTCAGAGAAGCAGCTTCGACACGACAACCACTTGCTATTGTCAAGCGCGACCGACATTGTTCTCCAGTGGTGTAAATACAGTCCAAGACCACCAAGGCCTCAACTTCCCGCGAACAATGCTTCGCGTGGATATCTAGGTCTTTTCAGCGCCCGCCCCGTGGACCATTCCGACCACCAGATTTCACAACAACTGCGAGTCCACCTCTCATCGACCATCAATCCAGTCTACAGCACTGCAGAGTCGATGCTGTAGCCCCCTCCGGCATACCACAGGCCTGCCGGCGAGTCCACGATAAAGATCTCGGTGCTGTCGTCTGAGCCCTTCCCCGGGTTCGAAACGACTACATTTCTCGATGTCGACGCCGTCAACCCTGCCCCCACACCACCCGAACTACGGATATTCTCATCACCAGAACTATCAATCGAACGGCGGCTATCGAGCGAACAACACACTCTTGAACGGCGGCAGCCGGCTGGGAGCGCCATACAACTTCCCGACTCCCTCGAGTAACGGTACTTCTTCGAACAGCGTCGGTGTAGCCGACCCCTCACGAACAAGTCAAAACGCGGCACACTCGTCCTCAATACACGAAACAAAGCCATCAGCCATGCCTATCTCTTCCTCAGCCTCAGCATCGAGGCCGAATCCGAAGAAACGACAACGCTCCCGAGAACCCAGGGAGCCCGATTGGCACAAATTCTACAAAAATGGCCTGCCCAAAGAGGTCATCGTCATCGATGACTCTCCTACTCCCGAGCCATCAGCCTCTATACTCTCAAATACACAAGCAACCCGTTCCGTAGCTGGGGAAGGAAGTCGACATGCTGCAAAGAAGCGAAGACGAGATGACGTCGGCGCTGCCTACGATCCTGTCTATCACCTTGAGCCCTCCCACTCTCTCAATCAGAGCCCCGAGTACAAAGACTCATCCGGGTCAACAATCTCAACCGATCGAACCACATCTGCTATTCATACAACTGCAGCCACTTCTTTGGGCTCCCACTCTTCCAATGGACAGAGTGGATACGAGGCTGCAGAGGTCCAGCCAGGCCAGAAGAGAAAGCGTACTAATACTCGGCTTCAACTTGCCAACGAGGCAAGGCAGAAACAACTTGAGACCAATGGAGATGCCTTCACCAGCTATAAGCCTCCGCCGAGACCACCTATTAAGGCTCCGGATGTCCAGGTGAAGCAAGTGGCCGATGTGAGTACTCGATCATTCTATGGAAGAATCAGCGCTGACAAGATTCAGAATTCGTACACTAAGAACAGTAAGGTCGATGACGATGATGGACACTACATCGTTGTGCCGGACACTGACTTGACGGACCGATGTGAGTATCACTTACTCCAGCGGACCTACACGATACTGACCATCTTAGACCAAGTAACCAAGCTCCTCGGCCAAGGGACATTCGGCAAAGTCGTGCAAGCCCGAGACAAGAAGCGGAATAAGCACGTTGCAATCAAGATCATTAGATCAGTCCAGAAGTACCGAGATGCTTCACGTATAGAACTTCGAGTTTTGTCGACTCTCAAGGCTAATGACCACGAAAACCGAAACCGATGTATACACCTTCGGGATTGTTTCGATTACCGCGGACACATCTGCATTGTCATGGATTTACTTGGACAGAGTGTTTTTGATTTCCTGAAAGGCAATGCCTTTGTCCCGTTTCCTAACAGTCAAATTCAGAGCTTTGCTCGACAGCTCTTTACTAGTGTTGCGTGTAAGTATTCTCATTCACATACAAACATTTTAAAGCTAACGGACTCTACCGAAGTCTTACACGATCTCAACCTCATCCATACCGACCTCAAGCCAGAGAATATCCTTTTGTGTGAGAGTGCGTACCAAGCGTTCACATACAGCAGGAGAATTCCTTCTTCATCAACCACAGTCAACCGACAAGCTGCTCAGCGCAAAGTTCTTCTCGATACTGAAATCCGACTCATCGACTTCGGTTCTGCTACATTCCAGGACGAGTACCACTCTTCCGTCGTATCTACTCGGCATTACCGCGCCCCAGAGATCATTCTTGGCCTGGGGTGGTCCTTCCCTTGTGATATTTGGAGTATTGGGTGTATTCTGGTCGAATTTTTCACAGGAGATGCATTGTTTCAAACCCATGACAATCTGGAGCACCTGGCGATGATGGAGAGTGTTTGTGGTACCAGGCTTGACAGTCATCTTATTCAACAAGTCAACACCATGGCGAAACGAAATGGTGGTAATCCAGCAGCAAAGTAAGTGTCTCCGAGGAGACTCTCTTCCCCTTTCTAACGTTATTCCAGATTCTTCAAGAGATTAAAACTCGATTACCCTCAGCCAGATACCACTAGAGCCTCAAGACGGTTTGTCAAGGCCATGAAGCGGTTGGATGTGAGTTAAGATAGCCGCAGAATCCAACGCAACACGCTGACAAGAACAGGAAATTATACCAGATAACAACAAATTCTGCAGAAATTTCCTCGACCTTTTGCAGAAAATCTTCGTCTATGATCCCGCGGAACGAATTACCGCCAAACAAGCGCTTCAGCATCCTTGGTTTAAAGAGGCAGCAACACCAGATGACGGAACTGAAGCAACTAAAATCCGACTACAGAGAAAGATGCAAGTTGCGGAAGCAGCAAATGCACCTCCACTTATGGCACCTGCCAGGTACCGTCATTGAGTGAAAATGATACATGGAAATGACGGCGTTTCGGGACTCGGGGGAGCAAAGGCACTCGAACGGCATTCTTAACACTTGGATCACCAAATGTTGACTAAATGCTATCGATGGCATAATGTGTTTATATGACTGTTGGTCATCCCATTGCTCTAGAATCGCTTCTAGACAGAACGTTGTGGATACCAACAATAGAGACTTGAGACTTTTCAGACCATGCATGGCTTTACTTGATCAGTTTACCGCGAGGAGCTTATCGCGAGGAGTCTATAATAAGCAGCGAGTACTTAGAGAATCCACATGACTAAGAACCCTCATAACTTGTTCCTCCTGATTTCTCTTTGATATCAATTTCTCGATAAGCCTGATTGATGACTCAGCTGTGAGGTCTTGTCAACTTTTTTTTAAAGATAGCTTCAAAGTACATCTAGTTGAGCAATGACGCCTTGATTCGTTCCATGAAAAGAGTCTTCCCAGCCGCGAGGCTTCCGCGACTGAGTACATATTCGAAAAGTGAAACTCATATCTGTCGCGCCCACTTCGCGTCACGACGCCTTCGAACCTTTCGACCACCACTTAACGAGCGTTCTCGAGATCTACCTACACGCCGAGTCTTTCCCGGCCCACCTCTTTGGGGAAAAACTCTCGATACCGATTACTTTATTGCCTTCCAAGATCGGAAGGTCAAGTGTACACGTGAGGCAGAAAGCACTGAGCTGACGCCTGGACATCCTCTCCTCACCGGATACAGTAAAATGAAGTGCTGGGTCCAGATTCTCAGCACTCCTACAGCAGATACCCCTGGGACTACACTGCTCCTCCACTTCGACAGCAAGAGGTATCTGATTGGCAATGTGGCTGAGGGAACACAACGGGCGTCGGTGCAGAGGAAGCTAGGGCTGACAAAGGTTGGGGACATCTTTTTGACGGGCACGGTGGGATGGCAGACAGCAGGTGGGCTTCTGGGAATGATCCTCACCCTTGCAGATGCTACTACTACTTCCAATGAGGGCAAGAGAGATCACCACAGGAAGAAAGGTGGCGACGGCGGAGCACAGGTGGAGAAGAGCTCGCTGAATATACATGGTGGAAAGAACTTGACGCATTTGCTCGCTACAGCGAGGCGTTTTGTATTCAGGAAGGGTATGCCACTGTTCACATATGAGTTCAGCGAGAAGGTGGACCTGCAAAGAACGAATTGGGAACCAACGTGGGAAGACGGTTGGATTCGAGTGTGGTCTATGGTTATTGAGCCCGAAAGTCGAAGCGCAAGGAAAAGAAGCCACGATGAGTTCAAAGAATCGCCTCTTCTTGAGTCTGTGGAGGGGAAGCAGGAGACTCTGGAAGAGCGAGAAGACCGATACGACCAGATGCGAAAAGCGGTCGTCTCTCATATGTTCGATTCTGACTGGCGGTTAGATGCTCTGATCAAAAGGAAGCTTTCAGACGTGAGGCGACCCGCTGCAATCTTCTATAAAGATGAGAAAGGCAAGATTCAGAGATACTATGGTCCGACATTGGACGAGGACCCGTCGGTCCCAGACATCGATGTACTTGTCCGAAATCCATGGCCTGGAGCAATGATCGAGGCCTTACCACCCACCAAACCCTCCGCAACCTCGGTATGCTACATAGTGAAGAATTATCCACAACGGGGAAAGTTCAACCCAGAGGTGGCTAAAAAGTTGGGGGTTGTACCTGGCAAGGATTTCAGGGCATTGACGGAAGGACAAAGTGTTACCACCCGTGACGGCAAGACTGTGACCCCCGACCAAGTTCTGGCACCAGGCAAGGAGGGCGGTGGATTTGCCGTTATTGAGTTACCAGACGAGTCATATGTTGGACCGTTACTTGCTCGTGAAGAATGGTCATCCAAAGAAGTCATGACTGGTATTGGAGCCATCATATGGATTCTCGGGCCTGGCCTTGTCGAGGACCCGAGACTGCAAAAGTTCATTGAGGTTCGCACCGAGTTCCAACACATTGTATCTTCCAAGGACTGTTGCTCCAATTACCTCGCCTTGGAGTCACCTGCAAGCGCGGCTATTCGTTTGCATCTTCTTGATTCTGAGCGCTTCCCGATCCCAGTGCATAGCAATGATGTGCCTTTACCGAAGGCCGAAGGCCCACGTCCCTATACTAAGGCCAGAGCTGGTCTGACGTTACAACTTGAACCCAAGCTTGAAGTCCAAGATGAGACCAGAATTCAATATCTTGACACTACTGCGGTTGTTCAGAGTATGCCAACAGCGGTACTCGAATTAGCAAAGAAAGCTCGTGAGGAAGTCATGAGCGCCGAGTTCCAGGCTAAGCTCGACGAGAATCAGCAAGATATTCCCAGCAAAGATGCTGAAGTCATTACGCTTGGAACTGGGTCTGCGCTGCCATCAAAGTATCGAAACGTGTCAGCTACACTCCTTCGAGTGCCTGGTTTTGGTAGCTATCTGTTCGATTGTGGAGAAAATACGTTGGGTCAGCTCAAGAGGGTGTTCGGTGACAAGTTACCAGAAGTCCTGAGGGACTTGAAAGTTATCTGGATCAGTCATCTTCACGCCGATCACCATCTCGGGACAGCATCTGTCATCAGAGCATGGACACACACAACCTTGAAGGACGAATCTACGAAAGGCAACAAACTCACTGTAGCTTCTGATGATGGCATGATTAATTGGCTCAAGGAGTACTGCGAAGTCGAGGACTATGGCCAAGATCGAGTTGAGCACATCATTCTGAGTCCTCCAAATGGTTATGACCACCAATTCAGTCCCGAGGAAACGCAATCAATTGGTCTTACTTCCATTCAAGCTTGTCCAGTAGAGCACTGCCATGGCGCTCTTGCTGTTGCTTTCACTCTACCTAACGGCTTCAAAGTGGCCTACTCAGGAGACTGTCGGCCTTCACAGCGATTTGCTGAAATCGGGCAAGGAGCAACTCTTCTGATCCACGAAGCTACATTTGACGACGAACTCCAATCCGATGCCTATGCGAAGAAGCATTCGACTACCTCGGAGGCGTTGGAGATCGGAAAGAAGATGAACGCCAGAAGAATCCTGTTGACCCACTTCTCACAGCGATACCAAAAAATTCCGGTGATGGATAGCCACGGTGGCAAGGATCAAGTCGCCATTGTTGCGTTTGATTATATGCGAGTCAAGCTGGGAGACTTTGCCAAGCTGGAAGCCTTCAAGCCTGCATTGGTCAAGCTTTATGAGAATGAGGAAGATGGAAATTAAGATCGCATCCAGCAAATATTTTAGACTCGGTATTGGGAAAAGCGTTGAACATGAATGATATTGGCGCTGGCATTGGGCACGGTCATTCAATCACTGCATAGCATAAAGGGCATGGTTTGTAAAATATTGTAAAGTTTTATGTAGAGATGATACCAAAAAAGACTACTCTCTTCACAAAATATATTGAAAGGAAGAATTTAAGCTATCGTCATGCTTGACTCAGCCTCGTATCTAGATCTACAATTGCGAGCGAGCGAGCGAGCCGGTTTCAATGACTCATTTCGACAATTTGATTCGTCTCTAGAAGCCTTGGAGTTTCAATTTGTATCTTTTCGCCACGTAGCAAGTACGGTGGTTTTACACATTTGCCTGTCCCTAATCTATTCAACATATTATACATTGATTATACCGTCTGTAAGCTGCAATTGACTAGCGAGCTGCCAGAACAGATGCTCGCCAATCCTCAAGTGTGCACCCTCTGGTCGAGGCCCCCCATTAAGCAGGAAGACATTACGCACCAAATTCCTTGCTGAGTCCCATTCCTGGTTCTGCGCCAGTGCAAACAACAGCATCCGCATTGCGAGAAAGCCTACTTTCTGATTTGCACGGTGGACATCTGCAAGGATTTTGAGAGCATGCGCTGTCTCGCCTTCTTGAGCATATCCTTCGACAACCCGATCCCAGAACTTGTGGTCTGTGCTACCTTCCACCATGCTTGCGCTCTCGATGAGACTCCGAACAGCATCGAGGTTTGCAGGAGTTTGTTGGAAATAGTGTCCAATCATCATGGTGTATATCTGTGGTGAAGGTTGAAGACCTTGCGCAGCCATTCGTTCCATCACGGCCTTGACGGACGTCATGTTGCCATGCGAGCTTTGCAGCAGTTGGTATATTATTGTGGCATAGGTATGCAGGTTCGGCTCGACGCCAGCTGCTTCCATCTCGGAGAAGACCGAATCGACAATATCCTTCTGCTCTTCAGGAGTATGATGCTCCGAGTATCGGAACGTCTCGTCCAGTATGGTTGTAAAAGTCGCAACATCGGCCTGGATGCCCGCATTCTGCATCTGTTTCAGAAGTACCGATGCTTGCTTGACTTGACCATTACGGATGAGGGGCCGCAATAACGTGTTGTATGTTATCACATCAGGAGTTATGCCGAACTTGCCACCCCAAGCTAGAACACGATGTGCGGCATCGGGGCTTTTCCTGCTGAAGAGACCAGCTACAGCAGCATTGATAGTCCCGATTGTGGGCTTCACGGCGCCGTCAACTTCGGGTAACAATTGCAATTGTTCTAATTTCATCTTTGGGTGTTGCCGTTTGGCTGCCGCCAGCCATATGCGGCCCATTTCGTCCAGAGCCCGTATGCCAAGATTGACTTGGTACCCGTCGATAAGTCCGCTAATACGTGTGGTCCAGCAGACAGCGTCTGGTTGTGCACCTGACGCTAACATCCTTTGCCATACTGCTTCAAGAGCCTTCCAGTCTCGAGACGCTTTGCAGCCAGATAGCATATTGTCCCAAGTTTGCAGCGTAGGCTGTATACCTGACTTCAACATATGGTTCCACACATGGATCGCGTAACTCGGTTGGCGCAGAGACATGTAGATCAAGATAAATAAATTGCAAAGCTCTTCCGTCAAGGTGCCACGCTTCAGACTATAAGGCTGAGGGGATTCAAGTTCCTTCACAGGCCATTGCTCTACATCCAACCACAGCTCGTTGACTTCTCGCACATTTCCTCTCTTCAATGCGTTTTGGAGCCGTTTGTTGATGAAGCTGACCCTATACAGGTCATCTTGGCCTGACTGCTCATTTTCTACAGGCCGCTCCGGCTTAGGCAAAGGTGCTTCTGACATCTGAGCAGCTTGCTCCTTGATGATCACCCAATTGCTCCTAATGGAATCTGCAACAATGCTTGGGCTATCAAATCTACCAAAGACCCCGTTGAGAGCAAGACCAGGCGTATTGATTATCTGGGTTAACAATGACGTGAAAGGGGAAGCACTTGCCAAGTAGGGCTTCGCTGTAGCATTCTGCGTAAGGACGACGAAAGTTGCGAGGGCAACGATGGGAATGGTTTGCAAGTGTCGAAGCTTCAAGGGAGGAGTAAGGATTCCAAAGGCTGCTTGGGGGCCACGCTTTCGGTACATCTGATTTACGTCCCCAGGCGAGATACGAGGCACATACGACCAGTTTAAGTCCGAACCCACGGCAGGAAAGTGGTGGTAGTTTCCTGGCTGCCGGCAGACAACATTCCAAGCACCAAGCATATCGGCAATAAGACGTTCTTCGGTGGCCGCCGATGGCGATTGATCAGTTCGGAGTATGGACTCGAGCAGAGTAAACATCATGTCACTCCAGTCCCGGCCAGAAAGTATTGTCAATCGTAGGTAGATTTTTGAGACCTCCGTAAAGCTGGGGTATTTCTCTGATAGAGGATCACCCTTTCTTGCGCGGATAATTCGTTTCAACAGTTCTTGCGCGGTGGAGTTGAGATAAGAGGGCATCGACGTGTATGCACGCTTTTCGGCATCTGGCCCAAAATGTTCCACGAAAAAGTGCCATGCGTCTAAAAGAGGAGCAGATCCCGAAAGCATCTCTTTCAACTTCTCCGCATTTTTGTAGGGCTCTAGCGAGGTAGGGAACTGAGAAGGCACATCCTCAGAGGCAATTGGCGCTTGAAGACTGTTTTCGAAGAGGGTCTCGAGGTCATCGGCGGGACGATTGCTCTGATAGCGGCGAGGTACGCGTGAACTTCCGAGTAAATTACTCATCCCCTGTGTGCTATTCCGCTCTGGGGCCTCTTTATCAAGATTCAAGAGCTCCTTCGCGGTCTGCTCATGGTTCGCACCTCTCTTGTTGTTGCTGAGAGAGATAAAGGTCGCTCGAGGTCGCCATTGAACAGGTCTGGGAGGGCGGAAGACGCCGAGTCTTCGACGACATGCTAAGCAGATGTGAGAGGGATTCATTCCACTCGCGTTTCTGTAATATTCGAGGTCATTGAAAAGATCATTGGCATGCTTTAATCGCGTTATGCTTTTTTTGACAGAGGTCGGTGGTCGGATCTTGACGAGCTCAACCCCTGTCACGACCCAGACCCCACCCCTGTAGCGCCGAGCTTCCCCAGATCGAAGTGAAGTGTAGACTTCAACGCTCCAAAGCCTACACGCCTTTGCACTCAGGCTGTGTGGCCGTCATCTCGCCTGTAGAACAACATGACGACCCTTCAGCCACGTCCTCCGTATTCAGACTCTGAAATAAAGAAACTCTATCCTCCGGGACTGCAGCTCGAGCTCGTTCAGGTCCTCCTGCGGCATGGTGAGCGATCTCCCGTATCCGCACGTTTCCAAAATGCTGGACTTGTTGCCTTTTGGCCATACTGCTCCGTTGCCCGACAGATGGTATCTGCCACAAGAGAAGCCAACCAGAATAAATGGACCCCTCTACAATGGCGACGACGGCTCGAGACCTTCGGCAGTGACGATGGTCCTGTTATTGCATCTGGACCCAAGGGAGAGGTCGACTCCATATGCAATTTGGGTGAATTGACCGACAAGGGAAGAGAGACTACATACAGCCTTGGGCGACGACTGCGGCACCTTTACGTGGATCAGTTGCATTTCATGCCTCCTGTTATCAACGATGCAGACATGATATATCTGCGAGCTACGCCGATCCCACGAGCTCTCGAGTCATTGCAACAAGCATTCTGGGGAATGTATCCTTCGAATGCCCGCGCAGCATCCTTCCCAGCCGTGTCAATTATACTGCGAGCTCCGGCGGATGAGACCCTTTTCCCGAACGACTCTAACTGCAGGAGATTCGCCCAACTATCCCGAGCCTTTGCTCAGCGTACCGCCGATCGTTGGAATAATACAAGTGAGATGGAGTACTTGAATAAATTAATCGGCAAGTGGATGCCAGAATCTAGTAAAAGGGTTGCTGTGGATTCCCATCCAAGACTTTCGGGAATCATGGATACTATCAACTCCACTTTGGCACATGGACCGGAGACGAGATTACCGAAAGAATTCTACGATGAGAAAGGCAGAAATATCATTGAAAAGATTGGTGTGGAAGAATGGTACAGTGGGTATCAGGAATCCCAAGAGTATCGGTCTCTTGGCATTGGCTCATTGATGGGGGACGTAGTTGAACGTATGGTTGGGAACGTGGAAAAAAATGGCAATGATGGACTTTACGAAATTGGGGGCAGAGATGGCTCCACAGGAAGTGGGAGGGGCGGAGAACAGTCAATCAAACTTGGCCTGAGTGGATGTCATGATACAACCTTGGCTGGCGTTCTAGCCAGCCTAGGAACATTCCAGGGTGAGCTTTGGCCGCCTTACACATCCCGTAAGTTCTCTCTTTGTAGACCCAATTTCTACTCCAAGCTCTCGCAAGCTATTCTCCCCTGGAGTTTCTGAGAGGGAAACGGCTTTACAGATGTAAAGGGAGTATAATTCTACCCGTTACCCCAATACTGATTGAGATCTGTGGATGCAGACATCGCTTTTGAGTTATTCAAGAAATCAACGAATCAGCCTTCTCAGGTTTTTGATAAAAGCCCAATCGAAGAAGCAGCACAAGCTGTGGCGGGCAAAGGGTGGTACGAGAGATTATTTAGAGGCAGCAGTCCGACCGCCTCGAATGGCGATAAGAACGCTCCGGTGGGAATCGCTCGCCAAAAGCTGGAAAATCTAAAGGAGTCGGATCGAGCAAAACTAGAAGGCTACTACGTGAGGATACGTTATAATGACAAGGTCATGTCAGTTCCAGGCTGCAAAGCGGCAGGAAAGCATCTAGATGGTGATGAGTCTTTCTGCACGTTGGTGAGTATTCTTTCCAAGTTGAGTTTCTCGACACTAATGACGGCTCAGGAAGCATTTAAGGGGATCGTCGACAAGTACACCCCTTCGCATTGGAAGCAGGCTTGCTTATCAAACATGGAAGTGCCAGCCTTCCCGGAGAATCCTGAGCCGGCAGGATACTAGATCATTTTAGACTGTGCTAGGAAGCCCTTATCTTGGATACAACGTTGAGACGGATGGATCACATAGACAAGCCTGCGTGATGGAATATAGAAGATTCAAATCAAGGTTTCCATTGGCTCTAAAGTGCCTCTCTCTATCATGAAGTGTTCGACGTGGGTATCCTTCCTTCCTCTATGAAAAGTAACGCGATGGGCTGCAAGATCTGATCCAATAACAAATGAAAAGCTTCTCCGAGTCAGGCCTTGAGAATAGCACAGTTTTGGTGGATCATCAGGGAATCTTGATGAATGTAATCGGAGAGTTGACACGAGCGTCTCACCCGGAGCTCATTGATCGTTGAATCTGCCCGAAGTGCAGACATACCCTAAAGCTTGCTAGGGCTAAGCGGGCTGATGGAAGCCTTCTTGCCCTTCAGCGGAGTTTGGGGAGACTCAGGAGTCTTGCTGGTCAATGTGGGGTTTGTGGCTCGGCCGCGTCCTTGGACAACAACTCCCAACTCGCCGGCATCCTGGTCCTTGGCTGCGTTCTCGTCATTGGCAGCACTCTTTCCAGGGAGAAAGTCCTCTTCTCCCGAAAATGCCCTTCGTGACTAGATTAGCTTGAAAGTACCATTCAAAACTGGGTATAAGACTCACCAGCCTCGCTCCTCGCCATCTGCCAAGTAGCTGCAATCACCGTCAACGATCATAGTCCAGCCACCTCCAATTCCCTTGCCTCCACGCCACTCGACGACCGGAATCGGAGTATAAGGACCGTGCCACTCCTTTACGTCAGTTTGGATGTTTTCGTTGCCCTTGCGGACAAAGGTGCTGAGACCACAGGTGAACGGGTGGAAATCTTGCTCTTCGACCTCATCCGGCATGCGTCCAACCAAGGCTCCTGTTTCCAATATCTCCGAATTAGCATGCTGTTTTTAGTTAGATCCCAGAGTGGGATGTTTCAGGAGCTGTTGGACATTGCTAGATAACCTGAACCCGAAACACAACCAAATTGGGAAGAGTCCTCCGCGAAATTGAGACTTACGGCCAATGGCAATGAGGGTTGCGCCATGAGTACATATGGCGATAGCCTTGACACCTTCCTTATCGGAGAATTCAATGATTCGGTGCAAAGCATACGCCACTCGATCATGGAGCTCATCGATACTCTCACCGTCGGTGCTGGGACGGACGATGGGATCATATTTTTCATCGAGGCGGGGGAACAGCTTCTTAAGGAGGGTACGGTCGGCGGGAGAAGGGTGATCAAAACGTGCTTTTCCATACCATTCACCAATGCCGTTTTCAGCTCGGATCTTCTTCGTCTCTGGATCATCGGTGGTAACGGCGAGAGCTTCAACGGTAGGGAGAATGGTTTGGAGGCAACGATAGAAGGGAGAGCTGAAGAAGCGTTCAATCGGAGGATCAAGAGACTTCATATGCGCGGCGAGTTGGTGAGATTGGTCCTGAAATTGGTTAACAGCTGCTTTCCGAAAGAATATATAAAACTGTATTTTTGAATGATTTGCACGCGCACTGACTAGAAAGTAACGCGGTCGCAAACCTGGGCAGTCCAGAAAACAGAGAGAAAGATCTGGGACTTACGACTCCATGGCTAGCAAGAGCAGGGTCGCTCGGGATGCCTGTAGGGGAAGGGATAGAGCTCGAGTATTTGCCAGCTTGCGCATCAACCTGCCAGTTAGAACGGAACTGCAATCCTCACGTTAGAATGGTTGCCAATCCGAACAGATGGGGCCATTGCAAGCACAGAGACCCCTAAGGTGGAATACTTACTCCATGTCGAACAAGGTAGATGTATTGGAGACTCATGATTGTTGTTGTGAGAGAAGACCTGGAAGGGGACATTGTGAGGGTTCGGCTACCGTCGGGGTACCTCGGTACGAAGATTAGCCGAGAAAGGGGAGGTAATTGTGGGCACGAATTGGAAAGCAAGCGTTCCGTCCGTTGTACTTATGATGTGCAGACGAATTGTTGTGTTGTGAGTGAGACGATCTGTGGTTGTTCCAGGAAGAGGGGAAAAGTTTTGGGACTGAGGGAAGTTCTATGTTGCGTCATAATCAAGAAGACTTCAGATGGTCACATGATCACAATGGTCACTTGGGCTCTCAGTGACTGATTGGCAAGGTATAACATCGCCCTCTGTACACCAGTACGACGACTTCATGATGGATGCCCTGCTTACTTTCACATCGACTAGACAATGGTACATTCTTAGATATAGGCATTTCTTTGATACATGAGTTTAAGCCCTATAAGACATACAATACATTTATGGTACAAGGTGGCATTGAGGGCTTGATCACGCAGAAGCCTTGGAGAGATAAACATTGATATCCTCCATAACGCTTCGAGAAGCATGGTAGAATCACACGTAAATGTGGCCAACCGAATTGTGGATTTTGAGCGAAAGACAGCTTCATCATTCAGCATCCTTTCTCGTGGTTTCGTATCTAGGGGAAAGTTAGCAAATTCGAAGAGTCTAATGCTGTTTGAAATACTTGCCTTTTGCCCCTGAATGCCCAAACGCCCCAGTTACCACAGCTGATATCTTGAGGGTCCAGATCATTCAAGTCCCATCTGAGGCTTCGGAATCGATTTTCTCCTGGCTCCATCAGAAGGTCGATTTCTCCACCCACAGTCTTCTTCACCCAATCAATATCTCTCTCCATGTCATATTGGGTATAGCCTGTGACAAGGATAGGCACTTTGGTCTCAAGTAATTGGGGGATCGTCTCTTCCCATTCATGTGAGCTGGCGGGATGCCCAAGACCTGGATGGAAGAGCATAAAGCAGTCAAAGTATGGATCGTATGGATAGAAGTGGCCAGCTTTATGCAGGGTATGATAATACTCGACAAAAGTGCTAATTTTCAAAGAATTGGTTAAGCGATCTTCCACAATTGCTCCAAATGGGTTTTCTGGTGTCCGTGCTGGAAGGGGAAATTCAGCATCTCTATTTGCCATACTCTCAGGCCCAATGAAGACGAGGTGGAAAGCCACTCTTGGGAATAGATGAGTCAGCTGGACCCAGACCTCTCTCGGCAGAGACGATTCGGCTCGAGCTCCAAGGATAAATATTCTCATCGGAGGCGGTGTCGGTCTGAGTCCTTTGATATCAGCCCCACCACCAGACTTGGGTGGATGAAGGGAGTATCGCAAAGCTAATTGATATTAGATCAGGGCCACGTGATAGCAATTCAGAACATACCACTTAAGCTTTTCAAGCCTTCTACAGTCAATCGCCCACCCTTCTTGATGCTGTAAGGACTTAATTCGTGTAGAACACTGCCAACAGTGACCGGATATGTCAAAAGTCTCGTCGCTTGGCGCAGACTTCTCTCATCGTTGATCGCCCGGAACTCTCTAGAGAACAGGAATGTATCCCAATTTGTCATGTTCACCATTGCCTCCTCGATCTGGTCACCTGGATACTCAAATTCCGGAAAGAATCGGCCTGAACGTAAATCATGGTCATCCTCGTTGATTTCTCGAAGAGTATCACATATTTCCAGATGTGCCTCGTAATCATCCGCCCAATGTTCTTCCGAACACGACACTGGTATTCCACAATCGGGGCATTCAAATTTGACATGCGCAGGAGGCAGCTTTCCTTGTACAGACTTTCGTGCTTCGGGGTCGTCGGGATTTGTCGGTAATCGAGTTTGATGATGATCTGGGTGGGGGCAGTAGGCATTCTGCTTGATGAATGCGGCTCTTCGTCTTATATCTGGCGATGGTGAACTTGAGAATGGGTGAAATAGGTTGTTTGGCATGAGCAGAGGTCTTCCTTCAGTCTCAGGAACTGGGGTAGATGCTAAGCCTGCAGGGCTTCGGTACTCCGGGGGCTCATTCTTAACGGTTTGTCCTTGCTGACTCGAGAAAGACACTGATCGAGTGCCGAGTGGTTTCTGAAGTGCTTCATCCTTTATGCGCACATTATTGGGAAGCCTAGAGCTCTTTCCCTGTGTAGTCGATATGCTTCTTTCTCCAAGTGCAGGTTTTCTTGTTGAAATTGGGCGATGTTGCACTCTGGAAACGGTTTTGAGAGAATTTAAACACCTTTGACAGGTGTATGAAGCTGGAGAACGCATTGTCATACCAAATGAAGCTCAGGACGAAAATTGGGGACCTTTGTAGAGGCATTGACGAAGTCGTTCGACGCTCAGTAAATCGTACGCTAATACCAAAGTGGACAAGCGTCAAGAGCTCCCATTTAATTTTTGTCGAGGCGAAAGGCAACGAACATCTTCAGCCTCGATGTGAATTAAGCTGCGCCAAGCTGCCTTGTCAGCTCTTTTCGCACTAAAACACTTCTGTACCTGTTCGCAAGAGCTCCCCATACCTGACGAAACTGCGCAGGCTCCCTGCGCTCCAGTGACGCCATGGCAACAACCTCTTCGATGTTCATGTACAGCTTGACGGTACAGCCACCTACTGCCATTACCCAAGCTATCCTCGGCCAATTTGCAGGGACAAAGGAGCAGCAAATAATCACAGCCTCGGGCTCTCGTCTCACCCTCCATCGACCAGATCCATCCCAAGGGAAGATTGTAACAGCGCTATCTCACGATGTTTTCGGAATTATCAGAGCCATAGCTGCGTTTAGATTAGCTGGAAGCAACAAGGGTAAGTCGTTCAGTCTTGTCTTATTGAGCTTCACTTAGTGATTTGAAGCATGGCTGGCAGCTCGAAACATACCACCATAATTCGTTCCAGAGAGCGGGGGTGTATGGGCACTTAGGGATTGTTCAAGAATTCTGCTAAACAAACTTATAGATTACATTATCATCACATCCGACTCAGGCCGAATAGCCATCGTCGAATTCCTTCCTGCACAAAATAAATTCAGCCGATTACATTTGGAGACTTTTGGCAAGTCTGGAGTGAGAAGAGTTATTCCAGGCCAATACTTGGCGGTGGATCCGAAGGGACGAGCTTGTTTGACGTCGTCTGTGGAGAAGAACAAGCTTGTCTACGTTTTGAACCGTAATGCGCAAGCTGAGCTCACCATCTCTTCGCCATTAGAAGCACATAAACCGCAAACCTTGGTGTTCGCACTTGTCGCCCTGGACGTCGGGTACGCAAATCCTGTCTTTGCAGCTCTGGAGGTTGATTATGGCGACTCGGACCAAGATCCCACCGGACAAGCTTATGAGGAAATCGAAAAGAGTCTAGTTTATTATGAGTTGGACCTTGGTTTGAATCACGTCGTGCGAAGATGGACGGACACTGTTGATCGAACCGCCACTATCCTATTCCAAGTTCCTGGAGGTACGGATGGACCGAGTGGAGTATTGGTCTGTGGTGAAGATAATATCACCTACCGACATTCAAATCAAGAAGCATTCCGAGTAGCTATTCCGAGGCGGCGGGGAGCGACAGAAGATCCACAGCGGAAGAGGAACATCGTGGCCGGAGTCATGCACAAACTCAAGGGTGCTGCTGGCGCATTCTTCTTCCTGCTACAGTCCGAAGATGGAGACCTTTTCAAGGTGACCATCGAAATGGTTGAAGATGACAACGGCCAGCCGACTGGTGAAGTCAAACGACTTAAGATCAAGTATTTCGACACAGTTCCGGTTGCAACCAGTCTCTGCATTTTGAAAAGTGGTTTCTTGTTTGTTGCTAGCGAGTTTGGGAACCACCAATTTTATCAGTTCGAGAAGCTCGGTGATGATGACGAGGACATCGAATTCATAAGCGACGATTTTCCAGTCGACCCGAAAGAACCTTATACCCCTGTTTATTTCCATCCTCGAACTGCAGAGAACTTGAGCTTAGTCGAGAGCATCGATTCGATGAATCCGTTGATGGACTGCAAAGTCGCCAATCTCACTGAAGAAGATGCTCCACAAATATACTCGATATGCGGAACGGGGGCTCGCAGCACCTTTCGAACGCTGAAGCACGGCTTAGAAGTCAGCGAAATCGTGGAGTCTGAGCTACCAGGAGTGCCATCTGCGGTCTGGACGACCAAGCTTACGCGAAATGACACTTTTGATGCTTACATCATTCTGTCTTTCTCGAATGGTACACTTGTGCTTAGCATTGGTGAGACTGTTGAAGAAGTCACTGATACGGGATTCTTATCTACGGCTTCTACCTTAGCAGTACAGCAGCTCGGTGAAGATGGCCTGATCCAGGTGCATCCCAAAGGCATTCGACATATTCGTGCAGATAGACGTGTGAATGAATGGGCAGCTCCGCAACATCGCTCTATTGTAGCTGCAACCACAAATGAGAGACAAGTCGCCGTTGCTCTGAGTTCTGGCGAAATTGTGTACTTCGAAATGGATTCCGACGGGTCACTTGCTGAATACGACGAAAAGAGAGAAATGAGTGGGACGGTAACATGCTTAAGTTTAGGTGAGGTCCCTGAAGGCCGAGTTCGAAGCCAATTTTTGGCTGTTGGGTGCGATGATTCCACTGTTCGCATTCTGAGTCTCGATCCCGACTCGACCCTGGAAAACAAGTCGGTCCAGGCCTTGACATCACCACCTTCATCGCTCTCGATTATGGCTATGGCCGATTCATCCTCTGGGGGCTCCACTCTATATCTCCATATTGGTCTGTATTCTGGCGTATATCTGCGAACTGTGTTGGATGAGGTTACAGGCGAACTCTCGGACACGCGGACACGCTTCCTTGGGCCAAAGCCTGCGAAGCTTTTTCGAGTCTCCGTTCAGGGACAAACTGCAGTGCTTGCACTAAGTTCGAGACCTTGGCTCGGCTATTCGGACCCTGTCACGAAAGGCTTCATGCTTACACCATTAAACTATCCAGGCCTTGAATGGGGTTGGAATTTCAGCAGCGAGCAGTGCACGGAAGGAATGGTTGGTATCCAAGGACAGAATCTCAGGTACGTTTGTGAAAATATCCCCATCCCTGCTTGATACCATGATGATTTTCTTATCGTTAAACTGTCCTATGTCCACCGTGACGCTGAGGATTTAATATTATAAATCCAATTGTTCCTTCTGATGTATCTTGTTTTACGCACATACCACAGGCACTCAACCAGAGGCATCTTTGCTGACGCATATCAGGATATTTTCCATTGAAAAATTGACCGATAACCTTCTCCAAGAATCAATCCCCCTCACTTACACACCTCGACGTTTCGTCAGACATCCCGAGCATCCATACTTCTACACCATAGAATCAGACAATAATATACTGTCACCTGCGACCAAAACAAAACTGCTCGAAGATCCTGCAGTTGTGAACGGCGATGCAACTGTTCTTCCTCCAGAAGAATTTGGCTACCCTAGAGGTAGAGGTCATTGGGCATCCTGCATCTCTGTTATAGATCCCGTGACTGAAAAGAGTGTTCTCCAAAAAATTGACCTCGAAGAGAACGAAGCTGCAGTCAGCATAGCAACAGTTTCATTTGCAAGCCAAGATGACGAAGTCTTCTTAGTTGTCGGCACAGGTAAAGACATGGTCGTTAGCCCGAGAACGTCAACTGCTGGGTTCATTCATGTTTACCGATTTCACGAAAACGGCAAGGAAATCGAGTTCATTCACAAGACCAAGGTCGAGGAACCACCAATGGCCCTTCTAGGATTCCAAGGAAGACTTTTGGCAGGGGTCGGAAAGGACTTACGAATTTATGATCTTGGTATGCGACAACTTCTCCGCAAAGCCCAGGCGGAGGTCGTTCCCAATTTGATCGTCGGACTTCAGACCCAGGGAAGTCGAATTGTTGTCAGCGACGTGCAGCAAAGCATCTTCATGATCGTATACAAGTTTCAGGAAAACAAGCTCATTCCATTTGTGGACGATACTGTGGCCCGCTGGACCTCTTGCACGACTATGGTTGACTACGAGACAGTGGCAGGCGGTGATAAGTTTGGCAATCTCTGGCTTCTCCGTTGTCCCCCGAAGGCAAGTGAGGAGGCGGACGAAGAAGGATCTGGTCAACACCTCGTCCATGAACGTTCATATCTCCAAGGTGCTCCTCATCGATTGAATTTGATGGCACACTTCTTCCCTCAGGACATTCCGATGGCAATTCAAAAGACAAATCTCGTTGCTGGTGGTCGCGATTGCCTTCTATGGGCTGGTCTGCAAGGTACTCTCGGTATCCTTATTCCATTTGTCGGTCGTGAGGACGTGGATTTCTTCCAAACGCTTGAGCAACATCTTCGGTCAGAAGATGCTCCATTAGCTGGTAGAGATCACTTGATGTACCGGAGCTATTATGTTCCTGTAAAGGGTGTCATTGATGGCGACTTGTGTGAACGATATACCCTCTTGCCTACGGACAAGAAACAAATGATTGCAGGCGAGCTGGACCGATCGGTTAGGGAGATCGAGCGGAAAATTTCTGTAAGTGTATCCGTAATCAATCCAAATTGTGCATGCTGACATTGGGAAGGACATTCGAACTCGGTCTGCTTATTAAATGGCGTATGGAGATGGTTGGATGTTGTGTACATTACACGGTGGCTATCATGCAATGATGATCAGCCCTCAAGACAAGACTTATGATAACAAAAATATAAACTCGTGAAAGGGAACATCTATTGTGGTATTTTGTCATGCAGTATCATGGTCTTTGCCCGGTGAACCTTCTTCTTCCAACATCGTTTCTTGTCTTCCCCTTACCCTTCACATTAGCTTCTATTGGATGCTCCTTCTCCCATCTCTCATCATCTTTATAGGCTTCGATAGCAGCTTCAAGGTCGTAGTCGACCTCCTTTAAATATAATAACGCTACATCATACCTATATTTCGGCGAAAAGCTATGTCATTAGCCACGATTCTCTTTCCTAGATTCGCATTTTGGGGGGAGGTATATACTCAGCGACTTTACAAGCAACCATCCACCTTCTTACAATTGCTCTCCTTCTCTCTTCCTCTTCGCCTTCTATGGGGCGTGGGCTCAGACTAATCCCCGCTTTATAGAACTCGCCCGGTATAATTATCGTTCGTCGAGCAAGCAGTAAATGATCCGAGGTGATGTTATTTGCTCTTCTTAATGCTGATATAGGTACCCCATAACGCAAAGATAATGAGGCCAAGGTATCATGCTCGTGGTCTAGAAAGTGAAGGACATCCTCGGATTGTGAACTTGAACCCTTCTCTGGCGGTGGAGTTTGTGGATTCGCGAGCGACGAGTACGATGGAAGCTCGTCGGAATATGCTGGCGGATCTTGGGGAAGGAGTGAGGGTTTCGACAAAGAAGGTGGAGTATACGAAGGTGGATCTCGAAGGCCTTGAGGCAAGGGAGTGGGAGTCGTAGAGACTTGACAGAAAGGACCTGGACATTATCAGTGGCGGCTTTTGTTTCGGAAAAGAGTTGTTCCTACAGTAGGTAGCAAATCGAGGGTTATCCGCTATACAATTTCCGCATATCACTCTCCCGCAGCAGTCTAATCGCCGGTCAAGGGCCTTCGGTTTCTCACTCTTCTCGTCGTATTGTAGTAATATGTTCTTAAGGAGTGTTGCACATGTGCAGCAGCTCTCTTCCATTGTGTTCTTAAAGGTGTGGGTGTTTGATTTGCGTGAGCCTCGGGGACTGTGTGAAAAGGGCGGCCTTTAGTCAAGGGCATAGGGAGAGAACAAATGTACCTTTGGATGTATATTTTGGATGCAGCTATGTCCAATGGATGCCATACATGCATCAATGACGATTGATGCCTGCCCGGGTCTCTTATCGGAAGAGCACGTGCCATCAGATAACAACCTGGAAGACCCCCCTCCTTGTAAGCGAACCCCTCTCGAGCATGGTCCGTGCAGAGGAGATATATCAGTGACGGCTTCGACCCTCGACTCCTTCTATCTCTGCCTCGCTCTGCCATACTAACACAGCGCTCATAAGGACCTTGAAATTTTGAAGCTTTCTCTCTTGTCTCCAAGCTTACGACATGGATTCAGATTCAATTGACGTCAAACTAGCGATCCCTTTCACTCGGCTGCCGAAAGAGATCCGTTTGTTAGTCTGGGAAGCAACGTTTGAACCGCAATACATTCTCCTCCGGTTTGTGGAAGGGCGTCGATCACGTTCTTATATCCCCGTCTATGCTTTCAAGCCATATGATGACCCCAAAGCACCCACCGCGCTGCACGTATGTCACGAGTCAAGAACCATTGCCCTCCAACGGTACCGGCCATGGAATTTCCGCTGGTATCTTCATGATCGGGTAGAGAGGTCCAAAGTGGTATGTTCCCGTTGGGTTTAAATTCTAGGGGCTTGAGTGTTTTTCATTCTCGGATATCCAGCTTGAGTCTTTTGCGAATTTTCGGAGCATGGTGGATCGTTGCATACTTTCTAAAGTGTTGTCAATTTGTGGTACATTTTACCGTAGTCATCAATACTGATACGAGGTATGCAGGTGATGTGGGACCCGATTTGTGATATTGTCGTGCTTCCAAAGCAATTCCACAAGTATCAGCTTACGGTCCTCACAGCCTCGTGCCACTTTCAGTTGAAAGTTCTCAAGAATCTTGCTGTTCCTGCCTGCTTCTGGCTCGTCAGTCAAAGCGGTCGAACCAGCAGTGGTCCATTGCCAGAACTCTCGAAGGCTTTCCCGAATCTAGAGCAGTTGGTAATTTGTCTTGGAGGAGATGCGGAACGCAAAGCCTGGGGTCAGCCCGATCAAGATTCTCATTCACTCTTCCCGCCTAGTCGCACGAGTGATGTGTCAAAAAATATCGACGATGGCCTGGAATGCATTAGAAGAGATACTCCAGTATGGCCATTGTCTACCATAAAGGTCTGGGAGGCAGAAGACGATGCAGAAATGCTTTACGGGGAAGTTTTCAGAGTCGAGATAGGGAAAGATAAACAGCCTATCTATAAATGTTGGTGTAAGTCAACTCGTTGGGATACGTCTATCCATGACCGCCACGCTTCGGAAGGTTAGTATGCCATCCGATTTGAAGGCAATGCTTTTGAACTGACAACAAGTGCAGCACAGGCCTCGGCAGAGCAAGCACCAAGGCCGGTCGCAGTCTGGAGGCGACCGAGATATGGCAATCGTTTTCTTTTTACGAACCGGTTTGCGAAGGGACAAATAACCTCCCAGCAGTTCAAAGGAAAGCCAAGTCCTTCTTAACACTTCCACCAACACAAGATTAGGAAATATAGAATTTCACACAGAGCGAGAGGATCGTCCTCGGGTATCCACCTAACTCCCACTCCATTCTCCTGAAATTGCCTCGAATCAATTAGTCTCAAATACTGGGATCCAACTCCCATTGTCAGTATCTCCAATCTGGCCGCCATCTTCTGGGGATAGTCCAAACTCCCCATACCGCTCTTTCTTTACGGCATTGACAGCAGCTACGCCATTCCAAGGGCTCTGCAGCTGAGTCTCCATTCTCCAACGCTCCATTGGAGCTAAGTGATCATATGAGGCTTCATTGTTGACGTTATTCAAACCGGCAGCCTTCTGTGCAAAAGCCTCGAGATCAGGCCAGGTCGGCCATTTGCGTATGATGACCCTGTAGGAATTCTGAGGGTCTAAGTTTTGATCATCCTAAGAAAAATATTAGATGAAGAAGTGGTGTCTGGATATGCGAGCCTACCTTCTTGGGACGGCTCTGAACTGAATCCCTCTCCCGATGGTAAGAAGGACTTGAATACTTCTTATTATGTCGGGTACCATAGTTCGCATTCCCTTGTTTGAAGGGTAGAACCAATGCCATGTTGACTTCGATTATATCTGTTTCCAAGTCTGATTTTGGTTAGCATTTTCCCACCCCATAGTTGGTCATTATACTTTACCTACGACACTAGGGACTCGGCGAGTCTCCGTATAGGTCAAATTCACAGTCCAACTGTCCGCACTTTGGGCGATAACTTCAGATGGTGAGGAGAAATAGATATCCTGCATTATACCAACTGTACTTATAAGTTGTAAGTGCAGGCTCTTGTGCGGAATAATTGTAGTACACTTTAAGTTCTGAGAGCGTTAAAAGTACGGTAGGCTCTCCTACGATATCAATGTAGTGTTCGGAGAGTGCCGAAGTTTCAAGAGTACTGCAGGCTCTCGTACGCTGCGAGTGTAATGCGCCGTTGTGCAGTGTACGGTCAGTGCTAAAAGCACTAAAAGTATTGCAGTATCTCGTGTGCTATATCTCGTCCGCTATGAGTATAGTGCGTTGAGGTTACTGAAGGCGCTAGATGTATAGGTTTCTCGTATCTTATGGATGCTATAGAGCCCTGTGAGTATTATTAGCGAGAGTGACATAGCATGAGTACATTGCTCTCGTTTTACAGAGTGCTATTTCAAGGAGAAAGAGGGGAGACTACTAACTTGGAAGGCACACAAGGTAGTACTTAGCCGCAGACTCGTAGTGATTGGTCAAATTTATAGAGAGCTGGGCTTGGAGTTGCCCTAGCTAAACAGGGGTTGTACTTCGAGGCAGGTCACGTGAAAGAGATCCACTCTCCCTGGCTTCGACTTCCATCCCGAACAAAAGGACTATCCAGGTATTTATGCATTAGGAACCTGCCTCTTCGATCGATCAGTGATACCAGGGTAAGTTGGTACTTTTGGAGGATGGTCCTCCGTAAGTGTCAGCGAGTCTGTGGAAAGCTGGTCGAGGACCGCGGGCTTCACCTGCCTGCGCGTCTGCCATCCTGGACAGATGGGACTTTTGTCGAGCCTCGTTGAGTCCTTTGAGCTGTCGGGCATATTCGGTACGCAGCGTAGCCAACGGCGTGGGCCATGTCAGGACGTGGGGTTCACCAGGAGAGCCGCTGGCTGAATCTTGGGACTTTTGTCAAGGCTGTCGAGGCTGACGGTCCATGGTCGAGCGCTCTGCGGGAAATGCTCTTCCGGCCCCCTGCTCAAAAAAAGGGTCCTTTTGTTCGCGTGCTGCACTGCTGTTCCTGCCCCCTGCGCTGCAGGCTGCACGACTGGGATTGAGCATCGAATCCCTTCATCGCTTGCACGCCACCGCCTCCCCAGAACGTGACCCGTATTGGAAAAAAGGCAGGTGCCAGCCTGATGACGGTGGTTCGGCGAGGGTTCGACCGATTCAAGAGGCAGACCCCAGCGTAGATCTCTGCATACTTTCACCTCTTCCCTCCCTGTCTCTCCTACTTCCTATCATTTATTCTGAACTTGGAAAAGTTGATCAAATGAGTCGAAATGGGGGACCATGCTCCCCCTCTACCTCTATCACACCAAGCTCAACAGGATGAGACAATTCGGTACAGCAGGGAAGAATGGGAGCAGCACCGAGCCGTCATACAGGGCATGTACCCATTAAAAGGAATGAATCTCAAGGGAATTGTAGCCTTTTTGAGAGAAGATCGAGGTTTTGTCGTTAAGTGAGCTATCCCCTGAACTCTGGTGCTTCAGTTGAAGCAAGCAAAAGCTGATTGTGATTAGCGAGAGACAATTGAAACGAAAAATCAATGACTGGAAGCTGGGGAAGAATGTAAAGTCGCATGAGATGATATTCATTGCCCGAAAGACACAACAGCGAGCAGCCATTGGCAAGAATACGATATTTCGTGTCCGAGGCAAGTCGGTAGAGCCCTCGAAAATTGAGCGATGGGAGAAGCGTTGTGGAGACGTATTTTTGAACGACACTCCAGCCTCCATTGCAATTTCGTGTAAGCTGGACTATTGTTCCTTCCTCAACCCAACTAACCTCGTGCTCGTAGCGGTCCCATCAACGCCATCTGGTACGTATCTCAGAGCACAAACTTTCTACTTCGGGGCGTTCTCAATCTCTCCCCAATCCCAGCAAAGTGTATTTGAAGCAATTGAATATCTAGGCAGCTCGCAGCCCTTGATATCATCAAAGAGAAAGAATAGATTGCTTTGGCCCTAGACTTACTTAACAAAGCTGATTCTAGTTATCAGATGTCAGTTATGACACTACCCAGGAGGGGCGGTCTCCTTTATCACACCCATGGAATACGACATCGTTCGGTATGATGAATGTAGATATGGAGAAAATTGTAGCACCATCACCAGTGTTCCCGTCACAAGCATCCGTGCTTATAAGCTCACGAAATGCTCCTGATGGAGATCTTATCGGAACCCCTATGGATGGGGAACTCTTTGAGGAAAGAGGCCCCTCTCTCATACCATCCCTGCAGGCCCTAAAAAACGAACCGCCTGCCCCTGAGGAGTCCCAAAAAGCCCCCAAATTTACATTTGCAAACGGGGACTTTGCGATCGAAAGCAAATCTTATATGGAGAACTCCCCATCGATTCATAACATCCAGAAGAAACGATATAAACAGATGCAAGAGCTTGAGTTGAGTGGGAGATTGGATGATCTCCGATTTAAATACGGCGAAAATCATCCAGCCACAATTGATACCGCAATCCGTCTAAGTGGAGTACTGAGCGATCAAGGAAGATATCGATCTGCTGAACTTCTTCTCAAGCAGTGTGAGGAGTGCCTCCAGCAAAGCGTCGGAGAAAACAACAAGATAACACTCGTGACATCCAGCAAACTCGCACACTGCTTTGTGCAACAAGGGCAACTGTCAAAAGCAGAAAAGCTTTTTACTGAGGTGTATTTGAGGGCGTCACAGTTCTCAACCCCATCCGACCCGATGTTTCTCGTCATGAAAATGGACTTTGCAAACTGCATTGCTCATTTGGGAAACTCTGCAGGAGCTGAACAAGAGCTTCGCGAGGTCCTAAATGTTGGCCGGGGTTTCCTTCCTGTTGATGATCATATATTGCTTACATGCGTGAGGTATCTTGCGGAAGTTCTGAAATTGAGAAGTAAGTTCTGTGAAGCGGAGAAGATTCTCCTGGATCTTATGCAAGCGGAAGCTCGCGGAGAGACTGCCGATTGCTTGCGCACTCGGGCACTCTTGGGTGATGTATATAGGCTCAAAGGAAAGTTTCAGCAAGCAGAGCGAACCCTGAGAGAGGTTCAAGAAGCTCAACAACAACTGCTGGGATCGGAACATGACCAGACTTTGATCACGGAAAGGACATTGGTGTTGATACTAAGAGACCTTCGGAGATTTGATGAAAGTGAAAAGCTACTTCGAGAGTCAATTGAAAGGTCTATCAAGGTACTTGGTATAAAGCACCGCTTGGTAAGTAATAAAATTAGACATCTCGCCTGTCCCAGCAGCGTCGAGCTTTCGTTCCAAGACAAAATTCCGTCCTCATAAAAGAACATAAGTCAAGCCATTGCTGACATCTCTATACCTAGACCTTCGAACAGCAAGCAATTCTCGCCGATATTCTTAACCAGCAACAGAAATTCTCGGAGGCCGCAGAAATCGCAACGAGGGCCTTAGCGACATGTGAAGAAATATATGGTTCAACACATGAGATTACTTGCCTCACTGCTATGATCCTCAGCGGGTCATATCGTCACCAAGGCCAACTGGAAGAGGCCTTGACAACCATCTTAGGCGCCTGTGAAGGATACACGCAATCACTGGGCCCTGATCATGCAATGACAAAAGAATGCCGGAGGAGAATCATCCAGATCACTCGAGAGTTAAAACAACTTGGGAGACCTTGACAGTTTCCAGCTGATTGACCTGGCCATGCGCAACATAACTGTCTTTCCTACGTCGAGATCTTACTGCCTTGTATGGAATTGAAGAATAATACCGGAGCCGTATCACCGGGAAATCTATGGCTGGAGAATGGAATAAGACGCATGAGAACAGCATCGCAGAGGCACGACCAATTGACTGCAGTTCATAACGCTCATGCTTACCATTCTCATAGATTTGTGCGCCAGCAAGACCGAGACGTTTTACTTTACTTCGTATTGTACAAACTATGTTCTCGACAACTCCACTTATAGGGGTACCAAGTGCTATGTTCTTGGTTGTTATAAACTCTCGGAATTCTGGGTATTTTCGAAGAGGATCTTGCTGAAATACTTCAGAGTCATGCTTGTTGAGTAGACCGCTGATATGGTTGAAACGAGAGAGATAGGGATAACTTTTTCATGGGCGTATCAATTTCCAAGCTTTCCCATATTTCTGATGAAACCTCGCCTTTCCTTGCACAGGTCGTGCAGTTGAAACTGTATGATAAAGGTTATCGCAAGCCATGTTTTCTAAAACAAACACTACTTATCGTCTGGCCTTTCCTTCCCCCAAAGCTGAAGCTCTTGTACTTGATCGTGTCCAAATATTCCAGATCGGCCCCCTGAAACCATGCAACTAGTTCTTCCTCCGTCCAATTGCAACTTGTTACAAGCAGCATGCCCTCATCTCTTATCAGCGGCACAACTCTCTCCTTATATCCCTCGCATATCCTCCTCCCACTCGCATCTTTCTCCTCGGACAAACTGATCGCATCAAAAGTACCCTTGTCAAGCACCACGTCCCAGCCCTGCTCATGCCGCCCCTCAAGCACAATCCTTTTAGGATCCTGACTCATGAGATCCCACCATCTAAACTCAACCTCTTTCTCCGCAGTTCCTATGCCAACTCCTTTATCCCCCGCAATCCTCCTCGCAAACTCCACGCTCTTTTCCGAATAGTCAACACCTAGCATGCGTCCTTGCCAGCCCTTCTCACTATCCTCTTCCTCATCTTCACCATCAGGGTCACCCTCCCTCAACCTGAACAGAAAGTGGCCATTCCCCGTCCCCAAGTCCAAGAATGAGCAATTCTCTCTCGTAACATCATCCCCTAATATCCTTTCACCGACAATCTTCTCCTCCAGAAATGCAAGGATCTTGTCTTCGGCTGCCGAGTCGTCGAACCAGATCGTTCCTTCGTCTGATGGGTCGAGGGTGTGGTTTGTGATTTCAGTTGTGTAAAGATTGTCCCAACTGTTGGAATGATTGGCGTTAGTGTTGGGGTCGTGTTTCGAACAGTGACGGGTTGAACGTACTACTCTTTTGTTCCGAGCGGGGAGGGCTCGAGATGAGTTGGCTTGGGGGGTGGATTGGTAACCATTTTTGCGAGTTAAAAGAAAATGAAGCTTCAGCAAAGAGTCTAAATGGTTTCGGGAGGGCGAGAGATGCGTTCCACACTCAGGCGGTGTTATGCAGGCCTGGGGAAAATTCAAAGTAAGAAAAGTTGTAGTGAACTTTGCCATGCCCGGCAGAAAATGCCCCTCCAACTGAAACCACGAGCGGTGAGAAGAATCACGTGCGCGAAGAGGAGAATCTCAGATATGTAGATTCTGGCGCTTTGCTTATTGCCGTTTCCATTTCACGCATGATATACACAAGGAGGCAATCCTCAAAACAAAAGGGCTCTGCTGGTATTCTGCTCCCGGTCTAGAACGACAAACAGCAAGGCCTCCAATCAGGCACAACCCAATTTATGCATTTTCCCCATGAATTGCTTTCTTTAATTATCTCTTAGTTCATCTATGGTGATGTGTTCATTGGCTCGCCAGAGATCGAAGAAGCTGCTGTGGTAGCAAAGAAACGAACATCAACATCATCATCTTTCTGCAGCTTCTCCAGGTTGGGCAGAATCCTCTCTTGAATAAGAATCTGTCCTCTAGCTGATGGTGGTGCAGAGCTTCCGGATTTCTCAAGTGAGTACACGGTGCCTTCATCTGGAAGGCGTTTTAGGACCGTGATTAGTTCGGAATATGATTTAGCGACGTTGAAGCGGATGTTCGGGATATCATCAGCAACAAGCTTGTCCATCATCGGAAGGATGGACTTTGAGACAACGTCCAAGCTGACGACTGGTGCAAGAGTCTAAACAGGTAAACTTAAGAACAGCCAACGAATGGGAGGGCTTCTTACGGTTATTGCGAAGCACGTAGTCATTCTGTAAAGGTAATTCGGATGCGCTCCCATAGCCATGACTTTCGGAATAATAGCTTCATTGGCCCATTCAACCCCAAATACTTCTGTAAGCTTTTTGAGGTTATGTGTTGCCGCTTCGCGAATGGAGAACACAGTGTCGCCCAACCACCCCATGCAAAGAGCAGATAGCTTTTCGTCGAAGAACTTGACGCCTAGTTGGCTTGCCAATAGTGGAATGTACTCGATTATGGCCAATCGGACACGCCATTGCTTGTCTTCTGCAAGTTGAACAATAGCAGGGAGAAGGGATTGCGAGAGAAGCTCGATACCGATGACTATCTTGTTAGCCAGACCATCAGACTTTATTGTGGAATTTTAATTTACCTTGGTTTACGAGCTCCAACTTTGAGATGATATGAAGTCGAACGTCGGGAAATTCGTCTTTCAGCATTTGCAGGAACATGGGAAGAAGATGGTCAATAGTCCTTTTGCTTATTAGTATGCTTAGATAAGAAATGGCCGAGTTACATACTCTTGCTTGCCTAGAATAGGAGCTAATCCACTGATCTGGGTACCGAGAGCAGCTCGAACATGTTGAGAGGTGTCAGAGACCAAGTCCTCCACGGTAGTCATAATGTCGTTAAGGAGAGTCGTTCTATCAACGAGTTTGCAGAAGCCTGGAATCTGTCCTGCGATAGCTGTCCGAACTTCCGCTTCGCTGTCTTTGAGAAGTTTTACGAAAGCTGGCACGAGATCTCTTGTTACGACCTCGTCATCTACGGCCTTTGCGATCTGCAGAAAGTTAGTAAATATCCACATCTTCAAAATATGCTACGAACCTTTTCGAACCTGTCGGCCACCATGTATCTGACACGCCAGCTCTTGTCTTCAATCAAACTCCTCAGCGCAGTAAGAAGGACGCCATGACTCGACTGTTGCTCTTTTGGAACAACTTCTGCAATGGCGATCAATATCTCTACTGTCAGTAATCGCACGCTATCCTGGTCATCGCCGGCGAGATGTTGGAAGAGGGGTATCATTTCCTCGACGACGATAGTAGCAGGCATCTCCTTCACAAACTTTGCCAGATTATTCGCAGCTTGTCTCCGAACCATGGGCGTTTCATCATGAACGAGAAGTCCAAATTGCTGTCGGAGTTGTTCTTGCATTGGGGGCGAGGCTTTCTTATATGGCACATTGTAGAGGCCTGTTGCAGAAACTTTCGACGTGAACCAGTCCGCTTTCGAGAGTCGGATCGTGAGGGGAATGAAGTATTCCTCCACTTGTTGCGGAGAGAGCTCTTCGCAGATTTTGTTCAGCGATTCCACCGCCTTCGAGATATTAGAATAGGGTCTTGGATCTGTGTATCAAGGCCATGCTTACCTTCTCTCGCACCAAGAGTTCTTCTATGGCCGCGAGATTCTCCAGCGGGGACAAGAGAACATGACCATATTCAGGGCCCCCAACGTACTCAACAAAGTTGCCAAGCTCCTCACTCAGAGCAGTAAGGACCTCATCTTCATCTTCCACGGATTCTGTGGGCACTCTTTAGCTCCTGAACGGAAAACTTCTTCTGTGCGCCTAGCTTACCATCTAAGAAGGGAATCAATTCATCTCTGGTGCGCTCAGCTCCCAGCGCGAGTGCAATCGTTGACAGGCGGTGTATAGCATTTAATCGCAAGAGAACATCATCATGCTGTATATCAAGTAAGCCCATGCTTGCGCTGAACACGGCTACAGGTCAAGAGGCGGTTGGAGGCAATGATACCTTTAACTCATCAATGAGAACGGCTATTGGGTAGAGCTCGTCCGTCTTGTCCGCGCCGTCAGACATTGTGAAGGTATTCAAAGTGTCTTTATGGATCGAAAGAGGTTGGCGGGAAGGTCAACTCAGCCGGCCGTGGACCTGTTTACCTTCTGGGTGTATGCAGAAGGATGATCGCGTGTTGGCCTGCCTTGCCTGCAGCAGCTTTCCCCGGTGGATGAAGCAAGGTTGACTGATGTGGACAGCGTGAATCGTGAAATCTAGACCGGCAAGCCGTCAGCAAGAATATGGAGGCGCGTGAGGTAGCTCCTGGAGGCTAGAGTTGTGGTGGGGGGATAGAGTTGAGCAATGACGGAGCTGGGTCAAGAAGGCTGGCTTGGCTTTTGGCAGCACGCACGCGATGGCTTCAATTGAACGTACCTGCACAGCAAGATATGATCGAGGGGCAGCGCTGGAGAGAGGGGTAGGCGGATGCGGACCAGGAGAGTCTGTTGGTGAGGAAATTAAGAGTGGTTATTCAAGAAATGCTTCACCCAGTGTGAACGAATGAAGCCTCCAGATTTGGTCTAGCAGAGTCCGAGCCAACAGGGGGGTTACCGCTGTTCAGAAACACGAGGATTTGATGCCCAAGAACAACACACTGTATGGATCCGATCTTGAAGCTTGGACTTTGGAATTCAAGTACTACATAGCTTCTAATAGTCCACTCTTCAAGCCATTAAATTTGTTCTATCGTTTTACATGGTTTACATGGGTGCAGCCCACCAGCTCGCTGGCCTCGCTTTTGCCGTGACTCCCAAATAATTTTTCGGAAACCAAAACAGAGTCATACCGTACATTGCGCCCAACTTCGACAACGCATTTGCGAGGATATTTCAAGCTCAAGACCGCTTTACAAAGCTACTTTGTAGCGGGCAGAACTGCCGCGACTGTCAAAATGCCTACAATCAACGTGGACAAGGCTGAGCTTTACAAAGCTCTAGCCCAAGAGTGAGCATGGAGTTCCCCAGCCCAAGCCAGCTCTGACTCCGATATAGGTACACCACCGAGGAATTCGAGACGTTATGTTTCGAATTCGGCATCGAACTCGACGAAGATACCACGAACTCAGAACGACCGATCATCAATGGCAAGCAGGAAGCCCCGCAACTCAAGATTGAGATTCCTGCCAATCGATATGACATGCTTTGCTTCGAGGGCATTGCTCTGATGCTCAATATTTTCAGAGAGAAGACACCTCTGCCCAACTATAGACTGGTTGCACCAAAGAGCGGAAAACTGCAAACGATCACGATCCACCCTGAGACGATGAAAGTACGGCCATACGTGTCTGGAGCCATTCTTCGCAATGTTACATTCACGCAAGAGGCATACGACTCCTTCATCGCCCTTCAAGATAAACTCCATCAAAATCTTGCAAGACAAAGAACGTTGGTTTCAATTGGTACACACGATCTGGACACACTCAAGGGACCTTTCACCTACGAAGCTTTGCCGCCGAAAGAAATCAGTTTCATACCCCTGAATCAAACTAAGAAGATGAACGGGGAAGAGTTGATGCAATTCTACGAGAACGACAAACACCTTGGAAAGTATCTTCATATCATTCGAGATAGCCCAGTTTACCCTGTTATCTTCGACTCGCAGAAAACTGTTTGCTCCCTACCTCCTATCATCAACAGCGACCACTCAAAGATATCCTTGAAAACCAAGAATGTTTTCATGGAGATTACAGCAACAGATCGAACAAAGCTGGAGATTGTTAACAATATCATGGTCTCCATGTTCTCTCAATACTGTGCTGAGCCTTTCACAATTGAGCCTGTCAAGATCATCTCCGAGCACAACGGGGAAACCAGACAAACACCTAATCTGAAGCCCCGCTTGGCCGAAGTAGAGGTCGACTATGTCAACAGCTGCTGTGGGCTAGAAGCCAAACCACAGCAAATATGCGACTGGCTTACCAAAATGTGCTACACAGCCAAACCATCCTCAAAAGATGAGAACATAATCGAAGTCTTGGTACCACCGACACGTGCCGATGTTCTCCATCAGTGCGATATCATGGAGGATGTAGCAATTGCCTATGGCTTTAATAGACTTCCCCGAACATCACCCAACAAAGCTTCCACCATCGCCCAACCTCTTATGATCAACAAGCTTGGTGATATTGTCAGGATGGAAGCAGCCATGGCAGGCTGGAGTGAAGTCATGCCGCTCATCTTATGTTCACATGACGAAAACTTCGGCTGGCTGAATCGGACAGATGACGGGAAGACTGCAGTCAAGCTTGCAAACCCCAAGACAGCAGAGTACCAAGTTGTACGGACATCATTATTACCAGGTCTCCTGAAGACAATCCGAGAAAATAAGAAGCACAGCGTTCCCATCAAAGTTTTCGAAGTGTCCGACGTAGCTTTCAAAGACTTGGCTTTGGAGCGAAAGAGCAGGAATGAGAGGCATTTCGCGGCTGCGTGGTATGGCAAGACAAGTGGCTTCGAGGTTGTGCATGGCTTGTTGGACCGAGTTCTCCTGATGCTCAAGACTGCTTTCTTGACTCACGAGGAGGGTCTGGAAGGCAAGAAGCTAGATTACGAAGTCAAAGAGGACCCGTCAAAACCTGATGGCTACTGGATCGAGGAGATTGATGAGCCTACCTTCTTCTCTGGTCATGCTGCTGCAATTTATCTTCGACATAATGGAAAGCAAGTTCGTATCGGCGAGTTCGGAATTCTGCATCCCACTGTTCTCGATAAATTTGAATTGAGGTACGTTTCAAACCCACCTCTAGAATCAAAACATGCTGACTCTCGTTAGATATCCTGTGAGCACATTAGAGATCAACTTGGAAGTCTTCTTATGATTAAGCATGTATCTAGAGGGAAGGGATAGCGCGCTCTCGCTCGCCAAAAGCATAGATTGCATGAATGATGAACCTCTACAATAAGACATGACAACATGATTCATCTGAATGGGTTGAACTTTCACCGCTACTACCTTGACGCCATGCTCCTGCAATGATGTGCGCCTAAACCTTACCTAACGCCGTGTTTCGAGACTATCCAAACCCTATTGCATCTCAACCTCCATGGCTTCTTTCCCCGTGTTATTTGGACTCTTAGTCCCAGAAGTCCCCCGTCCTATTCCAATACCAAGTCCAGCAATGCCGTCTCTGAGACTCGCAATTCTGCCTGCGTTTCCATTTGAAACCTGCCTTGTAGGTCCAGCTCCCACGACTGTCTTCGAAGTTTCAATGCCAGTCAGAACACCATGCCCAATACCACTGTCTTCTCTTGGGCCCAGATACCGATCTGTAGCTGTGTTCGTAGGTCCATTCATGTCCGAATCGCTCCTGTTGAAAACCTCACTCCACCATCTTGTTTTATCTAATCGAGGGAACATCAAGCGCTCTTTGCCCTTGACATGATCGTCGATCTCTCCTCCATCCCAATCTTTGTTTGTAAACTCTGCTCTCCGCGACAGGAAATACGACCATACGCTTGCTGTTCGCTCGTGAACTCGTGCATCTAGACGTGATTTTTCGTTGTTGTACAAGAAGGTGCCGTACTGGCAGGAGTAAAGGTGGTAGAGAAGCCTGCGCAAGAACCGCTCGTTGAATTCAAATCGAGTTGGAAACTGGTGAAGTAGCTGGTACGTGGCATCGAGGAACTGATGGAAGACAGGACTCGTTTCTTTGGGCTTTGTGGCTTCCTTGTCCGCCTGAGAATCTTTGGTGGCAGACTTCTTAGCTTTGGGCGAATCCTCGAATGAATATATTTCGCCGTCTGATTCAACCGCGTCCTGGCTCTGGTTGCTCTTATTGAAGAACCTCTTGGCACTCAACAAAGCGTTTTCAATAGCATCTCCTCGCCCGTCCCCGTTACCACCTGGTTGTATTGCAGAGCCTGCTAGCGCATCGTTCTGAACCGAAAACCACTTCTCGCTGCTGAGAAATCCTGATCGATGTTGGAACATATGACCATACGCAAGCCAGTCTTTCTCAATAAGGACAATGAACCCATCGATGGTCCTATAATAAGGATCCAGCAGTATTTGTGAAAGGGCGCTCAACTGACTGGTCCGATCCCAACCATCCGAGCAATGTATTAGAACATGAGAATGCTGAATTCCAACCTGTCGTGCAATCAAAGCAGCACCATCAAGCAATCCTGTGATATGCTTGATCCATCCGCTTTTAGCAAGTTGTTCTCGATTTGGCGGTAATTTTGAGATATCGGAGTCCTTGATAGCGTCCACAACTTTAGCTAGAGAGTCTCTCATCACATGGATATTATCGATTCCTAGGTAGGCTTTTGTTGCAAACTTATAGTGGTCCATGTTTTCCGAGCCAAGACCAACAGCCTGCATAGCTAACGCGTTCACCGTAGGTCTAGCATCAACGATCAAATTGTGCTGTTGAGCTCCATATATGTGTGGTTTGTCTGAGATTATTTCCATCGTTGACGAGTTCAACAGCTCGTCTTCAAGCCGTTCCGTTTCTGAAAGCTCGCCCTCAGTGCTTGTCAATCCCAGGTCCGGTTGGCTTGAGGATGGGCTTGCTCTCGATTGTGTTGATGAAGGGTAGTCATTTTCATCAGGTTGTGCAGATGCAGAGAAGCATGCACTGACAAGTTTCTCGTCTTGAATACTTCGGTTGCCTCTCAAACCAGCCATAGGTTGTGAGCTCCTGGTGATTGAGCAGTTGTTCACCGGATGAAGGTACGTGAGGACTGGTATCCGGGCCCTTGAACGATATCTTCCAGCATAGTTGAGGGTATTATCAGAGATAGATGAAGGTACTGGGAGAAGCGCAGGATATGTCGGCGAAAATCCGTAGTCCACATTGATCTTCGAGATCCTCCATCCTCTGTCCACGCCCTTGTCACTTATGCCCTGTCGTTTCCATTCTGCTTTTGCGTCGTAGATTTCCCACCCCGAAATCTTCTTCTCCGGCGGCGGAGGTTCGTAAACAAAAGCATGAAGCTTCTCGATACTGCCCAGTCTACACGTGGCGCCCTTTATGCTCTCATAAACATCTCGAGCCTTTTTATCGTCTTCAATGTTGAGAGTCAGGAACTTGAAATCCCGACCACGTATGCGAATAGAAGACCATATCCCAGAGCCGTGGGGAGTCGGGCGGAAGGTGCAGAAAGCTATCATGGGGTACGCGATCCATGATTCCTGCGGTCTTGACTTTGTTGATGCCTTCTTCGGGGAGTGCTGCGGGGATGGCGGGGCAGCGGCTTTGACCAGAATGAGATGGTGAGGTGTCAAGTGTAGGGTTACTAAAGAGACTTCCCCTCCTGCCAATATCTGCACTTGCTCGACCTGGGAAGTATTAGCACATGGGAGCGCAAGCTTGGGACCTGGCACTGACCTTTGCAATCCTGAGCTTGTCCGCCATATTGCCTAGGGCGGGTGAGGATGTGTTGGAAAATCAAAATGAATACATGAATCAAGATTCATGAGATATGAGCCGTTTGACAAAAGACCAGGCAAAGCATCGTCGAGTCAACGAAGTGCTGCATGGGAATATTTGTGTTCACTCTTCGTTCGTTCGCTGGTCTTGGAATTCACTCCGGCCTCTGCGGTCCTTGATTAGCTCGACCCCGGCCACAGCGCTGAACGAGAGCCAGGAGCGTGTTTGGTGCTGGTTGAACAAAGTCACGGAGTCTGGTTTTATCTGCTGGCTCGGTATATGCAGATATTCCGCCAGGGCCTCATTAGAGAATTCTGCGCATTAATCATTCTCGATCAAGGTGGGAAAGTGAGAATTCGAGAAGAGGTTGTCCTCTCCACTACCAAGGCGCACGTGATCTCAAGCTGGGACTAAGCGAGCCCCTCCACCCAAATCCCACACATTTTTTGGAGGAGATATTTCGACGACCTCATCGCGAATTGACCTCCAAAACGTACGCCCCATCTTCCTGCGCAACGTCAACTCCCACGACGAAACCGCAATCATGGCTTCCGGAGTTCCAGGTGCCGCTATGTAAGAATCCTTGGACTTCCAAAAGAGGAGCAATTGCTGACTTGCATCCCTCAGCTCAAAGCGAAGAAAGTTCGTCGCCGATGGTGTCTTCTACGCGGAACTGAATGAGTTCTTCCAACGCGAGCTGGCTGAGGAAGGATACTCTGGTGTTGAAGTTCGAGTCACCCCCACCGTCACCGACATCATCATCCGCGCAACCCACACCCAAGAAGTTCTCGGCGAGCAAGGACGACGGATCCGCGAGCTCACCTCCCTCATCCAAAAGCGATTCAAGTTCCCCGAGAACTCCGTCTCCCTGTACGCCGCCAAGGTCCAAAACCGTGGTCTCTCCGCTGTCGCACAATGCGAGTCCCTCCGATACAAGCTCCTCAACGGTCTGGCGGTTCGCAGAGCATGCTATGGTGTCCTAAGATTCATTATGGAGAGTGGTGCTAAGGGTTGCGAGGTTGTCGTATCCGGAAAGCTGCGTGCTGCTCGTGCAAAGAGCATGAAGTTCACCGACGGTTTCATGATCCACTCTGGTCAACCAGCAAAGGACTTCATCGACCACGCTACTCGTCACGTCCTCCTCAGACAAGGTGTTCTCGGTATCAAGGTCAAGATTATGCGTGGTTCGGATCCAGAAGGAAAATCAGGTCCCCAGAAGTCATTGCCAGACTCTGTTACCGTGATTGAGCCAAAGGAGGAGCAGAGCGTGGTTCAACCCATGAGCCAAGATTATGGTGCGAAGGCTGCGGCTGCTCAGGCGGCTGCTGAGGCTCAACGTGCGACGGAGCAGGCTGAGGAGGCACCAGCAGAGGAATAAATGAAATGGGTTATCTGACAACATTGTCTGGCGCATTGCATTTCGGGCTTGTAATTAGGGGCAAGCTGAATTGAGACTTTCGCACCACCTGATGAAGATCTATCTATGTTGTGACATTTTGTCGATGCTGCTGCAGTCCCGACCTTTCAATGCTATGCACACCTGATTGTGTCCGGATATATCATACAAAATCTCTCCCTATAGTACAACCGGAACGCCAAACCTCATGTAGTCATGCTATGAAGAACCAAGTGCAGGCCATGCTGCAGCCATGCCGAGGATCCCTTGCCTAAACGTTCCACCTGCCTGTAGAACCATATACAATATTCGAAAATGCAAAACTTGAAAGCAGCTACGCTAGGGTCACCGTGACGATGACTTCCTTGGTCGTTCCTGCGGCTCACTGAAACTCCTCTTGTTGCCGTTTCCATTGGCCTTGCCATTGATTACTTCTTTTGGCGAATTATCCTCATCATCGCTGGCCAAGTCTTCTAGGCCGAATCCAACATTTTCTTCTTCATCGAAGGCGTGCATGAGGCCTTCTCTATCACTCCCCCTCGCGAAACCATTACTGCCCATGCTTCTCCTCTGGGGATCCAAGCTTCTTCTAGCTTGCATGCTTCTCCTCGTCAGTGTGCCTGAGATGATGTCCGTAGCAATTCCATCATTATTAGCCCCATTGATCAGCTTGTGTCCGTCTGGATCCGATCGAGAGATATTAAGCAAATAGACACCAGTAAATATAACCAAGAAACCACTAAGCAGCGACAATGTGTTGACAGCATCGGACGTGTTGAAGCCACCATATAAGATGAACGAGGCGCAAAGAGTGGCGGTGGTAAAAGTAACATAATAGAGGGGATTAACTCTGCAGCTCTATTAGTAAAATGCCGAAAGTCAAGCATACCCATTACTTACATTGAGGTTGGAAATTGGCTCAGGGCTTTATTGAAGTAGTTCATCTGCGTCAAGATGCAGACTGCAGTTAGGATGATGAACACGTAGGTTGAAGGATGCGTGAACTGATTGTTGCCCGCCAGCGTCAATTTCACGGCAATTCCGAATGCCTTTACAGACATTACAGAGACAGATCCAACCGTTGAGCAGATCGACAAGTAAATCAGAGGATTTCTCTTCCCGTACTTTGGGGCAACTCGGTATATCATAACGACTGCGAATACAACAACCGTGAGGCAGAAGATGAGAAAACCTTGAGTTACAGTCAGCCGAATTGTCCCAAAGAAATGTGAAAATAAATACCAGGCTGGATTGCATAATGTAAAATTTCATCAATAGTTTTGATATCCTGGTCCGGTGGCGCATGCAGCACAATTATCACGGATCCGATCAGGCATATGGCACACCCAAGCTTGCCTAGTGTTCCCAGTTCTTCCTTTAAGAAATAAGAACCCAGGACGGCCCCTATGAGGACACTCAATGCCCCGAGAGGTGTGACTAAGATCGCGGGGGCGAACGCGTAGGCTGCAAAGTTTGCTACTTCTCCGACGATCACTGCAGCTCGTATTAGCAGGTCGCTGTAAACATGAGAGGCGTATAGCACGTACATGCTGCAATACCAAACCACCACATCGGACTCTTGAGATATGTGAACCCATCGCCCTCAAAGCCATGCCGTTCTTCGGCATCCATCAGTCCCTATGTGTAACCCGTCAGCACAATCCAAACTGCACTCTACCAGAAATCGTAGGGGGGGCTCTGCGAGGAGGCCATAGGAATTTGCCGCACCTTCTTCGTAATGACAAAACTCGTGCCTATGATGTCGAGTCAGTTACTTTCCCCAGGACAGGACAGAGTATGGACCGACCTATCGCCAGCGTGGAAGTGATGGCCAACGCCAGGCCTATGTATCTGCAGCCTCTCCGTCAGCGACTTGCCCTAACTGAGATCGCATCTGCGCGACTAGGACCAAGGCCTCTGCCATTGACGTACTTGTCTTCCAGCATCTTCACGCAAGTGTCGGAGTCCCCCTCCTATCGAATCCAATGTGTATGTGCTTTGAGCATGCGCTGCGATCGGCTTCGCCTCGACCAAGACCAAGGAATGTAGGTATGTGTTCGCGCGGGTTTGTGCCGTGGGGCTCCCGCCTTTAGGATCTCCTTTCGTCTATATGCCGAAGCCGAAAATATTGTGGTGATCGCGAGTTGAAGGGGTCATACAGTAGGAGGGTTTCAGAACCCTGCAGGATTGAGATCTATCGAAAAGCCGAGGCGAGGGCGCGTTGGAGAGGGACGAAAGGCCAGCGCAATCAGCAGATGCAGGACACACTTCGAAAAGGTGATGTCGGTTGTGGCCACAGTGCTCCTCAGGGGTGCGTGCTCGCGCTTGGGGGAGGAGGGTTTGGGTTTGGGTGCGGCTCTGGGAAGTGAAACAAGAACTTTTGTAACGTTCAAAATCGAAGTCTGGCCTCGTGTCTCCTTTGCCCGCGGAACCAGCTATTTTTAGTTAGCCCGCTCCGCCCTCCCGTCGACTGCCCTGCAGGCTCTTTAAGTTTTTACCCCTTTTGTGAGAGGCGTGGAAAGGACGCGCGCATGGGTGGGTCTGCAAGACTTAGACTGGCAAGGAGCACATCTGCGCTTCCTGCTGCAGGGGAAACATGCTTTCACAGTCGATTGCACGTAGGGCCCATTGAAATCACGTTCCAAAGGTTGTTTTTGTGAGGCTCCGCTGAGATTACTTTTACGCCTGTTTAGCCCTCCGCAAGAAGACTCCTCCGCAATAATCGTACAATGATGAATGCAAGTTCATCCATCCACGTTCGAAGAGCTTAGCAACACCCAGCCTCCCGGAGAAACAACACAGCCCGGGCCTTGTCTATCTCCAAGACACGACCGACGCAGCGCACTCAGCGCAATGGACTTTTCCTTCCAAACCAGAAAACCACCTCCTCCTTCTCGCTGGCCATCGCAAGAAGCCGAAGAAAACGAACGCCGAGCTATGCTAAATTGCCAAACACTAGAAGTCCTGATGTGTGAAAAGGTTCTGAATCACGGGGTATCATGTAATTTTGAGAGGGAGAATTTGAAAATGGGTAGGCGTTTTCGAATATACCTGTCAGACTTACCGTCAATCCATTCCTATGTGAAAGTTAGTAGTAGGCGTATACGATGGGTAGTCGAGACGTGAAGTTGTAAAAGTTCGTGGAGTTTCGTTCACGATTCAGTTCTGCAATGGGATCTGGATAGGCTGGCCAGATTCAGAAGGAGGTCGGCAAGGTAGGACGACGCAGAACACAGCGGTTCAAGGGGAGGCTTAGACGGCTATCGTGTGGTTATTCCGAGAAAGGAGCAGAGCGTTCATGATCGTGGTCGTTTAGCTTCTATAGCTGACATCAGTTTCGCCGCCGTTTTGGACTCAGGGGCCAGTACGTACCTTTGCCTCTCATGCTTGTCGCATCGTCGGACTCAGTGTCTGCCCTGGATCTCTTCCCGTTCGAAGATGGCATGATCGGGGCAGTGCTCGGGGGTGTTGTGGCTTCTGATCCCTTCTCTTTGTCGACCCCATCTTCGTCATCATAACCAATCTCATCCTCATGCTCGGCTGGAATCGAGAATTCTGTTTTTGGAGATGCGCCAGTGATTTTGGAGTTATCGAAGGCTTCAGAGGCTGCGGCCGGGACTTCGTCGTTAGTTTCATCATCATCTTCGTATTGGATTTCATCGGCGTCGACTGTAACGCTAGATTCCGCGGTGTCGGCTTGTTGAAGCTTGGCTTCCGAAGCTTCTGCAGCTTCGGCTCCTGGAAACTGGGGTTCATTGTCTTGAAACTGGTGGCGAATATCATCGTCTTCGAGAGTACCTTCATCACCATAATCATACTCTTGTGCTTCTGTCCCAAACACATCAAAGGAGTCGCCAAAAGCACTATCTTCAGCAAAATCTCCGCCTCCACCAAACTCATCAATTGACAGGCCAGCACCATCATAATGTTCTAGGGATCCAGTGGCATCGAATTCGCCAGTCGTGAAGTCTTCATATGCAGCATTGAGATCGCTATTGGGAAAGTCTTCCTGGTGCTCGCTCTTTCCCTCATACTGAACAGTATTTTCTCCAATATACGCGCCTTCTTGATCACCTTCGGGTGCAGGCTGTGCTTGGTTGTTGGTCCGCCCGGAGACTGTGTCCTCGGCCGTCCGTGACAGAGACCGTCGACGAAGGTCTTCGTTGATTGCTTCGTATTCTGCAAGAAGAAGGGCGCAACATTTAGAACAGAAACAAGTATTGGGTTTGAGACATGGTGGAAAGAGATTTAATGTACCCTGATTTGATCTGCTTTTATCAGTAGAGTGTGCTTTGACATTTTTCTGCGCAGTAGGCGCGCTGTCTCCTTCCTCCTCGGAGTAGTCAATTAAGTCATCTTCATCGTATAACTCCTTTGACGGGCCCTCTTTCTCAGTGGCATTTTGTAGGATAGATGGGTTATCATCTGTAGCAGGGTAATGCTGAGTGGAAGGATCTCCAGACACTGAGCTGACAGGAGCAAGCTGTGCATGTTCGGTGGCTTCAGATCCCGAGGATTCCAGTCCGGGCTCATGCTGATACTCATTCTCTTGTGCAAGCTCTTCTGCTGCATGATTCTCCAAGGTGTGAGCGGGTTGCGGTGCATCCGCGTCTTGATTGCCGGGGATATGCTGTACCTCATCACTATCCGGGGTTGGCTCGACGCCGTTTTCCTTCTCATTGGCATTCTCTAAATCGTCGATACTCTCGCTCTGTTCGTCCCAGTTCACCAATTGCGACAAACCTTTCCCTTCAGCAGCTCCTGCAGTGAGTTTTTCAATTCTCTTGGAAAAACGCGTCCTTGTGCCGAGAAGAAGACACAGAGGTCGGGACGATTCAACGCCGTCATTTCGTAGCAACTTCTCACGCAGGTTCAAGATTTGTGTTAGTGTTATATCGTAAAGTGAAGTAGACGCCTGCTGCATGCGGATTAGCCTCGAGTGCCGCGGGACAAATTGGTCACAACTGACCTCGTCTGTCTCGATACCAAGATCTTCCACAGCTATACAGAGCTCATCTTCGTCGGTGAGCTCTTCCTGGATAACCAAGCGAATAGCCTTGAACAAATCTGCTAGGGGTTTATCGGCAATGGTGGTGTCAGAAAGGAAAAAGGAATCCGGATCATCGAGATCGGAGGATGAAAACAAGGCATATTCGGTTGACCGATAAACAACTATAACATCCTGAGAGTGAGGAGTAGGATCCAAATTGTCTAGAGCTGTAGCTTCAGCCACCTTGGTAACATCTCCAGATGGAGAAGCGGACGTAATATTAGTTTCATGGTGTTCTGAAGTATGATCTTGGGAGTACGGTCCATCATTCAGATTGGAAGCTTGGGGACTCTTCAGGCGCGAAGAGGACGCGGTACTCTTGGGGCTTCCTTGCAACGGCGACGCAGTTCGAGACTCATGCTGGGCGACGTCAGCAGATGGTTTTTCGGCATCTGGAACTGATATTAATTCCGTAACTAGTCCAGATTCCTGTTGGGGCCCACCCTCAGGATATTCCTCAGTGGCATCATTATCCGCAATCTGGGTCTCCGCAGTTTGTTGGTGTGCGTACATATATTCGACTGCGTTGTTCACGTCATCTCCTTCAAAATGGAGTTCGGAATTTAGTTCATCCCCGAGGTAACGCGAATCGTCATTGTCGAAATGCAGCGCCTCGTGATCGATAGTCTGCCCTTCTTCACCATGCAACAGGTCCGCGTCATCCATAGGATATGACTCAGCGTCTTCATCAACCATTAAGTCGTCGTTCCCGATGGCGGGAGAAGGCTGAGGACGAAGATCTTCTCCAAAGTCGGTCGTTAAGGCAGCATCTTCTAAAACGTAGTCTTCATCTACATGCGCAGATGTGAAATCGAAGTCAATGTCGATATCGCCATCTCCATCGTTATGACCATGGTCCGATGAGATCTCCATACTATCATCCGCCATGGTGAAAGTTGATCCCAAGGACGTACTTCGAGCGCTCAGCACATGAAGTAGTTCGAGGGCTCAAAAGAGAAGCTGAGAGAGCCGGAAGGCTAGTCTAAGAGACGCCTCTGAGAGCAGGATCAGGTGGGATAATCAAGGATTAGTGGCGGCCTTTTCAGATGGTGTATCCAGGGCAAGAATAGTCGTTGCCTTCAACGCGTCAAGGACGCAAAGGCGAATTTCGAGGTGGAATCGTGTCAAGAGTGTTGGTCGCTCAAGAAACGTGGTTGAAGGCTTCTAATATTTGGACCAGGAACGCATCGAATCACGAAACGGAACATCGGAGTCATCGAAGGGTGGCAGTTGGTGGTCGAGATGGTGATGAGAAATGGTCTTGAACCATTTCGAGCTTTGAGCTCCTTCACTAAAAATACGCTAATGCACTGCCTAAACCAAGCCTAGTCCATATCAAGGAGCCACGTGACCACACTTTAATGCTGGAAGCCAGATGGCGATGGCCAGGACGCTCTTCAAGACCACCACAAACTTCTGAGAGGACAAAAGCAACCTTTGCAATCATGGTGCGCATATCCCATTGGACTTTGATTCTAGAATGCCCTCTAATGCAAGTATACAGGTCGTCCTTGCCGCCTCAGTATGCACGCGGGGTGGAAAAGCTGTCCTCTCAAGGCAGTTTCGAGAGATGCCACGCTCGAGAATTGAAGCTCTCCTTGCCTCATTCCCCAAGCTGGCAGACACCGGAACCCAACATACGACAGTCGAGCAAGACAATGTCCGCTTTGTATACCAGCCGTTGGACGAATTATACATGGTCCTTATTACCAATCGGCAGTCGAATATTCTTCAAGACATCGATTCCTTACACCTATTTGCACAAGTTGTTACGAGCACATGCAAGACCTTAGACGAGAGGGAGATCTTGAAGAATGCTTACGAGCTGCTCAGCGCCTTTGATGAGCTTGTCACTCTCGGCTACCGGGAAAACCTCACAATCGGTCAGATCAAGACATTCTTGGAGATGGAGAGTCACGAAGAAAGAATTCAAGAGATCATTTCAAGGGTATAGTCCTCCCATCAAGCGAGATATGTTGCTGACTTTTACAGAACAAAGAACTGGAAGCAACTGAGGAGCGGAAACGGAAGGCAAAGCAATTGGAAATGCAGCGCAAGGAGGTTTCAAGAAGTGGTAGAAATGCAGTACCACGGACACCAGTATATCCAACATACACTCCCCCAGCACGATCCAATGTCACAGATACATACGATTCCTATGAGGCTGAGAAGAACAAATCGTTCAAGTACGGTTTTGGCCTTTGTAACCGTCGTCCATCTGCTAAATTTTCACTAGGACAACCGCGCCAAAAGGGAAAGGAATGCAGCTAGGCAAAAAATCGAAAACTACCGATATGTTCGAGCGTGTACGAGGCGATTTGGGCGTCGAAACGGAGGAGACCGCATCATCTCCACTGGTGCCGAACCATCCAACCGCTCCTACTGAAAGCACCCAAGCGCAGTCCTCCCGAATTTCATCATCTTTGGATCGAGATGCCATTCATGTTACCATTGCGGAAACAATAAATGCAAAGCTCTCTAGAGAAGGGTCTGTGAATTCTATAGAGGTCAAGGGAGATCTGCAATTGCGAATATCAGATCCGACGTTGACGAAAGTCAAGCTTGACCTTGTGGCAAATGCCAGTCACGGTGTTCAGTTCCGGACACATCCTAATGTGGACCGGGGCCTTTTCAACAGCTCCAAAGCCGTTCAAATGAGCAATACCACCAAAGGCTTTCCTGTCAACAATTCGGTAGGAGTCTTGCGATGGAGAGCAACACCGAAGGCAGATGATACGAGCGCTGTCCCAATCACATTTACTGTCTGGGTAAATAAGGGATCGGATGACACATACAACATCACAGTAGAGTACGAGTTGACTGGAGGAGATCCCTTGAAAGATGTTACGGTCATAATCCCGTATGCCACCAGTGAGCCCGCCGTCTCCAGCTTTGATGCTACCTACGAAGTTTCCGGAGACAGTCTTGAATGGACGATTGGCCTAGTGGATGAATCGAATGCCACCGGCTCCTTTGAGTTCGAAGCCCAAGCTGGAGATGAGAATGAGTTCTTCCCAATGCAAGTGAAATTCGGAAAGACAAAGCCGTTCATTGACGTCGATGTAAGTACATAGCTCAAGTTGGGTCAAGAGCACAACTAACTACTTCGCAGGTCACTGAAGTCACTCTCCTTGAGCTGAATGATCCCGTGACGTTTTCGAAAGAAATCAAATCAGTCACAGATTCGTACTTGATCGAATGATCCGAGGAACGGGAAAAGCTTGTGGGATTTGAGCATGGCGTGGGATAAGGTGGCGTCCATAGCCTTGACTTGGTGTTATACCAGCAATAGAGAATCATAAAACTACAGACTTCGACCAAACCATATCTAGACACAAAACCCCACATTCTCCTCACTACTTTGTGACATCTTTGACACCAAAATGAGCATGAAATGACCTACCAAATCAATCCTCGCTTAGCTGCGGTAGAGGCAACGCGCTTTCCACGTTCTCACGCGTTCCTTCAAAAACGAGTACATTTGTACTAATACACTGAATATGTGCCAAGGTCTCGAGCCACAAGGAATCTTGACAGGGATACTCCATCGAGAGGGGCAACATGGAGCCATCTTCGGCGCTCCAAATTGCGGGCGAAAAGGCTCTCCACCAACCAGCAGATCCTGATCTGGTCACGTACTGCCCGTCTATGGACTTGGTTGCTCTCGTTACAACAGATCAACAAGTATTCATCTATCGTCTCAATGGTCAGCGGGTTTACGGTGCAACTCAGAAGACTGGCAATCTAAGGGTCGAAAGGATTCGGTGGAAACCAAATGGCTCGTCGATTTCCCACTGCAAGCTCCCACTATCATAGAACCTGACTGACCGACTGTTAGGGCAACTGCTTGCTATCGCCTGGAGTGATGGATCCGTCCGCTTGGTCGGTGCCGAAAGCAGCAAGATTGTACACCAGTTTACCACTGGAGATATGGTGTCTGGCGTCACGTGCGTGGGCTGGGCCACCAACCTCACCAACAAAAGCGCCAGTTCCATAAGTGCTGGCAAGGATTCGGGCTCATGGGGCACTTTCTTGACAAGCGACGGGATCCTATCCGATGAAAAGACACCTCTGGACTTACCCCGAGACCTGTCTCTCATCGACATTGAAACCAGCTTGCCGAAGCTGAGCGTCCTTGCTGCAGCAGGAAGCTCGTAAGTCAAAGTAGTCCTACTTATGAGCTCTATTCTCATTTGAGCACAGGGACGATGTATTCAGTACAAGGCAGTCCCTAGATGCCATATTCCGCCCCTTCGATCCGAGGGACAACGACGCCGTTGATGTGATGGTCGTCGGCACAAGAGAAGGGACAATGCATCTCAGCATATATGATTCATTTGTCATTGGATCTTTCCCTTCACCAGTGGTGGTTGATCATATGCCAGCTCATCTTGCTCGTCACGCGTCTCACGAAAAACATTCCACGCACTCCCTATTGATGAGGTCTGCAACGTCCGACCACATCTTCCTCGTGCCCATGGATCTTCGATTCATCTCCGCATCCAGCGAATACCTTTCTCTGCTTGCATCTAGGTCCACAGCTTTTCAGAATCTTCTCAGATACATTCATCAAGTTCAGCTCTTGATGGTCAGTGAGTGGAAAACCTCACAGGAACTTCCCAGCAGATTCCTTCGAAATATCAACGAAACCCTGCTAGAAAAGAATAACGGTGATATCGTCCAGGCACTGTACCATTCTGTTGCAACAGGTCATACATTTCCCTCTGTCCGGGAATGGCTTGTGGATGAGCTATCCGAGAGAGTAAGGTTAGCGATTGATGTGTAGGTATGAAGCTGAATTTTCTTAGGGTCATAAACGATGGGACAAGGCCGTGACCACCGGTCTTGAGAACCTAAGACGCCTTGTCCACGAAAACATGCTCCCAGCTTTAGATCGGTGCTCAGTAATTCTAAGCAGATTCGCTGGAATTGCAAAATTCCAAGGTTCAAATGAGACCGTGGGTTTTACGATCCAACAGATCAATCTCATTACGGATACCATCGCCTGTCTGCACCTTATTTCGTCTAAGATTTTGGTGCAAGTCGTGGATGAACTTGATCTCTTTGCTGCTTTCTCAAGTTGGGTACGGTACGAGATAGACAGGCTGGCATCAGATTGTTTGGCCTCTCCAGACGACGAGAAGGTTGAGAAGGAAGCTTCAATAGATCATAGCAAGGTGTTGCTTTACCTACAAACTGCAATGACGAACAGCCCTTTGGCGATGTTCTTTGACGACTCCCCGCCCGAAGATCGAGACAATAGCTGGAGCTATGCTGAGCAAGGGTTGCCAATGTACGAATTTTTGGACAAGCAGCTCCAAAAGCAAGAACGGGGAGCTCCGTATCTGAAAACCGTCCCCCGAGTCGACCTTCTTTGCAAGCTCCTGGCTAGGCAAGCGAGTACTGTTTTCGCTCAAATTGCGGAAGCAGAAAAACGCAACGTGATATTTGGGAAGGTATGCGAGATTGGACTTGCTGAGACTGCTGGGCCTGTTGACATGAGAATGAGTACAGTGGTCAGTCGTAGATCACTCTCGCGAAACTTGGGCTGACATGTACAGGATACTTCTACTTGTCGAACCCATATTGCCTTTATCCCAAAAGGACACCCAAATATTGGTATGCGAGTTCCAGGCATGATGACACCAAAGGCTAAATATATTTCCAGTTCAGATGATCTGTATTTCACTCTTCATCGAGAATGGCATCAGTCGCGTACAAAACATCGAGTCGGCATTGACACAACTCGGGAATGGGCAAATCAAAGATCTGAAGTTCATGGACGACGATCTCTTGCTTGTTCTATGGGATTCTTGTGGTACGCCTCAACAGTTTCCCAATGGGCTCACGTACTCACTCCACCACAGGGACAAGAAGTCTTCTCGGCTTATTCTACAACAACATACCGGCTGGCCTAGGAAAACCCCATCTGAAATATTCGACTCACATGCAGGATGGGGTTTCATATAATCCGACAGTCTTCAGTAATGAAGACGTGAAAGCTCGATTGTCCAGATACCAGATCCACAACCCAGGTTCTTTCATTCCAGAACGGATGGAGTATCGGGAGCGAAGCCAAGGAAGAGAGAAAGACGACACACGCAGACTGGTGCTTTTGAGAGATGACAAGCTGTATTACAAGGTTTTCAAGTTCGCGGCAGCCGCTGGTGCGGATGGGGATACTCCAATGTCATGAGCTGCCAAGCAATCATCAGTCGAAACATTGCAAACAGGTATTCTACAATTCGGCTTCTCGCCTCGAGATACCCACATGAATTTAACAAGATCCTGTCATTATGAAGCTAAGTATCGCCGGCACCGCTGTGGTGCCGCCTGCACTTGCCCCATCAGGTTTTGGAGGCATAACGGCGCCAATCACACTGCGCGGAGCTCATGGGGTAAGACAGTTAGTTGTCTGTAAATCTGGGCCTGCAAGACAAGTCTCTGATAAGGAAAAATGGCAAGCGTGGACCGGAAAGCGGGCTATTAAACTTTGTCTTAGTCCAAAATCAACGTGACCGCGTGCCTAGTGTCTCATTTCCCCTGTGTACGAGTACTTTCTTGCCCGTCTGTCTTGCAAAGCAAAGAAAATATGGCCGCTGATGAAATTCATGCGGCCACTATGAAGGCGAAGTATGATTCTGCCAATCCGGAGGTTGGGCTGATTATGGCGAAGCTGCTGGCGCGTGGGGAGATACGCAAGCTGATCTGGCTGATATGCAACGGCTGGGAAAGAAGCAGGAATTCAAGGCATGGCCACGCACCGCCTCCCTCTCTACCTCCACCATCTGCTGATTTCCGGACAGAGGAACTTCAGCTTGCTATCCACTTTGGGATTTATCTCCATTTACATGCTACATGGGAGTAAGTTCCACTTATGAGAGATCAAAAGAGGGCAATGCAGACTTCAAAATGATTAGATTTGCAAGTGATTTCTATTTCATCTACGCACGAATGACTCGTTTTGCAGGGGCGTGAATGTTTAGGAAGTTTCAGGACATCAGGACTCGTGGAGCACCATGGACCCTTAAAACCCCTTCTTCAAGATGCAACGCTGACTCCGCGTTCAGGTTTTGGTGTATGTTCCTGTATATTCATCCCTCTAAGGGTAAGCTAAAAACCTCGGGTAGCTCTCTCAGCGTAGGCCTGTTGAATGGAGGCTTTTGTGGCCTTTTCTGGGTCTTCATTGGGACAGTCCTCTGCTACAGCACAATCGTAGCTAACTGAGATGGAGAGTATGGCTCCTACGAGCGGTGGTAAGTCTATAAAATTCCTTGTATTCCTTGCATTCCTTCAGATCAAGCTTAAATATCTTAGGCCAATATCACTGCGTTTCAGACTTTGCTCCTGCGGAGTGCCGAAAGATTCGCTCTTATTCAGCAGGTAAGATATGTTCCTACCCTGTACAACATAAGCTAACTTCGACGAGGGTGGATGTCGACTCTGGGCTGGCTGGCAAGTGTTTCCAGCAGCGTCTTCGTTATGGCTACTCTCATCGAAGCCATTGCGGATGTCAATAACGCAAATTTTGCCTTCGAGCGTTGGCAATATACTTTGTTGATGTTAGCATTTCTGGTTGTCACCATTGGTTTCAATACTTGGGGTGCCACAGCTTTGCCGAGAATTGAAGCCTTGTCTCTCTTCGGACATCTGGGAGGCTTGCTTATTACGATTATCCCTCTTCTGGTGCTGGCGCCGAAGAACTCAGCCAAGCAGGTTTTCACAGAAGTTGTGAACAATGGGGTTGGAGCAATACAGGTACTTCTTGCCTTGTTGCACAGGTTTCTGTCCTTTACTGCAACCTAGGTGAGTAACTACAATTGTGCAAAATCTCAATGTTCGATTGCTGGTGCAGATGCAGGCTCTGATAGTGCAGTTCACATTTGTAAGTTAGCCCATTCTAATGCCAGCATAGTAGCCCCTTCCATAGACAAGGGTGGAACACTAAGGCTGAATCTTACCTACTTTTATTCCTCTAAGTCAATGTCCCGTATTGATTTTTAACATTGAGATATTCAAGCAGAATACCCGCTAACACCTGGTGCAGCTGAAGAAGTTGAGAATGCATCCTCGAATGTTCCTCGTGCAATGTGGTGGAGTTTTATCTTGAACGTGGTGATGGGGCTCGCCATGCTTGTCACAATGCTATTCTGTATCGGAGATCTCAATGCCGCCATCGACTCAAGTACGCCGTACTTAATCCTCTTTCAGAATACCGGCTTGAATGTGTGGGCTTACGCGCTCATGGTCATCCTTTTCTTCCTCGTGTTCCTTGGAAATATCACAGCCTTAGCCACAACACCCAGAGAACTTTGAGCATTCTCGCGCGACAAAGGATTCCCTTTCTCAAAGTTGATATCACGAGTATGTCTTTCCCCTAGCATCCTGATCATCGCTAATTAATGATGGCAATTAGATGAATCATAAACGCAACGTCCCCGACAATGCCGTCTACCTCACTTCCATTGCAGCCGGTATCCTCTGCCTCGTCAACCTAGGCTCCACATTCGCATTCAATATTATAGTCTCACTTATCCTCCTCGCCCTCCTCTCAACAAACATGATCTCAATCGGCTGCGTTCTCCGCAAGCGCCTCATAGGTGAAGAACTGCCTCCGGCCCGCTGGTTTCTTGACAGGTTTGGAATTCCTATCAATGCTTTCGCCTTTTTCTACTCTGGATTTGTCATTGTTTTCAGCTGCTTCCCGGCAGCAGTTCCGGTTACGTTGACGATGGCGAATTGGGCTCCTGCTGTCTGGGTTGGTGTCATGCTCCTAGTGGTTGTCATTTATGCTGTGCATGGGAAGCGGCATTATTCCCCACCTGTGGTTTTCGTTGAGGGGAAGAGGGCTGGAGGGATCGAGTTGCAAGGGGTCGACTGAGCTTTTGTGCTTCTGCTTGAAAGTTGGGCAATTTCCTCCTAGGACGGATCATACCAAGAATTTTTTATAATATTTACAAAATCCTATCAACATGACCGAATCTAGACACATAGTCTCCCGCCAATGCTCTAATCTAGATTATTGTTTTGGAACGTGTTTGGCAAGCAGTATTGCACATGGTGCTCTAAAATTAAAGAGGAAGTTGAGGACGTATTTCAATTGTTTACGAATAATCATGAGTTACTTATTCCTCTATGCGGCATCCCGATTGAGTCGCAAGCAAGACAACACGCAATTGTTGCAAGGTTTCTATCCATAGTTCCATGACTCGAAGATAGACGAACGACACTAATAAATTTCAAGAGAAAGATGGAAAGAAATCAATGCCGGAAAGCCTGTCGCAATTGCATTTGGAGTTGCGGCTACACTGCTTGCCATGTGCGGCGTGGTCATTGCTTACCAGCAACTGAGAGCAATGAAGCAGGTAGGTTAATCGGTGTCCAACGACGTTGCCGACGTTATATATTCAAATAACCGATTTCCCAGCACACCAACACCGAGCCGCGAGGCGTGTAAGTCCTCTCTAAACTCCCTACCTCCAAACCATTAACTAATATCTTCTGTAGCAACAGCCCATCGACAATTAGCCCACACGTGGATGACTGAGCCTCGAACCCGGCTTCAAACAAGACCGTGACTTGTTCTAACTGAGACGTTGGAAGCAAAGGCCAAGTAGGCCCTGGCGTCTCGGGGAGTTTTCCGAATCGAAGTAAAATCCTTTAGGGCCAGGGGATTTTCGTAACTTGTGCACCCTCTCTTCTACTCGAGTCCGACGGTTCAAGAGAGGTTGCCTTGTGAGCTTTTGCCATTTTGTTTCTGGTTCCACTTTTTTTTGGCTTCGGCTAGCTGAGGATATAATTTTGCGTGGGCCTGGAAAGACTAGGTGTGATCACCCCAACGAAACATCAAGCTTGCCCTTTTAGCGCTGCACTATCCACATATTTTCGGGATTCTTTTGTATCGAGATCTGTGCGAGATTACTATTACTTCGTATAGATCTTGGATGTTGTGATATTGCATTGGCGTCGGGTCAAAATCCTCTTCCGCACCAGATCTGAAACCATAATCCCTATCTTTGCGTGCATTTGAATTCAGAAAAGACTTGACTATGGGAAAGTACTTGGGTCCTGCTTTCCCCAAATCTAGCCATCCTCCTAGTCCTCTGGACACAAGTGCGAGCAGTTCTATCACTCTTCGAGGCTTGCATTGAGTTCGTGGCGCGATGTCCTTGGCTGAAGAGGATCGGCGCACCCCCTGGCTGGACAGCGGGTGTGCCCGCCAATAAGGGGCCTTGCAGGAGATGGTTCAGCGCACGTTAGGCGGTGGTGTGGACCCAATCATTTTGCACTTCCCAGCCACCCCAGACCACCGAGTAAGGCTGGCCTCGTGAAATTAGACATCAACAGAATCTTCACAACTGTTCATCTCTCTTTGTGCCAACCTTCACCAGGCATCCTCATTCTCCCCATTGCTACACCTCCTCGTGTTCTGTCTCACCTAGACTCCGCTCCTGTGCGCGCAATGTAACTCGCGCAACACGGTGCAAAGACTTCGTGTGACGAGCCTCGCGATATCCTCGTCCTGATGTTGCACCACTAGATATGAGGGCGACGTCCGAAGCCTCAACTACCAGACTCGAGGCTCAGCCGCTGTTTGAGGATAGCTCGGAGGAAGGAGCAAATGGCACCTGCCTCCTTCCACAAGAGTCGGCACCACGCCAAAATCTGTAGTCGGTACTCACATCGATCACACTCATTGCAGTGACGGTGTAACACCAAGCCTTGCCAAATTCGTACCATTTCATCTAACATCAACCTTGCACTAATGAATCACGGAACCTATTGTGAGTCTTGCCAGCATTGTTGAATCTCTCAATCCACTTATCCACTCTTCCAGAAGTCTTGCTTCCTCTCAGGACTGGAGAACACTTCACTCTCCCCAGATCGTCTCTTCATCAAGTATCCAATTTTCGATATAAGTCGGAATTTCACTTCTACGACCAAGGAATTCGAGTCGAAGCCCTGCAGCATCATGTCTTCTTCAGCTGCTCATATCAAGAAACGCTTGGTGCTCTGCTGCGATGGGACGTGGATGGATAGGTACGTAGACCTTCGCGGCTTGTCTCATAACTTCTTTCCTTTGTGGTGTATACCATCAATTCTTTTGAGGGCCTAGGCGTTTCCAACTCCACTGATTCAATGTAGTGATGATGGGTACAACAAGCCTACCTTGATTCCGTATGTGCCAACGGGATCGCTTCAAGTTCCATCAAATGTCACGCGTATCTCTCGCGCTCTCGAAAGAGTGGGCTTCGATGGATCGCCTCAGATTATCTATGTAAGTCGCCTTGTTGCAAGATCGTTTCAAAGATGTAAGGCCTCATTTACTAACTTCCAGTTCCACAGTATCATTCTGGTGTCGGATCGGGACCAGGTTTTGTGGATGCCATCGGAGGTGGCCTTCTCGGAACAGGCATATCTGAGGTGAAAAATGCTTTCCCTTGTCTCAAAACTTATTTCTAAGTCATTTCCAGAATATCCGTGAAGTTTACAGCTTCGTAGCGGCCAATTACACACCTGGAGACGATATTGTCCTTATTGGATTCAGTCGGGGTGCCTTCACTGCTAGAAGCGTTGCGGCAATGATAGGTTGCATGGGTCTTCTAACAAGAGCTGGCATGAACTCCTTTTATCCAATCTTTAAGGACTATGAAAACTTCCTGGATCCCCATTACAATGATATATTCCCGACGATCCCCTTCCCGGACAAGCCGAAAGGGGCCAATGCACCTCATGAGTACAAACGAAGACTTGAACAGGTGAGTGCACATCGAGAAGTCCATTGTAAAGCGCTGACTCGTCGTAGGGAGGATTGACCAGGGTCTACGATCCGGATGGAAACAAAATTCGGGTGCAAGCTGTTGCAGTCTGGGATACCGTTGGCTCACTCGGTATTCCTCAGATCTCCTGGCTTGCCAGAATGGGAATGCCGCACTCTACCAAAGAATACAGATTCACCGACACCAATCTGACCGGCATCATTCGGCACGCATTTCAAGCATTGGCTCTTGACGAGCATAGAGGTCCATTCAGTCCCGCTGTCTGGGAGAGAACGAACATGAACAAGACTACCCTCGATTTGCGACAAGTTTGGTTCCCTGGAGCTCACTCAAATGTTGGGGGCGGCTATGATGATCAAGAAATTGCCAATATTACTCTTGCCTGGATGATGGATCAGCTCGCGTCAATTGGTGTTTCCTTCAAGGACGATTACATCGACCAAATTTTCGCTGACAGCGTTAAATACTACTACTCCAATCCAAAGAAAGTCCGGACAAGACTTTCCAACATCTTTTCTCCTCCAGTCATGAAGCAGTGGGCTATCGACCCGGTTTACGAGAAACATAATCCAGTTCGACCTTGGGGCCTTGGCGAGGTTTATGAGTCTGAAACTGGCCTTGTATGGGTTCCTTTACTAGCCCCGTATATTGCAGCAACTACTAATTAAAGTGGATTTGCAGTACAAAATAAGCGGCAAACGAATTCGCACTCCAGGAATGAATTGTCGTGCAGATCCACAGACAGGTATACTAACAGATGAATACATGTCCAACACAAATGAGCGGATTCATCGCTGCGTTCGTGTTCGGCTGGAGCTTGAAGGTCTGGATCTGGATGACCGTGGCCTCTACAAGGCTACCGCACTTCAACGGAAAGGCTTGTGGCGCCGCGTGCAGACCAGATCCAAGATCGAGGACCCGATTCCCTGGGATGCGAGTTGGGGTCCGGGTACACCTGCCCCGACGGTAAGCAATTTTGTCTGTGTTACTTCTCTTGCATACCTAACTATGAAAATAGGGTGCACCGGAAGATCGTCGCTGGGTGTGGGAGTACAACGGTCCCGCAGAAGAAACTCCGCCCGAGCGAATCATGGTTGAGGAACCTCTTGGTCCCTATGAGAGAAAGTTGATATTGCTTAGTAAAGGTGAGCTCGCGGCCGTGCCACAAGCAGCTCCTACCGATGGACGCGTAGCGGAGGAGAGAGGAAACTGACGTTCATTGCTATTGGCATTGGCACAGCGGCAGCACTCTTGATCTTCTTGTCTTCCGGCCACTTTCTATGTCTCGTCCCACTCCATGATCCCCTTCAGCTCGTAGATGGCATAGCTTCAAGACTTCAATCTCTCATTGCCTTGCTCTTATAATATAGTGTGCTCACCCACCATGTGCACAAGCTAATGTCCGTGTCGCGCTCAGGCAGATCATTTTATCGACGCCTCCTCCCAAGCAAGCGCCGACGGCGAAAATCGCACAAAAGTGGTGCAGGCGCACGCAGTCCTGAAGACGACAGCCTCGTTGATGCACCGGTGCGTGAAGAGCGAGAAAAAGAACGGCATAGAGATCGCAGGAGCTCGCGGTATCGCGATGATGTCGACGACGTTCCTTTGGTTGTTGTTAGGGAGAATGGTGTCCGCAGAGAGAAATCTAGGAGCAGGTATACGGATCGAGACGACGAACAAAGTCTGGTGGATAGCGTTGATAGGAACGAAGGGGAGAAGATTGTGAGGAGGCGGGAGCGGGAGAGGAGGAATGGACCTGTTCCTGTTGAGGAGGAGAGGTATAAGGTTAGGGAGAAGAGGAGAGAGTATTATGAGAGAGATTGATGAGGATTCTGCGGGGGATGACCTAAGTTGGGTTGTACGAGGTATAGTCTGGAAGAATGTGAGGTTGTACGGTCGGGGAGGACGGGTCCTTGCATGGGGCTATGATGAGGTGCTTGTACCTCTGACTTGAAAATAGGGGCGTCACGTGGCTGTACACCATGTGAAGCGAAAGGGATCAATATGGGGCATTGAGTTATGCATGGATTGGGAAGGGCGTCTCTGGGGAAGCGATATTTTCTGGTGAAAGGTGCATGGGATTAATAGATGAGATGCTACGGCGCATGTCATCTCTGTGGGTTGGACGAAAGGTCATGCCTTCCCTTTGTAGAGTGTGTGAAATGAGTTTCTGCGATTAGCGGTCGAGTTATCTTGCTGCGTTGGAATCAAATTCAACCACATAATTTTTGCATTTTGTTGTCCTGCTGGAATTCCTAAATACTGCCAACACTTTTGTGGAATACGGAAGGAGTTCAAAGAGCAAATAAAGGGAACGCGTAAAGGTTATTGTTACAGAGGTCAAATGCATAAGTCAAATTTAAAAACTCTTTTCTTGGAGATTGGATCATATTTCTTCTGTCAATTCAAGCCTGTCGTCCAGCGATCAGGTCCTTCACCTCTCCAACCTACTGTTTCCAGCGGAGGCTCGCCACTCGCTCTGAGAACGAGAGGCCAACAACAGGAGCAGTCGCGTCTTCAACCAGGCCACCACTAGGAGACTCCTCACTGAAGGCTGATGATCTGACGATCTGGAACTCTGCATTGCACGTGGGGCAACGGCTTTACTCCAGATCAAGAAACCAAGGAAGGATACACTTGTAGTGGAAGGCATGTCCACACGGCAGCTTGCGAGCATCCCTAGACACAGACGTCAACACTCTGCAGATCGGGCAAGGCTTGAAGAAGCCTTGGACTTTCTGCAAGAATGGGCTGCTCTCCGGATGGTGTTCCGGATCGAAGACGTAGGTCTGTTGCAAGGGATGAACACCGTCCTCTGCTTGCAGGAGTCGGTCCAGCTCTTGCTCTGCGTACCAGATGGCTCGTGCATCGGGCTGAGTGCGATCTCTATCTGCTTGCTCCTGGAGCCGAACGGTGAACTCGACTCGGCGCTCCTCAATGAGGGCGGTTGGAAAGCGGTGATCCAGTCCTCTAGATAGAGGACTGGAATTCTCTGCTTCGTCTCGTGCGCGACAAAGGGAACAATGGCCAGCTTCATAGGCTAGTCGTGTCCTGACATTCTGGCACCTGGCCAGTCCTTCAGAACAAACGCGTTGGTCTGCTCCTCCGAAGAGAGGGCAGACATGGCAGTGGGTTACCTCGCTGAGGCAGTGCCCGCATTCGTGCGAGAAAGTTTCTTGGATGTGACAAGTCATTGTGAAGTTGGGTATCTGGAAATCTGAGTGACTATCTGAGTGAGGACTGTGGGAACAAGGGCTTAGTCTAGCAGAGACTCCTGCTTTTGAGCTCAAATTATCATAGTTCTGGGTAGGTGGTCCTGCCTGTTCTACAAGTGAAAGGAGGTAAATTATTCCCTTTTGGGTGCATGCAAACAGATTAAGCTTCTGATTCGATAGCTCTCTTCTCTCGGATGGGCCTGAGCCTGTGGTACATTCTAAGAAGTATGCTGTCTACTTGGCACCTGGATGAATACACTCCTGTGTGTCTGACATAGAATTTTGAGCTTTGCAACGTCATCCTGGGATTAGTGCAGTTTCAGGGCGGATGTAGCACCGCCAGCCTACTTGCAGAATGATGGAGAAGAGGCTCAAGAGCACAAGACCTGAGGCGTGAATCTGGCCCCTTGCGATCTTGAAGGATGGGATGGACCGAGGATCTACTGGATAGCCTGCGTTTGTAAAATAGGCGATATCAGTGCTACAGCAATTCTCTTCCCTACTCTAAAAATTGGGAGAAAAGTTCTTTGTCCGGGCTTCTTGGAGATAAAGAAACCAAGACACGCTGTACAATAGCATTGTATGTACCAGAAACCTGCTTCCTCTCCGGCCAAGAAACAAAGAACAGAAGTATGTGTTTTAAGACAGGCACAAAGAGAGAACAATTTTAGAAGATAGATAACACGAGGCTTTGTCCTCTGAATAGAACTTTCTGAACAGAGCCAAAACAGCGAGAGAATTACACAAATACAACGGCTCTTCTCTATCAAAATGATTTTACCCTCAAGCTCAGAGACCGACACTCAAATTCTCGAAGTCAATCCTTTTCAAAGCGACATCCAGAAACTCATCAAAATGCCTCCTCAACCATCCGTTAAATTCATAGAGGACCTCTCCTCAAGAGACACGGAAAAGCTGGCCAAAGTCCTCAGTCTTGGCTGGCGAACTAAGATCTCGTTGCAGTGGCTCAGTGAGCAGAACGCAGTTATCAAATTGCTTCCTTCTAGGCTTCGGAAGCCAGATGGAATCTTCTCAAAAATGGCGATGTCCTTGCCAAAGGCACCACAAAAAGCAGTTCTCTGTGATTCCCATAAAGGACTCAATCCTCTTCTAATCCGTCGTTTCTTCTTCCAGCTCTCAGCCGAATGCACGGTCCGACTTGCACGCCTCGACGAGAGCTCTCATCTCCCGCCCAACGTGGCGGCTTTCTTGAAGAGAATTCATGGGATCAATAGTCTCTGGTTCTCGCCAGGGATTTATCGCTCGTTGTTCAATCTAGTTCACGACGAAAAATGCCATGAAATGGTGCCAGGGTGCTGCGAAGCTTGCATCCTTTCAATTGTTGGGACGAACCATGAGATGTTACGTGATCTCAGGGCTTCCATGCTTGGAAGGAGAAAGAAAGGGCTTCCGGTTCCAAGACTTCTCAAGATCGTTGATGCCTGGGTCGAGGGAACAGGCCATGGAATCGATATTCGGAAGGATAGCGATATTCTCGAGAAGGAGATCAGGGAATGTAGACGCCAGTTGCAAAAGGCTAGACGCCAGACAAGGCGGAATATTAGACAAGGCATCTTCGATAGTATTCCTGAAGAGCAACAACCATTGCTCAAGGAGCCTCATGAGGAGGAAGCAACGCCAGAGGAAAGGTTCGAAATAGACGGAAAAGAGAAGGATGAGGATGCAGAGCATTACTTCGGTACCTCGATTCTAGACTACTACACTGGTGGTCTCAGGTCGAGCACGAATCAATCTCGGGCTCCAACTCCAACTCCGAAGCCGGAGGAGATTCATCCTGCATTCCGAACTGGAATCAGAGACTCCATGATGTCGTTTGATCCGCCGACAGGAACATTCAAGCGTCGTGATATCGCTCCTTCGCCACCCTCGAAGGCCGCGGCTGATCGCGACTCATGGGAGACGGACGTCCGATCCTCTCGGGCTCCTTCTCATGCTCCTTCTCGTGCACCTTCCCGCGCAGCTCCACCGCCACCACGACCTAGAACTGAGTACACGGCTAGTGTTTACAGTCGCAATCAGTTTGGCGATCCTGCAACCGTTCCAAGCTCCGTTCCGGATGTTCCCTCAATCCCAGACACGTACGCTTGCGATCAAGCAAAAGCATACAACAATTTGATGGGAATACAAGAGGAGGACGAAGAATCCGACCTGCGTGGCCGCAATTCGAAAGTCTCGAAATGGATGGACGACCAGTGAGTTCTTCGACCCTGTCAAACAGAAATTGAAAACCGACCAGACTCAAGCATCACTTTGTGCAGTTCTGAATGACTAGTACATCATCGTTAGACCAAACATATCCAGTCTTCTCCCATGAACCAAGCCCCTTTCCATAACCATGCACTTGTTCCTGGTATATTCCCAATCCCTGACTGACTCCAAACTCCAAACAAGCGATTCTCTTAGTCCTCATCCATCGGGTCTCCTTCACCGCCGCCAACCATGCCCACAACTCTTTCCAAATCTTCCACTTCTCCCTTTCCGAGTTTTCTCCCTTCTCCCTGCCACTCTCCATCTCTTACTTCACCCATCTCACCCAACTCCAAGCCCCTTACGTTTTCCAGATGCCTCTTTGTCTCTTTCTCAATGAACTCTAATCGTTCTCTTCTCCAAGTCTTCTCTTCTTCACCAACTAAGCCCTTTCTGCCGTTTCCATTCGCTAATTCATCCAACCTCGGCTTCAAATTCTCCAACAGATTCTTTAGCGCTGGCAGCTGTGATACCGCGAATGAGGCAGTGGTGGTGACTGGATGCGAGACGTCCCCTGTGATATCCCCTCTGTTCTGCAAGAATGCAAATGCAGGGTACGTCTCCTGTCTCTCCGCATCCGGCTCTTGCTTCGGCTTCTGGTTCATCAGCAAAGATTTCAGCTCCGTAATTGTAGCCTCGTTCTTCGCCGTCTCGGCCAGCAGCAATGACTGTAGTTTCTGCGTCTCCCTCAATTTCTTCCTCTGCATCGTGACCGTCTCCGTATTTGGCGCATCCTTATCTTCGACAAAGCTCAACCCTTCGTAATGACTTAATCGTACCCAGTCCCTCACTTCCGGCGGCACGCTCAAGATATTCCTGAACGCGTATAGCTCCAGCTTGTCGAAGTTCTTGTCTATCTTCGTCCCAAGCAACGTCTCGAGTTGGTGAACGCCATTCTCAACCTCGTGTTTCGCAGCTTCTGTGATTGCTTTTGCTTCCTTTTGTGCTTCCGGGGTGATTGGAAGTGGGATTTTGAAGCCGAGGGCGGCTGGATCGGCTGCTAGTAAGCCTTTCTCGACTGCCTCTGTTGCTCTGAAGGATAATGTAATTATTGAGTTGATAACGTCGTCTATGAGAGCCTGCAAGATGGTTAGTGACAGGACCAGTGCTATTCATAATAACTGACCGCCGGACGGTATGAAAAGTGCTCCGTCAACAAGGTGACGTCTGGGTTAACTGGCGCGCTCATGGTTGGTGAAGGTCGTGTTTAGATAGGTATGCGCCAAGAGGTGGGTTCGAAGATGGGGATGTGTGAGATGCAATTAGAACCTGCAAGCTGCCACTAAAGCCCTTGAGCTATGCTGTAGTAAGTATGCTGCTACAGCGATCAGGTTGTTGAGGTTCACTATCGTCGAATGTGAGGTACTCCGATGTTGATATTTACTTGCGGCGGACGCGCTCAATTGACAAGGGTTGTTTAGCGCGATTGATCACGTGAGTCAAGCCATTCCAGTTTCCCCGTTGTCTCATTTCGTGAATCCCGTTCTGGCATATTGACTTTCTTCTAGAACTGTTCTCTAAGTCACTATTATCTCGCTTCCCATTTCCGATAAGATCGATACCCATTTATCCTACATATCTCTTTTGAGGGCTAGGTGCTCCGTACACATTCGGAGACTTCTGTTTTGTTCGCACTACCACGAAGCACCCCCACGAACTCCAGATCTGTCAGCATTCCCAGGATAACGACAATCCTATGATCTACATGTTTTGACTATACGAATGCTCGCAGGGTGCTGTTACATGTTCGTGCTCCCATTATCCGTGGATCCGAAGCGAGCCCTCGAAACCGACTCCTGTCAGCGCGGTACTCCTGCATCCGTATCCTCAATGTCAGTATTTTGGACCAACCAAACCGCCCCCACCGTCAGCTGCTACCAAGTGTAAGCTTTGGAAGGTGCCCGTAGCGATCAAAGACACGCTCGGGATGTGCTCCCAGCCTCACGCAGGAGACCGGGAAAAGATGCCGTCCTTGAGTCCAAGGGCGAACAGATCTCACAGACCGTCAGACGGCTCGTGATTTGACGCATTGCGATGTCCCGAAGTCTGGGCACCAGTACTCGACCTCAATTTCTTTCGAGACGTTGCTGCTTTACCAGTGTAGACAGTGACAGTCTCTCGAACTTGATTCCATAGCCGAGTTGGGCATCCCAGGCATCTCGGTCTTTCTTTATATTGAATCTGAGAATCGGGTCATCGGAGAGTCCATGTACCAAGAGCTAGTCAAAACTTAGTAATTTGCTGAATCAGGGCCTTGAGATATATTAAATTGCCCACACTGATGTGTTCCGTCTTCCGCACAATCCCTACAGCGTGTCTTGTTCCGCTTCACATACGTTGAAAGAGCTAGCTGGTACATTGTGGAAGCTCATCAAGATGTTAATAGGAAGACACGTCCAAGCTCGAGGATATCAGATCATGATACCACGGAATGATCCCGAAATACCGTAACCCAATTCAAAATGTTACTCCCGTTCATAGCACTCTGAAGGCATTTTTTAAACTACTTTTAGCCTAGTTTATTATTCTTAGGTTCTTGAAGATACAGGGCTACAGTAAGTTAAGCTTATTGTTGTGGTTTCCTTAGGGCTGGTGACAGGTTTGTTGTGCTGTGTCCCTCGAACATTGGCGGCTCATATACTATAGATTCTATTTACTCATGAAACCCGTGCTCTAGCACCACATGTCTCTCCCTGCACAGGGTTTTGATGTGATTATCTAAATGGCTGGATGAAATCTTGAATGCTGTCAAACTTTTAAAGGCTACAAAGTTTGGACGCACATCAGTTTTGAGTCGAGAAGCTCTGGGTGTGCTTTTCATGGGTCATCTATACCCCAAAAGAGCATAAAATCTAGAAAGTAGATAGTCTGATAAGGAAGAACATTCCTCGGAGGTTTAATTAGACTTAACCAACAACTGCAATAATCAACGACTGGACATACAGTAGCTCCATAAACCGCCAGCAACCCAAAAAGCTCACCACGGCCCCCCTCGCAACCCCAAGCGACCCCTCAAAGACCGTTCGCGGACCTCGAAACAGAAAATCGTACGATATTTCAGCCTTGTGGACGCCCTCTAGAAGACCCCCTCGTTTGATCTCCGACAGCCTCGTGTAAATCGGATTTTCCGCCCCCGCTGCATGTTCGCGTTTCAGGGGGTACAGTATACGATGGTACGGGGGCGACAGATAAGATGAAAATCTTGGGCTTGGCATCAGCGGCATATTGTATGGCATGGCATTAGTTTCCCTGTTTGATGGTTGAGAATGTGAGGAGTGGGGATGGGTATTATGAGGGAAGGGGGTAGGATGCGGGCGATGACAGAGAAGGGTGATCGATTACCACGACGCACGATCATCAGACAAGACAAGATATGACCGCTGCACGACCTCATTCTCTGAGGATGTCTGAGGCGACGATGTCATTCACAGGTATCATGGAATGTCACTCTAGCAAGTCTCTGCCACCGGGTGCGATCTGATCTGATACGGAACATTGTGGCTTAGGAGGGGTTCGGTCTGGGTAAATCAGATGTGCGAAGAATCTTTATGCATTATTTGTCCTGCTATAGGCGAGCTACCCGCATCGGGGAACCCTGCAACAACCTTCCTCGTCTCTCGTAATCCTGGTCATGATATTTCCCAATTGTACAGCCAAGTCTTGACCATCCCTTTCCCTCGTAACCAAATCCTTAAACGCCGTGCTAGACTTGACGTTCTAAGGCAATATCTTGAAATGAATCACTTCTCTAATGCTCGCTGAACAATCACATCTATGATGGTTTTTCAAAGAACCAATACCTAAGCCAGCTGTTAGTAAGAGACAAGATAAATATTGAACTGTGGAAGTGACTTACTCTGCAGCGTATTGAACCTCGAAGGTTGCTGGCATACCGGCACAAGTGGCTGGTGGGTTCCCGCCAGCAGTGTTGACCCTGTAAACTTCCTCCAAGTTCCCAGTAGCTCCTTCTCTAGTAACCAGCTTCAACCAAGCTACCGAGCCATGACCTTGGCCGCCTTGACCAGCAGGAGATCCTGTGGGAGCAAGTGATGTGTTATTCTTCGAGCAAGGAGCGAAGCCCAAGTCCTGTGATGCAGTGTCAAGATTGAAAGTCGGGGTGGTCGTATTGGCAAAGTAGTGGTGTCCACTGATGGCCAGATATGATGGTGAGAGGGTAGCTTGGTCGTCTGAAGTGAGGTTGAATTGCAAAGCGACGTTGGGAAGGAGAGTGAGGAGGTCCGGGTAGGTCGAGGCGACACAGGATGCGTTGTAAAGAGTTGCAACTGCACCAATAGATACCGGTGGTGCAGTGGCGTTTGTCTGGGAGCAAGTGTAGTTCTGGATCCCTCTTCCAATTGCGACATGCTTCAACGTGAGCCCTTCAGATACAGGCGGGAGAGGCGCTGCAGCTTTAGAAATGCTGTCAGTGGTGGTTAGGATAATGTACGAGGATATATACTTACAGTCAACAGGCAGGACAGCGTTGTCCAGGTTGCACACAGGTGCTTCTGACATTTGTCTTCCGGCTTGTACTTTTTGTCCCAACATCGAGAAATAATCAGACAGTACTTGCATCTCGGCAGGTCGTTGTGCGGCTTGCTGAGAGTATGGCAGGAACGGAGAGGCGAACGCAACAGCGCACAGCGCAGATGTAACCAGTACTTTTGAAAACATGATGAAAACTGAAGGCGTCGAGGAGTATTATAGATATTAAATAGTGGTGGAGGGAGGAGGAGGAGGAGGAGGAAGGACGTTCAACGTAGTAGAGACAGCCAAGCTGAACAAAAGATGGGTATGATGTACTAGATATAAGAGACGAGACGAGATGACATGAGATGAAATAGTTCAACTGGTCGGGCGAAGATGGTTGATATGCGCACAGATGGTGAGATGGCTTACTCTGGGTTTGGGAACTTGGAACAGTCTTATAAAGGGCACAACCGCGTTGGTCCAAGGATGGCTGCTGGCTGGTGGCCGCTGGCTGGTGGCCGCTGGCTGCTGAAAATAAGAATGACAATGGCGGCAGCAGGTGGAAGCGCGACGGGGGGGGTTGTAGGGGAGGCGTCGGCCTTCCAGCGGCGTGAGGCAGTTGCGGGCTGCTGATAGGACGGGCGCAGATTAGGGCGTTGCTAGGGCCGCCAGTGCCGGGGGTCGATAGGCCAAGGACCGCCGACCAGCTCGGATCTCCAGAAGCCCAAGAACCCTGTCAGAGCTAAAAGAGTTAAAAGAGCCAAAGTAAGCCGGGGGGGTTGGGGCGTTGCGACAGGGGCCATTTAAACGCCTGGCCTCGCCAAGTGGCCGCCTTTGACGCGCCCTCGACCCTGGTCCGAAAGAGAGAAACCTCTCGTGTCTCGAACCGTGAGAGAGACGCTCAGACTATCAAACACACGATCTTCATCTTCTGCCCCCCCCCCAGTGGGATGTGGAATCTTCGGTGCGGAGAACGGAGGATAACGCTCAGATAACCAGATTCCACACTCGCAAGAGCCGAGACCTTCACTCAGCCTGTTGCCCTCCTCGCCCCGCCTTGCTGGCCTGGCTGCTGCAGTGGGCGAGCCCAGAATAGGGCGCGAGGGTTGAGGCCCCACGAGGGGTCGCGATGGTCAGACCGCTGTGAGAGCCCTAATTCTGTTTCAACCCGCATCTTCTTCCGGACGCTAAAAGCTTGCAAGACACTGTACGCAGCTTTCCTGCATGCTTAGGCAAAACTATCGATCCCGCCATCTGATTGGCAGTCTCTCGACGCTGGTAGTTCGTGGTTGTCCGCCATACCCAACGTCGCAGCCTTCCCAGAAGTGTGTATCGCGCTTCAAGATTGCTTGACTGCGAAACTGGACAACAAGTGTGTTTCTTCAACCTGCCCTCCCACGACGTGTAGACGTCCCCAGTGGTTCCATAGCCGCGACTGTCGTAGATTTCCTCATCGGCCTTGGGGCCAATGAACGCGAACATCTGTGTTGGCCGAAAATAGAGGAGTTTTTCATAGCCGAGCGCGTAACGCGTATTTTTAGCATTGCGGGTGAGGCTCTATTCAGGGATCCCGAAGCGGACCCAATAAAAACCACTCCCGGCCTCCCTCCACTATTTGGCGTGGCCGATCATGAGATTAGTACGATAGCACGATGGAAATTCGAGCCGATAAGAAGGATCGCATCGCGTGCCAAGGGAGCGCATCCATCAAGACTCGGCTTTTCAGTCGTCTAAAGTTGGATTGAGAGTTCTTGAAAGTGTTTCTCGAAGCTCTTGCAAATCCCGTGCCATGAGACTAAAACCCCTGTTCGCCCGGGGTAGACGCCTGCTTCAGTGCTTCCTCTTGCCTTAGTTGTTGAGCTGGTGATTGTACGTTATACTGTTGTACTGGATGGAGGTGACCTTGTAGATCGCCAGTCTGACTCCATAATTTATGCCCTTCAAATTGCAAATGTTTTGCAACCTTCCCAGCTTCCAGTATAAAGGGTTGCTCTCTGAAGCTATTTGGTCTGGGGAAGATCTAACAGATCCTGCGTTGACCTGTCAATAGTATCATGGAGTTGACTCGGGACGAGAATGGCATTACTTGGAGCATGGCCGCCGCCTGGGAATCCGAAAATAGCGGAAGGTAAGATTGAAAAGAACCGCAAACCCATGCAAGCCAAATTTCTCCCCGCACCCGGCGCTTCTCCACCCGCTTCTATTCTCGACCTCTCTGATTACGAATCTCATCCAGGTTCGAACTACGGTCCCATCCGTGAGCTATCCGCGCAGATTGGATGTACCAGAAAACGTAGCTCCAACGCTTTTATTATAATGGCACATAGTACAGTATCCTAGTTTCTCATCCTACTCTGTTCCTTTGAACCCCTCTTGATGCCAGTCTCCATGGGTCGAGTCAGCTCCAGCATTCGCAAGAGGACCCGCAGCAGCGGCTATAGCTGCTTGGCCTAAGTGGCTACCGTGTGCTTCCACATCCATACTTCCAAGCCAATAAAGCGAGAAAAAAACCAAGAGATGCAATGCGACGCAATATCCTGCAAATAAGTTTCGACTCGTTCTAGTCGCTAACACCATCCTCGTTATAGAGAACACTATGCGCTCAGGAAGGCTCATACGCTTGTATGCCCGAGCCGATTCTCGCCCTCTAAACGCCGCAAAAGGCGATATGTTAGACTCGTATGCTGAGCGATATCGATCAAGAGCAAGGCCCGACGAGGTGGAGTTGGACATCTGAATTGTGGACGAATTCGGATTTGTCGAATATGATGATGCCGAAGAAGCTGTTGGTGCAGCTCTATTATATGTGGAGACATATCTCGTCTTCTCATACAAGTTGAGGTTGTCTTTCTGCAGAGATGCAATTTCTTGACGTAGAGATGATACCGTGCGGTGACTTTCCGAGAGCTCGTTCTCAAGCTGAGTGTTCCTCTTCTTGAATCGGTCTCGCTGAGCGGTGATCATGGGCAAAATCCCAGAGCCACCTCCCACAGGCTCACCGGATCTCAAGGCTTCGAGAGACGTAGTACCCAAGGATGAAGATCTAGGATCAAAGCCAGAAATAATGGACGAAGTTGGTGAAACCCTGCCTTTTCTTCCCATATTCGCCGAGGATTGCGGGTAACGACTCACATACGTTCCCGCAACAGATGCGCCAGAAGGGTAGGCGTTTGCAGTGTCATGGACGTTTGCAAGGTCGTTCTCGAGAGCAGCATTCAAGTGCTGTGCTTTTTCAAGGTCTGAGTTAACCTTGGATAGGTCTCCTTGCATGGCCTGGAGACGGCCTTGGAGATCCTGGTGGGAAACCCGCAAAATGGTCAGTTCGTCGCTTAGCTTCTTGTTCCGGGCTAGCAGAAGCTGCTCCAGCGTGTCGCCCTTGCCCTTGACAACTGACCCATTTTCCAGACCGCCTTGGCTGGCTGGCGCGGCTGGATCTACCAATTCTAGGTCATCATCGTCTCCCGTAGAGAACTCGATACTCTTCAAGACTTCAAGCTCTTGCTTTACATCTTCATAGTCACTCCACTTCTGTACCTTGGTCTTTAGCACGTCACGCTCCTCCTTGAGCATTGCTATCTCTCGTTCCAGAGACCGCAACTTCCCATCCAGCTCACGTTTCCGAGAATCTCTTTCCACTCGAGCAGCATCTAACTTCCTTAAAAGTGATGAATTTTCGGATCGCATGCGCATGAAACCAGGATCGTCCTCCAGGTTCATCGTCGGCTGGCTTGGTAGTTGTGACGCGGACTGCGCCAATTCGATCCGAAGTTGTTCATTTCGTGCCTCGACCTCTGCCAACCTTACACTTGTTCTCTCGAGGTCCGAGTTGACCATCTCCAATTCTGCACTCGTAACATTGCCACGACCACCTGTTTCGTTTTCTGACTGGCCGAGTCGCTGAGTAACTTCGTAGCTTGCCTTGATTTCATTTAAGAGCCGATCCTGGTTCTCTACTTTCTCTTCAAGCAACTTCTCCTTGGCCTCCCAATTATCCTTTTTCTCTTCCAATACTGCAGCCCACGAAATCTCGACCTCCTTGACTTTCGTTTCCAAGCCTTCTTCTATTGTTCTCCGCGCAGTCCTTTCGGCTTCTAGCCGTGATTCTGTTTCCTCCAGTTGTGATGTAAGTTTGCTGACATTTTTCTGGAGGTGCTCGTTCTCCAAAGTAACCTTGGGAAGGGTGTCTTCGGAAAGCAGGAGCGAATCGACGGAAGCCTCCAATAAGGGGTAAGGATCAGGTGCCTCGGATAAAGATGAATAGACTTGCAGGAATGCGGAATTCGTGGACTTCGAGTGGTTCGTAATAAGGTCAATAAAGGTTTGATATGCTATAATGATGAATGAGCGTCCATCTCGGAAGCTGGAGTATCGATCAGCACTAACCTTTCAGTAACCCTTTGATCTCCCCCAACTTGGCAGAATCATCGAGCTTTCTAAAGTCCTTCGTCTTTTGTGCAAGATCCTTCCGCTGGACTGTAGAGTCCCGTTGATACTGAACGATTTCTGAAGCTGTGTTGTCTAGAGTTGACACCATGGATGTCAGATCAATATCTGCGGGACGTCAGCTCACGGAGACACGTTGTAAATCGGCTTTGAGCGTACTTCTCCACGCCGAAATCGCCTTCTGGAACTTGTTGTCCCCTTGCGCCGTTGAAGCCCCTTGAGCTCCATCTTTCGAGGAAGTTGCATTTGAGGGAGTCGCGGTCTCCGCGAGGGCGCCGTCTGCTGAGTCCGCCATCATGCTCAGGGATCAGGAAGCAGCATCAGATAGTCGTTGGAATTACACGTGTGCTGGGTGGCTAGACGGCAATTGAATGAGTTGCGTTGGAAGCTTTTGTGTTGTTTCTCCGTCTCTCGAAGTTGATGAGGACAGCTCGTCAGGCACAGGTTATGCAGCACGCGGGAAGCGAATCCCTGCTGCCCTTTCAGGCAAGCGCAAGCGGGAAACTTCTAGTCTACTTACTTGTACCCTTCAGGCTCTCTGTTACCTCATTATTCACAAAACAATGTACAGGAAATGCTTAATGGATGTCATCAACTGCAAGTGCAATTCCCATCCATGCCAGAAGCGACAAGCCTTTCAAGCGCCCTATGGACGAGCCTCCCTGTTCCACGGACCGCAGTGCGGCAGATCTCACTTGAAGCTCATTGCATTTTCAAGTCCGAACTGTATTAACTTTGTTTGAACTCCTTATCGCAACTGAATCTCATTAGACCCGCATACACTCAAAGCCAAGTGGTCAAATCCATATTTATTCCCCCTCGACACTGGGCGCGACGTCGTCTTGCCACGGAATAATCTAGGTCCATACCTAATCATATCCGCTCACCACTTAGGAGTTGTGCTCAGTAGTACATACGCATACAGAGATTAGGAACTGGTCTCTAGAACGATTCCCTGTGTCATGCACCGCCAATTATCGGCAGCATGGTGTATTCGCTTACTCTGCTGCGGTCACCGAGTAGAGTCCCAGATCCGTACTGGGTCCTTTCAGCTCTGGGTCACGCGGAGACTGACTCACGATTGGATTTGAGTCTCCAGGCTCTGAAGCATCTTGCTAGGGCTTCAGTAAACCTGCATGATGCGATAAAGCTCTTGTCGATGGTTTGCACAAAAGGGGGGTTGTTGCCTACTTAGTTGCCTGAACAAGCCTGCAAGGCTACCACGTGAGAGAAATCAAGAATGTATATCTTTCACCTGAAACCACCACCATCATCATCATCTTTTGCCGCCGCTGCTACTGTTTCTTCTTTTGTTTCTCTATTTTGCAAAGGAACCGACTTCTGCCTTGCTGCATCTGTGATCAAATTTTGCTTATCAGTCAATTGGCCCCAAGGCTAGAGCTCACAACCGCTCAATCACAATGCTCACTACAAACGAGCATCCCGGCGATTTTATTCTCGATGTTGCGAGCACCGGAACATCTCTCATGACAGCCTTCACCCAATTTCTCACCTACCGGAAAGTCTCGGACAGTAGCCTCGAGAACCTCTATGCAACCATCTCAATAACTACTTCTGTGCTGCGTGAGCTTGGAGTGACAATCAACAAGCATGAGAAGGAATTTCTTGTCAAAGATAAGATAACTAAGCCAATCACGCAGAAGTGCAAGGATAATTTCGAAAAACTCCTTGTCTTTGTCAATGAAGCCGTCTCTCAAGGGATCTGGAAACATGACGGAATGCTTGGCGGACAGAGTGTGACTTCTGAAGTTGATCCATGGTTTCTGATCACCATTGGAATCGGTGGTTGGGAAGAAGCTGAAAAGTTCTGGAAGAGCCTGAACGATGTAAGAGACACGCTTCTGAGGACTAAGGATGCTGTCAAGTACATGGTTTTGAAAGCTCTCAAGGAAAAGTAAGTCAGAAGGATCTTCTTTGCGGAAGAATCAATTAAACTCGATCAGGAATTTGCTGGAGCCGGCGCAGATTGAGGAGTTGAAGCAAATGGCTGGTCTTCTCCCTCACCTTGTTCAGAACTTCGAAATGGCAGAGAGGGAGAAGAAAGCTGCCGAAATGACAGCTGGAGCTGCTGAGGATGTCCGGACATTTCCAGTCCTGAGACGCACAGATTCAGATGGCTTCAGTGATGTCACTTTACCCGTCGATGAAAGAAGTGGAAGGCGTGATTCTGTGAAGGACATCGAATGCCAGAGCATCTATTCCGACATGTCGCTCGGCTTCAAGTAAGTGTGCGACAATATACTCGGGTTGGAATGAGCTAATGCAAGTATTCAGACCTCTACTGGACAGTGAGGTCGTTTACGAGGAGTGGCTACTGGAATATCACGACCTCAATCGGAGCGCTGATAGAACTTACAGCTTCTTGGGGCTCAAAATCAAGAGTTTCTACGAAAACCCAGGCCTTTGGTCCACCCATGCTGAGCTCAGATCGCAGGCGGAGATGAAGGAGCAACACGTTTTCGCTGCTGCTGGTATGTCTCCTGTGAAACATCAGGATGCAATGAAGAAGGCAATCCAGGCAATCCCAAAGGATGGCGGACGTCAGATCGATGGGCTTATTCAAGATCGAACGGATTCTTGCTCCGATGAGACGGTCAAGCGTCAGTGGGAAGTCGTTGTAGTGAGACCTCAGGCGAAGTTCCCCTACAGCTCTGCTAAGAAATGGGGCAAGGACCCTTTGACTACGAATTGGTGTTTCATCATCAGAGGGGAGACTATTGATGCTGTTGAGAGACATCGCCCTTATCGAAGAGGAGATCCCTGGAGGAAGAGAGATGCCTACCGAAAGAGATCCTTCAGTCCACGACGCCGGTCCTATAGAGAAAGCTCTAACCGCATCATCGAAGTGAGACCTCATCACCGTCATCAACCGATCGTCCGGGAAGAGTGCCGTTCTATGGATCCGCTTCCTCGCCAACCTATAGGCGATGCTATCAATGAGAAAAACCAAACTGGCACCCTCGTGGTCACAACGCTGATGAGTCAAGGTGAAGCCGAGAAAGAGCTGGAGAAAATCTGGGTCGAGATGAACAAAGAAGCTTCTCCCGAAATAACGGCTTGATGGTTGGCTCGAGTGACGATTTGCTTGCGACTCTCGATGCTCTGCAGAATGCTCTTCGTCATATCTTTGTGTTGGATTGCGCTGGATTTTCGATATGAATCGTTGTTTCTTTGTCGATGGCTTACGAATGACTTATGACTTATGATTATAATTTGATTACCTTAGCTTATCACACTCATTATATAGGATCAATGTCATTGAATCTTATTGGGAAAGCTACCTAAATTACAAGTGTTCGCCTGGCATCTAAACATCAGGAATAAACATCACCAATCTTCGGAACAAATTGACAATGACTGGGAGAGAGGAATTTCCAACCAATGTTCTTACGAGGAGGCTTTGTGTTTAGCGGTCGAAAGGTCATCAATCTGAACCCCAGTTATCGATGGTATTTTTAAGTACCATATGAATCAGCAGTTGTGCAACTGTGACAGAAGGAAGGCGAGAGGAGGGCTCTGATTGGCCACTTTTTTGGTTGGCTCCAAATGGCTGCCTCGCCGCCTAGCCTCTCCCGAAAACACGACCCACTACAAACTCGCTGCTGACTGCTATATACGGAGGCGGCTGAGCGACGATGCTGGCTTGAGCCCAAGCTGCTTCAAAATGGAGCCACGAGACTCTGAAGAATTAACGTCAAGCAAGAGGAAGCGCCCCGCGACAGAGGCTGGCCCGTTTGTGCTGCGAAGCTTGCTTGAGGATCTGCCATTGTCAACGGACGGAGACAGAGATGATGTTGAAATCAACTGCGTAGAGTTCCTTGGTATGTGTGATGGGGCGCCAATTACCTCGAGTGCGAGCATTGGGATCCAACTGACATTGTCTATACAGATCAGAACCTCTATGTTGGTACCTCTGCTTCTGAGATACTCCATTTCTTCCAAATTCCCCCAGATCCTGACGATGCATCTGCAAAACCCTCGTATATCTTAGCCTCGAGGCTTCCCCCAGCCTTCCATGAACCTCCGACTTCAACGCGGCCTGGCGTCCAGCAGATACTGCTCCTCCCTAGAGTCAATAAAGCTTGCATATTATGCAATTGGACTGTTACGTTCTACTCTCTACCGGAACTCAGTCCATTCGGGACAACACAAATTCGACCATGCAATTGGATTGGCGGTATAGATCTCAACCTCGATCCCCGTGGAGCTGGCCAGGATGGCAAAAGCCCTTCTGTGACGGTATTAGCGTCTTTGAATAAGAAGATACGGGTCATAAAAATCGGTGAAGAGGCTCGCGGGCTCAGAGTCAGTACAAATATATCACGTATCACTTATATGCTAATCCTTGGGAAGGTGATTGACTTTCCAGGGAGCATGATATCTGTTCGTCGTGATTCCTTTGCGTGTGTAGCTGATGCTCGTTCGTACGCGCTTCTCGATGTTGATCGTCTGCAAAAGATACCTTTGTTCCCAATCTCCTCCTTGGACGACTCTCATTCCGATAATGTGGGTGGTCATATTGAGGATATCTCCGGAAATACTGCAGACGGCCTCTCACGAAGCACCTCTTCGGCTCAAAGTTATCCTGCAGGCCTTTCTGACGATCGAGGACATGGCCGCAGCACCAGTTTAGGTACCTTCATGAGTGGTGGTTCTCGCAGACATGGGCCAACTGGAGGCGGTGACGAAAGATCCGGGCGTGAAACCCCCGAAGGGATATTTCGAGAGCCTTCTCCGTCCCCAGCCGTGGCAGCTCTCCAGGCGGCCCAGTGGAATCTAAGTGGGCAGGGTGCTAATAAACCACTCCCCATCCCGCCGACTGCGTCAACAACATCAGAGGCACTTCCACCAGCTCCAAATCCTGCGACAGCGCCCGTAAACTTGAAACCCCACATAGTATCACCCACACCACATGAGTTTCTGCTTGTCACTGGGACTGGACCACAAGATCCAGGAGTTGGAATGTTTGTCAATCTCGATGGAGATCCTACACGGTCTACGTTGGAGTTCGATAAGTATCCGGATGAGCTTGTGGTAGATGGACGAGGAGTGGGCGTGGATCCGACTCCCACGACGATGGACGACGAGGAAGAGGGATTTGTGCTTGCTTCTATGGCCAGAAATTTTGGAGAGCAGCAGCATCATGGTATTGAAATTCAGCGGTGGGACCTAGACCCTGGCGAAGCAGAAACAGAAAAGTTTTGGATGGAAACGCCATCACCAAATTCATCGGAAAAGAAACAAACGGCCAGAATCGGGCTTCGCTCTGTGGTTGATATCGGAGATGTTTATTTCGATGAAGTTGTGGACAGATTACGCCAGAAACGTTTCCAACCCTTTGCAACTAGATCAATGGATGCCTCGATCTTGTCACTGCACAGTGTTGACTCCCGTACTGCAATGTCATTGGAACGTGTTTCTGGTGAGAGAGAATTATTTGAGAGTGGCGATTCTCTTCCGAATGGCTGGGAAGAACATCGAAATGAAGAGGAGATGCAGTTTGCTCAAAGACTCGGACATTGTCGAACACACCTAGTGGCTTGGTCTCAAAAGAGTATCTGGTGGGTCGTCAGAAACCCTTTGGCTTTACGTCTGGATTCTGTTATCTCGGCAGTAATCGCTCCTCAGATCCGCCCCGATCAAACATATCCTTCCCTTGACCGTCGGAAATTGATCGAGTTGGTCAACTCGATAAGAGGACGTGAAGCCAAGACCGAGACGGAATTCCTTACTCTGGGGTATATCAGACAGCGAGCTGGCTTACTCCTTTTCTTGAGCAGCTTAGATGCGCTCGCAAGCCCGCCCACGGAGCCAGAATACAGAATCACTGAAGACGCGCTGCTCGAAGGCGGCCTTGACCCTCGTGTAATTCTCGCCATTGTCCCATATCTTCGTAATGAAATTCTTGAAGGAAGAACAGGCATCTGGATTCATGGAGGAGTTAAAGAAGTCGTGGACGGTTTCATCACCAATAGCATTCCATCAGACGGTTCAGATATGAACACAGATAGCTCGATGTCCGATCATATTCTACATTTCCTAAGGAGATTCCTCACAGCTTGGCGAAAGAGGAAAGGCTTTGGCAGTATCGCAAACGAAAACGAGGTGTTCAGGAGCGTAGATGCCTCCTTACTGATCGTTCTTCTCCAACTTGATCAATCGCCCTCCTCAGATACGCCTAAGGGGAAATCAGTCAGAGATGCTCTTTATGCACTAGTTGATGGTGGCGTCGACTGCTTTGAGAGAGCTGTTTCTCTGCTCGAATCTCATCACCGCCTCTATCCACTGAGCCGTCTTTACCATAGCCGCAAAATGGCAGGAGAAGTGCTGGCAACGTGGCGTCGAATCATCGAAGGCGAAACTGACGAGGGAGGCGAATTGGGTGATGGAGAGCATCGAGTACGATCATATCTTGTTAAAATCCGCAACTCTGCCTTAGTTGAGGAGTATGGTGTGTGGTTGGCGACTCGAAATCCCAGATTAGGCGTGCAAGTCTTCGCAGAAGATCGAAGCGCAGTCAAGTTCCAGCCAGCTCAAGTTGTCCGAATTCTACGTGAAGGAGCTCCCGGTGCTGTGAAAGACTACCTGGAATACCTCGTATTCGACAAAAACCACGCTGAATACATTAACGAGCTTATTGCTTATTACCTGGATATCGTTACGGCCAAGCTGGAGGAATCAAAAGAGGCGAGGGAAATCTTGGCGCAGACTTATGAGTCGTATCGTGCATTGCGCCCTCCCAAACCTACCTATCGACAGTTCATCACTGACAATATGGTGAATGAAGAGTGGTGGCACAGTCGACTACGACTGCTTCAGCTGCTCGGGGGCAGTCAGGGGTCAGCCTCGGAGTACGATGTTGCTGCAATTCTGGCGAGAATCGCTCCATATACTCAGGAACTTGTTCCAGAAGTCATAATTCTTGACGGTCGACAAGGTCATCACGAGGAAGCTCTCAAGTTGTTGACCCATGGTCTCGGAGATTATGATACGGCAATAAGTTATTGCTTGCGAGGTGGTTCAAGCATTTATTTCCCTATTATCTCTGGAACCTTGGCACGAGAAAGTCTTCCATCCCAAGAACAGCAGGCAAAGCTTTTCAACTTCCTCCTTTCAGAGTTTCTACAGATCGAAGATATTAGCAATCGTGTTGAGCAGACAAGCAGCTTACTCGAAAGATTTGGCAGCTGGTTTGACGTCGGGCACGTCCTTAGCTTGATTCCTGACACCTGGTCGGTGGAACTTGTTTCTGGCTTCTTGGTCAGCGCCTTGAGACGAATTGTGAGAGAGCGTAGCGAAACCATGATCGCGAAGGCTTTGAGTGGCGCAGAGAACTTGAAGGTGACTGCGAGCCTGATTGAGAGGATAGATGCTACTGGACCTTCGATCGAAGCTGAGAGCTGATCTAATTATGTGTAAATATGAATGAATGATCACATAATGAGTAATTTTCTTCAAAAATAAAATACTCTACCTCATCAGCGTCGAATTTCGCTCGTATCTTAATCTTGTAACATTACTTCTGCAAATCGCACATGCGAAGAATCTGTCACATCATACTCGGTATTCTCGGAGTTTTGGTGCGTCAAGGATATTGTCGCTTATCCCTTCAACGTCCCAAAAGTTCTGGTATATTGAATACATTGGGACCGTCTCAGAAGTGGATATGATTGTTTTGGGCGCAGTTCTGGGCACAGACTAGACTCAACACAGAAGGATAATATCTATTTTAATTTCGGCTAGATATTTGGAGAGGCTTCTGTTAATATGGACAATGAGCTTTCATGAATCGTCAACCCAGCCAAGCGCTTGGCCCATCTTGACTTTCTGACCTTTTTCCACAGCCCAATTCCATCCACCCTTTCTTTTAGTCTTCTCACCCAACCAGCCTTCATCGAAACTTGGCCTTCTTCCCTTCGGTGCCTCGAAGACTAAGACAACCGTGCTTCCTAGTTGAAAGCCGCCCATCTCCTCGCCCCTACGCAAAGCGTGGCCATGTAGTATTGGGCTTGCAGCTTCATAAGTAGCTTCAGCAAAGCCTCCGTATGACTCTCCACGCTTCGCTGCCTCTTCGGCTGCTTGATCAGCGGCAGTATCTGTTGTTAAAGAGTTCGTCCGAAGTTCTCGGTCGAAATTGACCTTGATTGAGCCCACATTGGTTGCTCCTACAGGAGTAAAGGAAAAGAAACCCCAGCGCCACCTCCCTAAGAGCACAACTCTCTCATTCAGAGTGAAGAGCCCGGGCAAAGTCTTCTGTAGATAAGGCGAGACAGAGTATAGCTCACCCGCAAAGTGTCGGCGCTTCTCAACGACCCAGGAACATGGCGAATGAAACCGGTGGTAGTCACCGGGAGCAAGATATACCACCACATAGAAAAGAGCGGTTTGATGTTCCGAGGTGAGGCGAGCATACCATGGCCTCTCCCCCAAAGCAAGATCTGCTCGAACTTCAGCTTCTGAAGACGCTTTTGGTGTTGTAGATGCATCTTGGGCCTTCTTGGGTTTCTTTTGCGGTGGTCCTGAAAATAGGTTTGGAAGTGTATATGAGATTCCATTGACCTGTGCAAATTCCTCATCTTGCTTAATAACATCCTCATCGCCATCTTTGTGGGTGGCAGTACTTTGTTGATGGTTATCGCTCTTGGGCGCGAAAATTCTGGCTGGGTCAGACGGATTGGGTGAGGTTTCAGGCTTGCTAGTTCCAAGAAGCGCATCGAGACTATAAGTCATTCCCTTAACTTGCTCTACTTCCCCGCTCACGATCGCCCCAAATTGAAGAACTCGACCATCGGCTGGAGAGAGTAGAGCATTGGGATTGGGATCAAGCGGCCGGACCCCAGGTTTTAATGTTCGATAGAAGAAGGACGCAAGATTTGGATACACATGAAGATCAGGTTCTGAAACTTCGGAAAGACTGAGTCGCGTTAATTGAAAGCGGATTTGGAAAATTGAGAGCAGAGTCGTACTTTACACCGAAAATGAACGAATATAGCTTGAACCCAGGAACACGTAAATAGTATGGTATCTGGAGCTCGTTGAACTTGCCCCATAGCCTCGAAATGGCCTTCAAAGGCAACGTAGACATGACTTGGACCTGCCTAGAAGTCGTTAGCCTCCGCTGCTTCCATTCAGAAGAAAGAACATGCTAACCATGGTCCACTTGGTCGAATCCTCTCTCTTCTCTTCGGCGTCCCACCAGGGCTTCTGTCCCCATTCTCTCCACTAGATCCTGTACTTTTAACATATCCGTCATCTTCCCATTCTTCGTCCCGCCTCAATCGTTCACGCTCGTTGACCTTGTAGAACTGGACCAGACCGAGGAAACCGATGCCGAGGCCAACCGGTATGGGATACCATTTTATCCTAGTCTCACTCAAAGCTTTCCGTAGCCGTGTACCAAAGGAGTCTTTGTAGTGCGCCTGCTGTCGATACAGCTTTGCTGAGGAAGAGAAGAGTCGTGAGCTATGGCACCGGCATACATATTGCTGTTGTTTGAACGATAGCAAGACTGGTACACGGTGTAATTGAGCAAATATTTGAGATCTCACTACTGTTGCCAATGGTTGGAGGGCCATTTCAAAGAGGATGGGGATGATGAGAACTTCGGAGGATATGGCTGGGGTTGCTCGCCATGAGAGAAGCTGTCGAAATGATATGACGACTGTGGTTGCTTTTGCTGATCATCATGGATTTTGCCCAACCCGACAGCTCGATCGGGTCACCGCCATGACAGGGGTCCTACAAACCACCTTGCATCAGCATGAAGCTATAGAAGCAACCAGCCTGACAACGTTCCCTTCTTTAAAACTTGTTGCTGAGTTTCTCTCCTTTGCTCTGATTTCTTCCCCTAACACACAATGCCCCTGTAACAGAGGAGTTGCCCTCCGAACAGCTCGACCGACCTCAGCTTGACGTTTGTCAACACTGCTTCTTGGTCTTCGCAATGTCTGAACCTACTGGTGCATCTGCAGCGTCCGATGCTCCGACCAGAGAGGAAGAAGGCTCACAGTCGTTGAGTTTCACTCTTCAGATCATCTCGCCCTCCATTGGCGTCACTGGTCCTCTAAGCTTTCCCTTGCTACCTGCTACGACCACGGTCAAGCAGTTGAAGGCCAGAATTCGAGATGCTCTGCCATCGAAGCCGGTTGATGAAAGTCAACGGCTCATCCATCGAGGTCGAATGCTTGCGAGAGAGATGGAAACAATGCTAGAGATATTTGGCCAAGAAACGGTAGTTGGTTCATCTTTAGCATGTGCACACCATTACTGATTCCTGTCCCGTCTAGCTTGCCAACCCCGAGCCCCAAACCCTACATCTAGTCCTTCGTCCTACAGCCTCAGAAGGCCCCTCTGCTCGAGTCACTACGCAAGTTCCTGCTGCCCCTGCTCAGCCTCCGATTCCGATTCCGAATCCGCTTGCCCAGCAGTTCCCACGACCTCAATCTACACCCTTAAACCCGATTTACGGCATGCACGCCCAACAACCTCTTCCCGGTTTTCAGCATGTGCAGCAGCACCAGGTCTTACATCAAGTAGAGCACATTCAGAATATAATGGCTCAGAGGCTGCAGCATCTGCAACGCGAAACTCAACGATTACATCAGGAAATGGGATTACTTGAGCAGAGAGCACGTACACAGGCAGTACCAGGATCTCTCCCTGCTGTCCAGCAACCTCCTACTTCCCAGAATCCAGCGACAGTAGCACAAGGTCTCTTCCAAGTTCCTCTACGCCAATCTCCAGTCCCCCCTACTATGTTCCAAAATGTTATCAACCAACAACAAAGAGAGCGTGCAGCTGACGGTCGTCAAGGTGTACAAGATACTGGCGGAATTCCGGTCTTACATGGCTCTGTACCTCCACCAGGATCTGGCCGCGCAAGTCCCAATATTCACCGGCCTGATCATACGACCACTTACACTCGAGAGGGCGTTGGTCCTAATGGGGAGAGATGGCATGTGACAGTAAATGAGACGACCACCACTATCCCCACAAACCAGTCACACCCACAACTTCACCAGCATCATCATCACCAACATGGTGGTGTGAATCCTGCATTGGATATACAGGCAGTCTTGCGAAATGCAGATAGATTCATGGCTGCTCAAGGAGGACGCAACAACATGCAACGAAGTTCCTCAGTTCCTCCTGGAGGCTCAGCTCCATTTGCACCTGGAATCACTCGACCAGGAACACCCGGATCAATCAACACCCCTATTACGACAACCAGCTCCCCAGCAGCCTCTCTAATCCCTAATCCTCCCCCCTTTCTCCCAACTTTGCCATCTTGGACTCCAAATCCCCAACTGGCTGCTTCGAATCCGGGTGCGTCGAATGGGCCTATGGTATACATTTTGTCCTCCCCCTCAGGTCCTCGGGCGCTACTTGTCAGTGATACGGAGACTTTTTTTACCCCACGGCAACATTCCAGACGCCATCACTCGCCCGCTGCGGCTCTTGGCCAATTGGCGGCTCCTGTCGGCCTTCCGGAATATCGCAACAGACCAGCTCAACGAGCTCGGCGCAACCATCGACAAGATGGCGCTGGCGCTCCACTTGAGCCCGTGAATGCCGCTCATGCTAATCCGGGCGGTGGGGCACTGGCGGCACGCATTGGCCCCTTACTTTGGCTTGTTGCGCGCTTAGTTGGGTTTGTGTGGTTTTTTACGGCAGGCAATCCTAGTTGGACTAGGTGGCTGATGGTCAGCGGCCTTGCATTCGTGGTGTTCATAATCAACACAGGAGTTTTCAATGGCCTTGCAGAGCAGGTTTGGGGTCCTGTTCGTAGGCATCTGGAACGGTTGATACCACTGGCTCCTAGAGACCCAGACCCGCTCCCGCCTGGTGTGCAAAGAGATGTTCCACCAATTCTAAATGCTCAGCAAATAAATGAGAGAGCAGAGCTGCAAAGAGCTGGAGTTGCAGATCCTCAACAACTTCGCGCAGCGGCTCCGAATGCTACCCCCCGGCCACGACGCAGGCCTGGTGAGCTTGATGAGGCTGAGGTTGCCGCTCGATTGATTGAGCAACATCGACAAGCTAATGCCGGATGGTTAATTACACAAATACGACGTGCTGAGCACTCTTTACTCTTATTCCTTGCCAGTCTGGTTCCTGGTGTAGGTGAGCGACATGTCAGAGCAAGGGAGCTTGAAAATGCGGCTATTGAGGAAGAGAGACAGCGCCAAATACAAGCCGCAGAGGCCGCGCGTGCAGCTGAAATTTCCGAGGGGAATGTAGATGGCGAGACTGCTAGAGGAGGCACAGAAAGTGCTGGCGAAAATGGGGAGCAAGTTCCGCCTGCGAATCAGGACGTGCCTTTAGTTGAGGTGTAAGGAAAGTCAAAAAATGACGAGGGGGTACGAGCACAATTTGTATAAGCAAAGAATTATTGAATTAAAGGAAACAACAACAGGCTCAATGTCTACTGAAATCCCTAGGAAACCTACCACTAGATATCCCTTTTGACTCTAGCTAAAGCTAGATGCTTGCCACGAGGCTGTAGATGAAAAGTGTTAGCGCAAAGCTCCCTTGCACTTCAACACGAGTTGGCCTTATGGTTCAGAGACCGTTGTCTCTTGCTGAAAGTTCCCTACAAGTAATTAGCTGAACAAGTCTGTCACAACAAATGTAATAGTTTTCTTTCATTTGTTTAATGCAAAGTCGATTCCTTTTACGTACTCGCACATGTCACTTTCTAGTCTCGCAATTTCTACACTAAAGCAAATCGCGATTACATGCAGATAGAAGTTTTGTTATCATGGAACAATACTGTATATTAAGAATGGAAAAGGATAGTCCTATGCTTTACACCGCCGAGTGCAATGAACGTTATCTTTGGCAAAACCCACCTGGGGCAGCTTAGAACTTCGGCTCCGGATAAAGGAATTCGGGACTTCTGAGACTTCTTCTCCTCTTCGGTTCAGAAGAGTTAGAGTCCTCAGATTTGCGCTTCCGCGAGGAGGGAACGAAATCTGCGTCTTCTTGCGTCAACTTCTTGGGGCTCGAGGTTGGAGTTTGAACTTTGCTCTTTTGGCTATCCATTGAAGTTGAGCTTCGAGTCCGGCGCCTTTCCGGGGTTCCGGTCCTGCGAGCTTTCGTGGGTCTACTGGGCCGTCTTGTGGAGATTGGGCTTGGAATGGTACTTGACCTCTTAGCCCTCTTGGTGCAGGGACTCAATTCAAGTATGTTGTCGTCAAGCACGCTTTGTTCTTCTTTTGTCTCGCACTTTCGCTTCTGCCGGGTTTTTGGTGCAGTTGCAGGTCTTGGTGCAGTCGCAGTCAACCCCGAGGCCTTATTTACCCTAATTGTTCGTGCATTTTTCACACGAAGATCGAGGTTGTTGCGGTGAATATCCAGGTGGTTGCCACCTCTCAGCTCTCGAATCTTTGAGAGATGCTTGGGTTGTCTTGCCAAATGCTCATCAGTGAGAGCGGACGACAGAGTATACTCATAGTACTCCTCGGGACGTTTGCCCTCTCTTCCGAATTGAGACCAAGGTTTAGAGTACGCAATAAACTCCTGAACGATGGCTGACATGCTCTCGTGATCGCGATTGATAGCCATGCGATTTTTGCCTTCCTTCAGAGCGCGAGTGTCAGGTAGAACGTTGAAGTCTTTGCAGATCTGAGGGAAGTCCAAGAATTTTTCCAAGCAGTAAAGGTGAACATACCCTGCCGTGTGGAAGGGATCCGTTTTCCGCCTGGTAGACTCCTCATCGAATGCAACACGGAATTCGCCCTTGCGGATAGTACGGTTGGGATCAGGGCAAGCGGCAAAGCGACACTTGTCAGAGCTCTTGTCAGGGTAACGGCGTCCGCTGTCGGCTGGGACAGTCTGCACCCAGAGCTTCAAACCAGACCTCCCAGAGTTGGAACGGCGGGTACTATGGAGCGGGCGCTCGCTGATGTACTCGATCATTTGACCTACCGTGAACGCGTGAAGCGGGTTGAGCTCACCATGTTCAGTGTATTGAAACATTTGATCCCCAGTTTCGGGGTTAATGGACCCCCAAGAAGCAGGTCGCGATTCGAGCGGAGAGTAGAATTCGGCTGGGTTGAAAGCTCTGATATTCTCTGTGCGTTTGTTGCCCGGTTCTTTCTTTATACGAGCTATCTTTCTTGAGGCAGGTGACTGTGCCGGAGCAGGAGTCGCAATTCCGTCTCGAAGTGTAGTGGCAAGCTCTTGCTCCTTCTCGTGCTCCTTGGCTTTTTGGAGTGCTACTTGGAGTTGGCGATCGAACGGGAAATTGATTCTGTCGATGACTTGAAGAGGGGTGATTGGGCTGCTAAAAGAGTTGAGGATTGCGTTGCGGTACTGACCATCTTGCATTGGGTCCTGCCCAAGAAGAGTCGGGTCAACTGGAATGACCGACAGAGTAGGTCTTGATTCAACAAATTGATTTTCATGCCGAGGAGGTTGACCTTGACTGGCAACTGACGGTGAAAAGATAGCGGCAGGATTGACTGTTCCGCTTGAATCGCCGTTATACTCTTCATGATATGAAATCCGCTGTTGGAGATCCATATCCATCAGCCCTTCCTCGGGATAGGCGGATGGAAGCGGAATGCCATCATCTGGCGGTGCGTTGAGGAAAGCTTGGAAATCAAAGTCGTCGTAGTTTGGTATCTCTCCGAGTCCGAGTAAAGAAGGATCCACATCGGGGTTGTTGCCATCATTGTAGGGCGGCATATCCGTAGAATCGCTAAAGTAGTCTGTGTTGAAATGGTCCATGATTACTGTATGATCTAAGCAGCGCAGCTGTTAGGAATGAATGTGTGAGTAGAGTGAGTGAGTGAGTGACGAAAGTGAATAGCAATTGACGAATAATGACACGATCCAGTCGTGAAATAGGGGAAAAGGGGGGACTGTTCAGAGAATGAGAATACTGCCGCAGAGAAAATGAATGCAAAAGAACGACAGGTTTACAATGGGGTTTGTGCTGTTCATATAGAAAAAAGGACTTCATGGCGTGGACTTTGGTCTTTCTTAGACTCGATTAAATCAGATAAAGAAAGGCAGACAGTCGAAGCAATAAAGGTGTCTATTAATAGCTTCATGACAAGCAGCAGTTGTTAAGTTCGAATAAAGAATGTGGAAACTGGTCGGGGACTGCATTGTCTTCAAGAGCAAATGCATTTGCTCTGAATCTCTGATAATGCTCGGGAAAACTTGGCATCAAATCATTGACTCCAACAAGACCTTGGCACAAATTTCCAGCCATACGTGAGATTGTACACTTTTGAACTATCGTAGACCACGCGGTATGTAAGATAGAGATTGATCATAGCAGACAAGAAGGGACTACGGAATCACGGCACTTCACAAAGACGAGACTAATTTGCACACAAAGAGGAAGTGGCACACACTCTAAGCTGTTTCTAGCGATAAATTCCCAATGTAGTGTGGAAATCTCTACATGATAAGACACTATCAAATCCCGCACTTACGGCAGTCGACAATGGCAGAAATGATGCCGGAAAACTCGAGCCTCGAAAGCTTCACACTTGTGATCAAATAGTAATTGCTTATTCTGGCTAATTCCGGAGACAACAGCTATTTCATCTAGGGATGTGAAGTTCGTCGAGCGATGGCCTTAGAACCTAATCAATACAAGAAGGGAAAAAAACCGACGGCTTGACACTCAACACCAAACCCCCTAACGCCTATAGCCACCAAATTGACGACGCCGCTACAGACGCCAGACCAAAATCCTGGAGACTCTGCCATCCCAAGTAGAATTGCACAAACCCATCCTTTAGAAGTACATTGCCTCGCCAACCTTCGAAATAACGAATTGGCAACCTAATTGTGCCTGCGCTTCATATTCCTGCAGCTGCTCCAGGATCACATCGCCAATTGTGGTTCCGTCACAGAGTTTGTCCTTCATATGAATGATGACGATTTTGAGTCCTTTCAAGGGTAAGTCAGATGAGACCCGAATTGGCAGGGGGTTGTCATGGTCCATGGTATCTTCCGCCTCTTCCTCCTCTAAGATTTCCTTCTGTCCATCTGCTTGTGTGATTTCAATATCAAAGGACCTTCGTGTCCGACCTGTTCGTGGACTGACTTGGGGATTCAAATCTCCAACCGGCCAAGTGGTCGGTTTCCTGCGACTGCTGCCAGGTGTGCCCCCATTGCCCTCGCGCTTTCGCTTCTTTCGGCTTTCTCTACATTTCCTGACTTCATTGGCGAGGCACTTCATCTCCTCAATCATAAATCTGGGGGCAATATGTCCAAAGAGGGTGTCATCGGACTGAGAATCATCGTAAGAACACTCAATGAATACACCTCCCAGATGGCCCGATACGATTCGGGGTGCAGCTTCACTCCAGACATGCTTGTTGCGTGGCGATAAAGAAATTGCATCTGGCTCCACATCTCCAAACATCAATATTTCCTTGCCGGTAGCTACATCTCGAATGAAGTACGCTGAGCTGTCATAGACGCATATATGGTCCTGAGAATCGACTCTCATTATCTCCGTAGGTATGAAGCTCACTCCGGAACTCGTTCGAGAAGGTGGCTGAAGTTGTGACTGCGATACGGACGTAGTGCGTTGCCGCGGTGAAGCATCCAGTTGCGGAATACTTGGTCCCAGCCCAACGTTCGACCCGCGATGACTATGCCTCTCGATACAATGGCCATGACTTACACCCCAAGTTTTAACACTCAGACCCTCACAAACCTCGACATAGCCTTTGCCATCTCCATCTCCTAAGGCAGGGGAGCCGCCTTCCACCAACCTCATGTAAGTAACCAGTCCGGCGCCATTGTTCTCATCCGACAGATTCGGCCAGATGACGTTATTGAAGATGTGGTTCTTGAAAGCCTCGATAGTTGATGGCAAGCCAGCGAGACGTTTCGGGCGAGATCCTGGTAATGCTGCAGTGTTCACCACAAATCCAGAGATATGGTCAAGGTGCGGATGTGTTATGAGGTAAGTATCCACAAGTGTGCGAGTAATATGAGCTGCGTTTGCGTTTGCGGTGGAGTGAGGGATCTGAAGCCCTTCAAAGGGGCCGTCAACCAAGGTGGTAGCGTACTTATCACCACTTCCTGACTCGTCTGCTTTGTGGCCTTCGAGGATCTTTGCAATAGCAGCCAAATGGACGCCTGCATCAACAGCAAGCAGGCATCCCCTTCTCCACTGCAACGAATTAGCAACATGTTTTTCTATAGGAGTGAGAACCAGTAGCGAGCCGGAAGTTGGGGAATTGCCCCTAGCCAGTAAGATAGGGAGCTCGAGATTGAGAATCAAGGGGGTTGCTTACACCCACGGAGGTCGATCGCACCAGGAATGCTGTGGTGTTGTTCTCCACTGGGCCCCCTCCAGAACCCTGCATATGTCTGTGTTAGCGATTGAATCTAGGAATCTCTAAGAGGGCCCTGGCTGTATGTCCACCAGGAAACATCCAAACGAAGTTATTTCGCGGCACGTGACTGTCCAGCGCTGCGATCTGCGAAGTACCATGGGCGGAAACAAAGGAATTGTCAGGCAAAAGCAAAGATGCGCGAAGCCTCACTAATCCGTTATGACGTAAGACAGCTGCAACTCCATGTGTCCTCACGCTCCCCGCTTGAAAGTTCACAATAAGAGAGAATAAGGCGGGTTAGGCTTACCAAAACGATTACCTGCAACGCAGGCTGCTCTGCCTTTGCCGTCTCTCCTTCAGTCGCCCCTGCCATGGCGAGTTCAGATTCGAATATGTCCTATTCTCAAGCGTTTATCCTGACAAAGGCGACAACAGATGCGTCTGTGAGTCGAAGCTCGTGCCTTCGACGCAGTTTCCCGCACTGGTGTTACCTGAGAAACACGGGAAGTCGCTGACAGTCGAGGGCCAAGCACGTGACTGCCTCAAACAGCTCAGGAGTGCGATTGTCTCGACACAGACAAGGAGGCTGCTCCAAGAGAAGAGCGAAAAGTGGCCGGTAATGAGTCTGTACGCTCGTCTCTATAGGAATGTGCGACGGAACGTGGAACATTCTCCCACCCCTTCTTCAGCTTGCCAAGGCAACCTCCGGAGCGCCACTCAGCCTTTCGTGACTTGTTGATGCGAGGCTCGGAAATTTGCAGATTCGACTCGTCAAAGCCTGTGGACCTTTTGTTTGAAGTGCAAACACAAAGGTCATGTTACTTATGGAATATTGGGAGATCAAGGGATTGCGCTTTTGGGCTTGATATGCAAAGAGCATCAAAAGTCACCGAATTTTCACTAAAAACTAACTATCTGTATATCATTATTGGATCCACCAGTATACACAAGAGAATATTTCCCCCCTAGCCTATGCTTGGAAAGCAAAGAACACCGGAGCCATGAATCCAATCCAATCATTGATCATCTACAGACGGCTATATCAATACATCGTGCTCGTCAATTCAATTGGCCATGCATAAGTTCACGCTTAGCAGTCCACTACCGCCCCGCGAGATTCATATGCATGATTGCGTCTTTCTCCCAATCATCATCTTCATCACTCGATCCGTTCTGTACTCTTAGACCACTATGAGGTTGTTGGCTTGGCAGCGTCCACAAATCACCTTCTCTTCCCTCAACTGCTGGCAGGCTGATTCTGTGACTCGAAATTGGTTTCGGTCCGACTTGGGGAGGGGGAGACTCCGTCTTCGGAAATCCAGGAACCTCAAACTCGTCCAGGAAATTGTTCTTTTCTGGGTCGTAGTCGTCAGAAGGAAGTTCGAAATGGTTCTTTCGAGTATCTGTTGGGGTATCGTCGCTTTTGGTGGAGGCCCCATTCTCCTTGTCGGGAGATCCCACAACGGAATCGTTATAATTCTGTGCTGGCATCTCGGAGATGCCTGTTGGAAGTGGAACAAAACTGTTCTGATTCGCAACTTGCTGTCGTTCAAAATCACGCTGTTCAAGAATTTGTGGAGCAGACTCCACGTTGCGGAGACTACTTGCCATTACGCTCCCGTTCCTGAGACTGGCTATGCCGCTGCGTGGTTCCATGGCTTCAGCAAGATCAGCAAGACCTGAGTCGGCATCCCGGATACCAAACTGTGCCATTGTGCGCATCTTGCGTGTGACCCAGCTAGCCAATATTTTGCCTCGCTGTTTTTCTCCCAGTCGTGATCTCGGGAAGTCTCCCTTGTTAACGAACGCGACAATGTCAACAACGATTTGGTGCTCATTAAGTATCGAATTTACGATAACAGGAACGATGGAAGCAAGGTAGGCTTTTCTTCCTACCTCGACGAGGACTACTATGAGTCCACCAGCTTGGAACACAGCACTGCATGTATTAACATAAGCTTGAGAGTATACAGGGGAAAACTGACCATCCTCCTGGCACGATGTTTCTGTGGCAATGTTCGACGGAATACTCGATGTCCATTGGGAAATGACTCAGTCCGTTGATTTCAAAGGTCTCGCCGATGCTACCCAAAACGAAGAGCACTTGCATGTCAACCTGCGCACCATTTGGGCCAATCGGCCGGCTGACATTGTGCAAGAACCCAAGATCTCCAGTACGAACATACTGAACCATTGGATCGCCGTCGAGCGTTCGGCCATCAAATCTCTCGGAGTCGAATGGATCTTTAGAACCGTAGAAGGCTTTCACGCAAGCTTCCGACTCGACCCAGATTTCGCCGTACTCGCCGTCATGGCATAGCGCTCGACTTTCGGGGTTGACAATGGCTATTTGGGTTGACACAGGCACCATACCAGAATCCTGAACTAGTAGAGCCTTTGGATCAGCTTCTGGGTCCACAGGATAGATCATTCCGCGCCTCAGTGCCTGCTTGTCCAACCAAAGTTCAATTGGTTCAATGCACATATACGATCGAGACGCGATCATAGGATTGAGTACGTGGGAATAAATGGTGTTGATGGCCGTACGATCGAGGCCTGTCTGGGCAAAGTGAAGCCGCACTTTCTGGAAAACGTCCACGCGAGGCCGTCCCTCGGCAGAGATCATCATGTTCTTAAGCTCGTGTAAGGTGAAACCTTTCCCAGGCATGATGGCCATAGCATGATCTAGCATTTGAGGCGTGGCATACGTGTCCTTGATCTTGTACCTTGAAAGTGTTAAGAACAAGGAGATTGGATTCTGAGCAAACTCAACGGGGGACACCAAATATGTAGGTGCCCCAACGAATATGCCCATGAGACATGTGTGGATGAAGCCCAAGCCCATGGTGCTGCGAACACAGCCCAACACTGGGCGCGAACTCGTCATCTGACACGTTTCTTTTTGTACTTTGCACATGCCCATGATAGTATCATGTCCAAGCTGGACCGCAATACGACGCTGATCAGGAGTCCAGTATGTCCATACTAAGACAGGATATCCAGGCTGTACCCAACTTGGTTGCATTGTCAGGCCGAGATCTCTGCATCCGTTGTTCTGTTTTGGAGGCTTCGTTGTGTTGTAGATGCTTGGCATTGTGACTTTCAACACTTGAGCCGACTGCTTCATATGTTGAGACACAGTCTTCTGCTTGATAAGATGATCGACATCTTGATTTACCAAGACAGCTTTGACCTTGTAGTCAGCTACCATATGGAGGAAGGCTGGGGCATCTTCATTCAAACGGTTCTGATCCAAGGGAGCCATCGGGACAGCTGTCGCCCCTAGGCAGAAGCATGCATGTACAGCATAGACAAAGTCTTCCGAATGGGTATACATTAGAATCACATTGTCGCCTGCTCGGATCTTGACCTTGTTCTTGAGGTACATGGCGACTGCAGCGACTTTGGTGTCGAATTTTTTCCAGGTAATGCCCTTGCCTTCCTTGCCTCTACCATCAATTGTACAGTAAGATAATTCCTCTGCTTGGCGTGCAACTCTCCACTGAAGCAGATCCACGATGCTCGAGAAATTATTGAGAGGTGTTGACGTTCGATCATCGATGACCACCTCGCGACGATCGATGCCCGAATACTGTTTGTCCCCGGGAGACAAGATGTCTTCTCGCGTTTGTGATGCGATAGGTGACCATATACCTCCAATAGGGTCCACACCAATTGGGAGGTTCAGCACGGCTCTTTCAACACCAAATTTGACATGTACGCATGGCAGATTGCCGAGATCAAACTCCCGCCGACACAGCATATTGCCAATTTCTCGTCGCCCATTCTTGAAAACTTTTGGTAAAGTGTCAGGTGCTGTGATCATGACACAGTACACTCTAAGATGATGCTCCTGAAGCAGAACCTCCATGCACCTTTCTGAGAGTGAGTCTAGAAGCGCCGTATCAAGTTGCCGCGGGGGGCCTCCAGATGTCACCGGAGCAGTAGAAGCCCATTTTGACTCTAGTAATACTACTGGAAGATGCTCGTCGTTGACGAAGACATCGAAAGCTGAGCAATCGTAAATTTTTGTGACGTTCTTCATGATGCTCACAATAATGTGCTGCACGAAGAAATATCGATGTTCGGCGACTTCGTGACCGTGTTCAACCCACTCGACTTTCTGTCGAATCCGATCCTCGTACAGACCAAGCACGAAGATTTTGCCCTCAATGACGGTTCCAAGCAAACCTGTCCGTAAGAATTCAGGCTCAACCATCATCGGCGTTGGGTCCCCTTGCTCGAATTTGTACGGTCTTGCATGAAAGATCTGTTCCGTATGTTTTGGCAGTGCCCAAAAGCCTCCCGATAGGGATGGAGAATCAACCCAGATTTCTCCTACCGAGTGCGGGGAAGCAAGCAGACCAGTTTCGGGATCAACGACTGCCAAAGTAGCATCTGGTATCGGGAAGCCAAACGCTCCAACTCTCACGGTTCCAGGTTCACTGCTCGCTTTCTTGCGTGCTTCTTCCCCAATTGCAATTACCACGACCTCATTCGTTTTCAAAGACTCTCGATCTAGAAGAACCTCGCTAAGTTCAGTTCTACCTTGCTCTTGGGTCGCCGTTGTAGTACCTCCCCCTATCAAGCTGCCAAAGCCAGCACCGGGGGGCTTCTCTTTTTCTTTTTCTTTCTCCTTCTCTTCCGCTTTCCCATCCTCCGAGGCAGTGTCTGAGCCCATGTCCAGTTTCAGTGGGCAACCCATCCTCTCTTCTCCACCTAACCAGTCACGCATACTGATGACCATACCTCCATGCTCCGGAAGACAAAGCATTGGAGCAACTAGTTCGCGAGCTCGGGGGTTTCGCATTGGTCGGAGCCAACGATCGGCCAATACCTCGTGAAATTCGCAGTCTACAGTCAAAGTGTCTATCAAACATAATTTGACATGGGCGAAATTGGGTTCCATCCCTTTTTTGTAATTTCTAGTTGTAAGTGGGTCTTGTTGATAGTTGTATGCCGCTCGTTTAAGACCAGGATAATCCGCAAGCATTAACGTGGCTCGGTATTTGGTGATTAGGTGGGCGTAAAGTCCGGGGGTTTCAACCGCTTTGCCTTCCATCCAAACAGTTGTGTGTCCTCCGTAAACTGTCAGTAGCACACCCAGGATCATACCAATACCCTGTCGAGGATCCAGATATGATAGCAAAATTTCGGTCCCTCCTTTTTGCCTGACCATGAGCTTGCCATTCTTATCTCGAAGGCCGGCATTGAAGGTGTCTGCCTGGCTACCAGATGGCACAGTAGAAAAGATAGCACTCAAGCAGGCCATTTGATGCATGATTGTGCGATGGCTCATGACAACTCCTCGGAGATCGCCGGTCGGAGCCCTGGAAAATTCAATATAGGCCAGATCCGGCACAGTCAACGGTGGTACATCATCCTTCTTCTTGGGGTGAAAGCTTCCGAATTCGTTGGTCTTCCACCACTCCACACCCCTAGGCCAATTCAGCTTTTGTGTAGTGATATCTCGCTGAAAGGCTTTCAAATTGTTATCCGTAGTGAGTGCAAGATGTGCTTGCGTAGATGTCAGAATCAGATTTAGTTTGGCGTAGTCTTCCAGATCATTGATTGGAACTGCTACCACTCCAGCGATGAAACAACCCAGTAGAGCGATAGCAAAGTCGATGATTTCGGTATCTCGATATATCAAAGCAACTCGATCACCTCGATATAAAGAGCTCTTATCCCGAATCACTTGAGCGACCTTTTCAGCCCTGCTCGTCAGCTTATCCCAGGTAATGGAGGAGACCTCTTTTCCCCTGCCATCCAACACCCAATATGCTGGCGCCTTCGCATTATTTCGGGCCCGATGTCTCAACACTGCTGCAATGTTGTCAAATTTTGACATTGGAGTATTCTCATCTTGGGGGTCGTTGACAGCAAACGGGACATCTCGCGGTTCCAACGGCATCTGGTATTCTAGTGCAGCGGGCGGAGGGAGATCGCTTGTACTCAACATCGGTGGTGCCATGGCTGCCGTCGGGGAGAAGGCGTCACTTGAGGAATACCGATGAGGCCCTCCCCCATATGAATTGGGGGGCCCATGATCGTAGCTCTGTTGGCCTGCGAAGTCAGAGAAATATCCCTGTTGAGACTCGCCTAGCATCGTGCCGTTCCTGTCCATCATTGTGCCTGCCTGACTCTCATAAGTGTCTGCTTGTTGTTCCGTATAGCCTACTTGGTGCGCTGGATTGAAGGCATAATTTGCCCCAGATATTGACGATGCCATGGTCATACTGGGCTCCATGGAGTTTCCACCAGATGCAGGAGTGCCAGGTAGAAACAGAGAATCGTGACTGGAGAGATGTGGCCGCTGCCCCGGGTTGTGAACGCCGAGCCGGAGAGCTTGTGGCGGTCCAGCATAGGAAAAACCTCCTCCTTGCCCTCGATTATTTCCAAAACTACTGTAGTCGCTTGCCATTGTGTCTAAACGTGGGGAAGAGCCTATTCTGGCAGTCGATTGGAGAGGCACCTCGGGTCGAGGGCCGTAATTCTCGCTCGAGTTCGCATTGAGGGCAGCGAGCGAAGCGCTTCGGGATCCATCGTTGGATGGATGCGCAGTGTTATCGGGGGAGTGTATACGCAAACCTTTCAACTCTGCCGCGACAGCAGCAGAGCCCAGATATTGTGAGAGCAGAAGCGTTCGACGTTTCTGGTATCTAGGCTGAATCAGAAACAACTCCACAAGTCGCAGGGAATCAGCCGCGCAGGGACAGCGCAGTAGATTTTTGTTACTCCATACCCCTTCTCAGTGATGTCTCCCTCCTGAGATACAAAAGTAAGCATGAATTCATAGGTTGCGGTCCACCGCTAGCATCCAACTTGTGTCATAGCACACACCCCGCGCACGCGACGACACCCAAACACAACTCCTGTCTGTGGAAACACTGAAGCTTACCTCCAAGTCATGCTCCAGCTCTTGCAGTTTCTGCTGCAGCTCCGGATTGCTTGTTTCCATCTCGGGAATGCCCAGAGACGGGGACGGGCTTCAATCGCCAGTCCCAGTCCTCGAGGAAGCTATGGTGAAGTCGGCAGAGTTAAGGGCTCCCAGAGGTACTCCTGCTCCAGGTCATGTATGCGGAGAGTTGGCGTAACTGGTCTAGATCCAAAAAGAGTGTCAGAACGAGCGTCATGAAGCATCACTTGGTCGCGGCCAAGATTCGAGAGATGTTCAAGTCGCACCCTGGCTGTTCGTATTGCTGCCGGATAAACCTGACCTCACATCAAATCGCAGCCACAAGCGCAGAGTGGCTTGCTCTAACCAAATTAAGTCTAGCGCCCCCTTTGGTTCTGATGTACCTGAGGCTTGGACTTCAGCACTGGTGCACCTCCAGCTCGATTAACTTCCGAATGACTAGGCTGTGGAGACATCTTTGTTCGAGACACAATGTCTACTCGAGACTGGGAAGGAAACGAACAAGCATATGAGGACCCTGACGAGCAGAGAGTACTCTTTGGTGCTCTGGATTCGTTCTAGTAAGCGCCCAACCTTTACAGCTTGCTGCACACGTGCTGCGCAGTTTTTTCACATTTATCTTTTCTTATGTCAAGAAGCAGCCTCATTCGGGCTTTGCTTGATCAAGGATGCCGCTTTGATTGCATCTCTGGCAGTAAGAATTAGAGCTCTTCTTGTACAACCTGTTCCCTACCTAAGGTAGACATATTACAAACGCACCACGTGCTGCAAGAACTTTCTTTTACTATGAACAACTTGCTAACTCCTGCAGCCAGTATGCAAAAGTCGCCCATTTCAATACTACGCATCTTCGAAGGCAGTCATTCTATGCGTTGCCAAGAGCACACCTAGAAATCTTGGCTGCTCCACCATTCTCGTACCTCGACACACTCAATGCAGTTGATGGTGCAATTGACAAGAATGCAGAATTGTCTCTCGCAATATGGCAAGCTGGCCTTGAATCTTTTGGGATGCCTCACCAACTAGACATAGTCCCAACAAAGGATTTGGTTGACTGGAGGGGAAAGGCAACTACAAATGACCTGGAGAAGGCAAGAAGCACTCTTCGACAGTTTTATCGCGACTGGTCCGCAGAAGGGAAAGCAGAACGTGAAGCCTGTTACCAGCCTGTCTTGAAAGCACTTCAAGAAGAGCAGGCGTCTCGGTCTGGCGTGAAGATGCGAGTCCTAGTGCCAGGTGCTGGACTTGCTCGGCTGGTTTTTGATTTATGCTGTGCAGGTTTTGATACTGAAGGAAATGAGATCAGTTATCACCAGCTGCTGGCCAGTTCCTACATTCTCAATCATTGTCACGACTCCCATGCACATACCTTGTTCCCATGGGTTCATTCGTTTTCGAATCACCGAAACCGCGACAACCACCTCAAATCCGTCCAGATACCAGAAATCCACCCAAGTACTGTTTTAGGAAGCATCGAAAATCCGGGGGAGATGAGCATGAGTGCATCGGATTTCTTGCTATTGTATGGAGACGAGGGTCATAAAGAAACTTTTGATGCAGTTGCGACAGTCTTCTTCCTTGGTAAGTAGTAGGGAAAATTGCACTGTCTGTTCCACACCCTTCTCGGTGGGATTCAAGAAGGAAATCTCAATTTGGTTTCCTTAGGCCTGTATTGAAGGGTTGCTGACCTGAAATTTTAAGACACTGCACCAAACATTATACGTTATGTCGAGGCAATCAAGAACTGTCTACGACCTGGAGGGCTCTTCGTCAATGTTGGACCGCTACTATGGCATTTTGAGAACAATGCTCCAGGGCAACATGGACGCGAAAAGAATTTAGATCCCGACACTACTTCTAACCAGAACAGTCCAATGGGTGAGAAATAACTCTGACTTGAATGTAAAATGCACTAACAAATCTTCCAGGTATAGCAGATCCCGGTGCGGTTGAGTTGACGGATGAAGAAGTGGTTACGTTGATCGACAAACTCGGCTTCAATATCGAGAAGAGGGAGTTTGGAATAACGGCACCGTACATCCAAGACCCTGAAAGCATGCTTCAGAACATTTTCAAAGCCAGTCACTGGGTGGCTAGAAAACGATAACAAAACTGCACCACATCTATCTTGTGTTACGTGTAGGCTCAATCGAGGCTCTCCAACTACAATGCGTTACAGCTTCGCCTGGTCTTCCTTCATAGCATTGGCCATGCCACCTCTTGCCCATACTTCGCCTCCATCGACTGTAATAGTCGCGCCGTTGATGTGTGAGCTAGCTCTACTACTTAGGAAGACCACCAATCCTGCAATATCTTCCGGCTTTCCAAGCCTCTTGCTTGGATTGCTCGCTGCTAACTGTTCCTCTCCTCCAGTGAGGCTGATCAGACCGCTTGCCATTTTAGAAGGAAAAAATCCTGGTGCAATCGCGTTGACTAAAATATGTCTCGGTCCAAGTTCGACTGCTAAGTTCTTTGCGAGATCTACAGTCAAAGCCTCGAGTTAGTCTTTCTTATCGCATTAGAATCTGGCATTGATACGGTAATGGCAAGCCAACTCCTTTTAAGCTTATGTCAGATGAAATGGAGTGTGCCGATATATTCCGGAGTTTGTGCACTCAAAAGGTCGATGCAAGTGCTCGCATGCTCAACGACTTCCCTCGGTTTGCGCTGGTACCAGTGAGTGGGAAGACTTACGAATGACAGCTGCTTTGCTCGCAGAGTATCCGAAGGTTGCATTCTTTCCCAGACTCCCAACGCCAATGCCTGCCACGGACGCAGTAATAATGACTCGCGATGGATCCCCAATGGTTCCCCTCTTCTGAAGCAGGGGAGCAAATCTTCAATTATCAGCTTCCAACCCCGCTTGTTCCCCTAGACAAGACTCACAGTCTGATGGTATTAAACACACTTTTAACGTTCAAATCCATGACTTTAGCAAAAGCCGAGTCAGGGTGCGTATCAAACGCCTCGCCCCAGGTAGCTCCAGCGTTGGCAAACAAAATATCCACATGATCCGTCGTCTTCATCACTTCCTTTACTAAGTGCTCTACACCCTCGACTTTGGCGCTATCTGCTGGCACAGAGATTGCCTTTGCACCCGGGGAGAGATTGGGGAGTGCATTGAGTGCTGCAACGGCGGCTTCACAAGCTTTGGCTTTGCGAGAGGTGATGTACACTTTTGAGGCTCCTGCTTGTAAGAACCTGCAAGAATGTTAGCCTTTTGGGCTTTTGAAATTTGAGCGCACGAGAAATTTCAGATTGATCATGTACCCAGAAGCTGCATGAAGTCCTAAGCCTCGAGATCCGCCTGTGACGACTACAACCTTTCCTTTCAGAGAGAAGATGTTCTGAAAGTCATGGAGCTCGGTCTCGTATTTAGACATTTTGGGCGGATTGACTTGACCCAGGGCTGGAACGAGAAATGATATTGACTGCAATAAGAGTTTTGGATCTGAAAGGCCTTAGTCGTGCTGATTTATTATTTAACGGGGGTTTGGGGAGAGATAAAGCTGGGGAAGCTGTCATCTCCCCACTTCATGGAGCTCACTCGGTAATCAAGCAAGTTTCCCCGAACCGAGGCCTGATTCAACCAGTGGCATCCGGCTTTGACCCACTTGTGAGATTGCTGCGCAATTTAGCACCTTGAGCGTACTCTGTCCGCGCCCGAATCCTTTTATCGTTTCCCAGCTATTATGTAGCCGTTAGCAAGCAAAGATGTCCCATGCGATCAGCATACTCAAATACCACCCTTTGTCCTATTACTTCCGTGAATTCGATACTCGTAGGGGTTTAGTTCGATGGGAAGGAAGATGTGAAAGGCTTCCGTTCCCCGACACTTTCAAAAGCCCGTGAAGCTGAATTTCGTCTGATGAAGTTCTATCGCTGATCTATACCTTACTCTATTCTATTCCCTTCCTCGTTAAAGTACTCTCATTACTGTCCGTCTACCTTGAGCTTGACGAGCTTCATTGCTTCCTCATTCTTTACGACAGTTTCTTCCCAATCAGGTCTTGGAAGCTCCACACCTTCAGTCAACCTTCCGTAAGTGATACCTCCCAGTCTACTCATGGGCCTCAGAATCTAAGAATACTTAGTGGCATTCTCGTCAGAAAGAAACGCAGACTTACAGCGGGGTCAATCAAGTTCTTCTCCTTATTGATAGCATCCTCTCTGACCCAGAAATGTGTCCCCTCAATCACAGCAAGAACACCCGTCTTCTGTCCAGGAGTCGCCTTACTCTCATACTCCTTTGTGAAGTCCAGCTTGCCCTCCACAGAAAAGATGGCCTCCTTGACCCTACTAGCTTTGACCGTCTTGCACGTCTCTGGCGTCAGCCCACTCAGACTCCATTCAGACTCTCCATAAGGCGCATTGATACTGGTCGAATTTGCTGCTTCGAGGAAATGCTCCGAAATGATGTTAATAACACACTCCCCGGACTCTGTCAAGTTCTTCAAGGAATCCTTCGCATTATCAAAGCCGCCGGCAAACCCGACAGTAAACAGAGGCGGATCGTGGTTGATAACCTGGAAGTAGCTGAATGGCGCGAGGTTCGTCGAACTGCCGTCTTTAGAGCGGGTGCTGATGAAGCCAATTGGTCGCGGAACAATGCCGCTGATGAGGAGCTTGTAATTTGATACAGCTGGGCGTCCTTCTTCATAGGGATCAATGGAGATGTGTGGGAACTTGAGGCTTTTCCCGCCATCGTTTGCTCCATCCCCATACTTCCAATCAGGCTTGATGGTCTGTTTGATGTTCCATTGAATCGAGTCGTCCCAGTGTGCTCTGCTGCTTTCAACGCTCTTGAAATCAGGGTGCGGGTTGCGCTGGATAAGCTTTTCTGCGTCTGCTCGAGACATCATTGTTGTTGATTGAGTAAGGGTCCGAGGGAGAGTTCTAACAGCGAAGGATCGGTAGGAATGCGGAAGACTGGGTACTTCTTAACCTCAATAAAAGCAGACCAACGAGACAGTACTGACCGAGAATTCAAACTGATTAGTTGAGATGTCAATGGCATTAGGGCATCCCGACGATTATTTGATAAGCATCATAACTTTACGTGCAATTCACAATCTTTCTTTTTCAATCTAACTTTCGTTGCGTCATGGAAGGCCGTTTCCAGCCGCCACTAAACCCCGCAGGCTTATCGATAAGGGAGGGCCCAAAATAGCACTATCACTATAACGAGGGCTAAAAATGACCTGGAGCCGTTACAGAACAAAGCAGATGTTTGAAGAAAAGTTGTTTAAATATTGAAGGGAGACTAATTGCTAGATCTTTCCGTTTTCGTAGGCCTTCACTGAGAATCATCATTATTCCCAAAGTATATCGACTCTCGGCTCCCTCTTCCTCTTACCCCACCCAGCTTGGTAACACCAATTTGGTAAGAATCCACATCCATTGGTAAGACATAATTGCTAAGAAGTTCCACAGGTGTATCACATGTCCACTTCCATTCAAGCTAGAAAAAACGCATAAAAGGCGCCCTCCTCAGCTCAAACCCATTGACGCATCATTCCGTCAAAATGACAGGAGTACAGACTTACAAGCTTGGAGACTGGACCCTTCAGTCGGGAGAATCTATTCCAGATGCTGAGATAGCATACAAAACCTTTGGAGACCCAAAATCACCAGCAATAATCTACCCGTCCTGGTTCTCTGGATGCAAGTCTCCTTCTACTCTCTGTTTGACCGCAGCTGATAACTTTCCCAAGCCATTGCCGACAATGAATGGCTTATAGGGGAAGATAAAACCTTAAATCCAAAGAAGTACTTCATAATCGTCACTGCACTCTTCGGAAACGGACAGTCTACATCTCCTTCGAACTCCAACATCAAACCATTTCCCAAAGTCACTTTCTATGACAATGTCAGAGCCCAACACACTCTCGTCACTAAGTATCTCGGCATCACTCATGCTCGAGCTGTGCTGGGATGGTCGATGGGTGCTGGTCAGACATTCCAATGGGCGACAAGCTATCCTGACTTTATGGAGATATGCGTTCCATTCTGTGGTTCGGCGAAGACTTCTGTGCACAACCAGGTCTTCCTTGAAGGGGTAAAGTCTGCTTTACTAGCTGCCAAGAAACATTCTTCTGCAGGATCTTCCAAAGACGGTATACTTCCAAAAGGGGAAGAATACAGAACCTGGACTGCAGAAGAGAAAAAAGTTGGCCTGAAAGCCTTTGGTAGAGTTTATGCTGGATGGGGATTTAGCCAAGCGTTCTATAGGAAGAAGTTGTATGAGACTGCTCTTGGGTATAAGAACCTTGAAGATTTCATGAAAAACTTTTGGGAGACCTGGGCTTTATCCAAAGGTATGATCAACACAAGCATTCTTGGGCTAAGGACTAATGCTACGCAGATCCCGAAAACTTGCTAGTGATGCTCTATACTTGGCAGTCTGGAGATTGCTCGGACCAGGAACCGTACAACGGCGACTTCAGAGCTGCTATGCAAGCCATCAAAGCAAAGATGCTGGTTTTGCCTGGAAATACGGACTTGTATTTCCCGTGAGTAGGCAAAAACTGCGAGTACGAGAAGTAGCTGATAACGCTGTTGCAGACCCGAGGATTCGGAGATCGAGGTTGCACACATGAAGGAAGGGATTGGAAAGATGATGGCATTCCCTAGTATATGGGGTAAGTCTCAACTTCTCGAAGAATTGTTCCTTCTTTCCTGCTATTGCAAGGTCAGGCTTTGTCGAAATATCCAGCAGCTCCTGGTACATCCTAATTGAAAGAAGTATGCTGACTCCGAGATCTTGGGGAACAGGACATTGGGCTGGTGGCCCTGGAGATAGCAAAGAAGATGTTAAGTGGCTTGACGAAAGGCTTCGGGAGGCTGGACTTTGATCGGATGGATGCCGTGAGATTAATTGAACAAAGCTCGATTATTAACGATGGTAAGTGGCGCGAACTTCAACTAGCTATGGCGTGTGAACGTATATTTATATCCTATGTTGGCTATGCAATAAAAGTGGTTCCAGGCGATGCTGTGACTCATTGATCGGTACTTCGAAGTGATTGAGGAAGTGAAAGTGAGAATTTCCTTGATGCCGATTTGATGTCACGTGAAAGGAAGGTTACCGTACAGGGTGCCCAAGTACCCAAGACTTCATTTAACAGATCGAGAAGGTTGAAGCCATCATAAGCACAACCGACTCTCACAATGGCCAACAACATTCCAGAAGCAGTAGTACCATTGGGTCGTCCTGTTGAGCTCTCATTTCCTCTCCCGAAGGCTCCAGATACTAGAGTGTATCTTCGACTCACCATCCAGATGACATCCATCCTACTCTTCCTTACTACCGCTATGAATGGGGACACCTCCACAGCGACGCCCTTGGGATCATTTGTTTACGCACTTCCTGATGTAAAAAAGACGTTTACCTCCCATTATATAAGAATTTTCAGCTGACAACATTCGTAGAGGGTAAATCCCGCTCACACCATTTCAACCCCTCTCTTTACCTACGAGTCTTCCATCGAGTTCACCACCCGCCTAGCGAGATTGCTTGCACGGAAAACAGCAAAGCCAGTTTATGTAGGCAATTCTATAAGCTTCGCAAGCGCCGGACTGGGTGGCACGGTTGAGGAGGAAATGGAAGGATTCAAGAAGGTTGTTGAAGTTATTATGGATGAAGTCCGGAAAAGCGAGGGGCAAGAACTTGTCAATGGAAGTTGAACGAAAGAGACCGGATTTCGCTGGAAGAAACGTCAAAATTCGAGCGTCTTCACTCGTGGGTGGTAGCTCGAGATGCCGTCAAGAAACCCACTCGGCCTTCCCCACATTTGGTCAAAATGCTCCAAGAATGGACTGTTCGCAACACGAGGCATCAATAACTTCGAGGGAAATTATCGCTGGGCCATTGAAGCTAGAACCTTCATGCATCCGAGATCTTTAGAGCACAACTTCTATTGCTTGTCAAGATGTGGATAAGGCCCAATGAATAACGACGGATTGGTACTCCATACTTTATTTTAATCGGTGAGGCTTATGGAAGACCAAGGTGGGTGAGACCAATACGCCTCTTGGTGTTCGTCTTACCTCTCGTTTCACAAAGGGCTCAATCTATATGTTGTATTAGCAATCGAGGCTGCCAAGTCTCTCGTTAAAATCTCTTTACAACTATCCTCCATTCAGCTGCACGGCGCTTGAAATGGATGTATTTATAGCGGAGCAGGTTCTATCAAGTCTCTGCGCCCAAACCGCCTCGCCAATCCAAAATCAGGCAGAGTGTCAACAGAGCACAGGAGCCGGGATATTTCTTGGCAAAGAAATAAGTCATTGATCATGTTGGACTTTCCGGCATCCAATTTGATGCTCTCTGAAACTGGACAATCGACTAAGTAGTACAGGTTGGTGGTGTGATCCATTTGGCGGCTCACTTCCTGTGGGTCGTGAAACCCCACAAATGAGGTGCATCTGATCAGGCAGGGGAAGTTCTCGTGGGAGCTCTGGTTGGAAGGATTTCTGGAATCTGGTGGCTCGACGAGCTTGTAACCTTGAAGAGATTCCCCTGGGAGGAGCAATCTGCGCTTAGTGGTCCTTGGCTATTCTCTTATGCACCTCTGTGGTGGATCACGGTGGGGATTTCTTTGTTTGAGGTTCCGTAACAAATGAAGATGAAGCTCGTGACGGCTATGATGATCTCAAGCAGAAGACATTCATCCCATCTTACTTTCAAAGAGCCCAAGATGTGGCGGTCTCAAGCAAAAGAAATCCATTCAATCTGGCTGTCAAAGAACCAAAGATGCTGCAGTGTCTGAGCCTGTTTAAACAGGAGTATTAAAACGTCATATGTGATTTGAACTCAACTGTCGGTGACTAAGGCCTGATATTGGAGGTAATATTGTTTTAGATGTGAGATCATTTTACCTATAGAATAGTAGTTCTCGTAGTGATATCATGTACTAAGACTTTTTCATAGCTTGTAATCTCAGAATATTGGAAGGAGCAAGGCAAATATGCATTCATAGCTTGCTTTCGTCGGAATTAACTTCAGGAAGAGCGGTAGACATTTCCTAATTAACTAGGTAGTACTTTCTAATTTGAATTACCTAGCTACTAGAATGAATAGAAATACCTGGCTATTTCCAGAAGGGGTATTCAGATTGCAGCAACTCTCAAATTTGATGGTTATCCCAGAGGTCTAAATTCTGGGACTCCTATGACCAAATTACGCCTTAATTGTTCGATAGAGGAGACGATGAAAGTCGTGGCAAAGTGAATGCTCCTGGCCTACTCGCGAAAATCTCAGACCCGAAAAATCTCCCCCACCAAGCAGGCGAACGCGACGTAGACTTGAATCCCTCCTCACACATCCTCTCCAACCCGCTTCCTACACTATTCCGAATCCACCTCTGTGACGGATTGAGGAATTGACGAATCGTCAAATCGCCGATTTCTAAGGGGTGTGCCCGATCGATCCTGTTCTTTCGAGCCCTGAACGCAGCAACCCGGTCGCAAACAGCCACGATCCAACCACTCCACTCTGCTCTACCTCCCAACACGAGGGAATATCCCACTTCCCAACAAGGAATAACTTACCCTCCGGTGAGTCGGCCTACAAGTCTTGAAGCGATTCAAGTGTTTCAAACTGTGCAAAAGGCTCTGGGAGACTTAGAACCTTATTAAACCCCTCTCAGGCGCTCTACCATGTCGACCAACTCCGAACTCTGACGTCCCACAAGTCATCTTGTGCCACCTAAGAGCGCAAATTCTATCTCGACGGCGTACCTGCATATCCCTAGAACGCCATAAGAAGGACCGACGGACAGGGCTTTGAAGCCAGATGACGACCATGGCGTGGCAACCGCAACAAGAGCCATTGGGGCAATTATCAGGATGTTTGAAGGATTCTTTGAGTGGGCACAACAAGACAGCCCAAAAGCAAGCAGAGATTGTATGTGGATTCTGCAAAACTTATGGCTCCTTGGAATTTTGATCCCGAAAGTGGCCATTTACTGATATTTGGCCAATTCATACAGATGCTTGCTCAGGCAAAATCCTCTCCGGATATCAACAACTACCTTACGTACCTCTTTTCAAGCTCACAAGTACCTCCTGGGTTGGGCTATACTCCCGAAGAATACCATGCAGTCAGGTCGGCAGCAGCTGTAATGCTGAAAAACAATATCAAGACTGGTTACAAATTGATACCACCAGAATCCCTTGCCCTCGTACGACAATCCGTGCCATTAGCACTGCAGGATAAAAACCAGTCAATACGAAGCTATGCTGGAAATGTTATTACCGAAATCGTCAACCGTGGTGGAATTCTTGGATGGCCTGAACTGTTACCAGAGTTGCTCGCATTGGTTGGGAACGATTCTGGAGTAGTCTCTCCCGAAGCACAGGAAGGAGCAATGTCTGCGCTAGGAAAAGTCTGCGAAGACAACAAGAAAATGTTGGATAAGGACTATCACGGCCAGAGACCACTTGCGTACATCATTCCAAAGCTTATATCCTTTACGACAAACGACAAGCCACGAATTCGATCATTGGCTCTTGCCAGCATTAATGTTTTTATTCCTCAGAAGCCCCAGGCTCTCCTAGTTTCACTAGACGACCTTCTCAATAGGCTCTTTCAACTCGCTAGCGACACTTCCTCAGACGTTCGGCGACAAGTTTGTCGAGCCTTCGTACAGATCGTGGAGATTCGCCCAGACAAGATATTGCCTCATATTTCTGGTCTGGTCGACTATATGATCACGCAACAGAGAAAAATCGATGACGAAGAGTTGGCATGCGATGCTGCGGAATTCTGGCTCACTGTGGGAGAGCACGATGAGCTGTGGAAATCGCTCGGCCCCTATCTTAACAAAATCATCCCTGTTCTCCTTGAAAGTATGGTCTACAGCGAGGAAGATATCGCCATGCTTGAGGGTGGCGGAGATGATGCTGACGAGGATGATCGTGCTGAAGACATCAAACCAAAGTTCGCTAAGAGCAAGAGTGCTAGAACCCTAGCGAATGGAGATGATTCTGAAGAGAATGGTCAAAACGGCGGTTCTTATGCCAAGCTAGGTGGCATGGGGGAGGATGACGATGATCTGGATGAAGGTGAAATTGAGGAATTCGATGACGATGACGATGGAAATCCCGAGGATCGATGGAACCTCAGGAAATGCTCCGCTGCAGCGTTGGATGTATTCGCAACGGACTTTCGGGGCCCAGTGTTCGAGACTATTCTGCCTTATTTGATGACCAACCTAAAGCATCCGGAGTGGCCATACCGAGAAGCAGCTGTTTTGGCACTTGGCGCAGTTGCAGAGGGCTGCATAGACGTTGTAACGCCTCATCTTCCTGATTTGGTCCCATATCTGATTTCTCTCCTCAATGATCCCGAACCCCTCGTCAGACAGATCACCTGTTGGACTCTGGGACGATACTCAGCGTGGGGTGCAAGTCTAAGTACCCCAGCACTACGGGCCCAATATTTCGAGCCCATGATGGAGGGTATTCTCACCAAGATGCTGGACTCGAACAAACGGGTGCAAGAGGCAGGGGCTTCAGCGTTCGCACATCTTGAGGAAAAGGCAGGAACGACGATCACACCCTACTGTGAGCCCATTATTCGCCAATTCGTCCGTTGTTTTGAAAAGTACAAGGACAGAAACATGTTCATCCTGTATGATTGCGTCCAGACCCTGGCAGAACATGTGGGCCATGGACTCGCTCAACCTCAGCTGATCGATTTATTGATGCCGGCGCTGATCCATCGATGGCACAAGGTATCGGACCAGTCCCGGGAGCTCTTCCCGCTTCTTGAGTGTCTATCTTATGTCGCTACCGCGTTGGCCGAGTCTTTCGCGCCTTTCGCGCAACCCGTTTTCGCAAGATGCATAATCATCATCCATCAGAACCTGGAAGAGTACGTCGCGGCGGTCAATAACCCAATTTTAGATACTCCGGACAAGGACTTTCTCGTAACGAGCTTGGACCTGTTAAGCGCTATAATCCAGGCCCTGGATGAGAAACAGTCCGCAGCCCTCGTATCCGGCTCGCAACCTCGAATTTTTGAGCTGCTGCAGTTTTGTATGGAAGACCCTGAGAACGATGTTCGCCAATCATCCTATGCGCTGCTGGGGGACTGTGCGAAGTACGTGTTCCCTCAGCTTGAACCTTTCTTGCCTACGTTGTTGCCGATACTCATCCAGCAACTCGACTTGGACTCTATCATTGACGAGCAGATCGAGACCGGATTCAGTGTTGTGAATAATGCCTGCTGGTCTGCTGGCGAAATCTCCATCCAGCATGGCAAGTCCATGGCACCATATGCTGAGCATTTACTTCGTCGATTCCTCGAGATTCTAGGCAACCCCGAGGTTCCCAAATCCGTACTTGAAAATGCCGCCATCGCACTTGGACGACTTGGTTTAGAGAACTCTGGAATCCTGGCCCCTCACTTAGCATCGTTCTCGGAGCCGTTCCTCAAATCTATCCACACTGTCGACTACACTTTGGAGAAAGCAACCGCTTTCAAGGGATTTTGCTTGATCATTAACAGCAATCCACAGGCGATGGAGAAGGACCTCAACCGATTATTTACTGCTATTGCTCGTTACAAGATGGAAGAATCCTACAAGACCCCCTTGACAGCAGATCTACAGCAGCTTTTCCAACACGTAGGTAAATCACTTTGAGCTTGAAGACTAAAAGCTAACTACCAGAACAGACAGTTGACCTCTATAAATCTCTCATCCCTGAGTTCAGCGCATACATCGGTTCCCAAATATCGGCGGCAGATCTGAACAATCTTCGGACTGTCTACAACTTGTAAATAAGCAAAAGCAAGATCCAGGTTCTTTTTTTTTTGCGACAGTAACACAGCGGGATTGCAGGCGCAAAGGGCAGATAGTTTGAGTTTGCACTTGGAACGAGCGACGTGATACTGTATCTACGAAGGGATGGCACATGAAGGATCGATCAATCATCACTGGGGCCAACAAAAATAAACGAGCATTTCCGGTTGTTTTCGTTGAATTCTTTTTGCAGTTCGGCATTTGCAGCGAAGCGTTGGCTGTTCACAATGGGCGATGGGCAAGACAGTTAGAGAGATATACCGTTTGCTCGCTTGGCTACTCTCACGGTGATGATTCAGATGGTAGGGCGGTACTTTAGACGTTGATGGGACGACTGGGGGGTTATTGCGCTTTGCGTATGAAAGCATTTGCTCGAGCGTTTTCGGCGAGTAGGTGCCAGAGAAGCGCTTGGGTCAATGAGTAGTTTAGAAGCTTAGGTAGTTGAAGCCGTAGTTTCGGTTGCATAGCCTGGAATGAGACAATAGGAATAAGATCTTGGGTGTCTTGACCTCGTTCCATAATCTGATCGTGCATCTGAACAAGTTGAGGGGACGGAGTCCCTGAGTTCGTGTGAATAGCTTGAGGCTTATGCCCAAAATACTGTCTACTGTTACAATAATTGGTACCGTTGCCCTTCTCAGTCTTCTAGTCTAAATGAAACTGATGTCCTTGCCCTCTCATCAGAGTGCTCAACAGAGATACTGCGCGGCTCGTTTGATGTAGAGTCGGAGATGCAATGCGACACAACAATCGAAACTGGCCGTAAATATCCCCCACTGTCTGGCGTATGAAGAACTGTTTGTTCATTGCCATCAAACAATCTCGTTCCAAAAGACATTGTCTCAGAGTAGAAACGACCGTATCCAATTGTCTGATGGTTTCTATTCTCAGCAGCCAGCTTGTCCTATCAATGTAGCGGCGCAGAGTACCCTCGTACCTACCTATTAGAGACTGGCCGCTCAAACCACCTCACAGCCTCCACAATGGTCTCTGCAGCTGCCACCGTGCTTGTGCGGTTGCAGACTTCCGTTGACCTGGGCGCTTTTTTACGCTTGCTCTAATACTTTAAAGCAAGCCTTCTAAGCGCCCCCCCCGCGGCGTCTACAACACAGACTTCCAATTATCAGATCAAAGAGAGACGCCTGAGGCAAGTTGCAAGCTGACTTGACGCATTTGTCGGAAGATTGTAATGTCGGAGAATAAAGACAGGGACGGCTCATTGTGCTCAGCCTCCTTCGGGGGGGTCTGAACGGGAAGCGAGACATCGGGGATAAGCAACACAGGAAGGAGCAACAAAACAAAGTTTGAGGCAGCCAGATGAAGGGCTGGTGATGGATGTGCCGTTGCAGCGGTCAGGATGATAGCTTCATAGGGCCAGCGTACCCTTGGATAGCTGTGAATGGCTTGCAGCATCCTTCGAGTGAAGGGAACAGAGACGCTTTCTGCGCGCCCAATGCTATGTTTTGCACTTCCACCCATCAAGAGATTGAACAACATCTACTCGCTGAGAATAGAAGGAATAGCATGGCCACATGGCAAAATGACTGCATATTCCTTTCGTCTGACATCGCGCCGCAGGGCTGGGTAAAAGATGAAGAAATTTTCACTTTCATTTATTCTTTGGGCCTTGTGAAGGCAGAACCTTCAGATGAGGATAGATGCATTGATATCCATCATATCCTTGATGGTTGACTGGGAACTGCTTAAGCAGGCCTCTCTGCAGGCAGTTTCTGGCGGCCTTACCCCGCAAATTCTGGCCTGGGGCTTGCATTCAGGGTACGAAGGGATGCCCGTGGGCTTCCGCCCTGCAAGCCACCTCTCCTCAGAATGTCCCACTTTGGCGGGACCGACCGTCCTGTGCGACCTGTGTTGAGACGCGTCAGAGCTCAGCCACATAAGGTCAGTGCAGTAATATTGAGTATTTGGCGTTGCAATGCTGGACTCTTTCTGCAAAGTGTCGAAGATCTGAAAGCTTTCGTTCCCAAGAGCAAGTTTCAGGTTATTAGATAAGTTTTTTGTTTCAGGATGCCGAGAAGTTTTCGACTCAGCGGAGTTGGAGCACTGATGCTCTCGAGATGGAATGACTACATCTGATGTGCTCGGGACATTGATCCCCCGAAGTCAATGTTGATTACTTCTTGCCTCTTGCGTCTGGCCCTTATCATGCTCCTTTTTGGTATTCCCGTGCTCGAAGTGGTTGCGTGTGGACGCACTAGACGGCAAGGAGAGGAGAAATCGATGCTTCGAGATTCCGGAACTCACATGCTCCATCGCGGACTTGCAAGGCGGGGTGGAATTGAGGTAGTATCGGGGTTGAATCACGTTGCATCTGCATGGCATATGTGAGGCGAGTGTGATTGTGATATGCTGCTATTTAAAGAGGAGGTTGGAGACGGTGAGGGCAACTTTGCCGTTAGAACTGCCTGATAACACGCTCAGTGGCCCCAGAAGAAGTGCCCACCAGCCAGGCTAACGGGACAGGACTGACAATTCTGGGGGCACAAGGGAGAACAGCAGAACAGCAACCTAGGAGAGGTGACGCAGCCACAACGACCCGGTCATTCTTCTTTCTACTCCAGCTTTGGCGCTGTTAAATGTGCAGTACCAGATCGATGCTGTGACGTGCCTGACGTCTCAGTTCGTTCCGGTTGGGAATCTTTTAGGCCAAAGAAAGGCAAAGGCAATCCTCGTGAGGGGGAGGGGGTTATTTGGTCGGGGAGGCCGAGGGTAGCGAATGGCCAAGTGGGCAGGAGCCAGTACCTCCGCGGCGAATGGTCTGATGGCGGAGTGAGAACTGCGAGTGAGGAGCGAGGAGTGAGGAGTGAGGAGTGGCATTTAGGAGTTCGGATGTGCGAACCGTTAGATCAATCACTCTAAGTACTCTACGCAGCAGCAGCTGCTGGCCTGCTGTGCTGCTCTGCTTGACGGCGGACGAGAGAGCACTCAGTGCGTGCTGTTATTTTTAGGCGCAGGCTCGGCACGGAAGCGAGAGTTGCGCTAAACCGAAAGCGGCCAGACGGGCGACCTCGAAGTCCGCGCTTCTCTTGCTCCACGCTTGACAAACTGCCACACCTTCCCATCTTTTTCTTCCACCTCCCCTCCAACTCATACCTCGTGCCTCACACTCAGCAGCGCCAAGCAGGAAAAAGCACCGGAGCACATATCGAGAGGACGAGGATCTCTCCATCCGTACGTACACCGTAGGGCCAAGGGCTTCGCGTTCCATGCACTCTGTCACCGTGGCACGCGCTGCTGCTGTTCTGTCTCACCGCCTTTCGGCTTTGCATCGATGGTCGCCAACGTGTCGATGCCATAAGCAAACAGCACAGTACGGCGGCGTGTATCCAGCGTTAACAAGGTACCATCGGAGTGTCTCAATTCTCATTGTATCCTATATGGAGAGGGCCCCCAGCCAAGCCGAGGAACGTCTGTTGATTGGCCATTTTGAGAAAATCCCGTGGATCGCGAAGGCCCAAGAGAGTGGTCCTGCGCCCGCGATGTCATCTTGCTGCATGAGGCCAAAAAGATGACTTGACTCCACAACGACGACGTTGAAGAGAAGAACCACTCTGGGGACCCTTGCCAAGCGATCTCCTTCAATTGCTGCAATAGGCAATGTAGACGGCCCAAGGATCTGCTTTTGGGAAGACTCCGGCCGTTTCAAATCCAGGGTCTTCGCGAGCTCAAGATCTTCGAAGAAAAACGCAAGGTGCGCGCTTGGTTGATATCCTTACCCCGGTCCACGGCAACTAAGGTTTAACCCTGCCTTGCCGACACGCTTAATCATGCCTCAATTCTCGCATGCCATTTGCCAAGAACTTTCTTCCCCGTACGGAGTACTTCTGTAGGTTCTACGCTTCAGCAGTACACCATACCGTTTCGGGGAGTTAGAGACGAAGTCAGTTCTCCGTAGCCAGTTACAACTTCATTCTTGCACTCACACTTTTGCCTCCTCGGGCGAACGCATTCTTTTCAAACAAAATGTGCTCCCAAGCTTTTCTAGACCTGTAGTCCATGCTGCCACTAGATGAACATCACATACTTGTACCCTCATATGGTGGTACTCGGTTGTGAGATTCCGATAGATCATGCAAGTCAATGCTATGTCTCCGGCACCAGGGATGTCTGTTCCATATGTCTCTCATGAACTCAAGCAGCAGCGATCTACAACGAGCTGCTGTTCCTTCTCCGGAGCCCTACTCGCGTCGCCCCACTCAGAGCTGAACCGCGGAAAGACCTGCGGGAGGAAGCTAAGTTTTTAATGCAGGGAATGCAGGCTATGTAGGTCTAGCAAAGTTGAGGCTCGGTGCCGCCTCAGCGGCACTATCATAGTTTGACGTCTGACTTATATTGCCAGCTAATGCTAACCTTTCTTTCTTCCCGAAGGTATTCGTAGCAAAAAAAGAGGCGACCTGAGCTTCGAATCCATGATATCAGATCTGACAGTGTTAGTGTCAGCCGGCCTTACTCCGTTCTTATCAAGGTGCAGCGCGACACGCTCACAGCTCAGCCAAATATGCTACGTTGTATCGCTCAACCCGATTATATATCGGTGTGCCGACGAAGCATGAGGTTTTCTAGAAGACGCCTTAAAAATAACCCTTGCAGCTGATCCTTGGCGTCTATTACTTAATGGAGTTAATGTCTCGCCATGTCATGCAGCTTAGCCAACCAAATGCACCTGCCACAAAGTAAAGTGGCGCCCCCAAGCTCTGGAGACCTGAGCATGAAGGCCCATCGATACCAGGGATATTTGATAGTATTGCGAGGCGAAGCAAATTGATGTTGATTACCGTTACCCTTGGCAGCATTCAACGAGTTTATTGGACAGCAGCCATTTGACTCAGCACTGAGGCTTGAACAATCAAGGGCCGAAAGGAAGGCAGTGACAACCCTCCGGCCCTACTGTGACGTCTGCAGTCGTTGTTTTGCCTCCATGGCACAACTGAGGCTCACTCCGAACTCCCCCTTTCCAAATCCCGGAAACCTTAAATTTGGGAACCACAAAAGAAAGTGGAAGAACAATTATCTTGGCGCATAAACACCCGATTATGAAGCCACTGTTGAAATTTGGCATGTTCAAAGCCGGAGTTACCGCTGTGGCGAGCAACAGCCTTTTCTTGGCAACAGTCAAGATGACAGCATCCGGGAAGGATGTGAAAGTTATTGTTTATTCCATTTCCCTAGCAGGCATCACCATTAGAGCATCGTGTGTGCCATACCTTCCGTCTTATGAAGCTGTTGTCTACTTCACGGCCATGTCCACGCTCCCGAGAAAGCTACTGCACAGCTAAGAACGTGGAGCAGGGCAAGTACCATGAATTGGTAAAGATACAAGGGTCTTTGCCCGTTTATTCACAAAAAACAAAGCACATGATATCGAAAATGGCATGACAAAATTGCATAAGGTTACGGAGCATTGGGTCCACCAGCGGCTTCTCTCCGCGCGTCTCTTGGCCAATGATATACTTGGATCTGCATCTCGCAGAATTCCCCTATTCGGCCAGGTAATACTTCGAAACGGCCCTTTCATCAGCCTCGGCCTGCATCGCAATTGGGCGTCTGAGTTGCTGAGTCAATATAGTGCTTGAGTGCAATGTTGAGTGCTGGTGAAACAACCCCACGGACGCTGGTGACGTCGAACCAGGCTGCGCAAAAAGGACAAAATGGGACACGAGGCGACAAGGTGTTCAACACATCGCTGACAGCCATTCGTCGGTCTGAGGGAGGCTTGCCGGTGCGACGGGAACCCTGCGAGCGCATCACTGGAAGGGGTTCCTTCCAACGGCTGATCGAACGAGGCGCAGCGACAAGGATGGCCGCCAAGCGTGTTAGGTGATGTTGCACAGAGAAGCACAGACAGCAGCAGCCAAGCCAACGCTTCGCAGCACAAAAGCTGCCTCAGACGGAGTAACTGGCTCTAGCATACTCCATTGCTCGGCTCGAGAGAGAGTCGGCTGCAGAACGCTGCAGAGTGCTGCAGTCCTTGCGGAGGGAGACCACTCGCATAAACAGGACTGACTGACGGATATCGAGCATGAGGCATCGAGGAGGCATCGAGGAGAGGTGCATCTAGCATCTCATCAATCGGGGTTCGGAACAAACAGTAACTGGATGGCTTGACCAACCCGAACCAAGCCAACCCTGCACGCCAGGTCTTCGCGGTGCTGCTCTTGCCCAGCAGCCAGCAGCAGCCAGCATCAGCCAGCATCCAGCATTCCCACCTGCCTCGTCCAGCGAATCAGCGCGGCTGCAACTGGCGAGCCAAGTCACCCAGCGAGGGTTATTTTTAGCCCTCTGCACCTTCTCCTTCCGTTTAGTCGGTAGCTTAATTCTCACTGCACTCCAAGTCTCCATCCTCCACCACCACCATCTCCTGACCCCTCGCCGCTGCGGCCGACTCAAGGATTGACGACACGGTTCAGTGAGCACCTCGCCGCCGCCGCTGGTCCTTCATAGCGTGCCGAGCATGGTGCCGCCATTGGAAGAGACACAGCGACAGGCAGCCAGGCTACTTGGCAATGTGTGCACCCAACTGCACAACTTACAATTATTATTATTAATTCACCGTGGCCTGAAGCGGCGTCTGGCATGGCTTGAGGGCGACAGCGGCGGCCTCCTCCTCTTGGCTTTGCCCTGCCACACTGGCCTAGCGCCCACGCCTGATGCCCCGAGACGCCGAGTGGATGTCAAACCCACGGCTGGCGGCCCCAAGATCGCCTCTGTGATTCAGAAGTTCAAAAACAGCGACGCGCTACCGCTGCTCTGACGGTGGTGGGGCGGGCGCTCACACCCAGCGAAGCTCGTGCCTCACCCACCTTGTCCTGTAAGGGCCGTATGGCCTATTCTGGCCTAGCATGGCCTAGCATGGCCTGGCATGGCATGGCATGGCATGGCACCAAACGTTGCGCCCCGACTCCTCGCCTTTGCCCTGCACGGCCAAGCGCCAGCCACGCCCCATGCCGTTTCGGGATTTTTCTGCCACCTCCGGCACAGGCTGCCTGACTACAAAGATCCAGCATCGCGCCAGGTGAACATGTGTCGTAGGATTCAAAAACTCGCACTTCAGCCCATCTTCAACCACCACACTCGCTTGTGTTTCTCGGACGCCCTCGCTGGCTCCTTTCATTCGCTTTGCAGCTCGCAGCCCTCATCACCAGCAAGCCGTCGGAGGTTTTACACTGTATCCCCATTTCTCCACCTGATCGATCGATTATTCCCGGTTCTGGAAACATAATCCCTCGTTTATGGATATTTGTCCCTGGACAAATTGTCGAGATCACAGTTACCTTCATCCGGGCCGCTCCTGCAGCCTCACCACACTCGCTATCCGGATCTGAAGATTACATATACCCGGCAGCCTCGGAGTCTACTAGACTTCGGTGTTCCTGAGTTCGGTTGTCACTTCTAACCCATATATCACTTCTTCGCCCCACCCCGCTTGACCCTCCCAAGATCAGAAGCTTCTTCGACGGCTTTCACTCGTTCAAGCCTCGCAGTTTTCTATCTTCTCTCCCCCTTCTCGTCGAAATGGCTGGCCCTGGTGGTGGACCTCCCCGTCGGAGGTATGTGATATCTTAAACCTTCAACTTTGAAAATACTGACATCCTCAAAGCCATACAAAGTCCCGCAAGGGCTGTGAAACTTGCAAACGTAGACACATACGTTGTGACGAGAATTTCCCCCAATGGTAGGCTTACACTTTTACATCACATTCTGATGTACTTGGAGGAGCAATCTGACCTGGAGGTAGCCGAAATTGCACCAAGCATAACTGTCGTTGTCCGTACATGGACATGCCAGCCCAAGAAGAAAGAGCCGTAACTCCAGAGAAGGCGGACTTGCTTTGGACGCCGGAGATCGAGGCGGATATTGAACGTTGGCAGCAGACTGGGATTTTTCCATTCCCAGATCTTTATATCTACCCAGCACCATCCCCTCAATTTTTCTCTTTCGAAGATCTCCGCCTGATCCACCATGTTGCCTCTGTCTCTAGCGAACTTGGTATTCACGATGCTAGCAATTTTACTATCTGGACTCGTCAGATACCATTGTAAGTCGTCAGCGGATACATTACTCGGGAGCTGCAGGCCGCTTACCAACACCTAGGTTCCTGAAGATCGGAATTGATTATGGCTTTGTCATGCATGCGCTACTTGCCTTGTCTGCAAGTCACTTGGCTTGGCTGACGGACTGCCCCCTAACGGCGAATATGGCCTACGAACATCGTGGCATTGCCCTCAAAGGTCTCCATGAAGCCATTGGAGCTTTTTCCAGACAGAACTCTGATGCAGTGCTTGCAGCGTCTCTCCTCCTGTCCTGGCAGGCAACTGACTGGTTAGTGCAGCCTGACATCCGATTTAATAGTACCCTGCTTACATTCATCTAGGCGTGGTTGGACCCAATTGATGCACGGGACCTCATCAGTATGTTGTGCAACAGCAAGTCTTGAACTGATGTAGCTAACCGCCGAACAGGTCATTGATGCCATGCAGCCATGGAAGAATGAGTCCCAGTTCGGGGACTTTATAGCGGAGCAGAGCACGTTCCCAACTGCACCGCCATCGCCTGCCCCTGGAGGGAAGAAACTCAGCAATCCACGCAAACAAGACTTGGAGGCTTTGCAACGGGCTTATGCACAGCTACAGAAAGTTGAGACGCACTTGAAGGAGAACAACGAGGACGTGAAGGCCATCCAGCAGCTCATGACTTTCGTTCGCGGCGTTCGCAAGGTGTCCCCCAGTCACACTGCGGCCCAGCGATTTGAAATGCTCAATCCTCTTCGAGCTTGGCTTTTCTGGCTTCCCGTTATGTTTTTGCAACAAACTCGGGGATCGCCGTCTGCACTCATCATCCTAGCACACTACTACACGGTAGCTTTGGTGGTCGAGCCATTGTTCCCTGAAGTTGGTGCCGCTTACTTTGGGAGCTTGTCTTTGGGTCCGATCGAGGAGATCGCTCGCAGATTATTTTCTATAAATGTCTCCCAAACCTATGATGCAGACATGCAGACTCCACTCAACCTCATGGAGTATCCGATCGACATGGTATCGAAATTCCGTGGTCGAATGGGCTGGATTCAGCCTGAGCGAACTGCGTCGTTCCCAACTTTTGGTGGCAGCAACTACACGATGGAAGAGAGCTATCCAACGACGCTCTCCTTCTCTCCTTATGGCAACCCTGCCTTTACTTACAGCCAAGAGCACGTCATGAGCCTGCCATCTGATCCAATGTCTGCAACAGCTATCAGTCCTCTGGCCCTGGACCCTTACACCAACAATTACCTTGGGATCCCATCGCCTAGCGGATTTGGTGGCTACCACAGCCCGGCATCATCCAACTTCGGGGAGGGCTCCATTATTTACAGTGATCATGGAGATGATTTTGCTCTTTATGAGCAGCAGGGCCCAGGCTCGAACTTCGGCGGGTTTGTGCTTCCGACCGTGTGGATTTAATACGGACGAAACGATTTAACATCTCGCCCAGGACCACTCCCGTTTTCAAGTTTGAGCCACAATCGCTCGGAGATGATGACCACATCAAACTCGAGCCTCGAACTCCTGAGCCGCAGATGCTACAAATGCACCACATTCAACCCCCACACGTACCCAGCTATCCTCCACGTACTCCGTCGCCGGCCTATTCATCCTCGGGAAAGGGAAAAAGCCGCCAGGTTTAATACCTCAGACCTTTCGAGACATCACTTTACGATTCATGAACTGATTTAATCGCGCATGGGATGAGATTTTACGGATCTCGAAATTCCCTTTAATACTGTTTCCACTATTTGACGGCGCATTCTTGCAATGTCTCGCAGCAACACGAACTTTACGAATTTCCTATGATATTCCTGTACGAATATGCATATCCACGCTCCTTACGATCCATAGATAGATACCCACACTCCTTACGATACCCACGTTCCTTACGACCACAGTCCTTACGATACCCAACGCATTTTGCATGGAAACGGAGTTCAAGAGCTCGTGGTGCTCAGGGTTGCTTTGACTTTTGCGCAGAAAATGATTAGCGGCGTTGGATTTAGCGGTTATCATGTAATTGAGATTTGAGAGCATCGGCGAAGCAAAGAAGATGCATAGATGAATCAAAGTATTTTATGCTGAAAGTCTAAAAAATAATTCTTCATTACGTGACTTAGGGCAGGTCAAAAAATAACATTGTCTAGACTGGTTGAAGAAACTCTAATGGCAAGCCGAGCCACCAGCTTAGTGCAAGAGTTCCTGCTGAATTGCTGGTCACCTCTTTCCATTAACCAGGGTCGAGCATTGGCATACACAGCGGCACTCCTTGGGTTGGACATCTCAAATCTTCCCACTCCAGTTATCTTCCCCGATCTTTCTAACCTCATAGTTTGCATCTTGGGCTTCCCGACTCATAGTAAGCTTTCTAGAAGAAATGTGCATTGGCTCAGAATGAACTGAACTACTTTACTCGCACCGCATTTCCTCTTCATGGATGACTCTCTCGTGTTGATGTCTCTTGCGAACCTACCCCTGTCGGTCACGTGGTATTCACATTAGCGATATCGCGACATCTGGGGATCTTTTGAAGCTCCCCAGCTCTAACATTATCACCACAACACCAAAGCTTACAACCGTAAAGATGAGTGGAGGCTGGAATACCAGTTGGTTTATCCCATTCTCAGCTTGCCTGAATCTTGACTAATGCCATTACAGTCGAGTCGGATGCGGTCGGTTTCTCCTGCACAATTTCGCCCCCACCGTGCCCGCTGACATCTTTTAGGGTGTCTTCACCTTCTTGCTCGACAATCTAGGCGCCAAAGACGTGCAATTCGAAGAGTTGATCGCACTTGATGCTGACTATCTCCGTCAATTGAGTCCGGTCTATGGCGTCATCTTCCTCTTCAAATACCCCACTGGGGAGAAGGCCAACTCAGACGGCACTCCGAAAGATGGCCAGTACGATTATGCTGCCGCAGAGAACCTCTTCTTCGCCGCGCAAACGATACAGAATGCCTGCGGTACACAGGCTTTACTTTCAGTTCTTTTGAACAAGGATGGCGAGATTGATGTTGGAACTCAGTTGAGGGACTTCAAAGAATTCACTGCCGGATTCCCTGCGGAGTTTCGGGGCGAGGCGCTCAGTAATAGCGAGTTGATCAGAGATGTGCACAACAGCTTTGCGAAGAGCAGTCCGTTCGTTGACGAGACGCAACGGACGGCTACAGAGGATGACGATGTGTATCACTTCATTGCCTATACCCCGATCAACGGCATCCTTTACGAACTAGACGGGCTACAACCTGCACCGATTGCACATGGTGCGAGTACATTTGAGGAGTTTCCTGAAAAAGTCATACCCGTTTTGCAGAGGAGGATAGAGAGATACCCTGCGAACGAGATCCGGTTCAACTTGCTGGCGATGGTGAGAGACTTGAGAGTCAGGGCGAGAGAGATTGGTGATCATGAGATGTTGTTCAGGGAAGAACAGAAGAGAGATGAGTGGCAGTTTGAGAATGCTTTGAGGAGGCATAATTTTGTGGGGTTCGCTGGTGAGGTGTTGAAGGGTGTGATTGCGGAGAAACTGAAGGAGGGACCCGAGGCTTATAAGCTGTGGATTGAGGATGCAAAGAAGAAAACTAAGGCTCGGGCTGAGGAGCGCAAAACGAAGCAAGGCGGAGACGAAGATGTGGAAATGGCGTCTTGATCCCAGTGACGAACGAGGCTGGATGATCCTTGCGAGTTGGAACAATGACCTATCATGGCTGGAAGTATTTTTTAAGGTTGCATTTGCGAGGCGTCGAATGGATTTCATGATGGATGATACAGCACGAATTCATAGACAGGATATTCTCAGATACCAAAAAGCGCATTTCACAAGGACATGTTTCATGATTCAATGGTAAAAGGCGGCTTTGCGCTCACTTTCTTGGAACAAGATCTGCACGTCCAACTTACTCCTGTGCAATGCATTAGTCTTCCTCGGTTCTTTGAAGCTATTGAATCTATGCTTTTTCTTGCAAGCTCTACTTATCCAGGACCTAAGATATCCGACCTTATCAAAAGTCCAGAACGATACCAGAGCAAAATAATCTAACAAGTAGATAATAATTCTAACTGCTTAGCTTGAAGTGGTTCTAATGATTCTGAAGCCAGATACCGCAGAATAACACAAGACGTCTGTGAACGCCTCGTCACCAACTACAGTAATCTAGCCAAGCAAACCATACAATCACTGACCCTCAACAAATAGATGGTGCAAGTCTCGCTTTGAATGGGCACGGATCTTGCCGCTCCTATTGCGAGTGCCGGTGCGGCGTACAGTGCTCCTCAAATAAAGGCATGAAACAGGCATTGATACATCTCAAGCCGCGCTTCCTGAAACCAGACAGCGGATCCTCCTGGCCTCGCAAACAACGCGGTCTAGGCACACGTGGACAAGTTAAGAGTCGTGTTAAACTTTTACTTCCCCCCGTGACTCTGGAAAGAATCGAATGACAATTGTGCAGATTCGCCTCCCTTTGGTCAGCACTCAGCAAATCAGCAAGGCAGCCGGTTACGTAGCTGGTCAGGTTCGGCGGGCGGAGAGCCGGCGACGGATGCAGCACTGTTTTTTGACGCCACACGTCTGCTGCTTGGATCAGGACCTTGTCCAAGCGAGGCGAGACTTGCTCTGAATCGGATCACTCGTCAAGCTCACCTCCACCTCCACTTCCACCACCTCATCCGCACTTTCAACCACCAGCATCCCCTCCCACGACCCGCCGAATCCTCGAGGATTGGCACTGCCTCGCTGGCCGAGAACGCCGGTACGGACTCATCCCTAGGCGATTGTTTTGAACCAGCATAACTGTATACGACGACGACGGAGGGTGCGATAAGGACGACTGGACGGCATGATGGACGACCATCTGCGGGGGACGCACACGACACTCCTGACATCTCTCCTCTCACCCACGCCAACACCCCTATCCCAAGATGCTCCAGACAATATGCAAATAGTATTCTCAAGCCCAGAGTCGGCCACTGCACCGCTGTGGCAGCAACCCAGCGGTGACGTCCATGTGCAGCGCAGTGATTCAACCATCAACGGCGTTGTTATTGGCCTGCTCAGCTCCTTTGGGAGTGCGATTCTAATAGCCCTCATATTCCTGATCGTTTACTTCTTCAAGTATACGAGCAGTGGCCGTATATTGCTGGATCGGCTTGGAAGACCTGGCGAGTATGACGACGAGCAAGCATATGCGAGGGAGGAGGCGGAGGCTTTGGAAGAGATGGATGATCTGCAGCGGACAGAATATCTGAGAGCCAAAGGTACTTTCGCAATTCTCTATATCGTGATCCCCTCCAAATTGAAGCGTGTGCTAATTTGACGTCTGCCTCCAGCGTTCATCCAAGCCAATCCTCCAGACTCGTTACCAACGGATATCTCCTTGTCACAGTATTTAGCGATTCAAGAGAAAGGCGTCTCAGCGTGGGAGTTCGAGCCCGAGCTGGAGATTGCGAATTGTTTTGTGGAGGGGAGGACGGAAATCGAGTTCTTTGATTCGGAATGCTCGACTTTGACGAATCTGCCCATACCCAAGCAGAACGAGGTGTATTACTGGGAGTCGAAGATTTACGACAAACCCGAATCAACTTTAATTAGTATAGGAGTGGCCACGAAGCCATACCCGTTGTTCAGGTTACCTGGTATGTCAACATGTTGTCTTACCTAGAGCTTGATACTGACCATGCATTTAGGTTGGCATAAGTATTCAGTTGCATATATTTCCACCGGACATCGCAGATATAATCAGCCATTTAATGGGCCCGCGTATGGACCACAATTTGTCCAAGGGGATGTCATCGGCGTTGGCTATCGGCCTCGGACAGGCACGATATTCTTCACACGAAATGGCAAAAAATTGGAAGACGTGGCACATGGATTGAAATCACAAAACCTCTTTCCAGCAGTAGGTGCCAATGGGCCATGTACTGTACATGTCAACTTTGGACAATCAGGATTCGTCTTCATCGAAGCCAACGTCAAGAAATGGGGTCTAGCTCCCATGACCGGAAGTCTGGCTCCTCCACCTCCGTACGGAAGTGAGCAAGGAAGCATACTACTTGAGGCTGGACGAGAAGGAGCTCAAAGCAGTCATGGACACTATCCAGATCCACGACATGGGCGGACGAGAAGTGGGAACTTCAGATACGGACCTCCAACAAGTCCCGGACCTGTCCGTTCCCCAACCGATATTTCTCTGGCACACCTGACCCATATTCCGTCAAATGATGAGCCTGGAGAATCAAGTCACTCGGTGGTGACACAATCGCAACAAGCGCCTACAAATACAACAAATGTTGGCCTAGGTGTGCACGAGGCACAACCACCTCCTGAGTATACGAGTCCTCTCCCTTCCAATTCCAATAGTCCAAGAGGAAGCAGCGATAGCGAGCGAACACCCATGCTACGAAGGAAAAGCACGCCGCCTCCAATCCCAAGCTACAACGACGCAGTAGCAGGGGACCAGGCGCGGGAACGAAGCGGCAGCCATAGGGAGCGGAGTGATAGCTATAGAGCACGAGAGGCGGGGTCGAGATCATGACAGGAGAGAGATGATACCAGAGTATTGCGTTGAGTTGCAGCGCACGCTCGCTTAAGATTATAAGATATGGATGACATGGCTTGGCTTGAACGGTGTTGGGGGCTCGGGTGGATATCTTGCTTGCTGGCAATTAGCGTGGGGCAGGTGCTTTGATCTGTTTGGCTGTCCGTCCAGCAGCGAAGAATCGGATCGGCGTAAGGAGTTTTCTATTTGCGGGTTGCATACATGCATGGGTCTGCGATCCGATTTTGCTTGCTGCTTTGCGGACCTGGCTGGCTGCGCTGGATGAATATGCAAGCACCTTGGAAGCATGGGTGTTTGGTGGATGATGGGTGACGATGTAGTATACATAGCGTGGAACACAGAGACGAGAGACAAGACAATGATATTGTGTTCCCTTTGTAGATGCTCTTGCATCCTGTCCCGAGTGGTAGGTAATGGAAAAGCTTGAGAATAGAGAATACAACATGAGGTTTCGAATGATTTCTTTCACGTTGAGTCTACACCCGTTCAAGAATTTCATCAACTTTAAAGTGGTGACGTTACACAGTCTTCATTGAAAGATCATGTTTATTCGCTATGGTATGTACTACTCTATAACGCTGGCACCGCTTGCCCTTGGTACAACGATAACATTGCAACAGGGTATCAGTATGATCTGCACTTCTAACATCATCTCACATCCCAACAGGGCTGGCCTTCGTCTTGAGAGAGTTGGAGCTTCCAACACCCTAGTCGCAGTGCCTCCAAAACTCCGAATGTGGATCACCACCAGTCGGACCCCTTCCAACATGGAAAAAACGCCGCGTTATGTATTCCCCACTAGGGTCTGGAAGAGGTTGCAATGTCGTCTCTACACATAGTAAACTTCTAGCCCAGACTGCATGCCGTTTCCACGCAGCTGCCTTGCTACGAACGTTCTGAATCTCTCGAATGTCTTCCATCGTCGGCGACCGTTTTCCATCCACGGATCTCGCAATGTTGTTATAATCTAGACGCTCGTTTGCAGCCCATCTTGGAAGCCAAAAACGATAATGCTCTGAGGCGAGCATCTTGTGTGCGCGACAGAGTAGTTTTCTTTTTGCTTCTGCGTCAGCAAGGATTTCTGCTTCCATTTCTTCCATGCCTCGTTTGCGGACATGGGCTGGCAACTCTTCCTGCTCAGCTGCTATTGAACGTGAATGGGAGTTCGCCGGTTCCGCAGCTGTTGCCTGTTCGTACGTCGAGTCAGTTATCGAAGATCCGATTAAGCTATTTACATGAACTGCAACGAGTCCTAGACCCGGTATTTCAGGAGCTGACGGAGTATGCTCCTTGCGTGGTACAGTCGCTTCTAAGGCACTCGAATTTGCTGTCAACAAAGTCTGACTGAGAGCGGACTGCTGGCCGACATGTCGAAATATTTCGGACGAATTCCTGATTTCAGAGTTTTGTGTAGTAAGGTACAGTGTCTTGCTAGGGGCATTCTCTGAGATGTCGAGTTCCATGGAGAGAGCTAAGTCCGCGGTTTCATCGACGCTTCCGTTCATGGTTCGCAAATACACCTCACTTGAGAGGAGAGGTGATTCTGTTTGAGCAAGCATCAGGTAAGTGCTGTTTGACAAGTCTCCTTCACAATCGCCCATCAGTGCCTCTGGGAGCTCATTGACCATGCCATCGGTGTTGCTGTTATTCATGAACGAGAAATGGAGGTCTATGCGAGGGAGTCTTTGTGTTGGAGGTGGAATGATTTCGGAAGGTTCTGGGTCGGGGTACAGAAATTCGTCGTCCGTCTCTTCATCGCTGTCACCGTCCTCTCCTTGTACATTTTCTGTCATTTCTGACAAGTCCATTATTTCCGCTGTATCATGGACGGACTCGAAGTATCCAATGTGGCTCTGCGCGTCCATAGACCGCTGACTGGAATATTCTGCTGGCATGTTGTGTCCTGGCTGTGTATTCGCTTCATCAGCCATGGAAATATCATTTTCAGAGTCGAATATCGTGGCATCAGATGTATCTGATGTGGCTGCGGAGTCGGCATCGGTCTCAATAGTCTCGTCGGACTCTTCCGTAAAAGTCTCGAATGGATAAACAGGTTGAGGCACTACTATCCTCCTGTTCAAACGCCTCAAGTGTATGCGTAATTCGTTCCGATAATGCGCCAGAGCTCGAGCAGCCTGCGGTTGCAATGAAGGCGAAGCTGCTTGATCCATGATGAGTAGCGTAGATCTAGTTGGACGAATGTTCTTGTATGGCTTGAGCTTGTTATTTGTTGCCAGTAGCCGTTTCCTAGGGGATTTGATGTGTAGGGATAGTAATGGTCGCAAAGGGTATTCAACGAGTGTTATGGAACGATCGTATTTTATGAGGATACGAAATAAGTAGTATGCAGAGTCGTTTTGCCATTGTCATCAGTGTTCGTTGGAGAGAGATGATGTCAATGGGTTCCAGATGCGTTCTTTCCCCTCCGCCCTCACTCTTGGTAGCGATTTCCTAGTTGTTGACAACCTTTCCGAAACGAGAGAAGTCACCAACCATACGGTACTTGGCTCATTCTTCTGGAAAGTGAGCGTCACGGACACGACCCAGACAAGCGATAGTTTTCCGTGGCCAGAGGAGCAACTGGACTTCTGCTTCCCGGGGCAGTGTCTGCGTGCTTTTATCATCCATGTAGACCTACTCCTCTTAGTGAATTTTTTTTTTTTACGAGCCTTGATACATGGAGTTTTGTGATCGTTCTCGAAGTCATGGTGAAACTATGATACGTTATTTGTGCAAGCTTTGGAGAAAGCATCGCTATAATATCACTGCACAGGAGACGTCAAATTTTTGGGAAAGCAGATGTAAGATTAATATTGATTTTATCAGGCAAATCAGGGATGCAATTCTAAGAGATGCTTGCAAGAGGAGTAGGTAATGTCGCACTCCATGACAGCGCAGCGGCCCGTCTTGACACCTCATGCCCGGTGTGCTTTTTATCGCTGGCACGAAGGCCCTTGAAACATCTAATGCTCCTAGTGGAAGCATAAAGCGGCTCCGGCTTTGACCGCCGCAATCAAAATTGAAAACCTAGATACCCAAAAAAGAGTGGTAGGAATCGAGGATGTTATGCAGCTTTACCATGATATTCTTACTTTTCAAGGTGTTAAAGAAAGTATGATTTGAAAGTACGAGAACACACGCTTCCCCCCAGGAAATCGAAATGAAATGCCCCGTTCTCTGCATAGGCCTGAGTGGGATATGTGACGTGCCAGACTTGCGAGGCTGCCCGTGATGGAAGAAGTCACAGAGATACCTAACCTTTGAATCCAGAGCTCCGCTTTTGGCCAATGCTTTGCACGGGAGTCAGCAGATGTTCAAGCTCCAACGAGATCGGTAGAATTGAGAAATGTGTAAGCAGTGGTCAGAAGGTCTCCTAGGTTATGTCCACATATGTATTCGGAACAGGTCTGTAAAATACGATATTCCTCATCATCTGCTGTTCTGAGGTTGTGAAGTGAGAGAAATTTTTGTACATACCACAAACGACTGTTTTCACCAGAAAAGGAGAAGAAAGGTGGATCTCTAAGCTTCAATGCGTCATTGCTATCGACGGGCGATCATTGAACGTCGGAGGCATACATTGAAAATAGTATAGATCTTGCCGCTGTCCAGTTGACCAGAACTGAAGTGTTAATGCAAGGAAACAGCCTCGATCTCTGTTTGAGCCAAGTCGAGACATTCTACCCAAGTACCCAACCCATTTCATTTCACAATGAGAGAAGTGAACGCCTGTCCGCACTGGACATTCTCCCACGAGATAATGGCCATAAACATCAATGTAGTTGACCTTAATGAATGGAAGGTAAGGCGAGGTTGAGAAGCAATGATTGTGCTTGAAGTTAAAAACATTAGAAAGATGTTGGGAAAGAGAAGGAGGCAAGGCAAGACGAAGACTCTGATTGTGGGTCCGCCCTAGTCAGCCGCGCTAAATTTAAGCGCTCTCCAGTGATCTCTCCACCCTTGTCAACACTACATAGAAGCTCCGTACAAACGCGCTCAACTTTCTTCAATCCCCTCCTCCACAACGTCAACCCGCCTTCGTTCTTGCTACCTGGAACGCCATCACGATGGCGGCTTCAGGTGCGGGGCAGCAGACTGGCGTGACCGGGCCCCTTTCCCTAGCTCTCCCCACAGATGCTGAGCGCCAGGCAACAGAAGCACTGGTCGACGAGCTGAAGCGGCAGAACAACTATGAAAGTGCCACAGAAACGAGCAAGAGGTATACTTCCAGCCATTGCCCCCTGGTTCTTTCTACCTTTCGGTCGAGGGCCATTACTGTTGGGCAGTGCGCTGATTCTCAATTTCTTTCAGATCCGCCGTCCTCAACTCCCTCCAACAGATCACAGAAGAGTTCGTCAGACACGTTGGCAAGGCGCAGGGTCTGTCCGATAATATTGTCAAGAGCCTTGGTGGGAAGATTGTGACCTTTGGAAGCTATAAGCTAGGCGTTATCGGACCCGGCTCAGATATTGACACCCTGGTCGTCTGTCCGTCAAACATAACCATCGAGGATTTCTTTTCCACGTTTCCCGAGATACTGCAAAAAATGGCACCTCCAGGCTCGATCGCCGAACTCACTCTCAAGCCAGACGCCTTTGCGCCTATTATAACTCTGAAGTATAATGGAGTCGATCTCGACTTACTCTTCGGCCGTATTGCTATACACAACCAAATCAAGAAAGATCTAGTGATGACGACTCCGGATCTTTTACGAGGCTTAACAGATCAGGAGGTTCGGCAATTGAATGGCGTTCGGGTCGCAGAAGAAATGCTCAGTTTGGTTCCCGAGCAAGGTGTCTTCAGAGCAGCACTTCGTGCTATCAAATTGTGGAGTTCACGCCGAGGCATTGCCGGAAATATCTACGGATTTCCTGGTGGCGTGGTGTGGGCTATTTTGGTGGCTCGAGTCTGCCAATTCTACCCCAAAGCTGTTGCGTCAACCATCGTAGTAAAGTTCTTCCAAATCATGAAAATTTGGCAATGGCCTATGCCGGTGATGCTGAAGCCCATCGATTATGCTACTAGGATCGGCAATCTGAAGGTCTGGAACCCCAAGGTACGTCTTCACAACCTTAATGTGAACGTAATTAACTGAGATGCAAGATATACCCTGGTGACAGAAATCATATCATGCCGATCATCACTCCCGCCTATCCTTCCATGTGTGCAACTCATAATGTGATGAGATCTACAAAAGAAGTCATATACAAGGAGGTTGAGCGAGGTGGAAATATCGCGGAGCAGATCATAGCAGGAAAGGCTCAGTGGAAAGATTTGTTCACGAAACACACTTTCTTTACTGCCGACTACAAATACTACCTCTCTGTTATCACGGCTAGCACTTCCGAAGAAGCACAGCTCCCATGGTCTGGTTATATCGAGTCAAGAGTTCGACACCTAGTTAAGCTGCTTGAGGACCATCCATCAATTGCGTTGGCGCATCCGTTCAACAAAGGATTTGCACGAGTCCACAGGTGCCACAACGAAGCAGAAGTCGAGAAAGCCAAGGGCGGAAGCCTCGAGCATCAAGCGAAGGACATTGCGACAGCCACCACAGGCCATGGCCTTGCTGCAGTTGTAGCCTCATCTAAATCTGATTTGGGTAACATAGAGCAGAAAGCGAATTCTGACAGTACCATTACGATGGTTTACACCACAACTCACTACATCGGTCTAGAATTGTTCCCAGGTATGTTTCTAGTTCGCCTGCAGCTCAAAGTTCTACTTACCTGGCATTGCTGCTCGTTAAGAAAACAAATCCATGCCTCCATGGTCTTCATGTGCCGCCCATCTGCTGATCTGTTTAGGTGTTAAATCTCTCGACCTTGAATTGCTAGTCCAAAGATTCAGAAACGAGCAGTGCTACATCTGGGACAAGTATGACCAACAAGCTAACGCTATTACCATCATACACACTCGAAAGTAAGTGAAGAACAAGTTATCATCTGCAGTGGTGTTCCCGCTCACTGAAAGTCGAACTAGTTCGGACTTGCCCGACGACCTGTTTGAAGACGGCGAAGTAAAGCCATCCCGCAAAGCCAAGAAGAAACCCACAAACGGGGCTGCTAAGAAACGTTCTGCTACAGAAGTATGTAATTTGCCGTGTCGTGAACGAGCATTTATCTTCGGATATAGGACCTTCTAAGCTCAACAAGTGCTGTTCATCTTTATCGGCCTATAATACTGACTTGAACAGGACTCGAATCAAGCACCGGCGAAGAGGCAGCAGACCTCTGTGGTTACTGCTGGATGATTCTGTGCGAAGCCATCCAGCCTTCCTTCTTCCCTTCTCGCGTTGAGCGGCATCTAACGACAGGGTTTCAGCGTTCTTCGCTCACGAAACACTCATCGAACGCCATCGAACCGACTGCTAACAAAGCATCTCCCGCCTTCACAGACGACCTTGTCGAATCGTAATAATACTAACAGAAACAGCACAAAATCAAAACTTGGCTAAGTGACATTTCAGCCTCCCCAACCACCATTTTCATGCACGGATTCTCGTGACAGAAAGAATCTGATATACAGGCGTGGGCTACGATCCCGCAGGGCATTGAGGTCAGTTTCATAAGCATGGCGTTCATAGAGAGCTTGAGTGGGCATCACAAACACAGTTGCGAATGGCGAACGGGAGTTCTTAGAAGGGCACAAGCCCGTGTATCTAGCGAATACAATTCCGTTTCGAGGCCACGGCCTCAAACAATTCGCAGTCCTTTCCGAACCCCACCTTGACTGTGATAGAACAGATGGTCAGACGACAAACCTGTTGCCAAAAGTTTCTGGTGACCATGCAAAGTGACAGTGGCTAGGGATACAGTTTTTAATCTTAAAGAAGAGCAGGCAGAGTAAGTTGAAATGTAGCTTTTAGAGGCAGATATTCTATCAAAAATCATTGCAAGTTGTAAAGCCCTGGTTTATTCTTCCTGCGACATTTGCATAGTACCTAGCCTTACGTCACTGATTGTTGTCAAATAAGCGAGGCGTTCGAGGGGAGAGTGTTCAGAACAAATTCCTTGGCAGTCACCTGTAGCTGAAGCTGGGGCTTCTTTTGCTCCCCAAATGCAATCGCACGGTAGAATTCCTAATTAAACTCGTTCTCACTTCTACGACCACAAGATCTGACACCTGGCTCCATGCGTTGTACCAACTGCAAGCGCTGACCTCCAGTTCCAGCCTTCCCGCAGCCACAAACCCCTTCATCCTGCAGCCTCACATCACCGAAAGTGGCTCCTCCGCCTCTACGTCCAAGAGGCCAACCTCACCATCGCCAGAGTCTACTCCGATATCTTTTCCCTAATACTCGTCAGCGCGCACGCGAAAGGCTCACGAGCTTTCGGTACGATACATTACCTAAGTACAAGCTTCGAGCACAGTCCCGAATCTACAACTACATCGTACACCGTCATAATAGGCATCAAGAGAGGAAGGCATCAGGGAGCCGTATTGTAGATATTGTTCGAAAGCGCGGTCGCAGAATCTTTGGTGGCCAGATCAAAAACAATGAGCCTACATTATCCAGAGAGGTGACCATGTCTGGTTCTTTGAGCGGCTTTGGAGGTGAGGGCCGAGAACGAGGAGCTCGTCGAAAGAAGCTTGCAGGATATCTACAAGCCGCAAAAGAAATCGGACAGTCCTATCAGCAGTCATACCAGGAGAAATGGGGTTCGAACAATGGCGATTTCGACGACGATGCCGCCAGTATTCCTGGGGCCTTCCCAGATGCTGCTATTGTATCCCATGGCGACGAGCAGCTTATTCTCTTCCCATCCTACGCGAAACGGCACAACAAGGAAGCTCCGAATCCTGAGGCTCAAATGGCCGCGAGTGACAATGAAGATGCGCCTCAGGATGCTGAGTATTGGGCAAGGGAGTGGCAGAAATTCGAGGATGACCGGGCTATCGTCGATATAGATGTTCGAGGCTGGCTCTACTCTCCACACCGAGGTCCAATGACAAGGAAAAACAGGCTTCTGATAGGGCTTGCTCGACAATTGAGTGGAATACCTGCACCCAAGCCTCCAAGCAGAGCTCAAAGTCCAGATTCAGCTACATCTCTACGGGCACGGCATAAAGAACACGAGGCTCGCCGAGAGGAGGAGAGCATTGCACAGGAAGCAGAACAGATTTTGAGGAAAGGTCAGGGAGAACAACAGGTAGCTGCTGAGGGCGGTTATAGCGAGAGACCACTGTACGATTCAGATTCCGAGAGTATCTACGGAGAGAGGGGACGATCTGGATCGCACACGCCGTCACGAATGGATGATCTGCCGGGTCCTGGGCACCTGCACAAACGAGCTTCTTGGAATCAGCCAGCTGATATGTCTCCGAAGGAGCTCCTGGCTGCTAACACACATTTGATGGCTCGTCTCCGGCCATTTTTGACCAATCCCTTGGTTTCCTCGCCAGTTACGGTATTTTTTTATGACGAACAGACCTCTGTCTCTCGAACTGTGATGACAAACGAAGCTGGCCATTTTGTCATGCGAGCAGCCCTCGAATTTGTCCCCACTCACGTCAGGGTTCTGGCCTCTGAGCAGCTTTCGGCCACTGAGGAGGTCAAAGTTACCGAGCCCATTGGGGTGAGTGTGATCAGTGATGTTGATGATACCATAAAACACTCTTCGATTGGAAGTGGTGCTCGGGAGATTTTCAGAAACGCATTTATTCGGGATCTTGGGGATCTTACCATTGAGGGTGTCAAAGAATGGTATAACACGATGTATGACATGGGTTGCAGGGTACACTACGTGTCAAATTCGCCATGGCAACTCTTTCCCGTTCTAGCAAGCTACTTTTCGTTAGCAGGCTTACCTCCCGGATCATATCACTTGAAACAGTACAGCGGAATGCTCCAAGGAATTTTTGAGCCTGTAGCGGAAAGGAAGAAAGGGACTCTCGAAAAGATCATGAGAGATTTTCCCAACCGAAAGTTCATACTCATTGGAGATAGTGGGGAGGCAGATCTTGAAGTGTATACTGATGTAGTGCTTGCCAATCCAGGCAAAGTGCTTGCGATTTTCATCCGCGACGTCACAACACCAGAAAGTGCAGGTTATTTCGATTCGGCGATGGGACCTCTCAGTGGTGATCGCCGACGGGACAGGGCACCACCGTCGAGAGCACAGTCTGGTAGTAGTCGGATGACCCAGTTGTCAGAAGCGTCTGACAGACCCGAACGCCGCCCTGTCCTTCCACCGAGAGCAGCTTCTGAAGTCAAGTTGCAGACAAGCGCCGGCCCAACGATGGGCAAATTGATCGATTTCGACGATGAGCCTGAACAAATTGATGTGCATGAATCTCATCGTCGTGTCATGCCCCGATCATCTTCCACGTTTGAAGCACTGGATTCGCCAAGAAGAAGGTCGGCTCCAGATAGCACTGGTGTTAAAATGCCACCTCCCCGCCCATCCAAGCCTTTGGCTCTCAGGGGAAACACAAATCCGGTCTCTACACCTCCTGCTTCAACGAACAAAGGCAGTCCTCCTCCTCCTCCTCAGCCGCGACGATCCAAGCCCTCAGAAAACACTCAATCTCATCCTCTATCACAAGCTCAAAGCGCTGCTGATCTCCAGAGTCCTGATCAAGGTTATGTCTCCAGCGCCCGGCAAAAGGTATCAGCAGCCTACAACTCTCTTCCAGAAGTAAGGTCATACATCCCTGGACGCAATGCTCCACCACAGGGAGCTCAACGCGAAGCGTCCCCTAACAATCCGTTAGCTGAACCGCCACCACCTCCCCTGCCCCGCAGAGCAACTGGTTCGACAGTCAACTCGATCACCAAACGCATGTCCTGGAATAGCACAGACACTTCCGAGGACGAATCCTACCGTCCCCCCTCCAACAGCAACGTTCCCATAAGTAAGAAATTAGACATGTGGAAACGTCGGTGGCACCGCGCAAGAGGAATTCTTGAGGCACAGGGTGTGGTGCTTAGGGCTTGGAGGGTTGGTGGCGACGTGTGTCTTGAGGCAGTGCAATTAGTTGAGAAGACATTGACAGAGATGAACGTGGAAGGCTATGGACATGGCAAGGGGAAGACAGGGATCGGTGGTGGGGAAGCCAAGGTGAAAGATCTGAAGAGGTGATGAAGGATGCCAAGCCAGAGATGGCTTTATGAGACACAAGTGATGTTGATGTAAAATATATCTAGGCCAGCGATGCTCTGAATACAGCGGACAAAAGTCCGCTTTCAAGACTATTTTGATTTGTTCTGGTGTCTTCCTTCCTTGCCTCTTTACACATGCGTTACCTCTGAAAATCCTCAGAGGCAATCGTCATTGTTCCAAGTGGGAAACCATAGAGCGCTTGAATCGATAGAACTGTAGGACATAGAGTGCGATTACCGTGTTTCTTCTTGGACTGGCAGTGCTGGGACCGCACGTTTATGTATTGATGCCCTATCCTTATGAGGCTCCGCAACAGAAATGATCCTCGTCAGGAAATATCATCTTCTCTGATCTCACCTCTTTTAATATGCTGATGATGGCTGCCCTGGAACCTGATCCAGCGTTTCTCATTTTGAACGAACAATGCCTCGTATTCCCCCGACTCCTTGTACCAGTGCCCGCTTTATAGTAGTGAGTGTTCAAAGTGAGGCTCGCTAGTATGTGTAGTTGAAGATGACTTCCAACGTCGCCGTCTTGCTTCACCTTTCAGCAAATCTGACCTGGAGGAGACCAACTACTTCGGGGGTGAAGGTGATGAGAATCTGCCTACTACAACTGGACAGCACACGGGATCGAAACCCAAGAAACCCAAGACATTTCGTACCAAGACCAGTGTTCAAGTAAAACAACTCATGAGATACCTCGACTTGAATGTTCTCCTTGAGCAAGCTCATCACCCGTGACCTCTCGTTGTATATAAGTGTCACTCATAATTATAGCATTTCCATACTTGTTTTCGAAGATATTGGCTTGGACTTCATTCAACCAGTTCAAGCCCGAGAAGCCGTATCGAGAGCTGATCCTTCTTCTAAAACGACCAGAGAACGGTCTATCCGTTCGATATTCATTGGATGATTCGTTGCCGCCTTGAGCTGGAACATGTTCTCTAAAAAGAACAAGAAGGTCTTTCCTCCAGTACCCGGTCGAAAGGAGAATTATCCGGATGCCAACGATATACAGGTGAACGAAGTATTGAGGATATGGAAAAATGCATCAGCTATAGATCATGACAAGAGCATTGTCTATGATGCTGTTCTGAACTACGTCCAGCCGATTTCTGCCGAGGAATGGGTGTTTGGAAGATCTTAGATGTCAATGATGTTCTACACTACTACGCAGATAATTCCAACCCTCTCGCCACCTCCATCACCGCTAGTTTCCTAGTCGCCTTTGTCCTTCTTCTTCTACATGGGGAGGACCGGGAAGAAGCTGCCAATCACTTGCTACCAGCATACGGTTTGGTGAGAGACAAGTGGTCTATCTTCATTTCCTTTCTCAAGTCGCTACAGCAAGAGTCCCCCTCCAGACTTTGGTATATCACGGGCTAGCTGCTTGCCACGAGACTGATTTCAGTCGATAAAAGATACTCGCAGTGATTTCCAAAACCGTTATTAGACGTATCTCTCCAGAAAACCCCAAGCCGCCAAAGACGATGAACAGTCTTTGGTCCACAGCAACGATGCAGATTTGTGGATGTCGGAAGGTATCTCAGATGTCGGGTTCTTTGCCATCGCAGATTATGGTCCACAAGTGCATCGTGGTGTTTAAGGAGGAGAATCCTGTCCTTTATACCGAAGACGAAGGCATTAGCCGTCCATCCATCTCTCCAGATGGGAGACCTCATTGGCACCGATGGATTGATTCGAAACTAACCAAACTTGTACACCCAGCATATCTTTACGTGGGGATTCGGATGTTCGCCTTCACCCTGAACAGGAACTTTGGCTACCACAAGGACATGTTGCAAGTTTAAAGAAAGGATTGAAAGTATGCGAGTTTCTTCAAGATATGTCTGATCTGAAGGGTGTTCGAGAGCGTGGTTTGAACGCCGGTCTCGCTTTGGCTGGTGATGCCGAAGTTCTCAAGCATTGATGAGAGTTTCTCAGGTCAGTTATTACAACAGTTTATTTACTAGGGGTTTTAAATTGGTAATGATACCACTCTTCTCGATCGGCAACAAGGGTTATTCTTTTCTATCGGGGGGTGGGATGAGCAACAACAGCTCCTTTTCAATCGGCAGCAGTGGCATTCTTCTTACTAGGGTTCAAATTAACAACTCTTCTCATTCAAAGTCTTAGATTCGTAATAAAAACATTCCATTTATTCCTTATCTTTATCTTGAAAATAATCAGCGGGTCGCAGACGTACAGACGCCCTGATAATCTCCGCAACCCGGAGCATAGCACTTGATGTGGGCGAGACTCTAATGGATAGATTCCACGTCAAGTCGGACCCACTTCCAAATTTCTCCAGCCTTTAATGTTATGGCAATCATTATGCAAATTATCCTCAGTCCCGCTATGCACACATAATTCGTAATCTACTCTAACTCATGAGAATGATACCCTTCACTCATGGGAGCCCCACTCATATCCACATACTGCCCTCCAGAGCCTGGTATCTGAGGCCCAACTGGTCTTCGATTGATACCTCCTGTACGAACACTCATCTCCTGCACTCCGGGTGGAACATTCCAGCTCCCTCTGTTCGTTCCCCCCAACTCATTATTCTCGTGATGCTCACCCCCGTGTCCCGTCTGCCAGAACTCGGGATCGGTAGGCGATCTCCCAACAGCTGTTCGTTGTGCTTCCAGCTCAGTATAATTACTGGGTGGACTCGGGATCGATGACCTCGATTGTGGTGAGTGCGGATAAGAAGGTGGTGGGCTTTGGGACCCAAGATGTCTGTTGTCGATTTCATCCATCGGCTTCTCCGGGAATACGCCTGTACGCGGTGAAGGAGTTTGCGCGTAAGCAACTGCAGGCTTGGGCGTGCCTCCCATCTCCGGAAGTTGATTCTCGTTTTGACGAGCAGCAGTTGCGGCTGCGTCAGCTCGTTGCTGTCGATTCTGGGCTTCGGCGAAGGCTTTATCTTGTCTCCGTTTCCGTAGGCAGAACCAGGCGAGGAAAGACAGGAGGGCTATCAATGCAATGCCGCCGATTACGCCGCCAACAATAGCACCTATGGGCGTTGAAGACTTGGGGGTGGAGAGACCACTTTGGCTCGCCCCTGGTGGAATTAAGACGGTGACTGTTGCTCCAGTGCTGGATGGTTGTTGGGTAATGTAAACCGTTGTTGCAGAAGCAGAAGGGGTCAGACGAGACGTTCCGCCTCCGGCAAGGACAATGGGAGTTGAAGTCGATGTACTGAGTAGGTCGACAAACAACTTGTAGGGCTCTGTTGAGCAGCCAAAATTCCAGAAGGTGTAGTCGACTCCGAAGACGAAAGCGAAGTAGCCGCAGTAGGGAGCTGTTTCTGGGCTATGATCTGGTTAATGGAAGCAAAGAATCCTTAGGAAAGGACCATACCAGTATATCTGACTGACAGGAGGAGCTCCGGATTGCGGATAATTGAAGCACTCTGCCAGAATCAGCATAATCCTCCTCAAGCAATTCAAATCATACCTGTAACCCAATTATAAGCTACGCTCGTCTGTCCGCACCCCTCATAGTTAAAGCCATTCGCACTCGTGAACAAACAAGTCCCATAATCCCCGCACTCCGGCTGCCCAAAGCCTGGCCGGAATCAGTACGTGGCCTCGTATTTTCTTCTCGCAAACCTACCTCCGGGAATAGTCCATTCGGTGCATACATTAGTCACACCTGTGATATCTTTTCTCTCCAGCCTTCTCTTTGCCAACTCCAAAGACGGCGGCTCAGTTGGGAGAGGGAACGCAAAGATCGGCTCCCCACACCCACCTATGGTTTGCGAGGGTATTGCACCGAGTGCAGCCGCAGCACCTGTCGATATCAGCACTGCAATGGCCGAGTATCTCAATATCAACGCCATAGCGACATTATCACAGAATCGCGCAACAAGAAGAAAGCACACATTTGCCTGGGGACGTCCGTATATATGAGGGACTGGACGGCAAGCCTTGCCCGCAGGTGTTCAGCTCAAGTTGCATTGCGGTGCAACTTCCCCTCCAAAGGAAAACGCCATGCGGATCCCGCAGGGAAAGATAGCACGAGTTGTGAGGCTCTCCGGTTATGATTGGAAGGCGCGAGTGTCGAAGGATCAAGCTTCTTAGCGAGCCTATGGAGAAACAGAGGCTATGGCCTGAGTGGGCAGTTGAAGAGCCTTCCCGTGTAGGGCGGCGGGAAGAGGGACGCCACAATGTTGATTTTGGGGGGCCAAAAGGCTGGGACGAATCGGCATAGGCATAGGCATCGACTGCGACACCTCGACCTGATTGGAATCGTGAGATTTGTCAGGGACTGCATAAAATTCTGGATCAAATAGCACGTTGCTGATCAGATCAAAACTAGGAAGGAAAAAAAAAAAGATTAGTAAAGGGAAAGGATCATGTAGCTCACTGAGACGTATGAGACGTCGCTGAAGCTAGCAGTAGCGCAGAAGAAGCTTCTTATGAAGCTTATTTTCTCTCGGCTCGTTCCGGAATAGATAAACGAGAACCGGAACGAGGGGGCATCTCTACAAGAACCCACCTAGAAACCCACCTACAAGCTAGTCTAAGCTAGTGAGAAAACAAAAAATAAACCTCTTTGCCGCCCCACCTGGATAGGCTGAGATAATTGGTTCGAGCTTTTCGAAGCAGTGGAAAGTGGGACTTTCTTTTCCTCTGACTCGAGGCTCTCATCGGAGTTAGGATGTAAAGGACTGACCTGACTAGGCTGACTTTGAACAACTTTTGGTTGATACCATTTGATGCCACCTTTCTTGCTTGTTAGGAGACTCTTCCATTCGCAGGCCTTTCACATGGACGAGATCAATACGTGACTCGAGATTTGGTATTTAATCTTCTAGATTTAGATCCTATGGTGGCTGTGGAGAATTCCGCTCATGCCTGAAAAAATAGAAAGTATGTGGAGAAGACCCAAAGGTGCCTGTGTCCTTCTTGATCGAACTATAAGATCTCCCAGATTGAGCTCTCCCAAATTTAACCATGTCCGCCCAACCTCCTCCAGGGGTAGTAACGCCAGATGTACTGGCAGTGTCCGTGCTGCTTTCTCGCGATGATGGGGGATCCAATGGATTCTTCCAAACCCCTGTCAACGAATTAGCATCAGATTTCTTTGAGAGAGACAGAGTCGGGAGCGAGCCGGACATTTCCATTTCATGCCGTCAGTAAATACCAAATCGACGATCTCGCAGAGTGGCGGAATATTGACCCCGAACTCTGCGGCGCTATCTTTTTGGAAGGCTTCGTGGCGTTCTTCGATCTTCCAGTACTCTCGGACCATTCGAACCCCCACTTCGCTGTCCCACACTAAGAATCAAATTAGAATCAAGTTTCTTTGAGAAAGAGAGAGCCTGGAGCTGAAGCTTGGAGCTAGCTAATAAGATGGGGAAGCTCAACATAGGTAACAAAGAAATATGTTAATTACTTCCTTCTCGCCGTGGAAAACGAATCAGCAACTGCAATGCCTGGTCTCGGAGCTGGACATCACGGCAACGGCAGCAGGTGTAGTATAAAGGGCCAACGATACCGAGGTCTGTAGAAAAATTGAGAGCTGGTTTCCCTAGCTTAACATCTTGCTCAGCAGAAGAAATAATGGATTTGCATAATGTTACAACAATGCGAAAGTCGTTGGTGAAAGGTTCGAAGGTAGCATGGTCGTTCATTGCCTCGCCGATAGGTCGATTGTCGAGTAGACCCGGTGAGGCTTCGGCCATGATCTTGATGATCACCGAGTGTATCTTGAGAACCGCAGCCCCACGAAGTTCTCTACCGTTCAGGAATCGGGATTTAGCTGCCATGAATCTCTCAAAAGCGGGGTTCCAGGCTTGGAGTTTGCTGTAGTACGTATCAAACATCGCGTAACTCTCGGGGGGTTGTTGACTAATTGGCAGTTCCCCTGTGTTCACCGATGAGAAAAGTTATACACTTCAGAGTGCGATGGAGCTTACCATCACAAAGATAGAACACCCTGAAAAGTCCATCCGCTGCTTGGTTTAGACACGTTCGCGCAGCTTCCAATGTCTGAAATGCTTCAGGTACTTCATCGTCCTTACTTCTGACAAAATTGAGCTGAGCTACAAATTCTCGTCGAATCTCAGTAGTCCTTGTGTCAACGTATAGTATTGATTGGAGACTAAGTCGGTTGAATAGAGGGGCAAGGTTCTCTTCAATCATATCGATTTCGCCTGCAGACTCTGTCCGGGTGTCACGAAGGATCTTTAGCCCACTGTACAGGTGGAGCATCGCGGAGGTGAAGTGGCCTCGCAAACTGTCAAAGCATACAAACAAGATGCAAACCATGAGGGCAGTCAACGGCGCCTGTTTTCCATTCGTAAGCGCCTTTCGAAGGGACGAGAGCGCTTTAGTATATTGTGAGACTGCAAAAGTAGGATTGCATGTGGTACCCTCATCGTAATTCAGCGTCCCATTGACATACTCTTCATGCAAGGCTCCCATTCCGATAATGGCAGATCTGATAGCTCCGTCCGCATTACTTGCTTGCAATATAATCTCCTCCCAGAACGAATCACTGTAAAATCCAGACAATTCCACAGCTGTTCGGGTTACAAAATAGTGGAAGGCTCGCCTCTCCTGGCTGCTCCCTGGTGTATGTGTGGGCATTCGTCGAATAAGTCCCAGGCTTCGCCGATTGTCGAAAGTTATCAGGGCTGCTTCAAGGGCATAGCCATCGCACCTACGTCCCGTACTTGAGCAGCGAAGACAGTTAGGCTTCGTCTCATCGCACTTGACCCTGCGAATTCTTGGTGTGAATTAGCATTGGCTACCCTTTCTGCATGGCCAGAGCGGGGAAATAAACTAACTTGCAGGTTCGACACCCCGTTTTGGTCTTTGGACCGCATTTTCTTTTCTTCGAAGTTTCATTCACGGCCATGGTTCTGGGAGCGCTCGTTATCAGGGAGGCATATCGTTTGCATTGAAACGTGCTCAGATATTGGGGAGCGGAGAAGATTTGATGCAAAGAAAGATAAGAGAGTGAAGCATTTTGGGCGCGGGTTCAATGATGACAGAGGTTGCGGCGTAGCTTGCAAGTCAGCTACAGGGCTCCGTGCTGATCGCCAAGTCGCGGGAGGGCTGCGTACTGAGATGAGCCACCACCAGGCTGACACGAAAAGGAAAGATATGAGTGGACGATGAATGTCCACTCGCGAAATAATCGCTTCCCAACTGTACGAACTGACCAACCACGGCAAGAGACCCGTACTACATAAGCAGCACCGCTTTGAGCCAGGGCTGCTACTCCAAATAAGAACCACTGTGCCAAAGTTGATGGCTGCTAACACGTCAGGTACAAAATCTCCGAGAGGTTCTACTGTTGCCTTGCGAGATGACATCGCCTGTTGGAAAACCTTAATTTGACGAAAAGTTCCAGTCAGATATGATCAATCCTCATTATCTTCTATGAATGTCTCAACCCATCAGACACAACGCCTCACGAGATGGATTACTCCCTAATATCTACATGGAAACAATACTTCGTACAACATAGCCCAATCCACACATTTGTCTCATGAACGTCTCTGGTCATACAGCGTTACCACAGTCAAGTAACGTCACGGCTTTCAGGTGCGAGTTGCCTCCAACGCAGCATTCAATGGGACGACTCGCAGGCTTCTTCCTCTCTGCACAACATTGCCTGTTGGCTTCCTCTCGGCTGGCGCTTTACGGAAGACAGCCCTCATATCCTTCGGCATGCCTTCCAACACAATTGTCGAAACGGGCACAAACGGGCGATCCTCCATTCCCGCGGCCAGTATGGCATACTCCTGAGCGAACATAAGGGAGTGCTGGAAAGAGGAGAACTGTGATTGCGCCATCGAGCCCACAAGAATATAAATTTCGAAGAATGCATCGAGGATGTAGATACTTTCAGGCTCTACGTCATATATGCAGAATGGACTGATTTCCGTGATCTGAGAACCTGTCAGCGTCGTCATTTTTGGCACCAAGAGATCAACAACTTACTTGCTCCTTGACAGCTGAGTGCGCGCGGAAGAGCCTTGTTGAATATTTGGTGTAATTTGGCTTCAACTTCCAATGGTCTGCAGACTTGGGAATCGAAGTGTCGTGTGACTTGCCAACGAATATCTGTAGGAAAGACTGGGGTTCTTTGCCATCCTCGATCTCTTCAATTTCTCCTGTAAGGCCGAAATCCATCCCAATTAGCCTAGCACAGCTGAGCTCCTCGATGCCACTTCCTTTGCCCTTCCACAAATACGATTTGCCCGACTGCGTGGATATGAGGTATGGAAAGCCAGAGCACAAGCTGCTAGGCAGAAAATCAACTTCATCGAAGACGATCTGCCCGAGGTGCTTTCGACAGCATAAGATATGAGGCGCAAGAGAATCGTATCTATTTGCGGAACCTCTTCGGATGATGATGATGCCTCCTAATGCATGAAAGAATTCGGGTGTTTCCTTCCCTTGACGTATTGTAATGAGCTTCGCGCCTGCACTTCGGGCCTCCTTTTGAGCATGTACTTCAGCCTCGTCCACGGTTCGTTTTAAGACTTCGTCCCCAAACCAATAATAGATCTCGGTAACCTTCTTACCAGCCGCGTTACCAAAAGTGTGAAAACAAAGGTAGAGATTTCCTTCGAACAAGATTCGCTCTTGGTGACTTGGAACCTGTTGCTTTTTACCGTCAGGGGAAAGTTGATACAGCGTTGATCTCAATGTCTTGATATTTGCTCCTTGATCGGGACGACTTGTCAGCACTGCCGCAGTATCAATCTTGTATTGCGTCGAAGATCTATCGGCCCCAAAAAAACCACTGAGTAGCTTTGATGCTTCTGAGCTCTGCCGCACAGGGGTCTCGTTCGACTTGGTCGGTACAATGGATGGCATTAGACCCGCACTAAGAGGCGGTGACAAAGGGGCTTTAGTTGGAGGGGTTGGAAGTGGTCGAGCTGCTGGTGTACCTGTTACACTTTGAAGACCAAGGCCTACAGACAACCCTTTGATGGGACTTGGCGATCGTAACCCAGCATCGATCATCGCAGTTCTCTCATCATCATGCGTTGGAAGCTTGATTGGCGATCTGGCACGCGGTTGATTTCCAGTTGACTTTGTAGGAGAAGGTCGATCCCATAACGCTGCAGCGTTTTTGACTGATACGGGAGACCCCTTGTTGGTCGACTGGCTCGATTCGAGGTCAATGGTGGAGCTGACTGGCCCAGTGCCAGACCGCTCAAGCCCGTCTGCCTTCTCGAATGTCATGGGAGGCGGTCGATCCCTTGAGGCTTCTGTCGATTGCACAGCCGGAGGACCTAGCTTTTCATTGGATGAAAGGGAAGGTGGTTTGATCGTGGTGCTAGGCTTTGGTTTTGGGAGCGAAGTAGCCTTTGCATCCGACTTTGCCTCCGGCAGCTTCACAGGCGTGTCGCGGAAGGTAGATTTTCCTGGGGATAGAGGCTTAGATGATTCCGATATCGAGTCTGTCTTCTTATTTAGATCTGGTGTCTCTTGCAGGAATTGTGAACGTCTTTTCATGTCAAGTTTGCGAGGTGATACAGGTTGTGATATGGAATCCTCGGTATCCGCTTGTTGCTTTGTTGGCACGGTTTCGCTCCTATTCATAGATATCTGGGCGTCAATTCGTGGTGGTTTGGGAACAGCATCTTCACTAGCCATCAAAGCTGGTGTCATCTCCTTAGATGAAGCGGTTGATGTGGGCACACTAGATGGAGCCTTTCGTCGAGGACCTCTGGCACGACCCTTGGTCATATGCGTTAGCTGCGGACCTGTGTCTGGAGCGTCTGTATTTGATGTTGAAGTGCTCATGCTGGCTGTACGTTGAGAAGGACTTGACGACCTGGAGGCATCGCCAGCCATTGAAGGTGGACCTCTTGCCAGTAATCCTGCGAGAGCAGGATTCAAGCGACCTGCGAGCTTTCCTCCTAGTGGCTCTCTAGATTGAAATCGATTCGATGCACTTGACTCGTTCAAGAGCATAGATGTCCTCGGTTCCTCGGTCTTCTCTTTCATAATCGAATCAGAGACGGCGGAGTCTGTTTCAGCTGCAACAGATCCAGATCTTCCAAGGGCTCTTCTTTTAGCCAATGCCTCGGGAATGTTAGCATCCTGGCTAGCAGAGCTTCCAGACCGCGTAACGCCCTTGCCTTCGAGTTGTGCCTTTTTGAAGTCTTCTTTCTTCTTCAAGATTGCCTCTTTGAATTCATCCTTACGTTCGGTTTTCTTGGGACCTCCGGTTATGTTCAAAGCAGCCTTGCCACGAGTGATGTTGTTCTTTAGTTCGTCAGGAGCGACATAATTCTGTGTTTTGGTTCGTTTCAGCTGGCCAAAGACATTCTTAAATTCGGGCTCATTCAATGTGCTGTCCGAGGGGGCCGGGCGTGGTTTGAGGTTTGCACGAAAGTCTTTTTTCGGAGGAGTGTCAGGTTTGACTTTGCCGCTGGTGGGTAAAGCATTTGAGATTGGAGATGTTGTTATAGGTCTAGTGTTGTCGATGTCGTTTGACTTTGTGGACCCTTTGCTGTCTTGAGAGGCAGTGCTTTCAACGCGATTTCTCGTACTTGACCCAGAAGAAAACCCGGTAGGCAGTCCGCCTATGCTCAGAGGCTTGGCAAGTCCACCTGGGGGTGGTGATCTCATCAAGCCTCCAATGTTCACTTCGTGCTTTGGTCCACTTGGTGTCGAGCTGCGAGGAAGGTCAGGACTGGCCTTTTGTTTTGCCTTGTTGATCTCTGACATCCAAACAGGCTGCTGAGGTAGTGGCGCGGTTTTAGGTTTAGGCTTGGGAGACTCGGGCTTGTTCAACGCGCTTTCAAGCCAACTGGACTTTGTTGGGCTCCATCTCCTCGGGTCCATGGTCTTCGACGGGCTGGTAGGGGGTGTTCTCTCGGCCTGTGTTGGCGTATTGACAGAGGCATCTCCCTGGTCCATTTTTACCCCTGTAGGAGTTTGCGTTCGTGCAGCTGGAAGTGCAGGTTTTGCAAATACGTCACCTGCGGTTGACGTAGTCGTGCTACTCCTTACAGAGCTGGAAGTACCAGGGCGCTCTTGGATGATGGTAGTATTGCTGTGGCTCGATGCTGGCCTCGAAGTAGGGTGCGGCGAATTGTCTCGGCTCAAACTGGTCGGTCTAGAGCCAGTGGTTGCTGTAACAGCTCCAGGGGACATAATGTTGTTATGATCTTGGTTACTTCGATTGCTAGCAACCGAATCGCCTCTATTAAGGCCTGTTGGCGATTGTACACTCCACCTCTTTACGCTGTCCGATCTCTTCATGATGGCACTCTGAACAAATCCCCCCATGCCCTTCGTGGGGGACGATGGTCGGTCGAGTCGTTCTGGGGAGATTCGACCTTGTGATGGTGACATGGCCAAGGCACGACCTTCAGAATGGGGGTCTTCAGGTGGATCGAGCTTGTGAGCTGGAGTCAAGACAAGTGGAGAGCTTATACTACCAGATATTCGAGAGTTTGCTTGGTAAGATACTCTTGAGCCACCTCCATATGCCGCATTGCTTCTTAAGGGAGAAGAAGAACGATCCGTTGGCTCGTCGATGGTGCTCTCAGGTTCTGAAGGCTCTCTGCCCATTCCTGGCATTTGTACCCGTGAGGAAATGGATCCATGATCCGATCTTTCCTCGTCCTCCACTTGATTGCGTCTGTACGCTTTCGAATTCAATCCCCTGTCCGCCGTCTGTCGGAACCACGCAGGATCTTTAGAGGCTAAAGACTGCGCGATCTCTTCACGAGAAAGAGTTGGCTCTGCTGTAGACGTCGGTTCAGGAGTCGCTCTGGGCGATCGCGCGGCGTTCTCAGCAGCTACCATTGAGAGTGGCCTGCTGCGTGGGCGCTCTGGTGACTGGGAATTCGGGCGGCGCTGCCAGGACAGCGGCGAATTTCTCGATGGCATAGCATTTGATGGAGATGCTTTCACCGAAATATTCCTGATGAGATCAGACTCCGAGATGACGTGTTCTCCGTCAAAGGGCGCAGTGTTCTCCTTCGCCGAGGAATTGTAGGTGCCCGTCAATCGCTCCATCGCGTCGTCGACTGCTGCGTCGCGTCGAGGCTCGGAAGCGGAATCGGGATTGAACTTGGGGGAGGGAGGCTGTGAGAGGCCACTGGCCTGCGCTGCTGAGATCCGTGATGCAGTAGGAGTATTCGCAGGAGAAGATTTCGTTGGGGAAATAGATCTAGCACGCTCTGAATAGTGGAGGTCAGCCAGGGAAAGAAAGGTAAGTTGAGCTGTCATGCCGGGATCTGAATGCAGAGAGGAGGATCTGGGATTGGCCTACCAGCGCGACGTGCCTGTCGCTCTTTTCTTCCTTGCAAGATCTCTTCCTCAAGCTTTTTGTTCCGCTCCTCGTCTTCTTGGTCTCGCCTATCACCTAATTCCTTGATGCGCTGCAGAAAATCGTTGACATCCTCGGAGCCGGTGTCTGTTGCTGTTGGGAGAGACATGTTGACAGAATTGATCCCCAGGTACTCAAACCATTACCATGCACGAGCCCAGAAGTTACGAATACATGGCCGCCCAGCGGGGTATGAAGTTAGTTGAAATGGAGGAATTATCTACGAGAGCACGGATATTATGCAGGTGGATCCAGAAGCTTTTTCGCTTCTGTCTTGGAAGGTTTGGACCTCTTCTGCGACCACCTGCAAGCCATGTTTATATAAAGTAATAATAATCAGGTCGTGCTCTCGCTGCTTCAAAGACCGAGAACTGCCAGCATTATTCTTTCACCCAAGGATTCTTACCTCGCTGATGAATGCTCTTCAGCACATCGTTGTTTGCTCCTGGGCACTTGTCGAAGAACGCGCTTCCCTGCAAGCCCCCCTTCCCAGCCATTACGTAGAAAGTCAAAACACGGGCGTGGCAACAATACGAGTACTCTAGTACAGAAACAACCGTGCCTTGGCATCTTGCACAACCCACTCAAGGCCCTCTTGAAGATTTGCACCTGTAATAGCACTGCATCGTATAATGTGCCACTTGTGTGTCTTGATAGCATCCAACTGAAGCCCCTGCATTCGGTTAGTCCAGCCGCAGAGCAACATCAATGGGACCAGACCTCTTGAATTTCTGCTTCATCCATGCATCCATTAACGTCTGTCTTGTTGGCAAACACCAACAAACTTGCTCCGGAAAGTCTCTAGCATTCAAGTCAGCCATGAGTCAATGTTCAAGTGGTTGAAGGTCGCACCTCTTCCTGCAAGAGTCCATGAAGCTCCTCTCGACAGTCATCGACTCGTAATCGATCAGTGGCATCCACTACCCAGATCAAAGCATCAGTCTTCTCAAAATAATTCCTCCAGTAAGATCTGAGCGTCTTCTGGCCACCAACATCCCCTGAAATGGTTAGCAATGACACTGCTCGAGCAGCTGCTGGCCATACAGATGTTCAATTTGTATCGTTAAAGAAGTCAGTACGATGCAATGGCAATAAGCCAAGCACTTACCCGCCATAATCAATAGTCTTAATGATGAAGCCAAGCGTTGGGCTGACAGTATTGACGTCTTCATCCATGATCTTCTTGACTATAGTGGTCTTTCCAGCATTGTCGAGCCCACTGATCGAGCCAGATCAGCAGATTTCTACTGTTCTATGGAGAAACTCACAGCATCAGAATCCTCATCTCCTTGTCCTTCAACCTTGCTTTCCTTAAAATTGACAGCATTTTAGAATGTGTCTGCAAGTTGCGGTGAGCTTGTTTGGTGTTGGAAAACCACAACTCTCAAATTTGAAAGTCACAGCCAGGTGATTTTAATATCACGTGACTGCAACACCACTCCAGTCAAAAGATAGGTACTTGATTACCCCTTTTTCTGCAGTGTAAAATGATCGAAGAGCACAAAGCTGACTTCATCTCTCGAGCCTTCAAAATTATTTCTCCAATTCTTCCAGTGTCGTTCTGCCATCTCACAACCAGTGTAAGTCTGGGCTACTTTGATTTTACCTTCGTCTACTTGCACAGTCGCCTCCCATTTGGCCAAGAAATCGAACGGGCCTTCCTCTGTTTATAATACACTGAAACATCTCGAGTCCTCAATATCCGTCCCTTTACAACCTCTTCACGTCGTCCTACAATTATTTTGCGCAAAGCCTTCCGCCACGCGGATCAACCCGACTTCACTATTTCTTGACACCACCTTCTCGCCTCTTTAACGATACAAGTATCACTAGCAATACTAGAAGCTGATTGGCTCTTGGCGTGAGGAGCTTTGACCCTTTCGGCTCACAATATTCGAGTCCAAAGGTGAGTTTACTTGACATGATCTCCTCTTCCTCCATCCTCGCCTGCAACCTCATCCTGTCACCTTACTACTTACCCTTCTTGTCACAACCTCCACACTCTTCAATCTGTGGTTCGGTTTTCAATCGCTTTGATCACCCGTTCCCTTACTTCCTCGTGTTGGTGAAACTGAAAGGCGCTATGTCAGCACAGCGGTTCACCTCTGCTGGTGGACCACCGCCATCTAAGGAGAAATACATCCCATTGAGAGACCGAATCCAGAACAATACTGTTCCCTTGTATGATTAAACAATCCCATCTATGCTGTACAGAAGCTGACAAGTCGAAGGTACGACCAACCAGAAGCACAGGCATACTTGATGACCGTTGAGAACATGGTCGAGAGGTCCACCGGCACCTTACAAGATTCGATCTGGGCACCCCATAATCGAGTTAAACAACCGCCTCAACAGCATTCTAGTGCATCGCAAGCCCGTCAACCTGTAAGACAACCATCTGGCCCTACTCAACTCCAGAAGCCTCAACAGCCATCTGGTCCTGTTGCAATTAGCCAACGGCTTCCACAACCATCTGTTCCTGCCGAGATGATGTCACCAGCAGCTCAACTAAAAGAAACCGATTCGGCGCCTTGGGGCAATAGCACTTGGGGTATGGATGCTCAACAACCCTCGAGTGTTGGACAAGGCCAAACGAGTTGGGAAAGTCAGCCTGCTCAAATAGGCAAGTCACCTTCAGAACGGCATCAATATGGCATCTGCTAACACTCAAGCAGTAAATTCATCTGGTGAAACCGCCGCGCCAAGCTGGGCAGTTCAACCACCGCACACTGGTAGTTCACTTTCAGACAGATATTATCTTCCCCTCCACACTAGCTAACAGTATCATAGCGAACCCAGAGCCTGAGGGAATGGCCTTACTGGCTGTCATTGCTGGTCAGCAGACCTCATCAGTTGCCTCGAACCATTTCTGCACCGCCCCTCGACAAACTTATGTCCCCTCGCATCTTCAAGGAATCGATCCTGACAGCGAGCAAGCACCGATTGTTGCCCCAGAATCCTTCGCAAAGCCAGCAACGCCTAAGCAGGCTCCCAGCTTTCAAGCTACTGATGAAGAGGCATGGGCTCGGAAGATGGGTTTGCTTCGCGAGCCGGTAAAGCAAGTCCCAAACACTCAGTCAAGTGTTACGCATGAACCTCATCTTCAAGAGCAACCGAAGGCGCCAGTCGTGACAGCCAAAGTCGATAATGAGGGTGAGGCATGGGCTCGGAAGATGGGACTTCTACCCAAGACTCCAGAGCAGACGAAGCCGCCGGCCAAAGGTGAGATCAATGGCGAAGAATGGGCTCGGAAAATGGGCCTACTTCGAGAGTCCAGTGCAGCAATGCAAGACCCAAGTAAACTGCAAAGCCCCATCGTCAAGGCTGCTCAACACGGTCAGCAAGCACCAACACGAGTTGCAAATCCTGCCGCTGCCACACAGAATAAGGCTAGCAAAGTTGCTCGAAACACTCCTTTTAACAATCCACAGTTTCACTTGAAACAGGATAGCAACGAGCACTTCCAACAGTACATTCAAGGTTCAACTGTCACCAATGGGAAAAAGTACACCTTTAACGGTCTGGTCCCTGCAACTAATGAGCAGCAAAATGCGTCTAGCAATGATACGACTATTCAGCCCTCTGGCGGTCCAAATGTTGCTTCTCAACAGCAACGCAATCTCCCTCTTCCTAAACACCAAAAAGGCGCTCCTCAATCTGCAAGCCCCAACAAACAATCTGTTCAGAGCAAGACCGAGAACAGAGCACCCTTTACCAAGCATGATCCCAACACGATGTTCAGTCCAAGCCAAATCGCCAGCGCTGGTCCGAACGTTAATAAAGCAGTCGCCCAACAAAAGACGTCCAATTCTCCTGGTATTATGACTGGACCTTGGCCTACACAACAGACGGCTGATGTCAAGTCATTCAATGAAAAGGTTGCACACGAGCTGAATGAAACCAAACAAGTCAACGCCAAAACTGCCCCCTTAACGCAGAACGCTCTGGTTACAACCACGGGATTTATGCCTCGCGACCACAGCCACAAGTTCGAGGACCAAATTAGCGATGATGGAGTCATCGAACAGAATGCGAAGGAAGGTATTCGGGCCACTCAAGGAAAAAATGGCGTTGATCAACTGGTCGATTGGGACGGAAAGCATTGGGCTCCGGCTCCTTGTGATTGGGAAAATGAGCGACCTGCTTTTGACGATAGCTTCGTTCCAGACTATGTCAGGGAATGGCGTGTCAACCTCCCGTGTGGACCTTCTATTCAGGTTGACACTTCTCTCGAGCAGTTCAAGGGCGGTAAGTGTCCCATAAACAACGATGTCCTGATCGATCCCATCGAACAACCTGAGTCCTTGCCAGGTATGTTTACTGCACACACGTTTCATGTTCTCTTACTTTAGAGTCTACATACTGACTTTTGCAAGATATCGGCAACGGTGAGAATGAGATGAAGAGACTCCATCAGACAGCTCTTCTCGACGCCAATAACTTCCGTGCTCGTGAGGAGAGAAAGCAGAGAAAGGCCGAAGGCTTTAAGGCAGCCAATGACGCCCGCCACCGCCAGATTGCAATGGCAGTCGATGAACCAAACCCTTTCTCTCCGAAGGTCGAAATGTACGTACGCCCAGCGCAGCGAAAGGATGCCCAGGATATCAGGAAGATCTACAATCACTATGTGGTCAATTCCATTATTCCTGAGGACCAACAGCCTATTTCGCTCGAGGATGCGGAATTGCTCGTTGAGACTGCTCAAAGAGAAAAGCTTCCCTTTGTCGTCGCTGTCAAGGGCCGGGTTCCCCCAACTCATGATGCACAAGGACGAAATCGTGCGGCCAAGATTATTCTGCCACAGGCGGAAACGGTCCTTGGATTCGCTTTCGCAGAGCGCTTCAACTATGCTTTCAGTGGGAATACCAAGGGCCGGTCTCGTGGTACCGTCACAATTCAACTTTATGTTGATTCGACAAGCACGCGCAAAGATGTCGGCCGCAACGCTCTCGATCAACTCCTACATTGCATGGCTACTGCATACACTTTCAAGAACGCATGCCCTTGGATCAACCCCGAAAACGACCCAGTTCATGAGCCCAACGGCTGCGGTCTGATCCACCAAATGCTCATGATGGTTCCCGTGTTGAAGAAGGAAGACCCCGACTTCCCATGGCTGAGCAAATTCCTCTACAACAAGTTCTGGTTTAAAGAGGAGAATCGATTGAAATCGGTTGCCCGGAGTTCTATTCTTCATGGCACTGGACGGATGCTGGATATTGCCATTCTCCAATGCGAACTCCTCCACGAGGGCGAGTTTGACGCCTTTTCTTGAGCATTCTCTGCTCTTACTCATGTTTTCTGGCCGTAAATTGGTTTGTGGGAAACGACACTACGCCAAGATGTTCTTTGACTGCAATTTACTTTGCGGAAAATGACATCTCAAAACTATCCGTTGACTGCAATTTGGTTTGCGAGAAACGGATGACCATCGAATCTGCATTTCAAATTTGCGGGTAGCATTACCTATCGATGCTCTTTACTACTTTCCAAATTTCTTCAAACGTAGCTTTGCTGCGAAGAAGTAAGCCTGGATGTCTACAATACCTACCACTATTTTCCATCTTCGACAATTCGGCTGCGTCCACCCAACAACACCTGCCAGTGGCTTGAATGCAGCCCAACACCTTTTCAGCTTATCGGCGATATGGGTTGGAGATGCTGACTTAATTGTTTTTCTTTTCTTTCCTTTTTCATGATATTATGAGGCGCTTTCTGCATGGATTTTTGCATGGAGGCTACTACGATTGCCGCTGCGTTCTCGAATGCGACATAGAGAGAATCAACTGGCTACGATCGTGCTGCACAAGAATTACTCCCTTCCAAAATCTGCTCAATGATGCCGACGATGCGGCCTTGTACATAGAGCAATAGAACATAACTCGAAATTATGCACGTGAATCAGAAGAAGTGACTCTGAAAGGCTATGAACTTACCCCACATTTTAAAGATTTCCCAACCGGGCGATTTGCCGGGCGGTGAAGAAAAAAGTTGCTGTTTTCCTGTGAAGTTGATTAGAACATCACCACATTTCTGCGCACAGCGATTCGGCATGGCGCCCTCTACGAAACGAAAGACGGAAGATGATTTTGTTCTCACAATTTCAGACAATGAAGATAATGAAGATCTCGAAGAAGAAGCCATTCCCGAGTCTCCGCAACCATCCTCCAAGAAACGCAAACGTGACGATTCTTCGACCCCTACCTCTGTGAAGAAGAACAAGAAGGCCAAGAAAGTCAAAGCGCATAAGGAGGATACCAATGATGAAGAGGGCATATGGGGTGCGAAGGACGAGGATGATGGAGCTATGGACTCTGATTTCGAATTTATGTTAGAAGATGGCAATGATGGTGCCATGGAGGAGTTCGAAGGCTGGGGGTTTGATGGCGCAAGGAAAGGTTTGGAGAATGGCGCAGGGGGTGATAAGAAGGCAGTGGATATCGACGAGATCATTGCGCGGAGACGGGAGAAGAGGGGTGAGGGGAAGATCGAAATAGAAGGAGCCAACATCAATGACAACGGCGACGCTGAGAGTGGTAGTGACGACCAAGCAGAGTTTTCAGAAGACAAATCAGATGAATTACAATTTGAGGAAGAAGGAGATGAATTCATGGCTGAAGACGGCTTTGGTATGGGCGTGGCTTCTGAAGAAGAAGAGACCGGCGACGAAGATGAGGCCGAAGGACTGAATGATGAGGTAGCGGATGGCCAAGAAGGATCCGATGACGAGTCCGTGGCTAGTCCTGCACCCCATCCAGACGATATGGTAGCAGATGGTTCTTCAGATGATGATGAGAAAGGAGAAGACCCCAAGGAAGCAGCCCGCAGAGAAGCTTTTTTTGCCCCAGAAGAGAAGCTTGCTAAGGGCACCAAAGCTGTGGTTTCGACTTCATTCCAGGGCATGTCCCTATCGAGACCAATCCTGCGTGGATTGGCAGCTGTTGGGTTCTCGCAACCAACACCAATTCAAGCCAAGACTATTCCCGTTGCTCTGCTAGGAAAAGACGTGGTTGGTGGAGCTGTAACTGGTTCTGGAAAGACTGCAGCATTTATCGTCCCAGTACTCGAACGTCTTCTATACCGGCCCAAGAAAGTACCGACAAGCAGAGTTGTTATCCTCATGCCTACTCGTGAATTGGCAATTCAGTGTCATGCTGTTGCTACGAAACTCGCAAGTCACACCGACATCAAATTCTGTCTGGCCGTGGGTGGTTTGAGCCTTAAAGTTCAAGAGGCAGAACTGCGTCTTCGCCCTGACGTAATTATTGCAACACCCGGTCGTTTTATTGATCATATGCGGAATTCTGCCAGTTTCACTGTTGACACTCTGGAGATACTGGTCCTTGATGAGGCTGATCGAATGCTTGAAGCTGGATTCGCGGACGAGTTGAACGAGATCTTAACCACAATCCCCAAGTCGAGACAAACTATGTTGTTTTCTGCGACCATGACTTCTTCCGTTGATAACCTTATTCGAGTTGGTCTGAATCGACCTGTCCGATTGCTTGTTGATGCACAGAAGCAGACCGTTGGAACTTTGATTCAGGAGTTCATTCGTCTTCGGCCAGGTAGAGAGACAAAGCGTATGGGCTATTTGCTGTATCTCTGTGCCAATATCTACACAGATCGAGTCATTGTATTCTTCCGTCAGAAGAAAGAGGCTCACAGAGCACGAGTGATCTTTGGTCTATCCGGTCTCAAAGCTACTGAATTACACGGTAGCATGAGCCAAGAGCAGGTAAGTGCACCCGACTTTTCAAGCATTACTTCCACTGACCAATTAACAGCGTATCACAAGTGTGGAAGCTTTCCGTGATGGTAAAGCATCATTCCTCTTAGCCACAGATCTCGCCTCTCGAGGTCTCGATATCAAAGGTGTCGATACAGTCATCAATTACGAAGCGCCGCAGTCTCACGAAATCTATCTGCACAGAGTAGGACGGACAGCTCGTGCTGGCCGCCAAGGTCGTGCATGCACTTTAGCCGCTGAGCCAGACCGTAAAGTCGTCAAAGCAGCAGTCAAGAGCGGTCGAGCCCAAGGAGCAAAGATCGTCAGCCGAGTCATCGAGGCTTCTGAAGCAGACAAGTGGTCGGATAAGGTTGACGCAATGGAAGAGGAGATTGAGGAGATTATGAAGGAGGAGAAGGAAGACAAGCAGCTTGCACAGGCGGAAATGCAAGTTCGGAGAGGGGAGAATATTATCGTTCATGAAGACGAGATCAAGGGCAGACCGAGAAGGACTTGGTTTGAGAGCGAACAGGAGAAGAAGGCCGCTAAGAAGGCCGGGAAAGCGGAACTAAACGGTGTCGAGAGTGCGATTAAGAAGAAGGGTGGAAAGTTGAGTAATAAGGATAAGAAGAAATTGGACGATAGAGATGCCAGAATGGGCGGCAAGGTCTGGAAAAAGGGTCGAGCCGAGAGAGATGGAAAGGGGGCCTTAGAGAAGGCAAAGAAAGAAGGAAAAGGAAAGAAGAAAATCAAAGGTGGGAAACCAATCTCGAAGATGGGTAAGGGTGGAAAATTTGGCAAGAAGCGGTAGAGACTGTGAGCCGGCATTCCATTTCTATATCATGCCTTTCTTCATTACAAAGGTCTTTGCTGCATGTTGTTCGCTCAACCTGCCCCATGCGTGCTTTTCTGCTTGAAATATGAGATGATCCGAGTCTAATCTTAAGGCTCTTCCAATCCGTGGTCGATTCAGCAATCTTGTCCACTATACGATACCAGAATTCCAAATTCTCAAGTTCTTCAATTCGGTCGTCGCCTAGCTCAAGTTCGAGGTGGGCATCCTCGAGCCTACCCCTTAGCGTAGACGCGTTACTTTCTATTACGCTGCCATACACGTCTCAAAGGTGAGCAGAAACCCCGAAAACCTGAATTATGACTTGGAGGTCAATTGGCTTTCTTCCTCGCTTGGGCCCGACAAATGGGACCCTACCTCTCGCCATGATTTGGCGTTCAATGTACTTCGTAACAGCGCTTCCATCATCTCATAGACAAAATCACTGTCTAGGAATGTTCCAAAAGCTCTGGGATAAATTGAACAGTACAAGAGCAACATGAAAAGATGATTGTTCGAAACGAATTGCAATAATATCCCGAGAAAGGAACTTGCTGCGGGGAGGCTCCGCGCTGTAGTATTGTGAATAGAGCAATAACTCAAAGCCTCACCAGTTTTGCAAAGTGCTTAGAAACGACTTGAATCTAGGCGTTTGCTTGCCCCCCATTTCATAGAGTGCACAATTGGCAGCATAATGGATTGAATCACTCTTTAGCAAGTCTCATTGTCACTTCGTCTGGTAGGGCAGCATCTTAGGCTGTTAAGGATCAGAACCGAGAAAACGAAAAATGCGAAAACCGAAAATTGCGAAAGTACTCGACTTTGGCCTATAACCCTGCTAAAGTTAGAGTACCTTCGTAACTAATTTTTATAACTATTTCAAAAGTCATAAGGATATATTTTTTACGTAAATTCAACGATATCCATACTACTTTATTAGTTCTACTAATATTACTTACTCTCACGTCTTACATACGTTATTAATTATAGGTTCCCTAGATTCTCTATTCTTAATACTCTCACCACTAATTACGTCCCTACGCCCCCATATCTTAACTTAAGAACTAATCTATTCTTATTATATAGAGTTATATTAGAGCTAGTAAGCTTATATGCCTAGTTCCTAATAGCTTAATAGCTTAGTTCCTAATAGCTTCTAGAATAAAATCGAAGGAACTAAAGGTTATATCTCTATTAAGATAGGAATCGTCATATAAGAGGCTTATAGTAGAATATTAGAAGGATCGATATTAAGAGGCATAAGGTTATTATAATAGAATCTATTAGGGAAATACTATTAGCTAGAAGATCACGAAGATAGGGATATAATAAATGGCCTTACCTATCTACTTCTAACTTACTAAGTCTTCCATCTTAAATCGTAAGTCTTACTATTCCATCATCTTAAGCTCTTTATTTCTAAGCTTAATTACTATTCTATTAAAAGTATTATAAGATATCCGACTTAGCTACTTCTACTAGTACCGACCTTCGCGCTGCCCTTAATATTAATAACTATCCCTATTATAGTAAAGCTTAAGTAAAAACCGCGGGATATATTAAGTATTAGAAGTGCTAGAAGTCCCCCTTATTAGCTATTCTAACTACTCCTCATAAGCCTAATAATACGGCTAAATAGCCTATTAATATAGAGGCAATTACAGCTAAGGCTACTAAAGATAGATATTTTTAGATAAACTTCTAAGCTATTACTAAGGCTAAACTTATAAGTCGTAAAAGGCCGAGTTTTCATAATTTCGTAATTTCTAATACTTCTTAGGAGAAGAAGGTTTAAAAATAATAAGAAGTCCTTTTAGCCCGCAGCTGAAAGGATAGGAGTAGTACTTATAGACCTAGTTCTAAGCCTATAACTACTAAACCTTAGAATCTTTATACTCCTCCTATACTACTAGCTAGCCTATTAACTCCTACGTTATTAGCTTCCTTAATATATTACGTCTTAATAATATTATATCTATTTAGAGAACCTCTCTTTCCTCTTCTAGACATAGCTTCTATAGTTGAGTTTAACTAAGATAAGGTAATTCCTAATCTTAATTAATAGATCCGTTATTAGATTAAGAAGTATCCGGAATTCCTACCTAGTACTAGAGTAACCTAAAATATCCTAATTAAGGATCCTAATAAGAAATACTTAGGTTAGATTGCCCTTAAGAAAGGTAACGCCTATATTAATATTGGGTATCTATAGCGTCTAACGTCAACAATAGTATATCTCTTTAGCTATATTAATACCTTATAAGGGCTCTATAGCGTAAAGAATACTAAGATCCTCTTCTACTTTCCCGTAATCGAGTATAGTTTCTACCCCCTAGATAATCCTCGGAATAATATTAAGCCTAAGTATTTATCTAAAACTAATAATTTAGCTAAGGAAGTTCATAGTCGTAATTCCTCCTATAGCCGCTCCCTTAGGATCTCTTATAAGCTAGGCTATAAGAGATTAAAGACGCCTATAATAAAGAAGAAGATTAGAAATACTATTAAGGTGGATCTACTTAAAGTATAAGTAGAAGAGGAATTTATTAACTAGCTAGAAGAGATCTTAAGTATTTATACCTTCTAATTTAAGGAAAAGGAGCGTCTTAAGCTCGAATATAGCCCCCTTCCTCCCCCTTCTACGTAGCTAGTAGATCTAGATAATAATTCTCTATTACCTCTATAATTACCTCTATAATTACTAACTATATTCGTCCCTATTACTAGTATATCCATAGCTACTAAAGAGGGTACTAGAGATGTCGATAAAGGTAAAGGGGTTTAGGTTAAGGTATTAAAGGGTAAAAAGAGAGGGAAAACTAGTAAGAAGGCCACTAGTAAGGAGAATAATCTCCTAATTAGAAAGTCGTCTCGTAGTAAGAGAAAGGCCCCAGCTTAATCTAAGACGTGGGTAATAATAGCACAACGCCTAGGATTCGATTTAATATCAATCTATAATAGAATTATAATAGTTTTATTATTCTCTTAATAATAGTTAGGTAATTAAGAATAAAGGTTTAGTAAGGCTATAGCTATATTCTTAGTAATCTATGCACTTTAGCGTGCTTCGACCGTTCATATAACTATATTCTTTTAGAAATTAATAACTCCCTTAAATTATAATAGTTTTTAATAATATAATATATATTTTCTACCTTAAATCTAGCACTTTCTATATAAAATCGACGAAAAATAAAATATATATTATATTATAGTTAGAATCGCGTAATTAGGCTAGCGAGGTATATAATAGTAATATCTAAATTAAGCGAGTTTAGTAAGGTAAATAATCTAACATACTTACTAAATATAAATTAATTTAGCATTCTCTTATATATTTTATTAAGAAAATATAATTTAGATAGAGGACATTTTCTCGAATATTATATACTTAAAACTATATATTTCTAATAATAATTAAGTAATAAAGACTACTATAAAGTGGCAATACATTTACTATACTTATAGACGAGGTCAAGGGTACTTCCCCTATAAAAAAGCTCTCATACTATAACCAACTCTCTAGCTTTTCCATCATCACGACTATTAGTCCAACTACTAAAATAAGCTATATAGCTAGTATTTTATTATAACTATTAATACTAGGCTATAGGCAACTCATAGGGCGCGAATTAAGTAGCTTTACTACAAGTTAAGACTACCTTTAGATAAAGTAATAGAGATTCTAGCTAATAAAGCAGACTTTACTCCTAGCCCTATAAGCTATAAAAGGTAATTTACTAAGTAGAATATAGAAGATATAGAATATTAGAAGTCAAAACGATTTAAATAGTACCTAAACGAGCTTCTTCTATCCCTAATTCAACTCCTTTAGTATTATAACTATACCCCTAAGAGAATACTTATATAGTTATAGAAGAACTTTAGCTTTCCTAAACTTACTATAGGAGCTCTATAATAGCTCTATAAGCGTTACTATATTATACGATATCGTTATTAGCTAAGAGAATATATAGATATAATTCTAAAAGTAAGAGACTATATTATATAAGAACTTCATAGCAGATAGATAGCTCAATATAGAAGAGGAAATACTCACGCTTGGGTTCATGCTAATCTTCTAATCTTTATCTTAAATTAAGATATCTAACGAATCTTATATATCCTCGATTATATGAGTGTTTAAGCTCGCGCGCCTAATAAGCGTCGATAGTAGAAATAATAGTCTATAAGGGGGCCGAATCGAGTCTAGTTAGTTAATAGGCACGATAAGCTATCTAAATATAAGTTCTAAATCTATAGTATTATTAATAGATACTCTTAATATGTCTTAGGCTATTAGGTAGGCCTCTTAAACCATACGTAAGTAGCTATTTAAAAGTTCTACTTAAAGACTATTCGTAAATATAGTATCCCTAAAGTCGTTAGATCTAATAAAGGCGTAGAGACCGTGCTAATATATGCTACTTAAATAGCTCTACGCTACTCTACGAATCCTCTTCTTCCCTTCTTAAAATACTATATTTATAGCCTATCTATAAAGAATTAATAAATTGAGGCTTAGTAGAATATATTAGTAGACGGTCTTATAGAAGGTTAGAAGCAGTTTTTTATTAAGCTCAATAAGGTAAACCTATTTAATAAGGAATTAGTCCACGACGTGATTACGCTAAGATATATCTATATAGAGAAGCTTAGGGAGTAAGTATAGAACTTCGTTAATCTCTATAATATTTATACTATCTAGAAGTAGAAATAGTAGGATTATATTATTCTATCTAGACGTCTAGAGGATTTATACTTCTTCTATAATAGAGCCCCTAATTATAAGATAGTTCTAGAAGGAATTACTAACGTAATACTCTCTATAATAGAAGATGATCTTACTATATATAACGAGGAGGAGTATTAGTCTAAGGCTATTAGAACTCTTTACGAGACTCTACTTTTACTAGGTAAGATTAAATACTCTCTAGAGGAACTAATAGGCGACTTAAATTAGTCCCACATATGAGCTTACTATTACTTACGAATAGCTCTTTACTCTTTTAAGGATTAGATAGATCTATTAATATAGAAGCTTAACGTGGAACCGCCACGGGGCGGTATATACTAGGTAATAGTAATAAAAAAGGCTAAAGAATAACAATAAGAGTCGATCTATTTAAATCGAAGCCGTGAGGATATACTAGACGAAGAGCTTATAAGTGAGTTTAAGGTTAATAACGATAAGAATAATAAAGAGGGGGGTATCTTAGATAGGATATAAGTTAGTAGTAGACTAGTAGAATCGCTAAAAGGGGATATTATTTAATATAGGCGGTAAAGGGGCTTTTATATCGTTTTTAAGCGTATTAGAATAGTTTTAGGCTAGTATAAGAAGTCCATAGATTAAGATAAATTTTAAAGTAGTTGCAAAAATTAGTTGCGAAGGTACTCTGACTTTAGTAGGGTTATAGGCTAAAGTCGAGTACTTTCGCAATTTTCGGTTTTCGCATTTTCCCATTTCTCGGTTCTAATCCTTAATAGCCTAAGATGCTGCCCTAGTCTGGAGCCCTCTACGCAACGCTATTTCATCATGTTTTCTTAGGTATGAAGACTCACCAGAGCCAAAATCTTCGCTGCGTAACCTCTACGGTGGTGTCCTTGCCTTCATTGATGATTTTCAAAGCCTCCTCGCCCTTTGGTGCTGTTGTCAAATTCTCGTAGCCATCTTCGGTGACCAGAATATCATCCTCAATTCTCACGCCCCCAACAGGATAGTACTTGGCAAGCAAATCCTGGTTAATAAATTTTGCATACCGGGCGTTCTTCAAGAAAAGATCTTCCAACGCATATCGAGAGAAGTATCTATATGCCAGGTCAGACCGAGGAACAGAGACTTGTTAAGAATTCAACCTACATTCCAGGTTCGATGGTAATGACCATATTTGGCAAAAGTGTGGTTCCAGTTGGCATAACAGGATCCAAGTGCTCGTTCGAATAAGCGGCCACCCACGTGTTGGCGGACCGATGTCCAGAGAGAAGATTGAGTCGATCACTACCATCTCCGACATCGTGCACCTCGAGTCCAACATGATCTAGAAGAGTCAGGTGGTTCATTGCTTTATGGAGAAGACTCACGTCCAAGGCCATGTGGGAAGAATGCCCGCCAAACCCCGGACAAATAAAGTTCTTCCGAGGCCCCGTTCTGGAGAAGACCAAGTTTGATGAGCCCATCAACAGCGACTTTGACTGAATTTTCCGCGATAATGCCAAAGTCGACACCTGGTTTGATCATAGCGATACAGCTTTCTTGCATCTCTGCTACCAGGTCATAAATCTCCTTGGCCTCTTTAGTAAACTCTCCAGAGATTGGGAACGTCCTTGTGACGTCGGAGGCGTAGCATTTCCACTCGGCCCCAGCGTCGAGACAAACAAGTTGTCGACCTTTCAACGGCTCATTGTTCGCTACTAAATGCAGATTCTCGAATCAGTATTGATACTTGGGAGCTACAACTCGAAGCTGAAGTGGTGAGTTGGGGGTGATCTACCACCAGCACCAACTGAATAGTAGAGAGCTCGACATCAGAAAAGTAAGAGACTTGCCATAATGAAGAACGCTTGCGTTTGGTCCAGAACCGGCAATGATACCATAAGATTGCTCTTTTGCTTGCTCAGAAACACAGGTTGCCACGAAGATTGCTTCAATTTCGGCTTCGTTTTCGAAATGTCTGATTCCTTTTAGAACATTGGTGTGGGCTTGGGCGCTGATCAGATTCGCTCTACGAATCATCCTGATCTCATAATCGTCCTTGATAACTCGAGCGGCATTCATAGCTGGCTTCAATTTCGTGAAATCGTACGGGAAATCTCGTAAGTAAGAGCGTCTCCCGTCAATCAAGATGGCTTCACGTGCCACATTCTTGGGTGCTTGATACTGATGGAGTTGATAGATCTTGTCAACAGGATTATAATGCACAAAGTTAGTCAAGTAGGAACCAAGAGTCGATATGTACCGGACATCGTCGAAGTCATAATGGGCTTTGACTTCTTGGATACTCGGTACCTTGCCTGGTGTCAAAAAAGCTTCTTTAATAATTATCAATGATTGTTTCTTACTTGTCCATTGAAGATGACACTGCTTCCGACGTTGGGAGCAGGAATCCATGCGTAAAGGGAGTCGCGATGGATGTCGTACGTCACAACACAACCAGAGAAGTTGATGCCGCTCATATAATAACTGGGGTAACAGGATAGTTAGCAATTTTTCGAGTGAGGGTTGTTTCCGAAGTGTTTGTCTTAGGAGAGAATCATGAGACAGGTCAAAACAGGAGAGGTGTACTCCTCCCACACCTACAAATACCGACGCTGGCGCCACTGGGTAACGGGGGAGTTAGCAATTTCTCAAATGGGGTTATTTCGGGAGGGAAAATTGTCTTGAGAGAAAATCGTAAGACAGGCCAAAACAGGAAAGGGGTTCTCCCCCAACACCTACATGCACCGGCATGTCCGAATCTTCATAGTTTTGTTCTCGAAGCCCAGGGAGATATATTAGGCCAGATTTGACACCAAGCTTCTGAGCCACGAGCTTCGCGTGTGGTTTTGCTGCAGGATGTCAATGTCTGTCCTCATCAGACGAAAACGGTGCTATCTAGAGAACCTATCTCAATGACCATTCCAGAGATCCCGTACTGATATTGACAATAAAATTGTAACTTACCCGGATACTTCTCATTCGACTTTGGCTTGAGGCTTATGGATCTGGGCACAATTGGCGAGGACTCGAGGGATATGGAACTGGGGCACATACACCAGGTCATCAAATTCTTCGACCTCCACGGTGCAACCACTTGACTGGGACGACGGCCGCTCTCCTGCGTGTTTCCTCATAGTTGAATCCATAGTTGGCATCGACTTGAGGTGTTAGATCGATGCAGGAAAGTTGATGTATTGGAAAGGGAGGTGGTTGGAAGTTGAAGATGCGTCTAGGAGCTAGTCTTCTTTGGGAAGGAGCTGCCCAGCCACGACAGACTCGCTTAAAAGTACTGAACATCAGGTCGGAACGTACAACACTACCTCACTTGGATAGCAGAACGGGCACTACGAATCAAGGTCTCTGATTAAGCTGGGCAACGAGTGGCATTGCGCTTCAATGTTTTCGCCTTTCAGGAAACATATGCGCAAATTCACTTTTGATCCAGTAAAATTAGCCAGAGCCTTCCAAAAACCCTGCGAGCAGGAAGGGGGATCCTGGAGCTTTGTGTTCCGAGACACAACTTAGTTTCACTGGAGCCAGCAAACTAGGAGCCAAATTGCAGGCTACTCGGGGAATTACGATTGACTTCTCGAGTGCTCTATAAGTGCACAAGGCTTTAGGAGATTTGGGAAGCCTTCTGGTTTGTCTGGGCAAGAAAGACCATTTAAAATCCACCGCGGAACAATTTTGTTTACCCCCCCCCCCCCAATTTGTGAGATTTTACAGTTCCTTTCACTCCATCTCTTTGTTTTTTTATTTTTTATAAACACTTCTCGACGAATGATTAATAAGAAACTGGAAATGAATGTCTCGTCGTCAAAATTTAAGGTCGGTAGTGTTCACAGACATGACTACGAATTTCGAGTCAGGAAACATTGCTGTCTAGCTAAGAGCTTACCTAAATTGTCACTTATGCACCCAATAACCTTGGCTGTTTACTAATGCATCACACTCAACACCGAGCGGCGTTGTTCCCTCATGACAGTGAATCACCCTCGAAGCTGACTCTTTAATCTTAAAGCAGCGGAGCTAAGAATGATTCTATAAGCTACATTTTAAGTAGAAGTAACGATTCTCAGCTCTAGGTGATACCCGCTGATAAGTCAAGTAAGTTCTCCTTATGGTTTGCTCAGACTCCTGAGAGGTGAATCCCAACTTCTAAGAGGTGAATCCCGGTATATACTTCTTCCCAGGCTCGTGGACCAACATATTATCATGGAGTCACTTTGGAAGACAGACAGGCTCTCGAGGCTCGCGTGATCGCTTCTTTAGCGTTAAAATAAAGCCCGATAAATAGGATAAGCAATACTTTAGGGACAAGGCTGACAGATAAACGTTCGCTAGATCTTCTTCCCATACAATCGCCTTCGCCACAATCTACAACTACAAAACTTCGCCCATACCTGCAAACAGTGTGCAAAGCTTTACACTACTTCAAAGAACTTTCGTGAATGAGCTTCGCTCGTGGAAACAATCGCCGATAGCAAGAATGCGAACCTCTCTCTTCCTTGGAGCAACGCTCATGTCGTTTGCTCTGGTATCTGCTTTCCCACATCCACCTTTCCCACATCCACCTTTCCCACATCCAAGTTCCGTCACCGTGGTTGTCACCGAAATCCATACGGTTATTAGCAGACAGAAGTAGGATCATATTCAACTTACTGCTGCTTGATGTAGAGCATTAAGCTAACATATCGAAGAAGCAGTGATGAAGCCCCCTCGGCCCTTCCTTCGACCATCCCCTCGATGACTCCATCGACCATTACCTCGACCTCACTCGACCCATATGCTGAGATCGTATCTTTGATGGGTCTCCTCACTCCACCTGCCAGTATTCAATCTGAACTCTCCGAAATGCCTTCGTCCGCTGCCTCTGCTCTTGCCGATTTTGGAGCCCTGTCGGCTTACATGGAAGGCGTTGCAAACTCTTCTTGGCTGAATAGCGTTCCGGTCTCCGATTATGCATTTGAAAGCTCCCAGGCGCATATAGCAGCTTCAATTATCCCTGAAATCGTCTCCTTGGGCAGCATTGAGTTCACAATACTGGCTTCCGAAGCGGCTGCAGCACAGTCTTCGCTTGCAGTGGCTGAAGCATCACTTTCCAGCAAGGTATTCACTACCGTCACCACCGCCTTCGGAACCGAGACCGCTGTCATTACGGAGCCGCTTTTGATTCCCATAGTAACACATCAGAAGGCAAGGCTTACAACTGGGCAAAATATTGGCCTGGGTCTTGGTATATCAGCATTCGTCGCTCTGGCTATCGGCATTGGTTTTGTATTGATCCATGTCCGCCGGAATCGAATTCGGTCTCAAGAGGCTGCCTTTCTAGAGGTCCAGCCTTCCGAGAAAAAGTTCCAGCATCTCGTTCCTTGCCCTGCTAAGAGTGTCAATTATCTTCGCTCTTCCGGCACATCTTCTGCTAATGACAACGCTGCTCCATCGACCACCACAGGCGACCGACTCCGACCACAAAGCTACCATGGTGTAACTCGTGAGAATTCTATTGAGAATAATGGGGGCCAATCCTTTGATGGAGCGCCTTCGCCTTGTAACTCGACTGGTCGGCCTCTCGATGCAGTTTCTGATACATGCGGAGACGATCCGCAGGCTGCCCATGTCGATGTGTTCTGCCAATCTGATGGAGGGCTCGGAACTACTGAGGCTGAAATGGAGGGTCATTTCGCGGACAATCCCCATGCGGTGCTTTCCATTGCACACGAGCTACCGGCCACTCCAATCAACACCAGAGTTCCTTCACCGCAGGAGGGTGTTTCCAGCGACAGGGAGAACCAAGAGGTCCGCGTTGTACATGCAGACGGGGACACCGAAAGCGAAGCAAGTATGGACAATTGGAGAGAGGCAGTTACAGAGCCTGAGAATGCGTACGATGCAGATGATGATGAGGCCGAGCATTTTGAAGGCATCGGACGTGCAACCTGAAACTCACTCTGCTTGCTGGCCAGGGATATGGGAGGAAATCATAAAGGACAGCATCTTCCAATACTATTCTGTCATCCTTTCGGAGTTGGACAGACACTACCTATTGGAGGGTTGGGCTCCTAAGACTTGTATCAGGTTTCTTTACATGAGCCGATGGAGGATGCGATGTTAAGGGGAAATCATCTGGATAATGTTCTGTCGACCTCCATGCAAGGAAGGGTCGAGGAACTATCCTCTAGAGGATGATCGATTGCCCCACGAACAATGGTTTTGAATCCCGAAAGCTTTGTACCTTAGGAAATGATCCATTCCAAAAAAAAAAAAAAAAAAGGGGGGGGAGATTTGGCTTCTTTCTGTTGATCACTGTGCACTATTCTCGACTCGTGAGAGTCGGTAGCATTTTGGCAGCCATTTGTCGACCTCCTTCTCCTTGCCCATGAGCAGCTGGACCAATGCCTGGGCAGATTGGAAAGTGAGTGCCATACCTATATCGTTAGCAAACTCCATTGTGGAGAGCAAGTGTACTCACCATGGCCATGAAATCCAGCACAGATCCACAGCCCTGGTTGACCAGGAGCTTCACCGATGATTGGCTGCTCATCATGCGTGTAACCCATAATGCCGGTCCATTCCTGCAATACCTTTCCGTCTTTGCCCCACTGGGTACCGGGGAGTTAGCATAATCTTATTTCAGAGTGTCTTGGGAGTAAACGAAAGAGAAAGAGTAAAACGGGCTCCCACGAAATATGTTAGGAATATATAAGATGAGGAAGGAGTATTTCAGGAAAGGAGGACAAAGAATTTGAGGAATTTCGTTGCCCGTACATTCTCTCGACCAAAGTATCCGGCGCACGCATGCGTCAAGTATTCTGAGATCTTGGGATGGATTGTTGTGTCATCCAGCACAGGTTGCTCGCCATTTGTTCCAAGTCTTCTTCCCCCACCTTAAAAGTATGTCAGCAGGTGGTTAATGTGTGGAGAAACGGACCCTTACCAATAATAATATCGCCGGCTCCAGAGAAGCCCTCAGCGCGAGACTGCATGTATTCTCCTGATATGGGACTTTCTAAGATCATGGTTCGCTTGAGAGCTGGGCTATTTGCAATGTTCGAGCCAGGCCGAATCGCTGCAACCTGGGCTCGGGTTGGAATGATCCACTCAGCTGCAGGCGAATAGAGCGCACCCGTGTAGGCATTCGTTGCCAGAATAACATTTTCTGCTTTGATTAAACCCCTCTCAGTATGAACAATCCATTCTTTCCTCGAGCTAAGTGCAGGATGCTGCGAGACCTCAACAACTGGTGTGTTTGTCTGAAGGTTTAACCCTTTCTGGATGCAGATCTCGAGCAAGGCGCAGACAAACTTGTAAGGAGACAGAGCGTAGGCAGGAAATGAGATAGCTCCCACCCCCTCGGGAATGAGCAGTTCTTCTCTCGTCTCTTTAGCGGCCCATACTCGATGCTTGGTTAAGATTGCTGTCTCGACGTTTCCTTTGAGGACTTCTTTCCTTGCTGCTAATGCTTCCAAAGCTGCCTCCCATTTCACAGGATCAGTGAAAACATCCAACGTTTCCACATCTCGCAGGTCACATTCGATGCCCAAATCTTTGATTAGTTTGGCCACATTGGCCACATTTTCTTCCTCGAGTACCTCAAGCTTCAACGCATCTTCTCTCCCAAAGGCTTCGAGGTAGTTCTTAAAGTCCAGGTATCGTCCAGCACGACAGTGTCCACCATTACGACCTGTGGCTCCGCTGGATGTTTGGCGGGCCTCTAGAATGACTATGGTAGCATTGGGTTCCTCTTGAAGGAGCTTGTAAGCAATGGCAGTGCCTGTTATTCCTGAGCCAATTATCGCGTACTTCGTTTTGCTTGGAAGATTGGCTGTTGTGCGGTGGTCAGCGATAGGTAAAGGTGGGGTTTGCCAGTACGACTTTGTGGGGTTTTGGCGTGGAAGGCCGACAGGTATTTTGGTTCGGGTCATTCTAAATGATTTGGGGTGAGATAAGACGAAAAGATGAGTAGAGAGAGGATGCCCTATCCTTCAGTGTTCTTTTGAATGTAAAGAGGCAAGATCTTTACGAAGCATCGTTATACGGCGAGGGAGTCTTGACCGGCGGCTGCCTGGACATTGGACACTTTGCCTTTGAAGGTATCAGACAGCGTGAAATCTTCGTTGACATTTATATGACGAGGACCTGCCTTCAGAGGGTAGGCTGCACTTGTGGCTGACGTCTGCTTCACAGAACCTCCAGTGAGATAGGACAAATGGGCCCAGAGCTTGCAGATCTTTACTGCAATGAGACCGGCGTGGCTGGTGTAAGATACGGTGTGTTTTTAGGGGGTAAGTGGTCAAAACGTCAAAATGGCAAAGTATATCGGCCCCGAGGCTATAGCTAGGTATTATCGAAATTAAAACAAAATTCTAGTAATAGCTACTCATTTTTCTATTTAATATAACTCTTAGAAAGAGCTTAAAACGCCTAAAGATATATTTACCTTCCTTTACTACCTAGATAGTAATATTATTATAATAAAGAGAGAGAGAAGTTAAGAAGGTAAGAGGGGGTGGGAGGGGTTAGTACACGGGCCATGAGCCGCATATTTTATAGGTCCTTTTAAGCGAGGCTCCCTCTCCCCCCTCCTCCTCCTCCCTCCCTCCTCCCTAGCTTTTCCTACTCCTTCTACTTATTATTTTCTTCTAAGTATTCTCTTATTATATCCTTATAAGTAGTGGAAAGAATTATTTATAAGTTTAGGTACTTGACTTTAAGTATTTCCAGGGTAATTCCAGGGCCTTTTAGGCCCCGGAGCCGATGTACTTTGCCATTTTGACATTTTGACCACTTACCCCCTAAAAACACACCGTAGTAAGATGCTTTTCCTAGTGCCCTGGAGAATTGCGCTCAAGAGTGGAGTCCATGGACTGCGACCTGGGGGAAATTGGAATGTCAAGTCGTGGTTTCTGACGAGCGAAGGTTGCTCCGCAAGTGACCGGGAGAATTTGAGAATGAGAGGCTCGAAGAATGGTCTGCTTAGCGCACAAGCGAGTGCCTGAAGTTACGCAACTTCGCGTATTTTAAAGCACAGCGGCGCTGTTCGCTTTCCTGGAAGACTCAAATTTCATTTATTTCCTTTCCTTACAAACTCAAATCTCTTTCCACAGCCCAGCCTTTCATTGGTCCCTACTCTCTCTCGCCGCCTACGACCTCGAACCCTGTGGGTCTGTCCGTGTGATGGGGAACTGCGGCTCACCTTCGGATGTTCTCGCGATGCTCGACGGCAGGGTGGAGAAGGGGGACCCTGTTGAGATGCTTACAGAAACAAAATTGGGAGCGTACAGCGCAAGTCGGGAATAAGTTAAATGTATTGCAGGTAGTTCAGGGGGGGTAGCAATTGCCCTTTAAGCTCCAGATTTCCCTCCAGCCACGAATGATCAGCAGCAACCTAAAAATCTCACATAAATTAGGAATTCCGTAGACTTAATCCCACCTTGGACGAAGTGTAGACGTGAATAATACCTCATTGTTTACTTCCAGTAGGCGCCCCTATTCTCTTCGCTTCGCTAGCTACGGTCCCTCACACCTCAGGTGAATAGGTAACTCGGCAAAGGCGCCTCATTTTAGCGAAGCAGCCTTCTGCAAGGGGAATTGACGTTCGTGATGTCATCGCCTTCATAAGTGAGACTTTCCCTTCATATTTCAAGACCACAGCAGAACGATGGCATAATTTATTGCGAGAATAGATTTGGCAGGATGGTCCAGTTACAGGGCCAATTGGCAGGAATTGTACTGGTGCAATGGTTCCTGCAACTAGGAAGTGCCGCCCAGATTCCCCTGCTGCCAAAATCTCACACGGAAGGATATAAATTTGATCCTTTACTGTAAGGTGATATATAGTGCATTGCCGGAGATTGAGGCTGATTGAGCTTTCTACTAGACACCTGCCGGGAATCAGTCCCTATTTCGACGCAATAGGCTCAGGACTGTAAGTAATGGGAGAGGCGGCTTCTGGCACTCAAAACTCGATCACCTTGGACAGCAATCGCATCATTCAAAGAAAATAACTGCTAATTCCATTTTGCCAGATCTCACGCAGCTCCAAAACATTGTGAAGTGACTGCAGCTTCATATCTGGTCAGACATGCTGCGATATATGCCAACGATGACGACTACGAAACATTTATCGAACCACTTATCAAGAAGCTCAATAGCACATACACTTCTACTCTCTATAACAAGAAACGAAAGGGATGGAACGGTCCTCTTTCATTTTTCGATAAATGGGAGGATCCAATCGACGATCCACACAACCAGCTAGAACAGATCACTCCCCAGGGGATCAAAGATTCGAAGAAAGTTGGAAAGCATCTTTTATCTCGATACCCAAAGTTGGTACGTACAACGAAGAGGGTATATGCAGATAAGAAGGCGCGGACGAAGGACACTGCGGCCGCTTTTGTGAAGGTATTCCCTCAAAAGATTGAGGTTGTGGAGATCAACTTGAACCGGTCCTCCTTCCACGCACAAGATCCACACAAAGCATGCAAAGCCTTCTCAAAGAAGCCAGGAAATGATGAGCTAGGTGTCTTTACATCACATTACACTATCCCCATTATCGAACGACTGCAGGGATTCTCGCCTGTGAAGCTGGAGGAGACAGACATTGTGGGCTTGCAGCAACTCTGCGGCTACGAGTCTGCAATCAGGGGTAAAAAGAGCGATATCTGCGATGTGTTTACAGATTCTGAGTGGATGGCATACGAATATGCCTGGGATCTGAAATACTCCCATATGGTCGGACACGGCAACCCACTGTCACCATACCTTGGCTTCCCCTGGCTGAAGACCACGTCGGAACTAATGTCAAAATTCCACGCTCCTCAGCATACAGACGACGAAATACCCGACGACGACGGGCAGCGGTTCTTCCTAGCCTTCACACACCGCGAAGTACCTCCTTTTATAGCCACCGCCCTCGGCCTCTTCAACTCCTCTAACGCATACGCGGAAGAGTTTCCCACAGACCGCATCAACTGGAGCCGATCCTGGAAAATGGCAGAACTTATTCCTTTCCTTGGCCACGTGGGAATCGAGAAGCTGACTTGTAATGCTGTGAGCAAGGACCCGAAGGATACGAGGGAGTATATTAGGGTTATTGCGAATAGTGCTCCGAGACCGATTCCGAAGTGCCAGGACGGACCAGGAGCTAGCTGTGGGTTCGATGAGTTTACGAGGATTGTGAGGACGGGAATGGAGGTTTATGGGGATTTTGACGGGGTTTGTGGGAATGACGAGGAGAAAGAAGATGAGGGAGAATTGTGAGAGTGGTAAGAGTCTCAAAGTTTAAGGTAAAATAAAACCTGATACATCTATGAAATCCAGTATATTAACATGCTATCTCCTTGCCATTCTTCCATCACTGGAGCATACGTCGTTTGCGTTACTACTCAAACATAGGCCGGGAACTTTTCCATCTCCTTATCTGCTTCAAGCTTCTCTTTCTCGAGAGTCCTCTTGTGCTCTTCGCTTCTGATCCGAATCGAGCAACTGAAAGGTTTGGGCCGGATGTTAAATCCATCTGTATAATCAAGAGTATCACTTTCAATAATTAGTACTTCTCTCAACGAGACGGAAACTAGTTTAACTTACTAAGTCCTCGTAGGCTGGATATCAAAGGACCAAATAAGTTTAGCCAGTGCAATAAAAAGAGAATTTTGTGCGAGATCAGCGCCAGGGCAGATCCTCCTACCCCAGCCAAAAGACGAGTGTCCAGCTTTCGCCGGATGGGTTTTCTGCCCCCGTAGTTCGGGGATGTACCTCGGGTCCTTTTCATCCAAAAATCGAGCTGGATTGAATAGATCAGGCTTAGGATAGTATTCATCGTTGAGGTTGATTGCCCAGGAGTTGCCCAGAATTGTAGTACCGCGAGGAATCAACCAGCCTTCATAAATATCGTCTTCTGTTGAAGCATGAGGCGTGCCGCCGAGTACTGCCACGGGACGCCATCTAAGCACTTCTTTCGCGAGGGCGCGTATGTATGGGAGTTGAGCCTCGTCGTCGAAGGCTGGAGTCCGGCCGGTGCCTATTACAGCATCCATCTCTGCGTGAGCTGTGGCAAGGGCTTCAGGGTGCGTGACAAGTGCCAAGATTCCTGAGCATAATGTAGATGCGGTCGTGTCCGATCCGGCACCGAATAACGAAGAAGGTACATTGCAGAAATCTTTTTCTCCAAGTGGAATATTTTCTTCCTCGCGAACGGCTAGCAGTGTTTGGGTGAGAGATGGTGCCGCTTGCCGACCTTTCTCCTTCGCAACCAAGATATCTTTTTTTACGCCCTCCACGAGAGCAATGTTTGATAGGGCCTCTAGTTTGGCATGTTCTTCGATGTTCTTCTTCCAAGGAGCCAAGAAAGAAGGTATATATTTGAGGATTGGGAATGACTCTGCTTTGTAGGCTCCTGGCACGTTCAGGGAAGCCATGAACTGCATGAAATCCAGTCTCTCTCGGATAATTGGTGAATCGAAAGAATCGATCCGGTGGCCATAAGATATCGAGAAAACGACACTGGCTGTGAATCGATCGAACTCACGTTCCCAATTGTCTGGATTCCTCATGACTTGAAATGCCAGTCGGGTCGACTCTGCTTCCTGCCGGGCTTTGTATGTCCGGAGAGCGGCGGGAGTCATAGCTCGGTGGAGGAGCTTCCTCCTCACAGACCAGTCCTTTCCATATGGCTGTACGAGTACCGAGCCTCCTGCATAAATCTCGCCCATTACAATGAATCTTGGTCTCGACGAGTACTTGTTACTGCGTTTCTCCATCAAGTCCACAGCAATATTCGGGTCTGATATGACCAGAGTTGGTCTCCTTCCGACCCAGACGGTGAAAATTGGACCGTAGATCTTGGACCATTCCTGGAACTGGATCCATGGTTTCGAACTCGGTAATTTGTTGCCGATGAATGGGAGAGGCAGTGGACCCGGAGGCATGCGATACCATGTCCAGATATCGCTAATTAGAATGACCAGCGGTATGGCAATGATGCCGGCCCAAGTGTACCAAGATGTTAGCACAGGGAGGATGGACATTGTGGTGAGCTTTGCTTTTGATTGAATATAACATGAAAAACGAATATCAAGAGGGGATAGGAAAAGATACCAGATGCCAGAAGCGTACCGTATGTTGGCTTTTCTCCAGTTGTTGGGAAAAGAGGAACAGCGGGGTAGCTTACTGAGCGGTGAACCCCACTGGAGCGTGGGGCTGGTTATTTACAGGGGGAGGCTCCAGGGCGCGCTGCCTAGCGGCCAACTAGGGCCACCTGCAGGCGTTTCCTCCCCGAAGAACCCTCTTTCTCTACGGCATCAAAATCCCTCTACTCGGTTCCACTCCTGATTGAACGCCACATCGAGTTGTAATGTATGCGTCGGCAATGAATCGCGGCAACTGGAGCTCAGTTTGGGCAATTACATTTAACGAGAATTACTAAGGAAGAGCTAAATCTAACTAACTCGGGAGTGGAATGCTTTTCGCTGTCGGGCGCTGGACAGGAAAAGCGGTACCAGTTCTCAATATTCTAACTTAGAGATGAATAATCCTTTCCAGATTTAGGGACATCCTATCAAAATATAGATATCTCTAAGACATATAAAGAGCGTGGATTCTGAATATATAGTAATAGATAAGTACATTTAGGATGGAAGCATATACATTATCCAGCACGACTTGGGACATTGAGAATTGGGGCCGCTTTTTCTGTCCAGCACGAGGCTGGTCTCATCTTAATATTGACATAGAGACGCGAAGCTCTAGAAATCATCTTCTCTCTATAGACTCGTTTCTATTCAATTTCGTTCGGCCGATGGATTTCTCGAGCGGCAGCTGGATCATGCAGCAAAGCCACAGTGCGTGCATAGTTTTCTTCCGCGTACTCCTCGGCGTCAAAATTGAGAAGCCAGGACCCACGCTTCAACTTCATACTCTCCGGATTTTTCTTGGCCTCACTCCAATCGGCTTTGTGCCATTGATCACGCGTTTTTTCTCCTGTCTTTTGTGCAGCAAGCACACGCTCATATCTCAAAGCTTCAAATGCGGCCACTGCTTCTTGAACCTGAGCTTTCCCGCCTCGAGTCAGGCAGACTCCTAGAGTCGCTCCGTCCTCCATTGCTTGACTTGCACCTTGGATTGAAGTTGGAAGGAACGGATGTGCAGCATCTCCAATGAGAGCGATGCGACGTTTCGGAGAGATCCATGTTGGTAGAGGCTCTCGATAGACCAGCTTCCAATCGATTATAGGGTCAGGAGTGGAGTGGAGGATCTTCAGGACTACTGGATCCCATCCTTCCAACACCTTCAGCGCATCAGATAGAGGAGCGTGCGCTTGCCAGCTCTCCTCCACATCCGCTTCGTCCTTGGCTCGCAGTCAGTCCTGATCTTAAGTCCTCTGCTTCTCGACTCACTTTGTGTGTGCAAACCCAGCTGAAATCTTTTCCGTTCTTGATCGATGCAGCAATAAAGTGAATGTCAGGCCCTGTTTCAAGTTAGTCAATGCATTTCAAAGCGGTATCCTATTACCAAGCCATGCGCAATGTCTGTCTCCATTCTCGACCATCCAGGCTGTATCTGGATCTTCAGCAAGTCGTGCGGAATCAAACCAAGTTCGATAAATGGCATAACCTGAGGATTTTGGTTTATCCTCGTACCCGAGAACTATGGTGCGGCCTTTACTGCGCACTCCGTCGGCTGCCAGCACAACGTCGCCAACGAATCTTTCTCCATTTGCGACAACACCAGCTTCGGTCTCCGTTTCGAAATAGTCGTCCACTTTATGGCCTAAGCGAATATCAATCCCTATATCTAAGGCATGATGATAAACGATCTCATGGATTTCCCCCCGGTGGCCATTGTAAGCCTTTCCATAAGCAAGGCCTTCAGCGTCCCAAGTTTGTTTAGTCAGGGTTTCGCCGAGATACGTTTTGATGAGCAATCCGTCGCTTTTATGGATGATTGGATCAAGTTGGTCGTCCACACCAGGCCAGCGCTGGAAAATACGACCAGAATTCGGAGCAAAGCTGATGATATCGCCCAGTATTTTGAGTTCAGGAAAGCTTTCGAGGAGCAGGACAGAATGTCCCTTTCGGTGGCATTCAATGGCGGCCGTCAAACCAGCAAAGCCTGCACCAACAATTATTACACGAATTCCAGACGGTGGTGGTTGCTCAGAAGCCATGTCGAAGTGGACAATCTGCGAACGGCTTCACAAGATCTCCTAAAACTTGAGAAGTAATGAAGTATATTTCAACCGGGATGGACCAGGAAGTGTGGCAAACGTCTGAAAGCTGACGAATAGTCGCTTGAGCCATGACGGAATGATATATCCGAATATGCAGTCTGGCTGAGGTGGGTAGGTTTCGGGGAGGGTTCGTGATCTCCAGGACGATGGGGCTGTCGGAAGTGGCGTGAGGGGCATCAAGCGGGGCCACTCATCTCCACCTTCCCCCAGCTCCCCAGAAAATCACGAAATATGGATTTGCATTTTCGCTCCCTTCTACCAGTCGCCGAGTGGTACGTATCTGCGCGAAGTCGCCGCGATATTGGATGTGCACGCTTGGTAAGCGATAACTCATCGCCGGCGAACAGGGGACTGCTTGTGGTAGCGGCTTATCTCTGACATGCACGCTGTGAACTGGCGACCAGTCGCGAGGAATAGGGCCTTGTTGAAAGTTGAAACGAACAAGGCCTCCCTCACCTCCGGCGTTACCCAATTTGCAATTCTTGGAGACGAGCCGGGAGTAGTATCAATGGAGCAAGTGCCGATCGAGGCCAATTTCGGCACGTATCTTAAGAGCTCTTTTATATCTCAGCGTCAAAGATGAAAACTTTCTGAGACTCAACGATTTCTCCTCTTCAGTCCTTTCCGCAGTCGCTATTAGAGGTCTGCCAACCCTAATACGCGTCGACGCGAATCTCTAGGTCTTCGGTCTCAAGATGCCGTTCGGAATACTGGAAGATAAAGGGTTGGAGCAAGTTCCTGGAACATGTAAGTGGCGAAAGGAGACACAGTACGTGGACTTTGCTTATGATAAGGACAGCATGTATGAATGACCAGTTGGATGTACCTCGAGAGTACGAGCAAATCCCGCGCGAGCTGCTAAAGCATGGAACTGGCCGATACTCCCACGTTATCCTAGTTCCCCAGCCGTCAGACTCTCCAAATGACCCATTGAACTGGCCAACATGGAGAAAGGATGTGATCCTCCTCATTGCTGGCTTTGTGGCTGCTGTAGTTGGAGCCTATGGGCCAATGCTTTCGCCAGGCTTCCTCGTCATTGCCGCAGATTTAAATATCGGAGTGCCTACACTAGGACAAAGCACAGCTTGGCTGATTCTCACTATTGGCCTGTCGCTATTTATCATGAATCCTTTGGCAAAAGTATTAGGAAGGCGGCCTATCTTCCTCATTTCCATTTGTGTGATGTTTGCATGTTGCGTCTGGGGAGCATATGCCAAGAACTATAGTTCCTTTCTTGCAAGTCGAATCGTAGCGGGCTTCGGAATGGCGCCTTACGAAGTTTTGGTTCAATGTACGATCGGTGATCTGTACTTTGTGCATGAGCGAGCGACAAGAATTGCGGCCTGGAATATGTTTTTACTCGGTGGAATCTCTGGTGGGAGTTTGATCAGTGGATATATCATCCAGGTGAGTTCTGATAACCAATAGACAACATCTTTTTCTTGACTTAAGGGATGTCTGACAACAGCTTCAGGACATTGGCTGGAAGTGGACATTCGGTATTTGCGCGATCTTCTTTGGCGTCTTCATCCCGTTGGTATTCTTCTTCGTGCCTGAAACGGCCTATATTCGAGATCCAATCGAGAAGAGACTTGCTGGGGTCAACCTTCAGACTTCAGACAACGACAACGCGGCTACCAAAGATCAGAAAGAAATCTCGAATGATTCGGAATTGAGCCCCGACTACTCTGCTCCGAACGAACCCAAAGAATCTTACATCAAATCGCTTCAGTTCATGACGGGAAAGAAATATTCTACTGCTCCTTTCTGGAAGATTCTCATTCGGCCTGTTATCATTTTCTGGTATCCAGGTGTGCTTTGGGGGTTTCTCATATATGGCGTTACTTTGACGTGGATCGTCGTCTTCTCAGTCGTCAACGCCCAGATCTTTGGAATGCCGCCGTATTCTTTCTCGCCATCACAAATTGGTCTCATTAGTATTTCGCCGTTAGTCATGACTGTAGTTGGTCTTTTAATTGCTGGGCCTTTAAATGACTTCTTCTGTCTATATCTGGCCAAGAAGAACCATGGTATATATGAGCCAGAATTCAGATTGGTTCTAATGTTTCCAGTCTTGATCTTAGGCATTGTGGGGTTTTTTGGCTTTGGCGCGACGCTTCACTATAAGACTCACTGGATTGGGCCAGTACTTTGCTTCGGTATTGCAAATTTGGCAATGACTTTTGAGACTGGATGCGTCTTTGGCTACATCATTGATTCATATGAAGATCTGAGTGAAGAAGGTCAGACTCCTCTTCTTTTCTTCGTTGTTCTCTTCTAACACTGCACAACGTAGCTTTTGTGGCAATCAATGCTCGCAACTTGCTGACCTTTGGATTGACCTACTTTGTGAACGATTGGGTGGCAAATGAAGGTCCACTGAACGTGTTCAATGTTCTAGGCAGTAGCTTCAGTAAGTCCGTTACGATGCCGCTCCCGGCATCTCCTTGTACTTTGGCTTCTTCAAGATCTACGAGAGCGTGCTAATACCCACTTAAGTCGGCGTAGTGGTGTTGACAATTCCGCTGTGGGTTTTTGGAAAGAAGATTCGAAGTGCTATTGCTCGAAACGATACCTTGATACGATTCATGAAGGATGACTAGGCCTGGGTGCAGAATCGCAAGTGGTAAGGAAGGGAGGCCACTAAGAGGTCACAGACGTTCGGGACGAGGATCGCACAATATCAAAAGGCTCTCAATTATACAGACATTAGATGCACCGAAATGACGACAATGAATTCTTGATATACCAAGACCACTTGAACAATCCCTGATCTTCCTTTCTAAAGATTTGTCGATCTGTAAGCACATACAAAGCCCTCTCTTCTTGTATTGTTCAAAAAGTCTCGAAGGATTTGAGAAGTTACTCTTTCAGTCATTGTCCAGCTTGACTCGGGATAGTGTCGTCTTTTCATCTCCGACCTGAGACAGAGCCCATCATTACCTTTCCTGGAGCCAAGGAGGAAACCGAAGACACGGGTCAAGTCCAGGCTCTCCCTGACCCGACACCTTGTTTCCAGCGGGCTTAGCCCCAACACAAGGGGGTTTTCCGGTACTATCAAAACAGTCACACGGATCATAGCCGACGACCCGCTTCACGAGCAGACAGCCACCTACAACGCCACCTCTTACAGTAGCCTCTCATGCTGCTTTCTTGGGCCCAAATATTTCTAATCATTGTGATACGCGGCAGATTCTTTGGATTTTGTGTTCAAATGGGAGTGCAATTGCCGAAGCGCTTTGATGCGGGGAACTGAGGAGCCACACATGGGCAGGCGGGGTTCGGGGAGGGGAGAGACTGGGGTGTGCAGCTCTGAGAAGCTTGGCGACAAATACCTTTGCTAGAGAAAATGAGGCGGGGGTCATAAAGCTCTGAAGATTCCCTGAACATACCCTGTCAACATTTCTTCAACGTTGAATGTCACTTTTCGATAGCTCAAGCATCCTTCCTTTCTGTGAAGCAATAGGCAACTCGAAGCAGGAGTGAACTCGGCAAGATGGCAGAACAAACTGAGAATAGGGCTGAGCCTATAGCTGAACCTGAAGATAAAATTATTCCTGTTTCCCAGGTCGAGGAGAACACGGCTGCAAACGTGGTGAAAGTAGACTCATTTCGAGATGAGCATCACATCAATTTGACCTGGAGGTCTTGGATGGTCGTTTTGTGAGTCCCTCTTCTTCATGCTTGGGGATCGAGCTTTAGCTAATGAGCCTACAGCGTGACTTGCTTTGCTATCATGGCTCAAGTCTTCGTTGTTGTAGCTGCTGGGTCTGTCATTGGGTTCATAATCAGAGATATTGGTGATGCCCCAATTGCAGGATGGATCATTCAGGTAAGCAATTTAGAGATCTCGTGAGTGCTATTCGAGACTAACAAACACCAGGGGCCATTGCTGATGCAGAGTGTGCTATCTCCCATTGTCGGTCGTCTCTCCGACGTCCTCGATAGGAAATATTTAGCAATGGGGCCCCCAGTCCTCTCATTCATTGGCGCTGTCGTCTCGGCCAAGGCCACTTCAATGAATATGCTAATTGGTGGTGGGATCCTTGTCGGTTGCACGTTGTCTACCATCTCTATTGTGCAAGCTATTCCCTCTGAAGTTTTACCTTTGAAATATCGAGCTTTGGCAAATGGCTTTGCATTCCTTGGTGGAGCTGTCGGTGGACTGTAAGTAGAATCACCAGAATTATTGGACTTAAGCTGATATGCATCGCAGAGTTGGAAGTCTTGGTGCTGGTGCAGCGACGAATGCAAACCCAGGAGGCTGGCGGAACATCTTCTGGATCCAGGCTGGTTTCTTCGCGTTGACAGTGATCGGTCTGCTCCTCTTCTATCATCCGAAGAAGGAGTCTGATTTCCCGAGAATGTCATGGAAGAAGGTCATCTGGGCATGTGACCCGATAGGCTCCTTCCTCTTCATTGTTGCTACTACACTTATGCTCCTGGCTCTGGACTGGGCTGGTGGGGTATACCCGTGGCACGACAAGCATGTCGTTGCACCGCTCACGATTGGTCTTGTGTCTTTGGTTGCTTTTGCACTATATGGTGAGCTCCTCACAAAATTTATTGCATGCGCGAGACTGACTATCTGGCAGAATGGAAAGGCAGAGATGATGGTCTTGTCGCTCATGTGTTCTTCCGCAACGGGCCCAATTTTTCGTTATCGGTATTCGCATTTGCTGTTGAAGGCTGGATATTTTACAGTGCCGTCAATAGCATCACTCCGCTGATTGTTCTCAATCTGGGCTTTCAAACATCGGCGTGGAAGATCTCGATTCGGCAGCTCTCATATACTTTATTGACTCTTTTCACGTCTATTCCCATTACGCTTTATGCCACATGGAAGAAGGATCTGAAAACACCTCTTTTGATAACTTTTACATTCTTCTTGGTAGTGTAAGTAACTCGGAGCAAGTAAAAGATACCGAGCTGACCACATCAGAACAATCTGCTACGCCAATATCAAGCCAAGTATGAACCATGCTCAAATCGTCTTCAACGTCCTTTGTAAGTCCATCATGGAGCTCTTCACCGATATCTACTGACGAAAGCAGCTGGTATCGGCCAAAGCGGCCCGCTCACTCTCCTCGTTGCTCTTGTTCAATTCACATCTCCCCATGCGTATCTCTCCACGGCTACCGGGCTTGCATTCTCCGCCAGAGCGATCGGTGGAGCGTTCGGCTCCGCAGTCCTAGATACCATCATCAACAGCAAACTTGCGTCCACCTACGCTCCAGCGGTTTCTGGTGCTGCCACGAAGGCTGGACTTCCGAGTTCTTCCGTTGCCGCTCTACTGGCAGCGTTCGCGTCCGGTACTGGGTTCGAGGATATCCCGGGGATCTCGCCGGCAATTCTTGGTGCAGCGACGCACGCCAGTCAGGAATCTTATGCTGCTGCGTATAGACTGGCTTGGTCCTCAATTATTCCGTTTGTGGTGCTGGCTATCATTTCGATTATCTTCTTGAAGGGAGTTCGAGAATTAAGTAATCAACATATCTCTTTGTTCCCTTTCTTGAGCTCCCTTTTTTATTGGGCAGCTCCCACTTTCAGCTCCCAGCTCGCTCCCGGCTCTGTCTCCCTCGAAGAAATCTGATGCTAATTCGTTGGCAGTGGTAAATCAACATAGTTCTATATTCCCCATCTTAAGCTCCCTTTTTTATTGGGCACCTCGGATTTTCCAGCTCGCGGCTCGATCCTGGCTCCCTCTCCCTCCAAGAAATCTAATGCTAATTCGTTGACAGACAGAGCATGTCGAAGCCACAGTTGAGAAGGATGAGCAGGTGGAGAAGCTTGCTGTTTGAAGAGAGCGCTTCGTGCCCAGGCAAGGCGGCATATTGGCAAATAATTTTCCTCTCGAAATTGACGTTTGGTATCAGGAGGCTACGTAAGATAAAATGTAATTTGAAAAGGGGTTCATGAGATTGATTGTTTACATGGTGACAATTGTGTCCATTTTGAGTCTAGCGCCCCCCGCATCTTGATCCTAGTCGACGGGTCCCCCTTTCCTTTCCCACCCCACCCCATAGAAAGCGAGGCCTGGTGGGCGGGCGCCCTCGGCGACTCGTGTGACCAATGGGTTTCACGAAAGGTCCAAGCGGAAGTGTGCTCCGGATTTCTAAGCCGGCCGTTTCGGGGATCATCCATCATCGTAAGTTGTTGCATGCAATCCGCCGACGCCTCCAGATAAGAAGAGATGCATTGTTTCTCGAGGTGGCATGTGTCGAAGATCATCGCACCACCAGCACTCTTTCCGACAAATATACTGGTCTTCGCGAAGCCAGCTACACGCCAATTCCGGCCACAGAGCCCTTCCAGTCACTTTCGGCCGCCAGTCGTTATGCTTCTGCGTTTTATGAGCCTTGCACTTTGCTGGTCTTTCGTGCAAGTAGCTGTCAGCTTGCAATTGCAGCAACATCCTCTCACCCCAGGCGTCAATGCTTCAAATGCGTGCCAAAATACGGTTGGTTGGCCCATTGGAAAGGAGAGAGCCTCTCGTTGATATTGTAATAGTGCGCCTCACTCTTGAGAACATTTGGACCCAAAACTCATTATCTGAGCCTTCCGGATGGGTTCAGTGAAACGTACTTCTCACAGCAACAGCGAGAGGTTGTTCCAGCCTGTGTTTTCCTACCCGCGTCTGCCGAGGACGTCTCACAAGCTCTCACGACCATCAAGGAGCATCAATGCCATTTTGCCGTCAAGAGCGGAGGCCATGCTATGTCTGCTGGGGCTTCAAATGCTCCTCAGGGTGTCACTATCGATCTGAGGCATTTGAACGATGTTGAATTGGCGGATGATCACCTGACAACATCTGTTGGTGCCGGAACTCGATGGGGTGAAGTGTACCGGCGGCTGGAACCTCTGAATCTCACTGTTGTTGGTGGACGTGATAGTCAAATTGGAGCAGGAGGATTCGTGCTTGGAGATGAGTATAAATCTGACTAAACTTTGTCATGTAACTGACTTTGCAATAAGGGGTATCTCGTTTACTTCTCGGAAGCGAGGTTGGGCTTTTGACAATGTGAAGAATTTTGAGGTGAGTATGAAGAATTCATGAATTTTTCTTTCCGAAAAATCCTCTATCTGTCAACGAAAATTCCTCCAAGTCAAACATGGTCAAATTTCCCCGAAGCAGAGGTCATGCTAGGAAAGCGTCTACCAATCATGAAGATCAGCATACGAGCCATCGTCGCTAAAGTCGCTAACGAATATCTTCGATCCTCAGGTAGTTCTGGCAAATGGATCCATCTCAAATATCAGCCAAGTATCGCACCCTGACCTGTATTTCGCATTGCGAGGTGGTGGCAGCAACTTCGGCATTGTGACTCGATTCGATCTAGAAACTCATCAACAGGGCCTATTCTGGGGCGGACACAAATTTTACTTACTCTCAGATATCGCCGAAAGAAAGAAGTCAATGGGCATTACACACCCATTTAATGGCACGCCACGGTGGTTCGCCCAGAAATTTGCGAGCTGGGCAGTCCAAGGTGCCTGCAGTTTAGGATACTGCTCAACAGTAAACGAGATTTCTCGGATGCTAGAGAGCTATTCTCGGGGTGACTCGGATCCTTCTGGGCAGATCATTCTTTCGTTCGCTTTCGTTCCGATCATTGATCTTTACCTGGTTTGCGTCAATCTTATGCACGGGCGACCCGAACCGTATCCACCTGTCTTCAAGGAATTTGAGGAGGCGAAGAATATATATTCGACGACAAGAATTACGAAAATGACTGGAGTGGTGGCAGAAGTGGACTGGATGAACAAGATTGGCTATCGGTATGATCTTGAGATTGTTCCTGGGTTAGCAGTAAATACTAACCGTATAGGCAATCATGGGCGACTGCAACCTTCAAGATCAGTGTTCCGTTCCTATCGAAGCTGGTAGATGTTTTCATCGCCGAGACCGATCCTATTAAGCATGTAGCGGGCTTCCTTCCAAGTCTCATTCTTCAAATCATTACCAAGGACGAGATTTCAGCTTTTCGGAAGCATGGAGGTAATGCTTTAGGCATCTCAGAGGATGAAGGACCTCTGCTATGTTGGTGACTCCTAATTCGAGGTTTTAGAAGGTTCCCGACTGACTCGACCAGTGCTCAACGACGCAATTCGATATAGCGACCCGGCTGATGATGAGAAAGTGCACAACGCCAACGACCGATTTATGAATCAAGCTGTGGCCCTAGCCAAAGAAATGGGTCTCGACCACAGATACATATATCAAAATTATGCGAATCAGACACAAGACGTGTTTGCTGGGCTGAGTCCGGAAAACAAGAAACGATTGTTGCAGATACAGAAGAGGCACGATCCAGAACGAGTTTTATCGCACCTTCAGCCCGGTGCTTTCAAGTTACAGGAATCGGCAGATTCGACGATGAAGGGACGCAGCTCTGGTTCATGAGACGGAGTCTGATGGAAAGAGTGTGATTTCTTTGCCGGATATAATGGGTTACTGATCCCCTTTCGGTACACAACCGGAAAGGAATAATAAGCTACAGCATTCTACGTCATTACTACAGGTTTCACATCGCGTCATATTTCTTATCGTGCATTTCTTCGGATTATTTCAATTCTGCTTTCCTGTCGCCTATTGAGTGTCAGTCACATTGGGTACTTCGTAATGGCGGCCGACGCTGGCCCACGTATACCCTTCAATGATGGTTTTTGCTTCATTGTACCAAAGAGTCTGACTTAGAACTCCGTAAGCTGCGGGGTCATTTAAGAGTTCCATTGGTCTTCGTTGCTTGTAAACATTACGTTCTGATGCAAGTGGTGAGCATCCTAATCGAATTGACCATCTGGGGGTGGGTCAGCCTTCTCCCCCAGGTCGCCCGCCTGGCGCCGCTGCATATCTTACGTCAGATGGATCTACCCTTTGGGCTCCCAGTATCAATAAGCCCAAACATTCTGGAAGAGATATGTTGTAGGGATTTCTCGACACTGTTAGACGGTGGGTTCACTGTCTTCTCAATCTTACAAAACTACAACTTGCTCTCAGGATGAAAGTCGCAGTCATTGGTGGAGGCCCTTCTGGACTAGTTACTCTGAAATATCTCCTCGAAGCTCATAAGTTCTTCCCGATTGCTCCTATTGAAGCTCGGTTGTTTGAGAGCGAGACATCCGTGGGAGGTACCTTTAAACACCGCACGTATGAAGATGCTGAAGTAAGGCCAGATTTGTCCTATATGACCATCCGAAAAGTAATGACTGTTCTATGTTAGATGGTTTCGTCCAAACAACTCACCACCTTCTCGGATTTTCGCTGTCCCTTAGACGCTCTGGATTTCTTGCCAACCGAGGTGTATTGCGACTACCTGAAAGATTACTGCTCCAATTTCAAACTCTGGCCTCATATACGACTGTCTACAAAAGTAGTCAACATACGCCGAGATGACGAAATCGGACATATCATTAGCTATACCTTCATCACCAGCAACATGGTTGAGGAGTGGGCCTGCGATGCAGTGGCTCTTTGTACTGGTCTTCATGTCATACCCAATATCCCTCATATTCCAGGGATCAACGCCATCCCGGAAAAAATACATTCATCTGAATTTAAGAATCGGTCCCAACTTGGAGTTGGAAGAGACGTGTTGATCCTTGGAAGTGGAGAGACGGGAATGGACTTGGGGTACCTCGCTGTGACCTCACCAACCAAATCCGTGACCTTGTCTCATCGTGACGGATTCCTTTGTGCACCAAAGGCAATTTCTACATCCTGTCAATTACTCTTGCTAACTAGATTCCAGAGAGTTCCCGATCCTGTGATTCTGAGCGGCCTCTTTGGTGTTTCTAAACAACTGAATGTGCCTGTCGATGTCAGCAGCGCGAGTTTGTTCGACACAGCATACGTGCATCCAATTCTGGATAACTCTCCTCTGCTCTGGGCGTACTATGATAGGTTTATCAAGTATACCTTGTGGATGGTTTCCGGTACTAAGCACGGCCTTGACCAGTGGGTGGGTGGGATTTCAAATCAGAGATACCACGCTTCCAAAAGTGTCTCTCCCCTTTCATCATGGTGCTCGTTGACTAACGGATGAAACAGTATTCTTCAACAAATCAAACAAGGCAATGCCATATATCAGTGCTCCATATCGGCAACGGTCGATCCTGAATGATTTTCGATCAAGAATCTTGCAAGTACCAATTGCTGATACAGGCGGACGGCATATTGATCTCGCACCTTGGCCAGAATTTATAGATGATGAAGGAATTGTTCATTTCAAAGACAACGGACGTCGCGAGGCACAGATAATGCAGGAAAAAGTCGTCAAGCCGGACCTGCTCATCTTTGCGACCGGCTATAAGCAGGAATTCTCCTTCTCTGACTCAAATTACCCCACACCCGCACAGGCCGATATAAGGAGCATTTGGAAAAGTGGAGATGAAAGCGTTGGGTTCATTGGTTTCGTGCGACCTAGTTTCGGTAATGCCATCTTGTTATCTCGATCTGTTGCTGACCAAAAAAAGGTGCCATCCCTCCACTAGCAGAACTCCAAGCCCAACTTTGGATCCTCGCCCTCCTCAAGCGTCTTCCACACCCTCTCCAGCCAGAGACGAACTATCGCTTACACGTGTCACCAAAGAGCCGCATTCAATATGGTGTTGATCACGAGTCATACGCTTACCAACTAGCTATTGATATGGAGTCTGCTCCTTCCTTCTTTCAAGTTCTGGCACGGGGTTGGAAGATGACTCTTGTTTGGGCCTTGGGTGCGAATTTCAATGCTAAATTTAGATTAGTGGGGCCGTGGGCATGGTATGGGGCATGGGAGGTGTTGGAAGGGGAGTGCTGGGAGACGATCACGAGAAGAGGAGGCTTCTTTGGTGAGTTTGCTTCTGTAGGTATAAAGGAGTGTAAGGCTGATCGGAGTGACAGGTCATGTGACGCTTTCTGGATTGCCAATGCTGGTGTTTGGAAGTATTAGTCTGGGGTTGTACCTTTGGTGCGGACTCGTGGAGTTCTTGAGGGAGCTGGGAAGATTTGGCAAGAAGGATAAGAAAATCGAATAAGGATTATTGATATTATGATGTTCTCTCGCTTAATTAAGGGGAGGCAAGTGCGAGATCCGCCCCACTTTCAATTTATCTGCTCAATGCTTAAGGATAAGAGCATCTCTAGATTATGCAAGTGAAGGCACAGTATTCCGAAAGAAAAGATTTGGGTCCAGTTTGTTCTTCAACTCTTTCAACCTCCCCCAGTTATCTCCGAAGCAATCCTCGGTGGGTTCATTTTCTCCCATCAATGCCACATATCCACCTTTCATTAGCAATCCACCTTCTGTCAACTCTTCAACAACTTCATCTGCCCACGAAAAAGCTTCCTGTTTGTTTTCTTCAGCCAGAGTCTGGCCGTGAATCCCCACCCAGACATGAGGCTCTCTCATCCCGAAACAGGAATTTGGTGTAGGTTTCGTTGCGTGGCCATGAACCACATGAACGATGAACATCGCTTTGGTCCCTGCTGGAATCTTATCAACATGCTTGAGTAGCAAGTCGATAAAAGGTTCCGAGAGCTCCTTGACGTAGGCTGTGCGGATATTGGTGTAGATGAAAGTGGGACTGAAGGCTTTTCCGACTTCTGTCCACGAAGCTAGAGTAGCTAGTGAAACGTATTACGGTAATATTCTAAAACCAAAGGACGACGTGACTTACTCTCTTTCACCGTATCCATCACTACCTTTCCCAGATTTCTCAGCTCTCCCAAGAAGGCCGATCCAGCTTCTAGATCCTCACTCGCCCAAGTAAACATAAACATCAGCACCTTTCCGACACCAGGAATTGCCATGAGCCCCATCAAGCCTCCATAAGCATCCGGACACACCTTTCCAAGCAAATCCCTATAACTTGATAGCACCTCTCTCGCCTCAGCAATAGGGAAAGCTAACAACCCAGCCAGCATCTTCTGCAGCCTATACACTTTAATATCCAGACTGACCACAGCACCAAATGCACACCCTCCACCCCTTAGCCCCCAAAGCATCTCCTCATCGGCATCCACCACGTCTCCATTATAATTCACAACCCTCGCCCCAATAATTTGATCACAGCCCATCCCAAACCTCCCATTCAGCGTCCCGTACCCACCACACGCAGCCCAGTTCGTATACCCCACCGAGCTACAGCCTCCTTGAACAGCCACTAAGCCATGAGGTGCAAGAAACTTGGTGAGATTCTCCGAGATGACCCCGCCTCCGATTCTGACGCTTGTTTGGTCTGAGGAGAGGACAATTTCGTCGAGTTCACGCACATCGATGATGAGAGAGCCTGAGATTGCGCTTCGGCCATAGGAGTCGTGGCCCCCGGAGCGGACGGTGAAGGGGATGGAGTGAGTGCTTGTGAAGGAGAGGATTTGGGAGATTTGAAGGGTGTTCGTGGGCCTTGTGATGGCGAGGGGGTGAGCGGTGAGTGAGAGATTGAAATAGGTGTTTATGATTTTGAAGGAGGGATGCGAGGGGGTGTAGATCTTGAGGGATGGAGATGTGGTTTGAAGTTTGAGGAGAATGGGGGCTTCTAATTCGAGAGCGGAGACGCTAGAACCAGGTAGTGCTGGAGGGGTACGAAGGGTGGCATCAGCGTTGGTAGCTGGTGTTGTCATGGTGAACCGAGTGCTGGCGGGGGGGGGGTTAGTCGAGACTAGTATCGATTCGGAAGACTGCTTTCCTGCGTGCCTTATGCTGATTGTGCGAGTTCTTCAAACCTAAGCAAGCCGAGTAAGAATGGGAAAGTGCGAGGAGGTGAAGGTAGATTGCCCCACCTTTGAACACTTCATTTAGTAACCAATTACCGTCAAATCGTTCTTACCTCTTTTGGGGAAACGCACGCCACACTGCAGCTCGAGGCACAGGGGTTCAAGACGCTTGTCGAGAGTGCCTTCATCTAATGGAATATTCTTATACGGCAACAGGATGCAATATGGAACAAAGAAACATGCTTCGAAGTACTGACACTTAACAAACTTAAGCAAATCCATGGATTCTGTCTATCCATGGATATTATGCATTCAGCAGAGAAACTCTGACAGCTTTTCCAGCGCCATTATACAAATGAGTCTTAGAAAGGAGCTAAAATCTCACAATGGCGACCTTATTCCATCCTCCCTATCATATTCCCAGCTGGCCCCGATTCTATAATCTTCCCCTTCGCAAGACTAACGCAAAACGTGGCATTGCTCACAGCCTCCACACGATGCGCAATCGTAACTACAGTACTCTCTCTCATCTCCTCCCTCAGAATCTCCTGGATCCGCATTGCCGTTTCGCGATCAATACTCGCTGTCGCCTCATCCATGACCACAATCGGACTTCTCCTCAACAGCGCCCTTGCCAAACCGACAAGCTGTCTCTGCCCTTGACTTAGGTTCTTGCCGCCGGTGTCAATGTTGGTGTTGAGCGACCATTCATGCCGAGAAGCAATCTTCTCGAGAACGGAGGAGCATTCAAAATCGCTGTATTCATCGAGTGGGTCGAGGTTTGCGCGCATGGTGCCCGGGAAGAGGACAGGTTCTTGGGCCAGGAAGGTGACGCGCTTGCGAAGGGACTGGAGATCCACGGTTGCAATATCAATTCCGTCAATTATGATCCGGCCCGATTCCGGGGGCGTTGTAAACAGGAGGGAGAGTGCGAGTGTGCTCTTTCCTGAGCCGGTCCGGCCGATTAGGGCTGTTGTTGATCCACCCTTAATTGTAAGATTGATGTCTGAGAGAGCTGGTTCGAGATGAGGTGCGTATCTGATGGTTACATCTTCAAAGACTATGTCACTTCCATATATTGGCCAAGATGCTGGAGGCAGGACTTTTCCAGGAGGCTCCTGATCAAGATGGAGTAACTCAACAACCCTTTCGACGGAGACAAAGTCCATTTGAAGCTGTCCATATTGTCTACACAATGAGTGAGTAGCGTTAACGAACTTTCCTGCGGCTGAGAGGATGAAAGCTGTAAGGCCTGCCGAAAGGCCAGTGAAGAGAGCGAGTCCGGTAATCAGAAACGTGGAGCAAGCTGACAGTGCATCGAACCTGTATTGCAGCCAGGCCTGAAGACTCCAGTAGAAGTGATCCATCTTCTGGAAGTTGTCGGTCACACGAATGACTCCATCTTGGAATCGAGCTGCTGCGCAGTAAGCTCTGATGGTGGTCAGGCCATTCGCCAAAGCTCCAAAGTTCGAGATTAATGGAGTTAAGGAAACAAATTCGAGCCGGCGGAGACTCTGCGAAGCTGGCAGAAAGTGTCTAAATATAAGGACAAATCCAATTGTGAGGAGAAGGGCGAAGACGAGAAAGATCTGAGTGACGGATCCGATGACCACGACCGCTGAGATCCAAGCAACGGACTGAAGTGCTACATTCTGGAACTGAGCGCTGATATTTCCATCGACAGTTCTGAGATCCCCTGTAAGGCGGTTCATCAGTCGCCCGACAGGAGTGACATCGTAAAACCGGAAGGTAGCATGAGAAACTCGTGCTACGACTCTTGCGAACAGATTCTTCCCGGCCTGGTATACGATAACTAGCATGACTCCTTGAACGATCATGTAAGCCACAGCCTGTGCAACGGCTAGAAGGAAGAAACCCGTAAGCCAAGGGCGTATGTTGTCCTCAGGAGAAGGTAAGTCCCCAAAGTATCCGTTTGACTCCTCCACTCGGTCACCATATGCTTCACCCCACTGTTTGAGAAACCAGGTCTCTGCGATATCTATCAAGCGGTACAGACACATGATGACTATCAGAATGAACCACCATTTGAGTTTTCCAGCCTTGATATATTCCCAGTAGACTTTTGACTGGACCCCGCCATGAGCCCGATGCTCTTCATCCATGAATTTCTCAGGCGCGGCAGTTGATTTCTTCTTGTCTTCATCGCCATCTTCGTTCGTCGAATCTTCGGAAGTCACTCTATGCAATTCTTCGAATGGAATAGTCTCTGGGTCTAGTAGGATCGCTCGTCCATCAACGATCTGTACTGCCTGAGTTGCCATTCCTAGACATAATTCAGTGCGATGCGTAACCAGGATAGTCGTTCGGTCCTTGAGGAGAGGCCCACATAGGCATCGTCGAACGATAAAATCTGCTGTCTGATGATCAAGAGCTGAGAGGGGATCATCAAGTAGAAGGGTGTTGGCCTTCGAGTACACGGCCCGGGCAAGGGAGATACGCTGCTTTTGTCCACCGGAGAGTCCAACTCCATTCTCACCCACCATGGAAAGATCCCCGTGTTTAAAAGTCAACATATCTGGAGCCAGACCACACGCCTCCAAGACTTGTTTGAATCGAGTTTCTTCGTAAGGGGCAGCGAAGAGAATGTTGTCTCGTATGCTCATACTTTGAAGCCACGGTGTTTGTCCACAATAACCAATCATTTCATTGGTTCTATGGTACTCCCCTCCTAGCTGGTCGAGCTCTCCGAGTAGAGCTTGTAAGAGTGCCGTCTTCCCGGATCCAACTTCTCCACAAACAACGGTCAAGCCAGGAGGAAACGAGAGGTTGATTTCGTGTAGAACGGGTTCTGTGGCTCCGGGCCAGGCAAACGATGCATTCTTCAGTTCGAGCTGGGTACTCCGTGGCATATCAGAATCTGCGTTATCTTTTTCTGGCTCAGCCATGAACTCTTCAAGTCGATCTACAGATACTTTGCAGTTCAAGAGAACCTGTCACTGGGTCAGCTGAGTTCCAGTAAAGTGGCAGGGCCACATCTTACAGTAATGAGATTAGGCAGCTCTCTCAGATAATTCTCAAGCATCCCGAAAAGCTGAAGGGCAGGGAATGCAACGTCAACCCGCAACGGCTTGTGTGTCAAGACCGTATACGCCCAAAAGGCAACCACTGGGAACAGACCACTAGCGAGCATGTTCGTACAAGTTATAAGTGCCCGCCAAATACTGGTAACGATCTTCAGGTTTAGTTCATGTTGTCTTGTAGTCATAATTCGACCAAGCCAAACATCCTGCCATCCGTAATACCGCAAGTGGCGGATTGCCTCGACCAGCTGGGAGATTTTGTGGAACTTGTCATCTGTAGCAAGGCGGAGTTTTCTCTCCCAGTACAGAAGAGCTCGTGCATATAATGCGTTCAGAGCTTGGGCCAAAACTACAGTGATGACGCCTATCAGGCAAGGCCAGCCCAAAAGCTGCCAGATCAAGACAACTGAGAAGATTAAGCCGATAGGTTGGGAAACAAGACTCGAGAATTCCCAGAATCTGGAGAGGATGTGAGCCACATAAATCCAATGCGGTTGGAATTCTACCTTTGTGAAATATTATACGCGTCTCCACTGCAAGATCGAATCAGTAGAAGCTCGTTTATATCGCAGAGTGAAGTCCTTACAGCATAATGTTAAGAATTCTCCCCATTGATGCCGGTTTCTTGGCGGGATCGTTCTTCGGCGTCTTTGACCGACTGCAGAGCAGGAGAAAGGGTTTTGCTAGAAATTCTAACGACCGACTCAACCAACTTTGCTTGCTATGCTTTCCACCGCGGGAGGTGCCGTTAGTATCAACTTCGATGACGGCCTTACTACTCAGCGCAATGACCTTCCTGGAAAGCGTCTTCTCGTAGAGCATCGTGATCATCTCCCCTCGAGATCTCTCGTAGGCACGTCTCCCAAACCACAACGAGAAAACACCGGACTGAGATGCCAGCATCCGGATAACAAGCGTCAGCACTGCATAATTGAGAGCAGCACGTCTCGGTGCCAGCGGATTCTCCATACTTTGAAGAATTTTCTGCAGCAGCACAGGCGAGGAGAATGCTACAATTGGTTCAGTAAATGCTTCATCCGAGGAGCTTGTAGATTACATACTTGCCACCAGCTCGAACACACTGAAGCCGGAAATAATCACAAGATCAAGTCCATTGGCTCTGAAAAGCCTTCCTAGAACCGATCCTTTCAGTTCCCGAAATGTGTCATGTAACATCCGATGCTGGAACTCGTAGCCCAATTGCCAGACGTCTTCATCGTTCAACTGCCTTTTATTACCAGTGGTCATGAGCGGCGCCAACCACGATACGGTCATGAACTGCCAGACAGTCAAGTCATCTTCCGGACTGCGCAGCTCGGATGTAGGGGGTCCAAATGCGGGGCTGATCTGGTCCTTTGGCAAATGAGGGTGTCTTAATGGCATGGCTAGGATGACCCCGATAGCTACAAGCGCAGAGACGAGGGCTAGAATGGATGGTATATCTTTGACGTGTAGTCCGGACGGGCTATCCACGAAAACGATGGCTTGCGTGATAAAAATGCTGGAATACAAGGCAAGCAAAGCTAGTGGAGCTGTAACTGGGCGGCAAATAGCAATGACAAGAGACCCAACGGCCCAAGAGGCTGCTGGAAAGACAAATTCCACTCGAAGAGTTGGGACAAACACCGTGAGCGTTTGCAGCGCAAGACATGCAATCGATACGGCAAATAGAATAATCGTCATGCCGGTGTAGGGCTTGTTTTCGCCAGAAGGAAGCTCATCTTGCTCGCCCTTCGGCTCCTCCACGAAAGCCCGTGACCATTCTGGACTTCGAACCCTTTTCGGGAGGAGCTTCAGCAAGAATCCAAGCAGAATGCATACGGCAACCACGCTCGGAACAGCAGAGATGAAAGGAAGGGCGCAGCTCTTGAATTGAGCGTTCACCGGATCCTGTGGTAGTGGAATTAGTTGAAATTGACGCAGAGCTCAGGGTTGGGGAAGGGTGGGGTGGGGTGGTGCATACCCAGACTCTAGCACAAGAAGCAAATGGCGGAATTTGTAACACTCGAGGAGTGTAGACGCCACCACTTCCGCCTTGAACCTCAAAGACCGCCATGAGTTTGCCTCAATGCTGAGTGTCGACGAGGTGAAAGCTGCAATGGAGTAGCTGTCACCGCTGCTCCCGCTGACTTGTGGTACGGCGTGCCGAGTCGCCGGGTGCAGTACCCCTTACCTCCAGATCGGTGGAATGGGTGCCGAGCTTGAGCAGAGAGAAGTTGAGACCAGGCTCGAACATCTCGTCGCGTCTGGGGGAGAAGTGTCTCTCTACTGCTTGTATATCCTGATTCCTGAGCAAATGGGACGAAACGTTACCTTCGTGTATGGAATTAGGATGATCCACCGCGGTGGGGAATTCAGAGGGGCAAAACGCCGCTTTAGGAGCGCCATGGGCTTACGCTTCCCGAGAGTGGGGATCACTCTGCGTCTTCCCCTCATCTCACCCCTGAATTGTAGTCTATGATTGGCGCTCCTGTTCTTGATGAAAGGTTGAATCTAGTTGTGATCTTCGCCAGGGAGCGTTGCTTGATGCTCATCAGAGGAGAACCCGAATCATGTTGCAGGTGCTATGGGAGTGCCCGCTTTGCATCAAACGTGTGTCAGCTTCTTTCTGCCTGCCGAATCCAGCATCTACTGTCGACGTTCAAAGTCACTCGAAGTTGCGCTGGTTTTTGCAGTCTCTTTCGGAATGCCTTTCCTACGAAGACCAATGAAACTGTCTTTGAGTACACATTGTAAGTGAGCTACTATATATTTCGTATGTCGATATCATCCTTTATGTAGGTATCCATGGTATCCTACCTATCGAGTGACAACAATTCGTAAGACCATCATCAGTCCTGAAACCAATTTAATGAAAGAATCATGATAATCGTACATAATACACCACGCAGAATTTTACACATAGACAGAACTTTCCCTCGTCAAACACCATCAAATACATCATGACACATAATATCGTAAACTTACAGTCCATTTCCCTTTACACTTCAGCATGTCCATGGTGCTTCGGTGCAGCATAACTGTTATTCCTGCTTGCTAAGGGAGTTCGCTGCGGAGTTTTGTTCCCTCTGGCCACTCCGGCCATGCTGGTTTGCCTGCTTCCCATGGCTTGCCGCACCCTCAACTCCTGTTGCGACCTGGAGAAGGAATGTGCTCGGATGGCGCTTTGCCTGCTTGGAATTTTCGAAAGACGGCGTCCTGGCACCTCGGACTGTGTTCTTGCATCTGAGAGCTGTTGGGCAAACGATGAGCGTTTCCGGAGCACTGGTCCTTTCCAGTAGATGACATAAACGGCTATGACGAGCACAAAGGAGATACAGGCTGTATGATAGTCAGATCCGTGCAGAGCCATTCTAAGATAGAGACTTACCCAAAATTGTGGAAGGATATGCGAGTGGTTCTCCTCCGATATCTAGCAGAATAAGTCAAAAGGGATATTCTATATCTGGGGGGAAAGGCAACTTACTTGTGAAGAATGGAGTTGCTGGAATGGTAAGTACGCCAGCCAAGAAATCTCTTGACCATCCGTTCCCGCCAGTTGCAGACGCTGAATAGGGCCCATAAGCGCAGATCATGTAATCGATTGTTGCCATGTAGATGGAATAGTTGGCAATACCGACAACAGCTGCGAAAATACTAGATGCAATCCACGGAAGTGGCGGTCCCGTGCTAGTCCAAGCAAAGCCAAACAAGCCAATAGGCAAGCATGGAGCAGTGTATAGAAGCCACCACAGGCGGGATTCGTACTGTACTCTTTCGTCGTCAGGCTTTGCTTTGCGCTCGGCGATATTTCTTCGAATAACTGGGAGGAAACTGATCCAGGCAATGAAATATCCCACACCGATGGGAATGAAAGCTAAGCCTTGTGCTACGGTACCAAAACCCCACTGTTTATAAACCAGACTGAAAGACTGAATGAACATGAAAATTAGGGCGTCGCTGAAACCACTGAGAAGGGACAACGTAAGGACGATGGGCTCGGTGAGGAACATCTTGAAAGGTCGACCCCAAGTGATCAGAATTTCCTTAGCCGAAAATCGATCTCTGAAGGGGACAAGCTCATCTGGCCCCCAGATATTCTTATCCTGGCCGCTCTTACGTCGCTTCTTCGCAATATTGTCCATCATGATGGTTGTTCGGGTCTCGGGAACTAGAACGAGATGCAGAATCTGCACGAAACCTCCAAAGATAAGCTGGATCCAGATAGACCACTGCAACGAATTAGCAATGTCTCATTTTCTTGGAAGAGAGCGAGGAGCAGAAGTGGTTGTCAGAATTCATGGCGCCATACTAGGCTTCAATGTACCACAACTTCAAGGAGATTCAACGTCCGACAACTATTCCGCTTTATTGAATGTCCCTTAATTTGAGGGAGATTCTAATAGTAAGGTTCTTCTCTCTCTTCTTGATTGTTCCGTGAACTGTGGTACATTGAGGAACAGCATTGCACCATGAATTCGGACAACCTCTGTTGGGAGCGAGCAGGGAGCTCAAATATCCTTCCAACCAGCAAAATAGGAAGCTCAAACAAGGGGGACAAGAAAATATGCTTACTCTCCAGCTCAGGAAAGCTCCGCTGAAGCCGCCAACGATGGGTCCAAGGATGGACCCACCGACAGAAGAGAAAACGACGAAAGCTACAGCATATTGTTGAGTATCGGATTCCCACATATCGGCAATCATCCCTAAAGTGACGGAGCCACCTGCAGAAGATAAACCACCAAGGGCTCGTCCAACCATGATGGAAGCGAAATTCGGTGCGAGTGCCACAGGTAGCTGCCAAATATTGACCAGGAGTAAACTCAACTGAAGAATGGGCTTTCTTCCCAGCTCTTCACTCCAAGGCGCCCACTGGACACCGGGGGGAGTCAGCGTAGTACTATTTTAGAGTGTCTTAGGGGTAAAAGGAGCAGAACGAGTAAAATGAGCTCCCGTTGGATGTGTTAGGAATGCATAAGACGAAGAAGGAGTATTTCAGGAAAGGAGGACAAAGAATTTAAGGAAAGGCAATAGAGACCAATTCGCACCCAAAGGCGTAGAGTACTAAAAAGATCATAGCACCACATCGAGCTGCTTGTTCGCTGACGCCAAATTCCTTTGAGATGCCGGGAATCGCATCGGAGTAGAGACTGGTGTTGAAGTTCATGGAGACCTGGACAAGAAAGATAACGGAAAGAATCATCCTATTAACTTGATCAGCATATGAAATTGAAAGCAGAAGTCGTTCTCCATGATATGACAGAAAACCCTGCTCACCACTTCTTCCATTCAGGGTACGAGTATCCGAGTTCATCGTAGCACGTATCCTCAGTCAACTCGATCTTGTCGTAAGTTCCTGCCTTCTCAACAGGCGGTAGCTCTTCTGAATCGTCGTTGTTGGGAGTAAACACTTGGTTATCACCAAATCTAGGGTGAGCGTGGGGTGTATGAGGTTCGACGCTCTCTGAGCCGGCTAGGTGCGAATTCTCGGCCTTCGTGGCGGATGAACCATCAGAGTCATCGAGGTTTTCATGTAGAACTTCATGCTCTTCATTAGGAGCAGAGGATGCTCCACCATTTTCTTCGAAAGCAACCATATTTGCACTCTTTCTTCACCCTACTCTTAGAGTAAGATACGTTGTATAAAAGTTATATACTCGTGGAGAAACTGTGGGGCACCATTCGAAATGGGTTAGTTCTTCAATAGACTGCAAACAAAAATCGACGGCGTTTCTCAACCAGGGTCTAAGAGAAAGCTTTTGTACTTGGAATTTGATAACGACGTCATTTTGCTGCAGAGGCCGACATATACGGCATGGGAAGAGTGAGAATTATTGAACCGTGCCCTAGCCGCACAGAAGTTGTTGCCCAAGACCCTCATTAACGCTTAGCATCCTTTACTAGAAGCTTAGCTCACAGAAGTGACCGCATAGACTACACTCTTCCATAATCCAATGGCCTGAGATCCGACCCATCCAATTGGGAGACCGAACAGTCTAAGTTGGAAGTGGACAAGCTCTTCAGCCGAAGAAGCCGCTGGGCATCTGATTCAGCAGACCTTGTTTTGACGTGAGAAGGTACGCAGCAACGCAGCAGATCAGCGAGATTATCCCGCAAAGAAACTCTACGGCTGCCCGGCCTGTACAGGACGAGTAATCCACAGCAGGCCTCAACTTCGACTGCCTCGTGTTGGACAGGAAAAGCGGCACCAGTTCTCAATGTCTCAAGTCGTGCTAGACATTATATATGCTTCTATCCTAAATGTACTCACCTATTACTATACATTCAGAATCTACTTTCTCCCTTTGTCTTAGAGATATCTATATATTAATAGGATGCCCCCAAATCCGGAAAAGATTGTTCATCTCTACGTTGGAACATTGAGAACTGGTGCCGCTTTTACTGTCCAGCGGAAGACTGCTTCTGATGACATCGGTCGAACGTGGAGCAGCAGTGCAAGATGGGTGGAGCACTGGAACGCTGGAAGCATGGCATGTTGGAAGTGCGAACGAAGGCGAAAGGAAATGAGATCCGATGACGTAGTACCTCGCGACTCGATGGCGATCATTCTATCGCCAGCTTCGCCCAACTGTAGAGAGCTGCTCCGACTACTCATAACAGCTTGGCGAGATACCTTCGTTCTATTTCTGAGAAGTGTGGCGGGCCTCCATTTTGATACCGATGAAGGTCAAGCAATCCGGAAATCCTGGGTGGTGTCGAGCGGTTGAGCCTCAGAACAGGAGGGTCACAGCGCGGAAAACCGAATGGTCAAACATGCTGTGCCTCATCGGAGATCTCCAAGCCAAGCTTGAGAACAGGAGGGGGTGTGATGCTTGTTTTAGCCACGATGTTCCTGGATCGCTGAATCCTCCGAGCAGCCACCAACTTCCATGGTCCATCGTTGAGTCGCGTGAGCAGACAGGACCTGCGCTCCTTGTCGTGACTGCCCATCGCGCGCAAGTATGGGACCGTGAGATGTCAGGAAGAGTGGGATGAAGCCAGAGTTAAGAGCTGTAGTCTGCGGAAGTTGTGGACCAGCCTCGAGGTCGAGAAAGCATGCGGTATGGGGCAAATAATTGTGCTGTGCTTCTCAGTGCCGTCTTAGCGTCAATCGACCCTGTCAGATCGTTTTTCCCCACCTCATGCGAATTTAAGTTCGAGATCTTGATTCAAGATGCTTCATCGAAAGCAGTTGTTGACCACTCATTCATCAAGATCATTTTCAGCTGAAGCTTTGGGCTTGTCGCAAAGGCATATGTATGTACCTAGGTACCTCCATAGAAGTGCTGGTTCTAATATAGTCACGTGTTATTGATCATACAGGTGCTTATCTCAGTTTCCTTGAGCCACTTACTGGCTAGAAGTATTGGTCTAAAGCCATTTCATAGACAGCTTTGCGTAGCTTCTTTACATCGATAGCTTGTTTACTCCAAGTATGCCCAGAAGCCAAGCATATGTCACGTGATAAATCCTGTGGAAAGCAACGGTTCCTGACCTCTTCCATTTTTACGTCTTCCTCGCACTCTTCATTATTCCCTAATATCCCAACCCCCTTCTACGGCTCTTAATAACGGACACTGATACACCCACCTGACTCTCTTCTCATCCAGCAGAGCCTTCCATCTGTCACCCTGCCGCATCACGACACCTGCAACTAGAATCTGAGCCCCGACTTCTTCACTCTCCAAGAAATTCCAGCTCGCCTGCAATGTCTTACCAGAGCTTATTGCATCATCGATGATGATAGCTCTCTTGCCCCTGACTAAAGACAATTGATTTGGATCAAGGTAAAGTTTTTTGAGACACGATGGCGAGGTAATGGACGAGACTTCCGTAGAGAGCCTATCAGTATTCCAGAATTTCTGCGAGTATCCAAGTGGAACATAACGATCTGATAATTGATTATTAGATTCGACCGCCATGTAAGGGAGAGTGCGACTTACCTTTTCCTAATTTCTGAGCAACAACCTTGGCTAAGGTCAGACCCAGTGTTGGTAACCCTATGATCACTTCCGGCTCGAGATCCCTTAGCACATCGGCAAGCATGCTTCCCAGCTCATCATGTACGGATATTGAAGCTTGATTGATGATCAAAGAAGCGACTGCTTCAGCAGGATTGCTTGCTAGTTGGCGAATGGGCAGTATGAAGATGCGAGAGTCGGGCAGAGTGGCGGGGTAACCATATTTCCATGGTGCGGAAGTAGCCTGGTCCTCTGACTCGAATTTCTGCCAATATGCTGTTGTTGGTTCTGCGAAATGAGGTTGAGACATTGCAGAAAGTGGGAGAGAACGCAGATTCCATGTAGCAAGGCCAGCTTACAAGCTGGAGCAGGTGATGGAAGGTGCAATGGGGAGACCGTATCAAAAAGTGGGGGTACGTAGGCGAGGCGCAAGCATGTCCGAAACTTTTCGCTCTCAAAATTTTCGGTGCCTGCGCTGCTCACTGTGGCTTTCCTTCAGAGAGAATCTCAAACGCAGATAGAGTTCTGTCCCGGCGATGACTTGGTAGTCATCTCAATCCGCCTTGATAATGTAGTCGCGTTGTAAACAAACCCCTTGAAAGAGCTCGCTTATGCCAATTTTGCAATTCCTACCGAGATTCAAAACAGCAAAACATGCTTCAGCCTACTTCCGCAGTCGTATAGTAGGGGAAGGGCGAGCAAACAGAAACCAGACTAGCTGAGTTCTTTTGATCGTGAAGCTGCATATTGACAGAAGCTTAATCGCTTTTTACCTAGTTTATCCACAGTGGCTACTTCGGTGTAGATTGAATAATGACATTGAAGTGGTGATGTTCTAATAACTCGAGCTTGTAAGTTATTAACCAACTTGTTCTTATTTCGATAGATAAGTTTCACCATGCTCGGTACCTTCGAAATATTACAATGAGGGAGAAGTGATTCCGAGCCTCCAGAACACCAATTTCCGCACATCGTGCCGCTGCACTCTGCTATTGTGCTTCTAAATTATTTCTCCAGTACAATCTTCATTTTAAATAAAAAAAGGAGAAGAAAAATCGCACATCAGATATCATGTCCCAACTAATTTATGATTTCGGCTATCGCTTTCTCCTCGCTCGGACTTCTGCTTGAGCGGTTCTGGCTGCCGCAACCTCGACCATCTACTTCTTTCCAGATGCTGCCATTCTCTCGTCTCTCTCTACCAAGAATGCCTTTATCGCCGGTCTCTGGGACATCCTGTCAATCCATGCTTGCACGTTCGGAAAGTCCTTCGCCTGATCATACTCGACAATTTTCAGGATGCTCATCTGCCAAGTGACAAATGCAAGATCTGCAAAAGTGCATTTGTCTCCCACCAGATACTCGCGACCTTCAAGCACGCCGTTCAAGACACCTGAGACGCGACGGATCTCGTTGATATAGCGATCAATGGCGCTTGGAATCTTGGGTTCATGCAATAGTTTGAACCACCTGAGCCCTATCAGCAACACGACTTTTGGAAAGATGGTACGGCATCTTAAGCTTACCACGCTTGACCATAATATGGACCTTGGCCAGACATCTGGAAGTATAACCATTGCTTGGTCAAGTAGTACTCATTTGTTCCAGCTGGGAAGCTAAGTTTGTGATCTTTGTCATACTTGTCGACCAAGTATTCCTAGGTAGGTAACTAAGTAAGCAAAATATTCTCAAGTCGTAATGTTCGGGCTTACAATGATTGCACCAGACTCCCAAATGGTAAGGGCGGTGTTTGGGTCGTATATGGTGGGAAGACGTCCGTTGGGATTATGTTTGGTGTATTCTGGTTTCTTGACATCGGAGAGGGGTATCTCGATACGTTCATGTGGGATGCGCAATTCCTTGAGGATCATGTACACTTTTCCCGGATTTGGTCCAAGTGGACCGCCCCAGAAAGTGATTGGTTTGATGGTTGAGGCCATGTCGTTGCTTTACGGCAGATGTGAAAATGAATTGAAGAATTTACTTCCAGAAGGTAAAGGTAGTGGATCCAAACCCGAATAATTTAAGTGGGAGGAGAGCAGGATTATATACTCATTTGCAACGAGAGGGGTTGCATATGAAAGCAGTGGCCTTTTTCCGTATCATGCGGTTGAGCTGCATAATTTGCATATACTTCCTCGCTTCGGAGCTTAACTTGAGCGGCCTTACAAATCTTATCAATCTTGGGGACCAGACCTTCGATCTCAACGAGCACGTTGTGCCGTAGAGTCGTATGGGCTGTAAGGTAGTGTGACTGGTTTCGAGTGCAAGATCTTGGGCTTGGAAGAAATGGGATCCGAACAGCTCACAAGCTAACGGAGTATAGTCACGTGACTATAAAGATTTTCAAGCTGCAGAGAATAGAACCTGCAACAGCCTAGAAGGGAGATTGAATAAAGCACTCTGCTCAATTCCAATATGTGACAAGGAATATCTGTGTTCTCCAACTCTTTTCAATTGCTTTGCGTACGCCAGAAATTTACTTCGATCAGGCTCTGCTGCACGCAAAGGAACCTCTGGGAAGTCACTTTACAACACCTCCCCTACTGGGGTCATCTTATTGTTACGTCTGGCGACTCAAAATCATCTGAAAGAAGGGCTTGGGGTCAACTTTGACTTCATCGGCCGTTTTCCTCAGAAGTAGCAGAAGGATGGGCGAGCAAAGCGACAAATTCATCATATTCTCCAGACGGCACGTTCGGATGAAAACGAACGCCACTCTCCGCGCAATCTCTCTCTCAGCCACTCGCCAAGCCAGGAGCCGAACATCGCGAAAAGCTTCCAAAGAGGAAATTTCTCCACTTAAAGGGGCCATCGACGTCATCTTTCGCAATCTCGTGGCGCAGTTGAGCCAAGTGCGAGGTGGTGCGAGCTGGTACCTGCGTCAAGGCTTCCTGTTTGCTGTTGACTTCGGGCTGACCACTGGTGTCATGTCACCTTCGCTGGTTTGTACATAAGGCTTGCTTTGACCTCTCCTGATCTTTCTTTGCTTTCGTATTCACTTTCTGCAAAAGTTTACCGTCGTCATCTATCGAAAGCTTCTTCCTTCTTCTGTCCAACCTCTACCACCTCCAATCCACGACCTTCGAAGAAAGCTTCAGAGCAATGCGTTACTCGACTCTCCCAGTCCTCGCCGTCCTGGCATACACTTCTACCTCGATTGCCTCTCCGCAAATCGGTAGTGTCGTCGACTCTCTAACCTCTGTAATTGGAGGCGGCTTCGATACTGCGACCTCAGATATCGCCGGGGGATTCTCAACTGCTACTTCTGTCGTCGGCGGAGCTATTTCGACAGGAATCTCATACGCTGGCGGAGCATGTAAGTGCTGGGGAGCTTCCTGTTTTGAGTTGTCTTATGCTTGTTTCCAAGAACAATTGCTAATTGCCCCTTAATCCAGTCTCTACAGCCACAAGTTATGCAGGAGGAGCCATCTCGACGGGAACGAGCCTTGCGAACTCGGCATTCTCTGCCGCGCAGAGCGACGCCTCCAGTGCGATTAGCAGTCTCAGCAGTGTAGAGGCTACGGCAACAGGAGCAGCGAAGAGCAGCTTGCAAAGCGAGATATCTAGTATTAGCAGCAAGGCGGCAGCAGCGGAGAGCAGTATCAGAAGTGCAGCCTCAGCTGTAGGAACTTCAGCAACAAAGACATCCACTGGTGGTGCGGTTATAACACAGGCTCCTATCTGGGGCGCAGCGGCTATTGGCGCGGCAATGTACTTGATCTGATCGGCCTATCTGGTCTGAAGTGGGAGGAGAATATCACACAAATTTTAAGATTGGTGCATGGCTTGGTATATTGGCGTTTGGGATTGCATATCTTGGAAGTTGCGCAGATACCAATTTAGAGGAAATTTGACGCCGTTCCTCTTCATCCATACCATCATGCTATTCCATTTCATTAATTTTCGTGCACACTTACAAGGCACGCAAGATTCGACGCGAGGTGTGCCTCCAATACAGACTAGTCAATGGTCCGAAGGAAGTGCTACTACTGCGTATTTCAAAATACGTCCAATCTGCATGGCGTACACGGTTGCCCATTCCTGAACCTCAGATCTTCAGTCTCGCAGCGCTACAAGGTCTCAGATGTTCTGGCACATTGAGATTTTCCATAACCCTCAAGTGATCCAACTTGCTTATGATCTCCTAGGGAGGGAACTCCTCCTTGGAAGTTTGCTATATATGGGAAGATTTCTCTTTACGTTGAGGCTTCAAATAGAATCGATTCATTTGTCAATCACTCCCCAGTACTGAGAAGCTTTCTCGAAGTAAAAATGTGATTCGTGATTCTTCGTTCTAGATTCTGTGCTCCTGCTCCGATACAACCACATAGGATTCGAAACTCCTTAGAGGCTTGATACTGGCGTTCGCTCCTCAATATATCGATCAAAATGCTTGATTATGCCTATAAACTGTCAGCTTTATCCTAAGTGGCTTCCCTTGAATACCTACGAGGCTTAATCCACATTGGAGACAACTCCGCATTGAACTTGTTTATACAACCTTCCCCATGTACAAAAGTCTGTGTCCGATTCTCAGCACAATACTCCAAAATTACTTCTCGAAACATACCTCGAACCACCATGCTGAAGGCTTCGTCCATCCGTGCACTATCTTAATATGGCCGGCGTTGGTCGGATCCACACAGATGGCTGCGAAAAGGTTCTCTGGGTGCTTGCGAAACTCTGCAGTAATGGGACCGCAGAGCTTGAGGTATTCGGCGCTATTGGATGGATCGACAAAAGTTTCCATTGTGATGATTGTACCAGCCTCGCTGGTTGACAAGGCATATGTTGGTGCAGCCATTGCGAATGATGATGAATGCAACCGATTTGAAATCTAGAGAAAGTGGACAATATTCAAGATACGCTTTCTATCAGGTTTAAGTTGGCCAATTCTGAGACTCCTTGAATTCGGGGAAGGGTGGTCTTTAAAATGCATTGCTTTGGCCATAGTATGCTCTCTTGAGTCTAGCTCCCATCCCCATCAAGGCTTCAGCTTTCAGCTGTTAGTTCTTCTTGTTCCGACTACTCAAGGTGTCACCCGCAGCAGTGGTTGGTGTCCAGCCGAATCTCCCAGGAGCGAGGGTCAGTGAGGCTTGATGAAGTCCCAATAAATTGACAGGTTCACTCTGCAACCCCGCATATCAGCTCGCCACCATCGCATATCTGCCCAAAAATGGGCCTGCCTCAGAAAACACCCCTCTGGCATCGAGGAGGTGTTTACTTTTGTCTGATGTCCTAGCGAGAAGGAATGGAGGTGATGAAGTTGAGAGGCAGCCGCTGCTGGCAATACGGCTTACGGTACTTGTAGTCCCCACTTGAGGCGGCCGCATGGTCGCCGAAGCCCCGCAGTCAAGCCTGCCTCACTAATGAATAGCATTGGTAAGGCGTGAAAACCCTCGCATCTTTCTCAACCCCCCTGCTGCGTACAGGCCTTGGTGAGGTGAGCACCATCTCCAGCTAATTAGCAGATTCAGTATGCAGGCTAATGCAATTTTTGAGGGGTGCAACCCCCCCTCGAGCGCTCAGATGCCATCGCCCCGTGTCACTGCACAAGGATAATCATTGGTCTGGAGTCCGAAGATGCATCGCCGCATCGGGTCCAACAGCCTACCCCTGTGGTAAGATCTAAGATCTGACAGTGGAGAACTATTTCATAAACAACTCCCTGATGATTCACAATGAATCTTAAGCAACTTACTTCCTTCTATTCTCATGGCGACTGAATCTCCCTTTCCTCCCGTGGTAATCCCCGAGGTTGATATCTGGGAATTCCTCTTTGAGCAAGAGAGAGACTTCCCAGACGAAAGAGGTATGTCCAAGTTCTGAGAATGTTCAGGGACGAGCTGACGAATGCAAAAGTAATTTTCACTCAATCCAATGCCCCTCGGCAGTATAGGTTCATTGACGTGAAAAATACGGGAGCTGCCTTTGGGCATGCTCTCCGCTCGCTCTGGAACTGGCAAAAGGGCGATGTGCTAGGCTTCTACTCGCCCAACTGCGTTGACACTCCAGCCCTCCACTTTGGGACTTTCTGGGCCGGGGGAATTGCTTCGCCAGCAAACCCAACTTATTCCGTAGGAGAATTGGCCTTTCAATTGAAAAATTCTGGAGCCAAAGCTTTAGTCACACAGGCATTTTGCCTCGAAAACGCTCTCGAGGCTGCGAGAATTGCTGGAATACCTAAAAATCGCATTTTACTTGTTGGTAATGAGAAAAATTCGGAAGTCCTACATTTCATCGATTTTCTCTCTGATGCGAGGTTCACGGATCCAACCGACCGGGTCGTCAACTCCCCTGAGGATGCTGCATGTATCCTTTATTCGAGCGGAACTACAGGATTGCCCAAAGGCGTCCAAACAACACATCAGAACACCGTTTTCAATCTTCTGGCCTATCAAGAAGTCCAAGGAAATTTGAGTAGTAAGCTCGGATCAGATGGTCGAGGGGATACTATCATATGCGTGCTTCCATTTTTCCATGCATTCGGATTGATTCTAGGGATGACACGTAGGTGTTGGGGGAGATCCCATTTCCTATCTCGGACTGTCTCAAGACCTTCTCCTGAGACGATGTCCTCCCCCAAAACAATCTTGATCTAGCAAATACTAAATCTCTTGCTACTTAGATTCACTGATGATCGGTATCAAAGCCGTTGTGATGCCCAGCTTTGATCTTGAAGCCTACTGCCGGGCAATTCAAGAACACCGAGTCACTTTCCTCTATATGGTGCCTCCAATTGTCCTCGGCCTCAGCAAGTCGCCCATCGTTGACAAATACGATTTGAGCTCGGTCAAGATGGGCTTAGCGGGTAAGTGGTTGATGATTGAATCATCAAATCCTCGAACATACGCTGATTTGGTTTCATTCTCACAGGTGCTGCACCAGTTGCTCATGAACTCGTTGATGCTCTTTGGAACCGGCTAAAGATTCCCGTCAAGCAAGGATACGGAATGACTGAATTGACTGTTATCACATTTCTTCAGGTGGGTCACAAGCCAATATATTCGGTCTGTCACTAATTCCCTGCAGAGACCAGGGGACTGGAGAAGCAAGATTGGGTCTATTGGCAACCTTTTACCTAACATGTCGGCCAAGATTATGTCGGAATCTGGATCTCCAATTCCCATAGGCGAGACTGGCGAGATCTGGGTCAAAGGGCCGCACGTTTGTGCTGGCTATCTCAACAATCCCACGGCAACAGAGAATATGATGACCCCAGATGGGTTCCTAAAAACAGGAGATATCGGATACCAGAATAAAGATGGCGACTTCTATATTACTGATCGTCTGAAGGAATTGATCAAATACAAGGCGCTTCAGGTTGCTCCTGCCGAGCTTGAAGGTATACTCGTAAGCCACGAGAAATTGGCTGATGCGTGTGTCTTGGGCGTCTACGACCCAGATAGAGCAACTGAGATACCCAGGGCGTATGTTGTGAAAGCGATATCGGCAAGAGAAACCGAAGATTCTGTCCTCGAAAAGGAAATCCAGGAATGGTTCAATAAAAAGGTTGCGAATCACAAGCAGTTAAGAGGAGGCATTCGATTCACCGACGTGATCCCAAAATCCGCTTCGGGAAAGATTTTGAGGAGGATTCTGAGAGATAAGATGAGAGCTGAAGAGCCGAAGAAAAAAGTCACAAAATCAAAGCTGTGATTAAATCGGTCTTGATAGTCTATGACTGCCTTTTTGGAGATGGTCGGGGAATTTTACAAGCGGCACACACTCATTCCACATTCACCGTGGAATGAATAACACCGCCCATTCCTTCCAATGGATGTATAGAACACAACAGGAGATTTTTGTATCTTCAATATCTTCCATCAATGGACCTTCTATTACCATATTAACTCACGGAGTCTGTTATTTCACTGCCAAACGTAATGGCTCTCCTGTACCCTCCTTCTAAACGTCCAAAGACAGAACTTGCAGAGAAATATGGCCACGTAAGTATTAGGAATAACAACAGCCCGCGAAACTGTTCTTCCCCAAAGATTATTGTTGATTAGAAGTTGCTGACCACCTTATCATAGCCGTTGGGACCTGAACATGGTATCATTCATGGACTTGTACCATTGAAAAGCGGGCTGACCCCTCTGTTGCCCGGCCCTTTTATCAGCTCTGTGGACAATGATCTTAAGAACCTGATGTATAGGTATCAGCAGCGGCGATTCCGTGGTAAGAAGAGAGAACTCACAAGGTTACCCGTCATACTAAAGAACAAAGGCTGGGATGCTAGAGAACTTCTAATCATGAAAGCATTTGCTGCATTTTTGAACGATCCCGTACCCACTATATCGGATACTTATCATATTCACCCATTCTATGTCAAGACAAGATGGGCAAGCGGGCCAGGCCTATTGACTCACATAGCCAGATATCCCCTTGCAAATGGAAGGCCTGGGTACTGGGAGGTTAGTCGATAACCTGGGCTGAATAAACTTTCATTGATGTTTTTTGTCAAGGCTTCGAATGATGCAGTGTGGGCCACATTACAACCAGCCCTCAGGCTGGCAACCTTATTCCTAACAAGCAGTTATGGATGGACATGGTATTTTGAATGTCCCGTTGTTTATTTTATTGTTGCTAACTACATTAGGTGGGATGCGTTTTATGCTGGGACTTGGACAGAAATTGCTCAGGAGGAAAAACGAGGGCTAGGCGGCGATCAATTCGACGACCTGATCTTAGCACGGTTTCGAGCTCGCAGTGGCGTTGATATTGAGGCTGCAAAAGCAAGAAAACAGCAACAGATGACCGACGCTGCGAATATGATTACTCTTGCTTTCAGGAGTGGTCGAAATTCGATTTATGGTGGATTGCCGGATACTACCCAAACTGGCTTCATGCATGGCACAACCGTGTTAAGGACCACAGATCACGCCGAAATCTTCATCGCTTTCGAGCTTTTAGAGCCGCTAATGAGCATGAACTTGACCCCGGCTGAGCGAGGGGTTGAAACTTTGAGGATTGCAACAGTCATCTTGCATGAGACTGCAGTACGTGGCTGCTACTCCAACTTGACGCTCGACTAATGTAAAAAAGCACGCACTGTCATGGCTATACTACAAGCCGATAGCAACGGAAGAGCCTTATTATGAGGATGAACGCATCTCCGAAATGCATGTTCTCCTGTCCTTGGAAAAACCTAGTTTGCTAACCGCTATAAGTGGATACTCGTACGAAAATGCCGTATGAACGCTTGACTTGTACCACAAAGATATTTCTAACAGATAGCAGCTATTTGGCGGGTGTTTTACAGGGCTACAGGATTCTAGTAGGGATCTAGGTGACCACAGCCACGCCGCAGGGGCCTACTCGTGTAAATTTGGGAGTATACAGAGGCAGTTATCCTGTACTAACATATCCTAGCGACGACTTCAATACCTTGCATTTCCATCAGCATATAGCTGAAAGACCAACCTTGTCACCAGTTCCAGAAAGCTTTTTCACGACAGTTACTTCCGTCGTTCCAGCACCATACTATTGCAGCATGCAACAGAAAGACTTCTGGGATGTCCATGGTATTAATATTCTCTTCCACTATCAACCTGTACTCAAACCAAGCCGATATCTTTTTCTGGGAAGCATAGCAGATTATGTGATCCTAAATTCAAAAATCTTTGGTTCATCTGCATCTTTCGGCTTGAGAAATCACTTCTCATTTAATTGTGCTAATCTGCCAAACAGTCAAAAAGTTAGTAACTTCGACATTAGCAAAACATTCTAACACAGAAGACTAGATACGGCTCACGAAGCACTCATGTAAAACAATGGGCTGTAGTACAAAAGCATACGGTATATGAAAATGCGCCTGGGAACCCAATTCTTAGAAATTTTCAAGATTACCCCTACAATCCCTTTGTTTACGATGTGGATATTAATCCGGTAGGTGCTGGGGGAGAACCCTTTTCATGTTTTGGCCAGCCTTATAATTCTCTCCTTAGACAATGTCTCCTCCCGAAACCAGCCCCGTTCGAGAACTTGCTAACTCCCCCGTTAACCCAGACACTGCCCGAAGAAGAAAAGACAGACATCAAGCTCGAAAACCGGAGGCGGCAAGTGGCAAGGGAGATTCTGGCTGCAACGCGAGACTATCAGCGGCAGAGTTTTTACATCCGTGAGCTCCAGGAAAAGGTCCTCCTCGCCAAAGATAATCCTCTCCCAAAGGTGCCACCGGAGATCCCAAGCCTACCCGAGTGCCCCAGGTTCGACGAAATCAGACTTTATCTCTTCGCACGTTTGCAGGAGCTTGCTATAGATACTATGAATGGACCCATACCAGAACATGTTCTACTGAAATATATCCTCACGAGGAGAGAACTCGTTATCAATGGTGACGAGTGGAGGGCTTTCTTATATATCTGCAATGATAGGAAATTCCTTTTCAGGTACCGTTGTTCCTCATGTTTCCTTCCCAATTCTCTACAGGCTAACCCCGATTTTAAGACTTGAGCCCCATAGCATTGCTGATGGAGTAGTAACGAAAGTCAACGGTTTTTGGCCTGACGAGCAACAAACCGGACTCGGGTATGGCCGTCCACCTCCGGCCTGGGGCAAACCCAAGTAAGGCAACGAAGTTCCTTGAATTCTTTGTTCTCGTTATCTGAATTACTCTTTTCTCATTTCATGCGCTCCTGATGCATCCCGCCGGAGCTCATTTTGCTCATTCAGCGCGCTTTGCCCCCAAGAAGCTCTGAAATAGGGCCATGCTGATTTCCCCTGTGTCCAGTGACTACATCTTGCAAGCTTTTCGCCACTACGTCGATCTGTTAGCAAATAACCCTACAGGTGTCTACGATCAGGGACATAGAGACTATGATGCAGAAGATTTGAGGCGTAAGATTAACCAGAGTTACAACCGAGATATTGTTGCTGATCCTGTAAATTTTCTTAATAATCCGGACGGGGCGGTGATTCAAGAAATTGGTCAGTTCTTGTTTGAAGCTTGTGTGCATCATTGTGCTCTCCAGGTATGCTCGATTTCTTGATTTGCTGTCTATCTGTGTGGGAGCTTAGAGCCTGGGAGCTTCACAGAAACGTGACATGTTCGGAGAGCTTAGCTCCTCAGCTCCTGAGCTCTCTCTCTACAATCTGGGCTTTATAAATGCTAACTCGATGTTCACAGGGGGTGTGTGTAACTTGGGGACCTCAAGGAATTGTGAGAAGGATATACCCAGCGGTTATGCAAGGCGGCGGGCAGGGAAATGACGGCGAGCAGGGCAACGATGGTGGGCAGTACTACGATGATGAGGACGATGATCTGTCACCGAGGAGACCCAGGAGGAGGAGAAGGAGGAGGAACGAAGACTACGTAGACCGGTGCAATCTCATGTAATCAATCAGACAGAAATGCGTGAATAAAGATTATGTAAACGTAATAGGATGACATCTGCCACATTAAGTCCCACCTTAAGGATTTTCGACGTGAGGACTACCAGTTTCTTGAAGTCACTGAAAACTGATCGAACCAATGCAAGCTTTAAGCCGTCCACGGCACTTGAATAATCACACACAATTGTCCGGAGTCTGAATGCCAGAGCATTTTCACTTGATGAAGACGCCCATTTTGGAACAACCAACAGAAACCATGCGGCTATATGTAACGCACATCCCACTGCAAATCCTAAGAGTACAATATTGCAGCCTCACTGGGGTCGTCGCAAAACACGGCAGAGCAGAATCTACCACGCACACGTTTGTGTCTCTCCTCGTGGGATATGGCCAACTACAGGAAGCTTCACCCTTTCATCAGCAAACACTTCTAGGGTGGAAAGAACAACTAAATTTAGACCTCCATGGGTGATAATGCAGAAGATGTTTGAAATAAATGCTCAATGAGTACTAATCGCTTAGAAATGTTCTTTCTGAGTATTCAAAACTGCATGAGGAGATTGCAGCGTTGCGTCCAGTAACGTATTGCATTTTAGTGGGAGCAGGTATCGAAGGTGCAGGGAAGTCGACTGGGTGATGCAAAGGTCGCCGTTGATGGTTAACGGGATGGAGAAAGCTATGTCCTATTTTAGTTAGAGGAGGGTTGCCTTCAACTAACTATGCTCTGAGAGAATTGTTGTATGCAGTAGATTGAAGTAATTGTCTGGAATCACTATCGTTCAAGGTTAGCCCCCCTCTCTACACTGTTGACTGGTAGAGACCCTCATGATATCAATCTCATACCTTTCCTTCGCCTCCGCTGACAACTAGGTACACCTAAATCAAACTGCCTATGGGTACGGGGCACAAGGAGGTATTGAATCCAAACTTGAGTGTGAGCGGAGACGATTTCGCAAATTTCAGCAATGAAAATTATAGGCCATTACTATCATCTTCAAGAAGGCAGTGCCAAGTTGACACAGTCATCCTATCTATTTTTATACAAACAGACAATGCACGTTTTTGGTGCTATGCAATAGAGTACAATGTTGAAAAATTCAATCTCGATATACGCAAATGGAATTTTTTTCCTTGTCACCTGATACCACCCAACAGCGGAGTCAACGTTCAGAGTTAGCTAAGGCTGACTGGCCTGCAGGACCCTCTGCATCTCCTCAATGTCCGTGATTGTCTCGTTGAAAACGCTGGCCAACGAATTTGCAACTTGGTTGCGGTTGTACTCCCCTCTCAATTTCCAAAGAGTTTCCATCAGCTCACGATTGATCTGCTCCAGTTGCTCAATTGAGCACCCGCTTGATCCCTCCACAAGTCTCTTGAGTAGATCATCCACAAAAAAGTCATCAACGATCAAGTCCTTTTGGGACGAGGCCTGGGATGACGCCGGCTCAACAGGAGAGTCGTTCAGAAGATTGGCAAGGCCCGCAGGGCGAGATATTGGGGCTGGCATGCGAGGAGGTGCGCTGAAGGATGGCACCGCAGGATTCTGAGATGGTTGGCTCCCCGAGCTTGATGTCTGCGAGGGATAACTTTGCCGCAGAGTTCCACGTGCCAAGCCATGGGCCTGTGAATGTGCCCACTCTTCACTACTCGTGTCTGTCTGCGTATTTCTCTGAGTATCTGGCAAGTCCGAGTCGTAAGCTGGTCGTTCTATAGGGCTTGAAGAATTTTGGTGGCTGATGCCATTGGTAGCTTGAGTACTCCAACCATCTGAAGTTTTCTTTCCAGAAGTAGTTGTCGAAGCATCATTGAGCAAATCCCTCGGGGACGTGTCATGAGATATTTCTTGAAACGCCGATATCTGCGAAATTTGTGTGTTCGGCTTGGTGGTGCCAATATTTGATAAGTTGGATGGACCACTCGCGTTGCTGGGATGTTGGGGAGGTTGCATCCCTTGTGATTCGGACTCATCTGTCCCACCCATCTGAATATCATCACCACTTCGTGACGGCACAGAATTTCCGTTATGAGAATGATTATGCTCAATGTCAGCTGAGTAGCCGTTTGACAGACCACTGGACGCACGAAGAGGGGCGAAGGGATTGGCCAATGAAGTCTGCAGTCTACCAGGAATTGGTTCGCCAAGGGTGAGGGGTCCTGAAGAAACTTGCTGGGAGTTGATCGAGTTTAGATCGCCCTCGGGCAGATCTGACCTCACAACCGAGTCAAACACTGCTTCTTCTGCAGCACGCTTCTTAGCTTTCTCCTCACGTTCCCTGCTTCTCTGCAGCTGCCTCTGATACACATTCTCACAATCGGCATAAATTGGGTTGGCCTCAATGGCACCAAGATCGACTTCAACATTTGCGAGGAGTTCATTCGCTTTCAAAGTTCTTTCCTTGTCACCAATGTGCTTAGAATCCTTTGCGAGTGATCTGATATCTGCGACAAAGTCCTTTGGACGAGCATAGAATCCATTCGATAGACGTTCCTCGATGGTTGTAGTTTCCAGATTATAGAAGAACTTGCCACTGGCAGTTTCGCGAAGTCCCGTAACGCCATCCTTATCTGTATCGACTTCGAAAGGACGGAATTGAGGTATGTCTGGGCGAACAAAGTTGGGATCTTTCTCATCGAACAGATACTGAATCTGACTTTGCGGAATGACTGGAGTGCGGAACTTCTTGTATTTCCGCTGGATCTGATCCATGATTGGCTGAATTGAAACCTTTAGCATGTTCAGCAATTGGTGGTCCCTCTTCTTCTGTGCTTTTATTTCCTCCTTCGTCGGCGGCTTCGGTGGTGGTGGAGGTGCAACCTCGAGGACATCAAGTTTCCTCTTCTTGCGATTCATCGGCTCAGGGAAGTCTTTTGGAGCTTTCTTGACATATTCTATGATTGTGGAAAAGAACTCCTGACGGTGTTGCTATGTAATGTTAGCAAAATTCAAGGCGGATTTGGAGGATTCGAAATACTTTTGATGGACGCTCAATCATTAAGCGATTGTTCTTCGAAAATCCAAACAGATCCCGAAGCATTTCGGGACTCACTTTATCTGTAGGTGAGTCCGTGATGCCAAGTACCAGAACAGGATCTGTAGGGGGAATGGCACGCAGCAAACCGAGGAAAGTAGTGATCACGGCTGGACTAAGAGTGTGATACCAAGTTTCTATGCCAGGTATGTAGATGACGCTGGGCTTGTGGCGCTTTACCTCGGCAAACATTTGCACGATGGCGGCTTCCGGTGACTATCAACATTAGCGAGGCTCGAGATCAAAAATAAAAGGGGCTTACTCTCGCCGAGTCACTGAAAATGGTAGGCAAGTCAAAGCTTTGCACATGTAGACCTTCGAAATGGTTCAGAATCGCTCCACCAAGGTACGATTGCCCCATGCCAGGCTCTCCACCAATGAGCAATCTTGGGCGAAATACGCGAGACTTTTCGAATTCTTGCTGAAGGGTCTCTCGTCCAAACCCTTGATCCTCGTCCTCGTATTGTTCATACATTGCTTCTTGAAGAGCCGTCGTTTTCTTCTTGATAGGAATCAAGCCGTCCAGTACAGCTTCAATCTTCTTGAGCTGATCTCGCAATAGAGGTTCAATACCTTTTGGAAGAGGGGCGGCGCCAGATGATGTCGACCGTTCAGACGAAGGAATCATTTTCTTGATCGAGAGCATGAAATCCTTGGCGGTAATTTTGATTTTGTCAGCATCAATTATGAGCTTGTCGTTTGACGAGTATATCTGCGGATATGTCCGTTGAATGGCATTCAAAGCTGCTTCTGTGCAGAGAGCGCGTAGATCAGCGCCTCCATAACCTTTAGTGACATGGGCGAGCGAATTCTTGAAACTATCATCGATGCCCCAATCCTTAGTGTGGATATTGAGGATAGATTTGCGCCCTTCCAGGTCTGGTAGTGGAAAGTAAAATTCCCGATCAAATCGACCTGGTCGTCTTAAGGCGGGATCGATGTTGTCAGGTCTATTTGTTGCTCCAATAACAATGACTTGGCCCCGGCCATCCATGCCATCCATCAGCGCCAGCAGTGTCGATACAATCGAAGCATGAATTTGCTCTTGCTTGCTAGAGCGAACAGGAGCCAGACCATCAATTTCATCGAAGAAAATGATGCTGGGTTGAGTCTTTCTTGCCTCCTCGAACAGCAATCTTAGTTGTCTCTCGGCTTCGCCAACCCACTTGCTAAGAGCATCAGCACCCTTACGCATGTAGAACGTGATCTTTCTCCCCCCAGACCCGACACTCGCAGCAAGAGCTCTCGCAAGAAGTGTTTTACCCGTACCCGGAGGACCATGAAACAGCACGCCACGTGGGGGAGTGACGTGGAACTTGAGAAAGAGCTCGGGATATAGAAGAGGCATCTGAACCATCTCTTTGAGTTGATCGATATGGCCTTCAAGACCACCGACTTTGCTGAAATCGACATTTTGATCGACACCAAGAGGGTCAGCATCAGCCAAGGCCTTCTGGCTCTTGACCTTCCCAAGATTTGCTGGGGTTCCAGAGAGAGCAGCCATAGCATCTGTGTTGTTCGTTTGTCCAAGACCGGGTAAGAGACCCCCTGGTGGGAAAGCAGATGTTGGCGTCATGCCCACGTTCCCTCCAACACCAGATGGGCGTTGCATTGTTTCATCATCACTGCTGTCGGAATCCACTCCTCCAGCGGCGCCAGTCCCCCACGGGCCCCCAATAACTGCAGCAGGACCTCCACCGCCCCCAAAGGGCCCAAATGCTGTATATAAATTCCGCTCCCAAGGTTGACTTGCCCCGCTGCGACCTCCTCTCGCTCTTTTGGTAGGGGTGGGTGCTGCATCGTCTAAGTCTTCGTCCTGAGCATATATTTGGTCCATTGGCTTGATACTATAATCAACCTTCTTGCGTTCCCGGCCTCTTCGATGTTCATATACAATTTCTGATGTTTCTCTGGCACGGCGGCGCTTACGGTTGCCTGCTGTGAGGTCTTCCAATTCTTCCGCCATCTCATCTTTGTCAAGCTCGTCGTCCGCCGAGTCTGGACTACCGCGCCTTCGAGAGCTGCTTTTCGATTTCGCTTGTGCTGCGCGCCTTCCTCTGCGTGCATGGCTGGACTCGGATTCGTCATCTTTCTTTCCTTTCTTGGGCTCTGCATCGGATGCGGATAACCCTTCTTCGGAGCCATCATCGGGAGGTTCAAAATCGCTGCTGGCCTCAGCTCCACTCTTCTGCTGTTTGGACTTTGAGCCTCGAGTCAAACGTCTAGACCCGCCCGTCGGGGCTGCTTCTGCGGCGTCTTCGTCTTCTGGGGCTGGAAGGCCTGCTCTCGATCCTCGTGTGCGTCCTGTACGTGCCACAGGTACATCATCGTCATCGTCATCATCATCTATAACTGTTGGTTGAGCGCCGCCCTCGTCAGGTTCTGCAAGCTCATCTTGCATGTTGTCTTCGTCTTCAGGGGCTGGTGGATCAGAGTTGTCAATTGCCTCATCTTGATCATCCGTTCCAGCAATTTCTGTCGCCATCGTAATGTCTTCGCCGTGCTGCTCGTTTGAGCTAGACTCGTGAATTTCCTCTTTGATTGTAGAGGCTGGCTGTTTCACCCCCTTTGATCCTCTTGTCGCTCTTGCCCGCCCAAGTGGTTCTGGACTATGACCAGGACGTATGATATGATGTCCTGAGTTTGACAAAGCGACTGGTTCCTCGCCTTCTTCGGTATGTGCTCGTGTACTTCTTCTGGGCAGGCCAGCAGACGTTGGTTCTGTACTCCCTCGTAGTCGTGCACTAACTCCTCGTGTTGTCCGGGTTGTTTGGGGGGTATTGACCTTCAGCTTCACAATTTTCGATCGCTTTGGCTTTACATCTGACTCGTCATCAACTTCTTCTGGAGTCGCTCTCGATGGTCTAGCCTGGCGGCGCCGTTTACTTTTCGAGATAGGCTCGTCGAGGTCGCTTTCGTCGATATCACCCACGACCTCAGCAATGTCGCTAGTCTCAGACTCCTCCTCGTAGTTGATTGCCTTCTTTGCCGCCTTTCGGATCGCTCTCCCCGTCTTTTCATTCATTTCTACCTCCTCGTCTTCCTCATCTGGGTCGTCGGAAAAGGATTCTTCTAACAGACTGTCCTCGACATCATCATCAACGTCCGAGCCCCCGTATCTAGCTCTCTTTGTCTTCCGTCCACCTGAGCTCCTTTTCGAAGAAGATTTCCGTGATTTCTTGGCTGATGCTCTCACTTCTGTAGGGTCGAAGTCTGTGTCGTTCGAGTCGGACTTATTGGGGTCAAAAGTATCGATCTTGCGCTTTGCTGGCATGGCGAGATGGATCGACCCTCTGAATCCTGTTGTAAGAAGATCTGCAAGTCAGGTTGCGATGCTGCGGGATGGTCAAAATGCGAGTCGTGGTCAACCGTGAATCATTTCGGGCGGTTGTTGTTGTGGTTTGATTCAGGTTTGGTGAACCGAGCACAGGATTTTCGACGGAGTCGTGAGATGAAGAGAAAGATCGTATAAGAGGATTCAATGCCACGCGTAACGCGCAGATTGATGGATGCAAAGTGGGTGCTGATGGAAGATGGGTGGCAGAGAGAAGCAACTCAGGTCGAAGGTGCAACAAATGTCCGCGTCGGTAAACGCAGCTGAGGCGCCAACTTTGACGGGCCCTCGCTAAAGCCGCCACCAGCAAAACCCAACCCCATCTTTCACAATCCCAGATCATGGACAGCGATCAGGAACGGAATTGCAAAGCCATGAAACAACTTCGTGGAGATGGCTCGACAACGAAGAAGAGTCGCCAGAACGACCAGCAGAGCTCCGCCTGCTCGACTTGCGAACTGCAAGCAGACACAATGTGCGCGGAATGAGGCTGTACTTGACCACGAAGACCCAGGATAGGTTTCCAAAGCCTTTTTATGTTTTATTATAAAATAGATGAGGCTCAAATAAGGTTTTGCTATTTAAGAGCCCGTGTTGATCTGGGGAAACCCATCCACCATCACGTGATCAAAGGCGACATCAGCCCAACCTTTCTTCCACAGGTCTTGGGACTACAAGGTGAAGAGAATATTTTCTTATATCACCTCTCTGATATTTGTGTCGTCTCGGAAGTTCATGGACGTGCTCTCGCTTCGTGTAATTAGGATCTCTGTAAGCAAAGTGCCCACGTCAAGTGGCGGTAAACATGTGCTAGAGCCTTTCTGTATATTTGCTGCGAGTGTGCTCGTGCTTCTTGCAAGTGATGTCTTTCTGGGTTTCGGATAAAGCACGATCTAATGCTTGTCAGAGATTACCTCCATTACCGTTGGTGCGAGTCCACCTGGATAGGCACGTGATCCGCGAGCCTACCTAGGTAAGGTGCGTTAGCCTCGGGATGCACTGGTGCGAAACTACGCTCACGACGTCCACGACGTCCACATCAGACTCCACTACTGCGCCGTCCACTTTTCCCGCACATGGCGTTTGTGGAACCTCATGCAGAAGACAAGTGCTTCCATTTCAGTCTCATATCCCGCTGCCAGCGTCAGTTTCGTCCCCTCATCAGCTTTTGAATGTCCAATCGTAAGGCCTGGAGGACGGGACAAGTCCCGTATTCAATTGCCAGCTGAAGCCGGTTGCACCCAGTATTTTGGTCTAGACGAAGATCGCCCTTGTCCCCACAAACTCTATTCAGTTCTTAAGTCTAAAAATGAGTATAAATCCAGTTCCCCGCACTTTTCTTGTGTGGGGAACCAGTGCCTTCTCATGGTCCCATTCAAGATGCAGAAAAACAGCATCCTCATTCTCCTTCTTGGTGCGCTCATATCTACAATTTCAGCTGTTGCTTCTGTTACAACAACGTTCAGCAACGCTATCCATTATCAATTCGATACCGACGGAAATGCCATCGACCTCACATCTGCAAAGATTGACTTCCTGGGAGGTACATATATCTGGTACGGACTTCCCTTTGGCTGTGGGCAGGCCTTCTGTGGAATCACTTCATATTCCTCCTCTGATCTTCAGACTTGGCATTTCAATGGCTTTCTTTTCGATCCCAACACTGCAGCAATCCAAGCTCTCTGCTCGCTACCTCTTTCGGGCAACTGTGGCCGTCCTCACATCGTCTACAGCGAGCAGAACGCCAACTACGTTCTCTGGGTGAACCAGGCCTCTCCTGGATATCTCCTCTTTACAAGCAGCAATCCCACCAGCGGATACACCATGCTGCAAGATAGAGCACTCGTTGGTTTCCAACCTCCAGGTCCCTTCCAAGGTGGCGATTTCAGCGTGCAAACAATCAATGGCACGGGCTACATTGCCTACTCCTTGATCGACTTTACAACTACTGGAGCCTCAATTTGGCCCCCATTCAACCAGTCAATCTACTTTCAAGAACTGACGCCTTCAATGCTCAACACAACAGGCAGCGTATCACACGTTGTAAGCGCTGCCGTGGACCTCGTTGACTTCGAGGCTGAATCTCCTGACATATTCAAACGTGGCGATTACTTCTACGTTTCGGCCTCCAACACTTGTGGGTTCTGTACTGGCACTTTACTCATCATGTACCGCTCCGAAAGTATAGCCGGCCCGTGGAAACGCCAGATAATCAGCGCAGACACCTGCGGTGGGCAAAGCAACGGAGTCCTAGCTCTTCCTAGCCCATCGGGAGGCCCAACATCTTACCTCCATGTCGCAGACCTCGTCAGCAGCGCCCCCTTAACAGGGACCCGCGAAGCCGCTCACGGCCACCAATTCCAAGTTCTTTCCTTCAACTCAGACGGTACAGTCAACGACCTCAACTGTTCACCCTCGCAAACCTTCACAGTCACCCTCACGCCAGGCAGTGCCGTCTCCACCTCGGGGTTTGCAACAACAGCAACTGACAGCTCCGGAGAGGTCGCCGCCTGGACGCCCACCTGCAACCTGCCCACCTACCAACTATACCAGACGTGGGCATCCTCAAAAACCGGCACGCTGTCTGAAGTAGGCTTCAACGTCGCCGGCGACAACCCAACTGGAAACCTCACAGTCACAATCTTCCGCTACCAAAACAACACTAATTTCTTCACTCCGCATTACGTCTGGGAGATGCTCGCCACGGTCAACGTGCTGCCTTCAAACATCTCGCAAGCCTTTGAGGTCGTCCGCGTTCCGGTAGGCAAAGCTGTTAGTGCTGAAGATAGGCTAGGGATAGCGCTGGTGAGCTTGAGCGTGACACCGATGTGTGTTATGGTTAAGACGAGTTCAGATGTGATGTTTGATGTCGACACTAGCACCAGGACGCTGTTTGCGAATGGGGTCAATCAGGTGAGTCTCAGGGGTCCAGATGGGACACAACCACCTGTTGTGGTGATGGCAGGACAAGAGATTAAATGGTATGCTAGTGTTGTGTAATGCTGCCATGGAAACATTGAATGAGACGTAGTATATATATTTGGATAATGCTTACAATCCTTACTTATATAAGTAATATAAATCTATGCCAGCTATTTAGTCTACTCGTTCACTTCTTGCCCACACGCCACTCTGAACACACTTCTCCACAAAGTCTTCAAGCTTTCTCGGTTGGTGACCTGTAACGTCTAGAATAACACTGTTCAGCCTCTCTTCATTTCCGTTCTTGATTGTCGTATCAAGCTCTGCGAGAAGTTTCGCATAATCTGCTGGGATTCCGAAGCTCGTCATCCCTTTTGCTAGGTCATCCTCGCTGATCTTGATGTGCGCAATTTTCCTCCCCAATTTGGTTGTCAACAAGGCTGCTGCCTAGAAGTAATGTCAGCTTAGCAGCTCAAGACACTGATCAGCGGGACTGCTTACATCGTCGTAGGACAACAACTCGGGCCCAAGGAGCAGATGATCAGTATTATGTGACTTCTCATCAGTGAGCGCACGAAATGCAACAGATGCGACATCATCGGCAGACACGAACGGAAGTTTGCCTTCGCCCGTTGCAGTGACGATGTTGTCTGCATCTCTGATAGAGTAGAGGTGTTGCATTTCGGAGAAGTTCTCTATTCCTTAATTAGCATGAAATGCAACCAGGTATTAGGGAGGAATACACACCCATGAACCAAGTCGGCCTCAACACTGTCCACTCAACTCCCAAGCCAGACAGGTACTTTGATACCTGTCCCATCATTGGACCATCGCCAACATCCATTACGCTAGCACTCAGTAACACGAATCTCTTGACACCCTTCTCAACAGCTAAGTCAATGAACGCCTTCATTGGAGGAAGGCAATCCATGATCGGCGGTGCAACCAGGAAGATCGAAGTGATTTGAGAGTGGGAGAAGGGGTTGGCATAGGTCTCCGAGTCAAGCCAGTCGAACTTGACTCCGATGGCGTTGGGTAAGGATGGACTTTTACCACTTCGTGAAGCGACGAGAATGGTGTTGCCATTTGAGGAGAGCAGAGGAGTGATACGGCTGGATATCTTGCCGGTGCCTCCTGTCAATAATATTGAAGACATGGTAGCGTGAGGGTAACGTCAAGCTCCAACGTAGTCGGATATCGAGTGGATTGTTTCTCGTCGAAAGGTGTCGTGCAAGTACACTTCCCAGGCTTCATGAGCCTCGACGGTCTCGATGAGTTGCCCTAGCCATATATAAGTAGATGTCCAATGGTCGACGTTCCTCATCTGATCACCATCCTAACAAATGCTTAGCGTGCTGCAGGTACCCGGACATAGGCAATTCCGATGCCGAATGGCCGAGACGGTCATGTATGGTCGTGCAGATATGCAATGCTACAACACACGACACATGGTTCTGGGATATCCCGGGTGGGCATCAGGTCAAGCAAGAATGAAGCTGCCACAATCTATTAGAAGTCTTCTATCAGCCTGGCTAAAAGAACTTACATTTGGATTCCCATTTGAACTTGTACTTCTCTCCAATCATACTTTGCACCATATCGATGCTGTCTTCCCCAGAGCACTTCGAGCAACTCTAACGCTCGATCTGCGTGCTACAAAGATGTCAGTAATATACTGGAGGAAATCGATAGTTTGCTCACATAGATACTGGAAGTAGGATCAGCTTTCATACTCCGCCGAATCAAATCTTCGGCTACCACATCATTGAAAATGGCCACACCAGCCATAAACAAGCCCCAATAGATTCCCATCTCTAAGCCGTAACCTTCTGGAATCTCTCTCGCGATTTCTAAAATGTCTTTTATAGCCTCCATAACCTCTAATTTCTGCGGTCCACGGCCCAGGGGATCGAGTATATGATTGAGATAGATGATACATCCCTGCATACAAGATTTAGTGCTCGAGAATGCTTCTTCCTCTAGAGTTTCTGGTACTGTAAGTTTGCGGGGACGGTTTTGTCTTCTCCAGTCATTGCTTTGGTCCCGTAAGGCTGGTGGGCAGCTCTGCCACCAAGCTAGCAACTCATCGTGGATGTCGTATGCTCTCTGGACTATAATGTCTGGATGATTGGTGCCGAGCTTGCCCATCGAATCCGATGAAAGACGAGATAGCTGTGCCATGAAAATCATCAATTGGTGGAAGTGGTTGACCATAATATTGCCAGAATCGTAGTAGGGCCACTGTAGAAGCTTAGAGTTCTGAAAACCGTCTCCGTCGCCATCGCCGAGCCAATAATTGCCTTCAAGGAGCGGCCCAGCTCCGGAAGAAAGCGAACCCGAAACGTCAAGAAGGGAGAAGAATCGGGTCAGGTAGTCGTTGCTTCGAGGCCCACCTCTGAAAAGTATCAGGTCTCTGGCCCCTGTGAGATGATCGAGCCAAAGAGGGTTCTGCGAATGTGATATCTGTAGAAAATGAGTTGACAATTTTGCCTGGAACAGTTCTAACGACTCACCTCGAATACACACAAAAGCAGACATGCGCCCAGGGTTGAGTCCGCCCGTGCAACGACGGGGTCTGATAAGCTTTCCTTCAACTCGAGCAGAGCTAAAGAATAATGTTTCGCAGCAGCCATATCATGGTGGGGCTGGCCTCTTGATAAGTGTCCCGCAGCCAGCGCAGCCATAGAATGCAGCAAAGCCGGAGACGAAGTTGCGAGCGGAACCAGCTCCTCTTGAAAAGGGTTTCCCTCGTTATCGTTGCTGTAGGCAAGAAATCGACAACAGAACGTGACAAAGTGATGAAGGTAAGGCACTGTCGACCTGTCGACGTTTGGGAACTCAATGACGAAGTTTTGACCGGACAAGCCGCTCATCTGGATGCTCTGCGATCTCGATCCGCCCGTCAAGATAGTTGCTATGCCATCCTGCGCCTGCCGGTGAGGAATGACTTGCAATTGATCGCTCCAGGTGCATTCCCGCTGCAATCGTAGGCAGCGTCCACACTCTGGTTTCATTTCGTCGCATTTGACTTTTCTCTTGCGACACGTCAAGCAGCCTAGCTCGTTAGTTTAGTCCCGGAAAGCTTCACGCAACTCGACACCACTCACCGGTCCTCGTCCGCGGCACCGGAGCCTTGATCCCCATTCCAGGAGCCATCCTCGTTCGTCAGGTCGAGTTCGGGCGTGCGCGCACAGTACCGGTAGTTACTCACAGAGGTCGCATGCTCAAGGTGCTGGTGGACTCTGCTGAGCGCGCAGCTGGGGTTATGAAGCGGAGCGGAGGTGGGGAGGGGAGCGAGATGAAGAAATTGAGGTGTGGTGGAGGTGGAGGTGGTGGTGGACGCGGACGTGGTGGTGAGTGAGGTCGGTGAGGTCCATGTCGTCGATCCCGTCATTTCTCAGCCAGCAGCAGCAGCGCAGCAGCAGCCAAGCAGCAAGCAGCCCCGGGTGCCGAAAACGACCTACCAGGCACTGGGTTGCACTGGGTTGCACTGGGTTGCATTTGGGTGGTGGGGGCGGCCAATAGCGGGCCGTCCTTAAGGGCAAGGAAAGCCCTGACAGGTGCAGCACGTGGCGGAGAGCCAGTGTGTGTGGAGAGACAGGGTTAGAAGGGCCGCAGGGGGTGCTGGGAGGGGGAGGGACGGCAGGAGAAAAGAATAATGGGGACGGGACTTGAGCGCGGGTGTGCAGTCCAGGTGCAGCTAGCATCGAGGGGCGACGTCGCAAGAAGCAAAGCAAAGTCAGTCAGCCAGCCAGCCAGCCAGCCAGTCATATGTATTGTACTCAAGCCTCACGATTTCGGTGCAGTTCTGTACTCGGCATATTGCGCTGCGAGGGTGGGCTTAGTGGGCCCGAGTGGGCTGACGGTCGATGAGCATGCGCTCCCCGCCCCGACCCAGCATGTCCAGCATGTCCAGCATGCCCAGCATCGAATTGCTCGCATACAGTTACAGTAGAGTTATGGTCGGTATCGGACGGCTCGCCGCCTGACCGATCCTGGGTGTATCAGCGCATGGCACATAAGTAAGCACACTGTTAGCACGCCGTGACACCTGCTGCTTGCGCGCACTCACACTGCCGTTCGGCCGGCGACTTCGACGCTGACGAGAGGAGAGACTCCTTTTACTTCGTATCGATCCATAACGCCAGCGTTAAGCCTCCTCCTCCCTGCATGGCAGCAGCATGGCAGCATGGCAGCATGGCAGCATGGCAACTGCGTCTCGGGCCCACTCGTGTTTCCGGGACGCAAGTGAATTCGAGTGGTGCGACGAGCGAACCCCTCGACGTGATTGGCAGCAACCCCGGTGTCGACACCTACCCCAGAGTTGGCTGTCCAAGGGCCCCCCGACGCGTTCGAACGGCACGGAATCTTCGCTGGGCTTCTCGAAGGCCGATTCGGCCACTCAGATGGGCCGAAGACCTATCACTGACTCACTCCAAGTGTGTTTGATTTGCTTTTGTCACAAAGCGGACCGAGCACGCATGCGTGAGGCGAACGCAGTGAGGCACACGACGGTGCGGGATCTGAGGAATCAGGAGCTTCCGAGCGTTGGAATGTGGAACCGCATCCCCTTCACTCGTCGGTGGATCGCCAGAATACGAGTGCCGAGCCAAGTGCAATCCCACGTGGAAATCCCGTGAGGGAGGGCACTCCCAAGCATGGTCAACCCCCTGGGAGGCATCACTGGCATCACTGCAGAGCACCGCGCAGGGGTGTTATCCTTCCATACAGTATCATCAGTCATGCTGGTGAGATTGTGCTTCATGTATTGCCGGATCCGACCACATCCCGAGCATTGCATATATGATTGTTGCAGGAAAGAAATGATCTTTGAAATGTCTAAGAGAGATCCGTCTCCCCCTCAGATACCTTGACCTCGACTTTCCTCAGGTCCGCCGCCTCTCGTGCCAAGTACTCAGCGCATTCTTTCCTACTCTTCTCCTCACTGATGAAGAAGATCCCAACGAACGGCACGAAGATCAATGCTGCGACAAACGGAAACGAGGTCCATTGATTACCGTTCCGATCCACGATTGCAGAGCACACAATAGGGCCGATCCACGCTATATAAAAATAAAAAGTCAGCGACGTGCTCGTGAATTGGGGGGTTTGGGTGAGATGGTGGGGGTGGGCGTTCAGATGGCCGCATCAGATAAACCCCGGCTGGCTTACCAGAGCCTTTGGACACAATGCCCAATAAACTGAAGAACATGTATTCTCGCCCGCGGGGGACCAATTCGGCCATGAAAGCTTGCCCGTACGAGAACTGGGCGCCCATCGTAAAGCCGAATTGGGCGTTGAAGAACCAGAATTCCCACAGATTGTGGTAGCCAACTTTCGTGGTCCAAATTCCAATCATGCCCCACAGTGCCACCAACAGGCACCCAAAATTCGTGGCTTGCAGCATATATTTAGTTCGGATTCTGAAAAGCCTTTGAATATAATAGGCGCTGACGAATCAGTTTTGTAATGTTCAACAAATGAGGGGCAAGAGGTTCTACCCAAAAACGCCGACTGCTGCACTCCCTCCTTGGACCATGATAAGATAGGTATTCTGTGTGGCTGAGAATTCCACGACTTGGGTCTGACTTATCGCAACGAGAGTAATCGTGGTTCCCTAGAAAGCGGGGGAGTCAGTATGGTCCCGTTTCAAAAGGTGTTGTCACTAGAGTAAGCTCGTGCAGGCGCAATTCGCTCTTATAGGGCTCTTGAATTCTATCAGGTATCAGGTGGAGAGGGGAAGATAAATAAAGAAACTTTGTCAGCCTTACAATTCCGTCTGCGAGAAGGAAAAACGCCACAAGGTAAAAGAGGGTTTGCTTCAACGTCCAAGCCTTCTTCGCTGTCCACCAAGTATGGCGAAACCCGAAGGTAAGGTAATTGTCTCCTGCAGGAAGGCGGGGTCCTGGGCGTCTTTTCTCCCACAAGAACCACGGAATGGCGAGGACGATCCAAAACCCTGTGCACACTGCCACAGAGACGGAATATCCCCAGTTGTTCTGAGCTGTAGAGTCATTGGCTCCGATTCCAGCAAGAGCAGCCAAACTGAGTGCCCCACAGATGGTGAACCCCACATTATTCCAAAAATAGCTTACGTTCATAATCTTAGAACGAGCCATTGAGCACCTCCGTTCAAACTCTTCTTCCTTTATGCTACCGTTGAGGAACTCTTCCCTCGCCCGACGAGCCTCGGGCAAGTCATGTGCTAGCTTGGGGAATATGGCGTTGAAGAAAACATAGGACGCCCAGAATGTGACGCCTCGAAACTATCAGCGATTATTGGCTCAATAAAAAGATGACACTCACTGCTTAAAATATAGAGTGCCATGGCGGCCCTCCATTTTGAGGCAGTAGTAACACCCAGGAAGCCAAATTCAAATGCCCAACAGAGCACAGAAAAGCCTCTCACTACCCATGGGTTCCAGTTGCCATAATCTGCTAGACTTCCGATGCCAATAAAGAGGATCGCTTGCGTAAGGAAGGTTAAGCCGGTGGCAATCAGGATGACCGAAGAGTATTCTTTTGTCTTATTCCCCCCTCCCCAAAAGACATGGCACGGTGCCGTGGGGTCAACGCTACAAGGCGAACTACCTAGTGGTAATACGTTTGGGTTGAACCCAGCTTGGTAGATGAGATTCTGGAACAAGAGATTGGAGCTGGACAGAAATAAGCTAGAGAAACGATGTGGGACTTAAAACATACTACTGGAACGACCCAATGCCATTGTTGCCTGCATACTGCTCGATGGATTAGCACTTGAGATCCTTGAATATTTTGGAAGAGCTAGCTCTGCTCCTGTACACATATGAACACACACGGTAGAACAACAAAGTCACGACAATAGCGCCGCCTAAGACATCACTTTGGCACTCGACTCTGATGGAACGGCAGCAAATCGAACGGGAATAAGCCTTACGTATGCATAATATGAAATGACCTCCTTGGTCGTCGCGGGCGCCCCTTTGGCAACGTACTGATCGAGGTCTCGTATCTCATAAGGGCCTGTTTCACCGCTGGAAAGGCCAGGATCAGGCGCCGCCACCGCGGTAAAGGCAAGCTTTGAGATATGGTCCTGCTCTCCCTCGGGTTCATAGTCGCTGGTGGCCATAGTGGAGTGCGGATTTGGTGAAAAGCTGTGGTTGTCGTGCCCAGCCGTTCGCTCAATTGTGCGGTAGAAAGCTAGAAGAACGCGCGCAAGAAGCAATTCTCGAGGGAAGAGACGCTCTTGAAGTAGCTTGGGAAAGGACCTTCATTGCGACGCAAAAACTGGAAAGTGGGAGGGATGGTTACACAACGTCAAGGGAAGTGTCAAGGAGGTGCAGGTGGCCGTCGAGTCGCAGCGTCGATTCAACCAACAACAGCTGCAAGCCATACCCAAGAGGGTTTGTCGCCCCAGAGAAAGATGCACCGGCCCCACTTTCATTCACGTGCCGACGCGAAGCAGTCTAGCACCATGCAAGCCATGCCGCGTCCAACAAGGGAAGATTCCCGTCCCAGTGGCCATTGCCCGTGACTTGCGCGGCTGGGGCGACTGGGGAGGGGGCGACTGTCGGCGAATGAAGGGGAATTGCGAAGGTGGTACAAGTAGCCCGGGGAGAAAGCTGAGCTGCGGGGAGAAGGTTGCTGGACGATGTGCTGGAAGAGAGTACTCGTACGGAAGTTAACCTAAGGTAGGCGATCTAGGCGATGCCTACTGCATGTCCTTAGCTTGCCGTCGCTAGATTAGCGAGGGGAACATCCTATTGGCCTGTTGAGGATCCACTCTCCCTCCCACTCTCCCACCCCACTCCGAGGGGCAACTCTGGCTCACGCTGCCTTTGAGAATCGTGCCTTGAAACCATTTGCCCTTCACCATCACTTGCGGCTCCTTCATGCCATGCCCTGCCAGGGCTGCAAAAGCAGCGGAAGGTGGACGCCAGTCCCAAGGGACGGTCTCGACGTAACACCAATGACTCTGCTTACCTGACCCCTTCCTGGTTCCTCGGCCGCTGACCCAGGTCGTCCTATCGCATATCGACATGAACGGTTGACCTTCCCTCAACCATCATCCTGAGTCTTCTCCCTCCGCTGCTATTGCTGCTATTGCTGCTGCTGCTACTGCTGCTGCTGCTACTGTGAACACTATGGCTACGAAGTACTGTCCTCCTGTCCGTCAGCAACGATACAAGAGTGCCTTCTGCAGCGGGCCCGCTTGCCTCGAGCTGGAAAAGCGCCCCGCCAGATGACTCGCCTTGGACGGCTCGGCGCTCCCTCAAGGGCAATTCATTACTCGCATCGCCTCCTTGGGGCTGGTGGGGCCCCTAACATGACCAGTCGTTTTCCCGCAGACGTCCGCCGAGAGATGAACTCTCAGACTTGGTCATGCTCGTGCTCGTTCCGCATTCGGTCGCTCCCTCGTCCATCCCTCCCTCTGATAGCGACGGCAGCTTGCACAATCAGATCTAAAAAGAGCTAAAAGCTTAAAGTGGCCGGTTAAGATTCCACTTTTTGCCCGTCAGCCCCCGCCAAGTGGCCCAGCCCTGCTGATCTAGGCGATGGCCAAAACTCTTTTATGACAGATGCTGGTCCCATCACCGCCACTGCTATTGCCGTGATACGGCCTGGTATGGGACCCCCCCAGCTCAGTGACTTCCCTCACGGGGGAAGGGGACGGAGGAGAACACCTCATGATCCACCCCATACTCTGTCTGACAATGCTCAGCAAAGCCCCTCTCACCTCTCGTCACCCGTTCTTCCTTTTCTTTGACCTGTTTCCTTCCGTCTTTCTCCAAAGTTCTTCAACTCACCTCTAGACTCGGCCTCACCGACCAAGCCAATATGCCTTCAAAGCTATCCTCATATGTGATAGGAATCGATGTTGGAGGAACCAACACTGACAGGTCAGAAATGCCGCTGCCGGTACACTCGGTGGCTTGCTGACACACCTGTAGCGTTATTCTCCAGAATGAGAGTGTTCTGGCGTGGCACAAAACTGCCACAACGTTAGACATTCATCAAGGAGTCGAGACAGCTATTGCAGCCGTAGTGAAGAAGGCAGGCACACCGCCCAGCCATGTGGACTGCGTGAAGATTGGGACGACGGTTTGTCATCCAACATAATTTCTTTCTCCTTCATTCTTATTTGGGTGATGCTTGTGTGGAGCTGAGGATGTCTTTCCGGATTGTCCATGGTAGGGGACGGATCGCCGCCAAAAGCAAACAAGTACCCCGCATCATGGTTCTGTCTCAACGCCTCATCGATTTAGAATGCTTCTTTTGCTGCATGGAAGGCCTTCTGATGTTCTATAGCAATTCGTCAATGCCGTATTGGAACAGGATGCGAGCAAGCTAGACAAGGTTGCAGTCATTCGTCTATGTGGCCCCTATTCCAGGGGTTCGCCGCCCTTCCTGGACTTTCCTCCTAGGCTACGGACTTTGGTGGAGGGCCATTTTGGATATGTTGATGGAGGCTACCAAGGTGAGGCGTTTTCTAGCCATAATTATTGCATGTTCAAATGAAACAAGCAAAGACCACCAGTTCGGTCGTGCCGCTTCATCAAAGTCCATTCTGACATCTCTCAGTTGACGGCACGCCGATTGCACCCCTAAACCCGCATCAGCTGAGAGACCAGGCAATCATCATAAAGAAAAAAGGAATTACAAGCGTCGTGGTGGTTGGGATCTACTCACCGTCAAATCCAGCCCAGGAAGATGAGGCACGACGCATACTCGCAGCTGAGCTTGGGCCAGGCCACGACATATCCTGCTCCTCCGCGATTGGGCGACTAGGGTTTCTAGAACGCGAGAATGCCGGAATATTGAACGCCAGTTTGAGGCGCTTTGCCCGTCATGTCATCACTGGATTCTCATATGCTGTTCGGAAACTTGGCAGATGCAAGCTGTACATCACACTAAATGATGGCACATTGAGTAAGGCCTCAACAGCTGCTGAGTATCCCGTGAGGTGCTTCTCATCGGGCCCAACGAACAGTGCAAGAGGTGCTGCACTGTTGGCCAGAGTGGAATCTGCTTGTGATGGTGATGAAGCGGAAGTCCTTGTCGTTGACGTTGGAGGGTAAGGCACGTTGTGTAACCAGCAAGGGACAAGCTGACATAATGTTAAAGCACAACAACAGACATATGTGCATTGCTGAAGTCTGGATATCCAAGGCAATCCTCGGCTTTTGTTAAGATTGCAGGAGTAAGGACAAACTTCACCATCCCAGATGTTCACAGCATTGCTTTAGGCGGAGGCTCAATTTGCCGCGTACATCGCGATCGGACCTCTGTTGGCCCGGACTCGGTCGGACCACGCCTGGGACGGGACAGCATCTCATTCGGAGGAACAACCTTGACCGTAAGTGTTCTCTCCCTCGGCAAACCGATAATGAGTCAAGTCAAATACCAAAAACGGCATTGATTTTCGGTCCTTGGAAACGGTCAACCCCTTTGCAAGCGTCCGTAGAGACCTTTTGTGGTAGCTGTCGTTCAGCCAATACAGCTCGAAGTACTACATTCAAGAAAAACAGTGCTGACTATATTATCATCAGGCCACCGATTTAGTACTATCCAACAAATTTACTAACAAACTAGTCCGACCCCTTATCAAGACGTCGGGACTTGGTGAAATTTTGAGAGCTTTGGAAGAAGCAATAGATCTTGTCAAGACACGACAAGGAAACGCCAAGGTGATCCTTGTTGGTGGAGGAAGCATAATCGTTGGTGACCACATTGCTGGTGTCGCAGAGATCATCAGGCCTAAATATTTTGAAGTGGCTAACGCCGTGGGTGCAGCTGTATGTGCTACCCCTGAAATGCTGTGCAAGGTATTGCTGACACTCGCAGATCGGAAAAATCAGCGGCACGGTCGACAAGACCGTTGTTCCAAGAGGAAGAACTATCGAAATAGAACTAGAAGATGCCAAGACCTTAGCTATTGAGCGATGCATCGCTGCCGGAGGCAATAAAAGGACGATTGAAATTGTGGAAGTCGAGACGATCCCAGTATCATACGTCACCAATGGAGCAACACGCCTCTTCGTCAGGGTGGTCGCAGACCTGGTTGAGGGCCATGAAGAACTTCATGACTCGCCACAGCCTCACCTCAATGGTGATGCATACCGAAAAGCAGTGGAATTTTGGTCACTACCAGATGGAATCTCCAGTGATCTTTCCTCGACGTCGAAAGGCTCGTCCTATGATATTACTGGAGGCATTGATCTGAAATCATATCGACCTAGGATTGTAGGCGATTTCTGGTACTTATCTGAGTTAGACCTTCAGTTTCTCCAAGATGGCACCGGAGTGTTAGGTGTTGGCAGTTGCGGGGAACCATATCCAGTGTATTTGGCATGTTTACTGGCACTTCGAAATGGGGGAGATATCATAATCAGGAGGCAAGATACGTTACCAGACGATGCAGTCGTTCTCGTTGGAGGCTTTATGGTAACGGTATTTCCCTCCCGACCGCACTCCTATACTAACCTAGGACAGGGGTCACCGAGTGTATATTTGGAACGAATACCTGGTTTAAATGAGTATGTCAACTGCTGCTATCGATCCGTGTATCCTACTGATTGTCTAGGGTTACGGATGCAATGCAAGCTGTGATGATAACGAGCGGAATTTCGACTTTCGACGCTGTAATACCTAACGAAATCGGAGGGATGAACGCATTTGAAGCACTACTGGCAGCACACCGCTTCAACAAAACCACCTTGGATACCGACCTTGTTGCACGAGCATATCCCAAAGTTTGGCAAACAGTGAGATGTCTGCACGACATTCCAATAACACCAGCTGCTGTGGCGGATGGGACAGGTCACCAGCAGGTATTACAGGTTACGCTTCATTAATTATCTTCTAGTACTAACGAAGCTCAGGTCTTTCAAACATCTCAGGACAATCTCGAAACCGAAGATCTGATGCGAGACGCCTGCACAGATTTCGGCTCTCTCTCAGGGATGTGCATCAACCCCATACACGGAGTGGAAGCCAAGACCTTGCCACATAACAGTTTCTCTCACGGTAAGTTTCTTTCCTCTGCTTCAAAAAACCGCAAAGCTGAGAGTATCCTTCTAGCATGGTCTATCGGCCGGTCCATTGCTCTCTCCCGCTCCCTAAAACTCGACCCCATCACTGCCCTTCTAAAATCCGAGCGTGGCATCCTCCTCTTCACCGGCAAAATTATCGCCGTAACAAGAAATGTCGGCTCAGGCTTTACAAGAGGCAGCGTGCTTCTCTCTCCTCTGACCGACAGCATCTCTCCCACTCCCCAAGCGCAAAACCCACAGTGCACTCTTCTGGTCGAATTCGAGAATGAAAACCTCTCCGCGACTCTCCGCGAACCCGGGAAAGCCGACAAGACTTTAGCAGTCTGTCCAGACCTGATCACCTTCCTTGATAAAGCAAACGGTGCCCCGTTAGGCATTTCAGATTACAAGTACGGGTTAAGAGTTAACGTTATTGCACTGCGAGCACCGCCGATCTGGACGAGCGAGAGGGGTCTGGAGATGGGAGGACCTCAAGCTTTTGGACTAGATGTTGTTTATAAGGGGGTGGGGAGCGGGGATTATGAGACGCCGAAGAGCGTATGGGAAATGTTTGGGTAGGGGAATTAGAGCGTATGAATGATGATTGAATAATGGTAAGTGATGGTCTGGGGCTGGGTAGTCAGTGTCACATATTGGCGGAATTTTCTGAATGCGATGCCCTTCTTTATATCTGACATGATTCAATCATCTCATCCTCTTAAACGGCTTTCATCTTATCAATCCACGCCTTAATTTCTAGAACTAACCTTGCTTCGCTTTTGCTCGGCTCTTCACTCCTCATTTAAGAACTTCATCTCATATTGCACATAGCGGTTGCTATAAGAGCGCTAGCAGTTGCTAGCGCTTTAATAGCAGAATTGTACTCATGAGAGACAGTGAATATCACTTTTGGTTGTCTTCACCAAATTCTATAATATACATAGCCCTTCTAGTTATTCAGCGGCTGGATTTTGACCCCTATCTGTTTATCTATCCCAGCAAGTCCAGTCTATGCCTCTATATGCGCCCACGTCTATACTACTCAAGACTTTATTTCATCTCTAACCTTCTTACCAACCCTCACCTCCCTCCAAAAATCCTTGAAGAACCCCGCGGCCTCCCAAACCGGCAAGATGGCACAACTTCCCAACGCAAAGAAAACCCAGATGAAGCTAATCACCACCCATCCTGTGAAAAAGCCTCTCGAGAACACATAGTGCGACAGGAACATCGGGATGGGAATGATGAAGTCCATAAGCAGGGTGAGCGCCGTGGCTGAGATGCAGGCGAATTTGAACGCTCCACGGAGGCGGGTGGGATCTTCCATGATCTCGCGATCCTCACGGGCTTCCTTTTCTTCGTCGATTACAGTCGGAAGAGTGGAGTTGTGGTTGAAGTTCGATTCTATCTTTCGAAGGGGACAAGATTTCTTCTCTGCGTCTGAGGGCAGACCAGGGGGGCTTTGCTCACGGCTTGAGGAGTCACCGACGGGACTCCCGACTTCTGAGGCTGCATTGATGCCTCGGGTTATTTCCCAGTCGAAGTCATCGGGCTTGATGTACGAGATGACCGTTGTCATAATCAGACCTGTGAGCACGCTTGCCATGTTTCCTGCGAGCGTGGGATACGATTCTCCTGTGGTGGTAACAGAGAGGTCGCCGTAGTAAGTTTTGGCCGTTACGAGCCAGGCTATCAAACCAGCTGCAAGTCCTCCTAAAGCTCCTGATACAGCGCCATATTTGGATTGCTTCTTCCATATTATGGTGAAAGCGGCTGGGAACACTGCTCCACCGATCAGAAGACCCATGACGAGGAATAGCCATCCGAGATCGATTCCTATGGCGTTCCAGATGCATGCGAAAGCTGCCATTACTAGGCCAAAAACGCATATCATGATGTGAGCCACCTTGATGAGCTGCTCTGGAGTGGCGAGAGGCTTCATGTACATCTTGTAGACGTCGAATGTAAGAATTGATGAGACGGCGATGAGTTCAGAGGACGAGGAAGATGTGACAGCCATGAAGAGCGTAAGCAGAAGTGCGATGGAGCCAGGCTTCCCGAGGAGAGCAACTGCGGCAAATGGTCCAGAGAGTCCGGAAGATATCTGCGAAGTTGTCATATTGTTTGGATATGTTGGATATGCCGGGTTGTCGGTAAGCGCAACAGCAGCAAGTCCGAGAGTTGTAGCAAATCCAAAGGGGATTGCGAACCAGGCCATGCCTCCAAGCGCATAAGCTCGTACCGCTGTTGTTGGTCGACTTGCAATTGCTCTTTGCCAATAGCCTTGGTCAAGAAAGACTGTTCCTAACCCTGAGCAAAGCTGGATCACTCCAAAGATTAGAGCGTAGTTGGATTTAAGTGTGAGGTAAGAGCCGTTTTGATTTCCCTCCACGGGACGCTTCACCGATGCTTCAGCTAAAAGCTCAAACATCTTCGTTGGAGAGCCGATAAGAGCGTTGGATGTATAGACAGAGAACATAAAGTATAGAATAATGATCATCACAATAAAAGTGTGAGTGTAATCACCTGAAGTCCATTAGTCTCTGGCCTTTCTTTAGTTAGATGTGGGTAAACCAACAGAGAAATGTAGCTCTCAAACCACCCAACACGACATAAACAGAGACTCCAAGAGGGATCAAGAATATCGCGGCGTAAACATTCATACCCGTAAGTGCTGTGACGACGGCACTCCCACCGAGAAGGAGTTGGCTGGCGACCAGGATATTTGTAAGAAGTGCAAAGAAGATGAAAACCATGTGTGGCCCTGGGCCATATCGTCGGTGAATGATCTCGAGAAAAGTATGGCATCGAGGAGCATTCTGCTTCACTTTGCATGCTAGAACTGCAAACATGAAAATCTGCACTGTCGCTCCAGCCGCATCTGATTTTATCATTAGTTCAAAGCTTCCAAGTGAGAATGGGGTCACACTAACACTGTTCGAATATTAGCTGAAATAATTGTCTGGAAGGATTTGATCACATACCCAGAATGGACCTGAAATGCCATACTCATAGGCTACCGTGCAGCTTTGCAAAAGAGTTGCCGCCCAAGTCCATGCTGAAACGATACCAGCTGCAATAAGGCCTGATTTGACGCTTCTGCTTGCCGTGTTGAACTCCTCGCTGCCCTTGGTAGAATATTTGGTGTATCGATTCTGCAGAGTGTGAGCATAGCGATCCATCAAAAGAACTCCTAAGTACTAACCTGGATATAGGAGATACCTGCCATCACAATGGCGAAGAAGAACTAGCGAAGGTTAATTGATCGTCCATACATGATATATAGCATTGTGGGATCTGGAAACCTCACCCCAATACCAACTACAACTCCATATCCCGCTCCCTCAGGAAGGACTGGTGCGATTGTACTCGACGACATTTTGAAGATGACAAGTCTGACCAGAGGGAGGAGGCTTTCGCTGGAAGACAAACTTGGGGCTTCGCAGAGCTTTATGAAGTTTGCTGGATCTTCATCCCTGAATAGAATCTGGAATTTCTCGACAAGGGGAGGAGGAGTTGGTACTCATTACAGCACCGTGGACATTGGCCGTCGGGCCGGTGAGCGAGATAGGAAATAAGAAACATGGCTCCATAGACGATTTGAAGCAGGCCAGTAAGGCCTTCACAACAAGGTTGTTCTAGAGCCCGACCAGAAAGAGAATACCTGGACTAAATGCATGCAAGCGTTTGAAGGTTGTCACTTCCAAGACCCTTTACCAAACCTGGCGAAGATCTACAGCTCTTCCGAGAAGAAAATGAAGTCATACCATGTTGAAGCTTTTGATAGCTGATAAGAGCTGCTTGACACATAAAGCAATTCGCGAACGGGGATTTGATCATCGGTTCTGGACAATGCGCTCGGCAAAAGCAACTGGTGACATGACGCTTACTCATTGAGAAGAAATAGAAGAGAGATAGGCAGGCACTTCGGCTTGTCAATAAGATAAACGGGGCAAAGATCTTCATATTTGATGCGCTTGTATGCAAGTTGATAATAAAATGTTGACGGGTGACATAGGTGTAACCTCAAGAGGTAGACCTTCAGGATTTTGGCTCGTCCAACATAGAAATTAACCATGTAGCCTCCTTCAGAAACCACACCCTATTCGCGAAGTCGCATATAGCAGCTCATGATCAGAACGCGACAGAAGCTCTGCTAGATGCTCTGGGGAATACGGAAATGACGTCGGGAATGTCATCTGAGGCCACCCGTGCTTCCTCTATCATTTGTGGAGAAGTATGCGGGAGAGTGTGGAACGTCCCACTCTTGAGCCTCGACGTTGATAAGCGGGTGTGACGTACAGGGGTTGATCGGGGAGGCTGTCGGCCAACTGTTGACCTGAGCGTAATGGGGGGCACTGTGGTGACAATGTGCTACTAGGTAACAAGTGATATGTAAAATACCAAGTTGCAGGACTGAAAGTTTAGAAAAGGGGCAGACTTAACCATAGCAACTGAAGGTGATGAGTATTTTTTGAACGTAGGACTGCGGAGATACCTTTATTTCTAGAATGAAAGCTAATTCAAAGTGGGACGAAAGAACGTCTAACTGTAGACGAAACCATATTTGGAAGAAGAGTACCATACAGCCAAGGTCCTCATTGGTAGCTTCTCCCTGCCAAAGGATCACTGACGGAACCCACACATCTGGAGACGATTCTCCAAGACGTTTCCCTCTCAGAAGTCCGCAGCCCTCACTTCAACGAACTTGGAAAATGCATTGTTTGAATTGCCGATGTAAAATTTATGGAACCATGGTGACGTGATCCGTTTCACAGCTACTGCCGCAGCAGATTGTGCCCTAGCCTTTGCTAGAACTATCAGATTCTGTTTAGTGTTGACCTAAATGTTCTGGAAGAGATCTCAGTAGGCGAAATTATGTTTTAAGCATGTTAGTACGAAGGGGAAATTCTTCGAGATGGGTAGATTTGCGACTTTCTCTGCAAATGTCTGGGCCTTGAATTCTTCCTCAGAGTCAAGCTTTGGATATGAAGCTGCTTCTGAGGCCATCCAAATCAACTTGGAACAGCTAGTACAAAACACCCACTCAAAGTACTATGATAGCAGGTACATCGCCATGCTGGTATAGCGAGTGACTACAAAAAGCCATTCTTTAGAAGAAGCCACTGCATAACGAGAGGCCCGGACTGTAAGTTACGCGCTATCAAGGCACAAGGACTAAAACTTCTAGTGGCCTAACGATGGCAAGAAGGAGCGAACTTTCTCAGGGAAGACAACACTGACCCAGCAAGGAAATTGAACGACACTCCATGAGACAATCTAGTTCTAAGGTAGTGCCGAATACCGCTGGGAATTACAAGACAACAGAACACGATCCAGTATTGAAGCATTGGCTTCTCAGAGGATTTCAGAAGGTGGCTCATGAGAAGCGGACGGGTATAAAATCGCGTGATAAGGCCCAATTTTAAATAGATGAAGACACTATCCAACCATCTACTCGCCGTTCGCCAGCATAACCCCGTGACACTCCAGGACAGCGTAAGCTGTCACGACCTCGGCAGAGAACTCCTTCCTCACCATAAGTCGACAAGAAAGGGAAGCCATGGAATTGCCAGAATGGAAGCGCGGTATGGATCTGTCGAGGTCTCACGATCTTTCCACTATCCCCTGGACTGGTCGAGCTGTTCCCCGCATCAGTGTTCCACAGAAAGTCGCTCGCGAAGGCAGTTACACCCGGTTCATACTTATCCAGGCGAGACATGCGGGCTATCAGGTGCTTGGTACTCTCTGCTAGTGGCGATTTCTCAGAAGCGGGAACTTATGCGGCGAAGTGCGGTAGGAGTGTGACCCTACTTGCGGACTGTTTTCATTTCAACGGTTCCAAGTTTTGAAGTCCTGCACATGATCGACCCGTTTGAAAAGAGCAGCACTGAACAATAACCGTCTTTGCCATGATTTGGAGGAGGTAAGAAGCTTCGAGGCGAATGCAGGAATACTTGTTAAGGGACTCTGAGATTTCACACAAGGAGAGACCACTCCCGGATGAATAGTGGCGGTTGTATCACGTGATTACCGTGCCCCTTTCCTGCAAGTGTTCAATTGCCCCGCTGCGGGGCTGGGGTGGCGATCGATCTTTCTGAGATCGAGCGGACTGGAACTGCCACCTTGACAGGAAACGCAGCTCTGCAGCTTCAGCAGGATGAGTGCGAGATCTTGCAAGACGGCGTAGAAGAAAGACGCAGAGCAGAGCTGGAACAGCGGTCTCTTTCGAGACTTGGTGGTACCTTTCGTACGTCGTGCGACAAGGCAGAGGTCGAGCGGACCAGTCAGAGGCCCTGTTCATGATGGCAGCCCTGAGGAGCCCTGTCGCCCAGAATCGACGACGGCGGCAGACGACGCCCCCTGCTCAAACGCTAACAAGGGAGCCCAGGCTAGAGAGGAGAGAGGGCTGACTGCGAGCCCTGCCGACTCGACACCGCTGGACAGTGCTGGAGGTGGGCAGAGGAGAGAGCGACAGAAGAAACGTCGTCGCGCTTGGCGGCCGCTGTACTGTGCACTGTGCACTGTGCAGTACAGTACAGTCCTGAAGTACTGTAGCCCGCGCTGTACTTCGTAGAGAGTACACCAACAGCAGTGCAGTATTCCGTCGATGGTTCGGTGGTGTCGTTCCTGGTCATGCATTTGTACTCCGCTGCCGCCGCCGGGAGCTGGCCACGCTGCGTCCTTTTGCGTGCGAGGGCTTCCAGGGCGTCCCGCGCACGTCGATCTCCCAGACATGGGTGTGCTCCCATGGGACGAGGAGATGGACAGCGGTCCACCCGTCCATCGCTGGAGTATCTGGAGCATCTGAGCATCTGGATCGCCCTGAGCACCGTAGGCCCCCCATCGCACGCCGCCACTTCACGCAGCACACTTTCAAACGCGAGCCTGGTTTCCAATACAGGGAGATATACTCTGTTTGGGACGGTGATCCGGGGCGTGATGGCCTCCTCAGATGGCGTCTGGTGTCCAGAGATTAATCTCTCCATGATTGCGAAACTCGAGACGAGCATCCCCACCCACATCCACCATCTGACTCCAGCCACTGGCGTGCGTGCGCAGGCACTCCCCTTCTCGATGGACATGGCGCCGCATGTGCCTCCATCATTTCTGAAGACGCTTGCTTGCTGCTGGCCTTGGGCATCACAGCCAGCGCAGACCACCGCAAAGGGGCCATGCCATCAGGCTGCTGCGTTCCCTTCTCACCGCACTCAGCAGGTGTGCTGGAGGGTGACTGGAGAGGGCAGTGATTAGTCTCGTCGCGGCCAATGAATGAGTCCTGGGGCGAACAATTTGCCTCACTTCTTTTGCGCGGCGTGACAGGTATCGGGGGATTTCTGGACGCAAAAGCTGAAACCCTTTTCAGCAGCGAAGATCGATTCTGCTCGCCGTCTTCAGCAGCGCAGCACTCTCTGTCTTCTCGTCTGTTTCCCTTCGTCTCCTGCGAAATACGCTGGTCAAGTGCTGTGATGATTGTAGCTCCGTAGCCTCCGTAGCCTCCGCAGACGTCGCATCGCGCACCTCTCCGGCAGGATTGATTATTGAGTATTTCTGCTCGACATAGCCTGGTGACGGTGAGCCAGCCAATGTGTATGGGCGAGCGAAATGAACTTGGCCTAGTTTCGCAGGGGCCTGAAAAGCCGCCCACGCAGGCTCCCCTGCTTTAGACTCCTAAGTCACATCGGACCTGGTGGACATCTCGACAACACCACTTCCCTCTAAACATCACATCGCCTTCACAACCCGGCGCACGGCGGCACTGGTCCTGGCAAAGGCTTGCTATCCCCTCGACTCGACCATTCCACCAACCTGTCTGCCATACTCGCGATCCCGTTTCGTTCCCGTCCTGTTCGTCCATTCGCCGGTAAACTTAGGCTAGCGATTCATCTGTGTCTGTCTGTCTCATCCTGTCAAAGCACATTACATTGTCGTCCTTTTACAGCTCGCTCGCCACTACACTCACCATTTGCATCGCCGGTCGTTCTATGAGTTGGAAATCGAGGGCGCCCGCATTTGCTACCCGAGAGAATTCGTCGCTCATCCGGCCGTCTACCTACAGCCTAGCCTCACTCTCTTCTCCAATCGATTCGAACACCTCCTTCTGTGTCGCAAACGAACCCACGATCCTCCAATACCAGAACTCTCGCGCAGTACAGGTTCTCGCCCATGTGGACGTAGCAGAACTGGTATAGGTTCCCTGCATGTTACTTCACGGCTGCCCGTCTATTGTCACTGCGATTACACCATCTCCGCTCTTTTCGCTCTATTCTTCCGTTGGATCCAGACCTCGTCTCTTTCTGCACATCTACGCCTCTCCGCCGAACTGACTGCGTGCTTTCATACTCAATACCTAGGCTGGTTCGCGAGCCTTTCGAGTCGGACCTCCTCTTTGTAGGAGCGTGGCTCTGCCACGTCCGCTCTCAAAATGGCGGCGAACTTCCAACAACAAATGAGCATGGGCGGACCTGGGCAGATGATGCAGCAGATGCAGCAGCAACAACAGCAGCAGCAACAGCAGCAACAGCAGCAACAACGCCAGCAACAAAGTTCGAATGCATCTGCCCAGATCCAAAACCTAATCTTCCAGACCTTGAACCAGCAGACGGGTCCTTTGAGTGGCTGGCAAGCTGGAGTGCCAATCCAGGAGCGCATGGGGCTGATATTCAATCTGTGAGTTCGGTGGAGAGTGCGAGATGCATTTGGCTCGCCTTCGTGACAATCTCATGACTGACGTAATTATTATAGAATTGGAAATCTTCGCCTTGCTAGCCAAAATCAACCGAACCCCCCAGACTTAAATCGAATGATCCAGATTGGTATCAGATTCGAGAAAGAGATCTTCGAGAAGTCGCCGAACAAGGTGCGCAGCGAGGAATGTTTTGGAGTGAGACATAGTGCTAACGAGATCAGGATCAATACAAACATGAAGTGCAGATGAAGCTGGAACAATTAATGGAGAGACGGACCCAAAACCAAGCCAGCATGCAGCAGTCCATCAATCAACAGGCACAAGCTCAAGCCCAGGCGCAGGCGCAACAAGCCCAGGCTCAGCAGAGGATGATGAATCAAGGGAACATGCAAAGTCAAGGCCCGAGGCCTACCCCCCAACCTGCTCAACAGAGCTTTTCACATCTCCAACATCAGATGCAAGCTTCTCCCCTACCCGGGCAGCAGCCTCAGCAACAGGCGCCGATGGGCATGGCGCACCAAGGGCTTCCTCCAAACATGACGCCGAACCAGCAGCAACAGTTCCAAATGTCTATGCAGAATCAACAAAACCAAGGCCAGCAGAACGTTCCTGGACGACAAGGAAACGGGCAGCAACAAATGTCGGCACAGGACTCTGCGTTGGTAATGGATTTGACGAATAGGCTGATGGGTCAGGCATCAGAGGAGGAAAAGAATACTACACGGGCGTCCCTGCAGTCTCGAATGGACCCACAACAATTCCAAAAGTATCAGTCGCAAGGCCTTGATCCTCTGTTCCTGTACTACCGGAACCAGGCTATGCATCGTCTTCGTCAGGAGAAGCAATCTCGGCTGGCCCAACAAGCTCAGCAGCTGGCGCAACAAACGAACATTCCTGGTGGAGCTCCTATGCAACAGCAACGGTCCATGAATCCTAGTCCGCTGACTGGACAGACTCAACCACCGACATCGATGGCCGGCAATGGAGACTTCGGACCTTTTATCAACATGGAAAATCTTGCTGCTCAGCAGCAACAGCAAGGGGTTATGGCTCAAGAAGCCGGACAAATGGTGGTTCCGGCGAGCGGTGCTCCACGTAATGGAACCCCACAACCGGGAGTTATGCCTGGCCAGACGATGAATATGAATGAGCAGCGAGGTGTAGCCAACCCTAATCCTAGAGTCCAACAGCAGCAGCAAATGCTCAATGCCCAGCAAGTGCAGCAGCAAAGACTTCAGCAGCATGCAGCCGCTCAACAGCAACAGCAATCCCAAGTTCAAGCTCGCTTGAATGCCCAGGCAAAAGCACAGGCACTTGCTCTGCAAGGGCAACCTGGTGGGATGGGAAATGGTCCGATGCCACCGCAACAGAGCCCTGCTATGGGAACACTCAACACGCCGCTGAGGACTCCATCGCAACAGATGAACCCTGAGCCTCCACAAGTAAACCCGAACGCTCAGTTTGGACAACCACTCGATCCACGCTTTATGCAAGGCAACCAAAGACCGCAAGGTCAAGGAAATGGATTCCCTCCCGGCGGTTTGACTGCTACCATGTTCGCCAATATAGGCCGAGAACAACAGCAACGCCTAGCTACCTTGCCCCCAGACAAATTAAACGAGGTAGTACACAAATGGCATGAGCAAAGGCAGCTACAAGCAGGAAGGCCACAAATACCAATGCAGCAAGTGCCTGGTCAAGTTCGACCTGGTCCTCAAGTTCCACAACCTGGACAGTTCAATCCCCAAAACGGCACGAACCAATTTATGGTACCAAATCCCGGCCAACAGGCTCCTCAAAATATAGCAGCTGGCATGAATGCACAACAACAACTTATTCTGCAGCAACAAATGAACGCCATGCGGCAAAACCCCATGCAGCAACGCATCCTGCAACAGACTACAGGACCCAATGAGCAGCGTACTATGGCGCAAATGGATATTCTCGATATCCCGCCTGTTTTCCGAGGCCATAGCTCGATGCCGCAAGGCATTCCGCCGGAGGTCAAGAAATGGGGACAATTGAAGCAATGGGTTGCAACAACTCCAAGTCTAGGGCCGGATATGCTCGAAACGATGAAAGGACTTCAACGGTTACACTACCAGTCGATGCTGAGAAACAGAAATCAGGCACAGGGTCAGCCAGGTCAGATGCAACCCGGGGCTCCTGGTGGCCAAATTGGTATGCCGACAGTTCCTCCAGGTTTGGCTGCTCCAGTTGCTCCCATGGGTCAGAATCCGATGCAAATGCCGACTGGTATGAACGTACCTCTCCCAGGCCTTCGAGGACCGACACCGCAAGACATCATGACCATTCGTAATCATCCTAGCGGGAAGATGACTGGGGCAACCGATGAACAGATCCGTAATATCTTCATGAGGAATCAACAAACTCAGATGCAACAACAACAGCAACAGATGACACCGCAGCAGTTACAGCAACAGCAACAACAAGCCTTAATGCGGATGCAGATGCAACAGCAGCGACGCATGAATCAACCAAACGGGCAGCAGCTTCAGCAGCCTGGGCAACTATTGCAGAATGCCAATAATGGCATGCCGGCTACTGCAGTCATGTCAGCACAACAACTTCAGCAAAACAAACCTCAACCTAGTGCTGAATTGCCAAATGCCAATGCTCCCAATGCGCCTCGAGCTGCTCGTCCACAACCAGCGGGCCGTAGTCAAGCACAGAATTCGTCACCAGCAGGGCCACCTAAGAATCTCAAGCGGGCCAGTAGCGACGATGTCGTTGAGATACCCCGGCCAGCGCCTCAGCAGACCCAGCAACCTAAACCACCGAACCAACAGGCTCGGGCGAATCTGAGTCGAGAGCAAGTAGCCGCCCTTGACCCTGAAAACCGAAAGAAATACGAGGCGATGGTTCGAGCGCAGGCGAACCAAGCAAACCAAGCCAATCAAGGAGCAAATCAACCCACCGCAAACCGTGCCGGACAACCAACTCCAGAACAGCAGGCCAAGTACCGAGCTATCCAGAGAGAGGAAGAGGAAAGGGGCAAAGAGCCATTGCCTGATATTCCTATGGACCCAGAAACCAAGGCAGCCACGGAAGAGTTGCTAAAGGCGATAGTCCCACCGATGAACAATGTTGGACGAGTAGTCTTCAGATGGTTCATGGTCACACTCGATGAAGGACGAACCAGGGCGTTTTTCCGAGCTGTAAGTCTACCCTGTTAGACCTTTAATTTAGCTGCTAACACAACATAGCGCTTGCGGCTGGCGAAGCAATTTCGTGATGGTGTTCAGATGACGCAGCTCAAGGACACCTTTTCTGTCATGCCCAAAGAGATTGAGAGCACTCGGCATATGTTGAATGGTATGGTAGCAGATCTAAGTGCCAGATTTCCCAACATGAAGAAGCAAGAACCGGCGAAATCTCAGCCATCCTCGACATCTGCAAGCCAGGCAGCCTCTCAGGCATCGCAGTCTATTCAGGCTCCGAGTGTCCCGACTCCCTTGAATGCCGCCAATCTACAGCAACAGCAACAGCAATTGAATAAGATTCATCAGAGATCGAATAGCCGTAGTTCTCACACTCCAGCAGCCCCTACATCAGCACAAGCTCCGTTCCACTTCGGTGCCACCTCGCCGCACGGAGCTCCTTCCTACATTGGCAAATCGACAGTCACGCAAGACAATTTGCAGCTCCCTCCTGCTCGAAAGAAGCAAAAGCAAACTGCAGGCCCTGGACAAGGCACTCCTGGCTCCACGTCTTCTCCTCAAGTAACCAAAGCGGCCTCACCCGACGTCAAACGGCAACAGGTGGACTCAAAGTCACTCCTGAAGCCGTCATTGTGTTGCTCGGAACCCGAATGTGATCGCCACACTATTGGCTTCGACACCGAGGAAGAGCTGAAGCGTCATACACAGGAAGAGCATATTAGGCCTCTGGAGAACCCCCTGAAATATGCCGAGGAGAACTTAGCTGCTATATTAGGCTTGGACTCTCACGGGCAGCCTAAGAAGGCAGTTACATCTATCCAGGATTCCACGAAGATGGCTGCAAGTGCCTCTAAACAAGGCCAGACGCCAAATGTAAAGACTGAAACTACTCCCGCAGCGGGTACCCCAATGAATCGAAACGGCTCTATGAATCGCCAAAGCAGCACTGCTAATGCTAAATCGAGCGCTCAGTCGAAAGCTGCAACATCAAAGGACTCGCCTGCGAAGCCTCCAGCAACACAGAATGATTCGGGCAAGCAGGTGCCACAGGAGGCTCTCGCCATGGATTCTTGGGCTAACGCTACTATCGATCCTCATGATCTCTTGCAGAGTTTCCAACCATTCGAGACTGGAGCCGGTGGGGCGATTTCGGATCTCAATGTATACCGGTCTATTACTCCGAACGACACACCAGAATCCAGCAAAGATGGTGTGTCCGAACCTAATAGCGACATCTCAGAAGGCGTTGGGCTGGATATCAACGTTGACATCTTTGATGACAATTGGATGCCGTTTGGACCCGGTGAAACTGATGGGCTGTTCGATCTGAATAGCTTCAATGTTAATAGTGCGGATGATTTCACCATGTTTGATGATGATCAACTAATAGTCAATCTGCAGTCATGGGATGATATGATGGACCAATCTGCTTTCGACAAGCCGTTTTCTTTTGATACTTCTCTTTATTCTATGCAAGCCGACTAGGCGGCGTTTTGGGCTTAGATTATTTTGTATTTGGAGTTACCGTATGGATGGAAAATCTGGGATGGAGCCAGGATCGAGGGGACTATACCATGGAAAAGCACGTACAGGCGTTCGGATCGTGCCATCAATGGGACAGGATAATTTTGGGATGTATGGATAGGATTACTGGTAGCCGGCGTGGAGCAGCGCCTGCTGTGTGTTCATGAGTAAGCTGACTGTAATATTTTGGGATATACTACTGGGACGGGTTTATGATGCGTATGAGCAGGGTTTTTGAAATGCAAATTAAACTTTTCCATAGTCATACATGGCTTTCATCTGCATTCCTATTAATGAATAACTGTGAAACCTCGTCACAGATTCACATAAATGAGGAATCTCTTTGGCGTGTGGGTGAGCTGTTATTCTAAGTTGGCTTCCGAGAAGTGAGCCCCTTTGACACTGCTATGGAGTGACGATCTTAGCGTGGCTGTCTAATTCGTACCTTAGTCCGCCAGAGTGAACGGGTAGCTGTTGTTGTGGCTGTGAGACTGTGGCGACCTGACAGGGGTGCCCTGGGAGTCTTTTGATATCAATACCTCGACGCGAAGACCTTCACAAACACTCTTCAGACGCGACTGAATTCTCCACCGACTGTTTTCTTGGCACCTGTGACAATTTGGAGATCATTAACTCTCTACTTCCCTTCATTGCAAAAATCAACGACAGCCTTCTTTGTTCTCAAAAGTGAGTACATCAATCGTTATCCTGCCCCGCGAACGCAGACTCACTTCTTCTTGCTTTAGTACTGGACGCGCCTTCTCCACTTCAAATACAGCCAAAGCTGCACCTTCCTAAGCTTCCAATTGGAATACACCTGTATCTGTGATTGTCCGTAAACAATGGCGTCCTCAACCAATACACCCACGCGTCGCGTACTCAGCGATCTCAATGTCAATACGCCCACTGCCCGGGGCACTATGCAGTCTTTCAAACTTGGTGCCAGTGGTTCTGCGAAGCCACCGCAAGTGGGAGAAATATATCTACAAAAAGAGATTAATGAGGATGCCGGTCCGGGTCCGATTCATGCAGAGGCTCGTGTGGATTGCCGCAAGAGGAACTTGTCGATCCTTACAAACGAAGTACCAGTGAAACGATTTAAGACAAGTCCTAGCCCACCAGTCGATGGTGAAGAAGTTTCCCCCTATGCAACAGGCGGTCAAACCAGCAGGAGTGGCATTGGCAATGCTGCAGTCCTTCAATCACCTCTATCGAGAGTATGTACTCAAGCATGGCACCTTTCGAGTGAACTTTACTGATCTCGAAAATAGCCAACTATGGTATATGATACTGGAGCATTATCGTCTGCTACTTCTTCCCCAACATCTTCCCTAGGTTCGCACCAGGCTGGTCTTGATGACTCCCAAAATACAACCATCACTGAACCTGACGATGTTGCTGTATTCGTCCAAACAATCGCTCGACCCGTTCCGGTCCGATTGACAACGGAGGAGATCCGTGAGGTTGGCTACTATTTTATCCCTCTGCTTCAGCAATCTCTGACTCCTCCTAGAAAGCCGAAGTACTCAAATTGCGGTTGAAGTTAGCTAGCTACAAGGTCCGGACTAATCAAATCGACATCCCTATATCTCGTCTTCAAATTAAGACCTTGAGTTCTACATCACTAGAGCTTCCTCGTCTCCCTCGTCAAGCTAACTCCTCGCAACGCCACAACCCACTTCCTGCAACAGTCGCTCTTCCGCATATTCGTCTCCAAACACCTTCCGCCGAGAAGAGACGACCATACCACGTCAGAATTCCCTCCTCGCCGCCCCCTTATCTTGAAGTCACCAAGCATCAGTCAGTTTCTCCAAGTAAAGAGGCTGGCGCGACACGTGCAGGTGAATCCGAAAACTGTACCACTCCTATTCTCCCTCGCCAACGCCAAGGGATGCTGAACCCACCAGCCCTTGGGAGTCCGATCTGGGCCGACGTTTCGAGTAGTGTAGTCAAGAGTCGTGCTGCCAATGGACTCTTGGAGCTGATGCGTCAGCAGAACTAAGTCGGAGATCACTTGCAAGAGTTGCGTTGGCCGAGTGCTCGATCTCATGACGAGACTCTTTTCTCTTTTCATTCAGCATGATTCCGAGTACGTGACACGAAAAACTTGGTAAAGTTCTTGCATTGCATGGGAGGAGTTCTGTTCGATGTATAAAATAGTAATTGACCGTTGTACATATGAGGTTGAGCTCGGGCTGATTGCGTGGAAGTGCCTGTTTGACTGCTGCATTGGGCGGACATTATGATTGTTGGAGTTGCTCATAGTGGAAAGTCCCAACTTGGATGGGGCAGTGATGGATTCAGATGAGAATGAGCTGGACATTAGAGTGACGTGTGTATTACTAGAATAGCATACTGTCCTCGCAAGCAACCCCACTGAAGAGTATTGGTTCAGCAATTGTGATTATATGCTAATTGGGTATCAACACAGCCGGAGCGATTGCAACACTTGCTAGCACTATACATTTTCCCTCCATCGCCTCAGTATCATAAGTCTTGCCTTTAGCCAGCCTAAATCCACTGCAAGGCAGGTAATCCCAGACCTGATGAATTTCTCCTCAGGATCCCTGACAGATGTCTAAAGATCGCCAACCAGTCTTCTCATCTCCATTTCTTCTCGAGTCCAGTCATCAGCCGGATCACCTCTGAAATTGTTCTCTGCTTCCTCGGCACCAATCCAGAAGGCACCACCTTCGAGGGTACGCCGCTGGAGTTCCCAATCTATGTCAGCTTGGTCATACAATGCATCCATCTCCGCTCTCCCCTCCTCGCCACCCATGAACCCTGCCAAACCTGGGCTGTAGCCTTGATTGCCTCGTTCAGGTGGCTGGAACGTGCCTTCGAACGCTGCAAATGACGGATTGGGAGCCGGGGAACTAAGAATATTGTCCATTGGCGCAGCTCTTGGTTTCCTGCCTCGCTTCTTGGTCTTGGTCTTGGGCTGTTCAAAGTACTCATCCTCGGAATCTTCTTCGTCTTCCTCATCATCGTCTGTTACAAATCCTTCTTCCCGGACAGCTGACTTCTTCCGGTTGGCATTGACGACGCTTGGGAGATCCAGATGTGCGGTGCGGATGTGATCTATGAGACTGGCTTTGGAAACAAAGTCTTTTCCACACGCCTCTGCGGTATCAAAATCTCCCACGTCGGGATGATCACTGAGGTCGAAGGTACAGCAGATGAATCGTTCCCCCATGTGGGCAGTGCGGATATGGATCTTGAGATTCCCGGGCTTGGTGAATCTCTTGGTGCAACCAAGATACGTGCAGGATATCTTCTTTCGCTCCTCCAGGGACTTCCCAGAATGCTGACTGTCAATATGGTTTTGCAGCTCTCGCTGACTGGAGCACTTGAGGTCGCAAAATGGACAATTGGCATGCTCTTTTTTGACGTGAGACTGGAGTTGCGTTTCTGTAGTAAAGCCGAGATGAATGGGCGTCCCATCTGGGCCAAAGGCTCCCGGGACTGTGCATTGAGGGCAGAAGAATTGGGCAGCTCCATGAACACGCTCTTCGTGCTTTCGGAGGCCTACTGCACCATCAAATCCAGCATTGCAGGCCTCACCTGTGATAGGATCAATGTAGGTACAGGGATACGGAGCGAGCTCGAGGTGTTCTGAGCGGATGTGGCGTTGCAGAGTTTGATGCTTTCTGAAAGTTTGGTTGCAAGGTGGGTATGCTGTGCATCGGAATCTATCATGTCCTTTGTGTACTTCCTTGTGTCTCTTAAGTCGAGTCGATGTGAGAAAACTCTTCTTGCAACCCTCCCAATCACAGTGGTATGAACGGTCGTGGGTGTGAGAGCCTTTGATGTGGGTTTGTAGGTGCTTGTCTGTAAGATACGCCTTATCACAGGCTTCGTAGGTACAGACAAATGGTCGCTCGTTCGTATGTGATCGAAGGTGAGCCGTCAACCTGGCCGGCCTATTGAAAGTCTTGGTGCAGCCTTCCCAGGTACATTTAATGGTCTTCAACTCGGATGGGAACTTCTTCCGGGCTGGAGAAAACGGCGTGACAGGAGTGTCTGCTGGCTTAAGTTCGTCCGAAGAGTCCGAATCGTTATTCTTGTACTCATCCTCCAAATCATCGTCCTCCAATTCCAAAGACTCTTCGCCGGTTTTGCTTGAATCCAATAGTGCACGACTCGGTATTTGGTGTTCGTTCGACGATTCCAGCGGATTCCCGATACGCAGCCTCTTCGCAGACACGTCCGAGCTAATGGCAGCCTTTCTCTTCTTTACGATGGTGGCCATTTCGAAGCACTTCAAGGTCGAGGCTACGAGAACATATCTGAGTGGAGTTGAAAGATTTGACTTATAGTTTTTGCTGTGGCTGAACGAGGTCTTGGTGCTAAAATGACGCTAGAGATGGGCGCTAAACCTTAAATTTCTTGGGACTGGAAGGCTCAAATCAATTTTCAACATCACCAAGAGTTGAACCCCATTCGACCTTCGTCTGCTCTCAACGACTGTTTTTGTCTTCTAGAAACACTCGCGACACCTTTCCCCACCATGTCAGACAACGAGGACGGTGGTGATGGCGGGTGAGTTGGCCGCAGACGCTCTACATGTGAACATTTACTCACTGACCAATATACAGCTTTTCCCCAGCCTACGATGATGGCGAGCCCGAATACGATCCCGATGAGCCTGCGGATCCATTTGACGCGGATGTCGAAACCAACGGTCATGTCGATGATATTGCCGTAGGCCAAAATCCAGACCAGCTTCTGCCAACTGGTGATCGCGGTGTGGTGATCTCTGGGGATCCTGCTGCCGCTGCAAATCGAGGCAAGGGAGGAGACAAAGCACCGAAGGATAAGAAGATTCCCCACGATCAACGCACCACTACACCGTACATGACGAAATACGAGAGGGCCAGAATTCTAGGGACAAGGGCGTTGCAGATCAGGTTGGTATTCACAGTCCTCGATGGAAGAATGAGCTTGATAATAGATTTCTGACTTGCGGTTGTATAGCATGAATGCACCTGTACTGGTCGACTTGGAGGGAGAGACAGATCCGCTTCAGATTGCTATAAAAGAGTTGAGAGAAAAGAAGATACCCCTGATTGTACGCAGATATATGCCCGATGGCTGGTAAGTGGTCCTGAGCTTTTGAGTAACTTGGTCTCTAATTTTACAAGGTACGAGGATTGGACTTGCGAAGAACTTCTGCAGTGAGAAGAGAGCTCTGTGAGAAGGGAGCTCTTTGAAATTTGGGGGATCTGCATAGCAAAGGTTCTGGCTGGCGTATAAAACGGCGTTTTGGGGAGGACATTTGAGACTTTCGTAGCGGAATAGCAATCGCTTTTCGTCTCCAAAGTTGCCATATTGAGAGAGAGCAAATTGCTGAATTGAGAATCAAAACCTTGAAACTTAGAAGATCCCGAATTGCCGCGAGTTCTCCGGCCTTGGTGCATGGATGGCAGTGCCGAACAAGGATGTAAAGTCCAGGCGAGCGCCATTCGACAGTGGACGGCGGGGCATTGAGGGGTCGTAAAGCCTAAAACGTCATGAATAGAAGGCTCTCCAAACTCTTAGAAACCGCTCAACTATTCTCTCTCTTTTTCAATTGATCCTCGTTCTCTTGCAACACAATAACTGTTCCAAAATGTCTTTCAAAACCACTGCAACAATCGCCTCTTTTGGCGGCAAGCTTCTCAAACTTACCCATGAAGCTCAAACCACAGGCTGCGAAATGGCCCTGAACCTCTATCTTCCCCCTTCGGCTGGCAAGACTTCAACCAAAATTCCCGTTCTCTTCTACCTCTCGGGTCTGACCTGTACGGGCGACAATTGTGCTGAGAAGGGCTTCTTCCAATACGGCGCTGGTCAAAAAGGAATAGCAGTCGTCTACCCAGATACCTCACCTCGTACGAAGCCCCACATCATTCCTCCCTCCCAATGTCCCACTTCACTTCATGCAATATTAACAACACTTCCCAGGTGGTCTAAAGATCCAAGGCGAAGATGACTCCTGGGATTTCGGCACTGGCGCAAGCTTCTACCTCGACGCAACTGCCTCCCCTTGGAGCAAGAACTACAAAATGGAATCCTACATCACCTCCGAGCTACCTAAAGCACTCTTTGCCTCGTTCCCCGAGCTAGACTCGTCTCGTGTCTCGATTACAGGCCACAGTATGGGCGGTCATGGCGCTCTAACCCTCTTCCTGAAGAATCCCGGAATGTACAAGAGCGTCAGTGCTTTTGCGCCAATTGCGAACCCTAGTAATTGTCCCTGGGGCGAGAAGGCGTTTAAGGGGTATCTCGGAGAGGATAGGGAGGCGTGGAAGAAGCATGATGCCAGCGAGTTGATCAAGGGGTGGAAAGCGGGGACGTTTGAGGCGTTGATCGATGTTGGGACGGCAGACAACTTTTATAAGCAAGGTCAATTGCTTCCTGAGAACTTTGAGAAGGCGGCCAAGGAGAGTGGTAATGAGAAAGGACTAGTCGTGAGGCATCAGGATGTGAGTGGTGGTCTGAAAGAAACGGAAATGTTGCCACAATGCTGACAATGATTTAGGGATATGACCACTCTTACTATTTTATTTCGACATTTTCCACGGATCATGTGAATCACGCAGCGAAGTACCTGTTTGCGGCATAGTATGTTGTTCTATTATCTTAAGAGCAAATCTATGCTAATTGTTATAGAAGCGACCTAGCGTCGAGAGAAAAGCTGTAGAATCAAGTACAAAAGGATGCATTATCTGTTCCTCGACTGCACACCTAGTCTCCTAACTCCTCCAATGCCCTAAATGCGCAAAAGCTGGTGGGTATCTCTAAGTATGCTTTTTTGCGCAGCAACATCAAAGCATTCATGGCCTCATAAATCGTAACTGCTTCCAGAGCTTCGGGAGCTCATGATATCCTTCTCTCGACCATCATTGCCTGTCCATTACCGACACCAAGGCTTTCCTTGTCTCCTAATTTGGACTTCATTTCTGCTTCCGCTTCTCGTTTGATCCGGTAGTAGGCCAACTTCTCAAAACGACTCAAGGCCTTCCACCAATGTCGACCTGCTTCATGCTCAGCAATTCTCTCCAGCAGGTCCACCACTTTTAACCGCACATCTCTGTCCTTGTGAAACAATCCCAATGCTACATAGAACAGGCCAGCATGAGATTCGGGGGCGACGGTGAGCAGCTGGCAGATCTCATCGTATGAATGGGTGTACTTCGACAGTGCCAGGTATATTTCTCTACTGATGGCTGGTGATAATTTCGTCAGACGCAGACGATCATGCAAATGATGAAGGTCGAGTGACTTTAACGGCCGAAATGTGTACAGCTGTGCAAGATCCTGATAAATGTCAGCGGCGTGTCTTGCCTGATGCTGGGAATATCATACCTGTTTGAAGCTGAAGTAGCTCCTCGTGTTTCTCCACCCTTCAATGCGATGGACCCCGCCGGCAAGCTCTCTTAATTTCGATGGCTCATCACCCCAAACATATCCATGACCACTAACATTTTCATTGCCGGGTTCTGCTTCTTCGACGCCGATGTAAAGGGCACTGGCCCCATAAACAGTCTCCTCGAAGGCTGCAGAGACTCTTGTAAACTTCTCAACCCAATCCCGCCACTTTGCACGTATAACACCTTCCCCATGCCGAGCTGCCACACTGCGAAGGACGTCGCTCATGAAGGTCGCATCACCCGTGGGGTCATTGGAAGCTTGTCCATTTGCTGCTGCATTAACGGCAGCTATGTAGCTCGGATTTTGTTGTTGGAAGTTTGCCATTCCCTCTGTCAGAGGGGCGGGATCAATCCTGTTGCTAATTTTCATTCGACCAGTGGGCAAATCGCAAAGAAGATCCCACCACTCGGGGTGATTTTCAAACGTTGGATTTGTAACACCAGCAATGAAGCCAGGAACCTTCAGAAGATCGTCAATCTTGCTAAGATCCGTGTATGGGAAAGCGTGGCGAGTGAAACCTCGGAGAATACCACCTGAAGCCAATGCACAAGCAGCCAGTACGGCTTCCGCGACCTCACCAGATGGTCGGTTGTGACCAAGAAATATGACTCGTTTCTGAGTCAACATGGCATTGGCCAAGACGATAATTGGATGTGTCAAGGCACCACTAGTTGTAAGATGTGGGTGAAGTGTAAATGGTTGCGGAGACTTCGTATGTGGATCGGCGAAGGTCTGGATAAGCTTTATAAGAGAAAAGTCTCCGACAGTCTCGGGAGAGATTGCTACTGGAACTTTGATCGGAATTGGGATGCCGTTATACATCACTTTCGTCTCAAATTCGTGGGTGTCTCTTGGTACCGAATACATTCCGTGTGCAACAACGTGCGCTTTCGTCCCATTCCTGGTCAGGTCCATCCGTCTTTCGGGGCTTTCGGACATCGCGGTCACATTTTCAGGTGACTCGCCTCGATCTTCAGCCATCCTCATTTGAATCATTTGTTCGAACTTTTCCACAAAGAGATCTTTGTTATCGCTGGCTTGTAGAAGGTACCGTTCCAATAAACTCAATCTGGGCATAAGGGATAAATCCATTGTATTGACGGCCTCGTATAACAACGCCAGCGTTGCTGGATGTGGTGATTTGAAGTATTCCTCCAGGGCTAGTAATAATAAGGGCTGTTTGGATGTCAGAATATTTTGAAAAGATTTCGAGAGCACAGACCTTATAAATATGTAAAAAAGGATGCCTTGTGCAGATCGCCATAGCCTTCACCACTGCCCCTCTTTTCGCCGTTTTGTCTTGTTTCGTGTTTACCAGATTCAGGACATATATCAATGGTGGTCCCTCTCCTCCTTCTGGTTCACTTTCATCCGAGTCTTCAGCTGATTCACCAACCTCGAGCTCATCACCAGACTCAATATCGTCAGGCTCTAATAGGCCAGCGGCCCGGTCTCTTCTTCGTTGTCGCCTTCTTCTTTTCTCTTGCTTCAGTTCCGCCTCTTCCTCCTCTTGGCTAGTATCCTTATGAAGAAAGAATATTGTCCAATCCTGATTCCGTACATGCGCTTGGTCTGGAAGCATCAATTCTGCCAACATGTGTTCATCTCCTGTGATCGCAACAGGGTACTGATGCTCCATTATCGGGCCTTTGTCAATATCGAACGAGGCCACAAGAATATATTCTACGTGGTTCTCCGTCTCCCCCCTAGGGTACTGAGACCGCAGCTTTCTCCTCGGGTGTGCATCTGGATTGTATTTTCGAGGGGCCGAAAGGGACGAGTGTTGGGACGACACACCGCTAGACGGCGTCTTCGAATTCGTGCTCGGATTGGAGGTGCGGTCGGTGTCAATCATGGGTGGATTGGGTGATCTCGACGGTCTCGAGTGTCGGGACATTGCTGATGGTGATCGAGAGGAGGGAAACGAGGAGAGAGACGTTCGGCGATTAGGGGTAGGGGCGTTGCCATTGGAACTCCCGGTGGTATCTGTGGTTCCAGTTGTTCCCCTCGTTGTCGGACGCTGCTGCATCATCGCTACTGCTGCTGCTTTGGTCACGGCTACCTTTGCCGTTACCTTTGGTTTTGGCTTTGGCTTTGGCCTTTGAGCCAAAGGGTAAATGTATGGGTAAGGGTAGGACATGATTGCTCCTGAGTTAGCCCCCTACACCAGGGGCTAGGGCCTCGTCCGGATAGGTCCAGTTCTGCGACGCGGTCCACTTAATGGCAAGCATGCATGCGGGAAGTTGGGAACCGTGCATTCGAGAACCCATAGAACCCTTCGTTTTCCGAGGGCGGGGTTGTGCGCGGCGGGCGATGCTGGTCACCGCTCGGATTCCATGCTCGCAGGATCGATAACGGCGAAACTATTCTTCTTGATGAGGAGGAGTCGCGTTGAGGGGCGGTGTCCTGGCGTTCGCGCTGGCGTTCGCGCGCTTCTGGAATCGAGGGGTTCGACATTACCGCACATCTACCCCTGAGCTAGGGTCAATTGCGCAACGGCCAATCATAGCGCTAAGAACCAGCACTCGCATGCGGCCCTTTGTTTACATTGAAAAACATCAACTTTAACGGAACGTCACTTTGATACTCAGCCTTGAACTATTGCGCCTCTTTCGCCATTGCGCGAAATAGGTTCGCTATCGTCGACTACCTCATTCACGACACTTGAAATCTGCGTCCGGAATTTTCGATTGAGAAGGAAGGTTCAACATGGTACTGTACATCGCTGCGTCGCGACTTCCTCAATAAAACTACAATTACTAACCCAAATCCAGGCCTCCTACAAACCTTCCCCACTATCATATGGCTCACCACGAGCATCGCCCTTCCGCCGTCCAGAGAGTCCAGCTTCTCCATCGCCTCTGCGGCAATCAACACCGAATCCATCTCCTGTCAAAATGGCAACGACATCCACTACACCGTCAAGACTAGGTCGAGGCTCCACGCCTGCTGCAGAGGGGGAAACATGGACACCGAGAGGTCTTGCACCGGTGCAGAGGGAAAGAGAACCATCGCCGACACGAGGTGCAAATGCTAGTCCAGGATTTGGAGGCATGCTGACTACAAGAAACAACGGGGACAACAATGCGCTTTCGAAGTTGCAGCCAGCCCAGGTCCGGGAACTGCGAGAAGGCTTCCAAACCTTGGATAGAGATAGTGATGGCCAGGTTGGCCGAGAGGATGTTGCTGACATGCTGACTCAATTGGGTGAGTTGCGTTGAGTATGGAGTTTACTAGATGCTGACATGCGTTTAGGTTTGTCCGCGAATTCGTCAGATATCACGGCGTTCTTTCCGCCATCTACACCTCAGACGGTCACATTGCCTGCTTACTTGAACTCTCTCGCAGGACTCTTGGCCTCTTTGTCGCCTTCATCTGAACTCCTGTCCGCTTTCTCGGCATTTGATGAAGATGATAGTGGACAAGTGGATCTTGCAGAGCTTCGAGATGCGTTGCTGCACACTGCACCCGAGCCTGGAGAGAAGGCTTTAACGGAGAGAGAGATTGACAAGGTCATGAATGGCTTCACTGGAAGGAGAGCTTTTGGTAAACATACTGGAGGTGGTATGGGCAAGAGAGGGGAAGTGTTCAAGTATCAAGAGTTTGTGTCTAGTGTCGCTGGCGGAGCTAGCGTTGAGGGGAAGGAGAATAGAGGAAATGAGTAGATATAGTAATCAGCTCAGTGGAGATGAAGCTTGTCAATTATCTTAGACCGTTTTGTAATGCTGCCAAGATACATTCCGGAAATATTCCTGCTTTTGTCTGATCCTTGATTCAAATGTGTGTTCGGGCCAATGTTCCAGAAGTCCTAGTACACTGAAATTGTCAGATTTCCGAAGACTGAAGTGAATCAATTAAACAAAGGTCGCTAGACTTTGTGTGAATGTCCTATCATTTGTTACCACATTGAGAAACGCTGAAAAAGTAGAGACTCAATTTGCTCCCTTGCACTATTACAATACATTGCAAGAAGGTACCAGATCTGTAATTGCATGGTGGGCATATTTGGAGATCTTTGTTGCACTTTGCGAATCTTATTTGACTTGAGACTCTGGAGACCTCCTTACCGTGTTGTCGAGAGCTAAACTGAAACTCTGTATTTAGCGCCTCTACTTCTACAACACGAATCTTGAGAGAGAAAAATCTCGATGCAAGTCGCAAGTAGTTTAATGCTTTCTTTAATTCTCAACCTTCTATGCATCCCGTATTTTCTTTATCTCATTGCCTCATTGCCTCGTACATCATTGATCATCAATCATCTCGCCATCCAGAAGCCTAAAATCCCAGAACAATACTCCCCGTTCCTTATCACTCCTTCTTCTTAGTATCCCAGGTGCTTACCTTACTCAAAGTTCTCTTTCTCATCGAAGCCATAATATTCTTCTCCATATCCTCACTCCCCCTTTCTAGATCGGCATCTTCCCGGTCGTACTTGGCTTCCCTCCTCTTCTCCCACACATACCAACCAGCAACGATGAGTATCGTCACGGGAACATCAACCGCCCAATAAATCCAGAATGACTTCGCAACAGCAGGTTGGTCTGTCCCCGTGTTTTGAAAATTGAAAAAGGTCATCGAGAAGACCGAGGCGAGATACGCGCCAGGAAGAAAAACTGCGCCAATGAGGGAGATCCATTTCATGGCTGTGGAGTCACGTTTCCCAGCGTGAGCTATCTTCCTTTGTTCAGCCGCCATTTGGAAGTTGAGTTTACTTTCCTTTTGGGCGATGATGTTGTAGAGCTATCCTGAATTAGCATAAAGTCGGGAGTTTCCAAAGCCTGGGACACATACTGCGCTACGTTGAATCTCCAATCTTTGCAATGTCGTATAAGCATAACTCTCAATGCCCTGCAGCTTTACTCTATAGAACTCCAGTCGAGCGAGCATACTAGCCTGTAGCTTCCTCATTTCGCCATCTTGTCTCTCCTCTGGCAACTTCTCAAGGAAGTTGTGGCAGGCTTTGTCGATGCAGGCGAGGATTTCGAGGTAAGCCTTTGGTCGTTTCCACAGCACTTGAGAATGACATTCTACTAAATCTCTGTTGATGGCGTCGAGGTCCACGACCCCTTCCTTCACATATCCCTCCCGTTCTTCGATCTCGCTCCGCATACTGACAGCATGTTCGAGTCTCCGCAGCCAATCACGGGCGTCTCGTTGCTTGATGTCCGTCTTATATGAGATATCGTGGGAAAATATAATGATTGGTAAAAGCATCGGGTGTCCCACTTGCAATACGCAAGCCTTCAGATGCTTGATACAGTCCACCATGTCAGAGCTCGGGGTCCCTTTGGCAAATCCAGTCGTGATCCCGTGGTTCACATCATGAGAGAGCATTAGTTCCCAACCTCTGGTGTACCCCTTCTTCCTAACATCGCTTTTTCGATAGACGATTTCTACAACTGCGTCAGAAGTCTACGGGGAATTCTTGTTGGGTGAAATTACGCAAGTGTGGGTTTATCTCATCTTGATCCCAGGCAGCCCAGAAGAATGGCCCAACAACGCTCGTGCTTTCGATTGCTCGGTATGGGAGGTTCATCGTCACTACCATTGATTTGTAGACCTCGGGTCTGAGACTGATGACATGGGGTGTAAAGGTTTCAGGATGTTTTGCTTCTTGTTGTAGGCTGGGAATTGTTAGCTAATATCTTGCAAGACTTTTAGATCTCCCACGTACACTAATCGTATACAGCTCAATTGCACAACCCCGGCGGGAAGCTTCGGCGGAGCAAATGCGCCCTGTAAGTCCTTGAATCAGCTTTCTATCCAGCTCGAAACTTTCCCGGCGCACACGTACCCGCCTATGAAGATAATTGTCGAACTCATCAGGGGTGAGAGGATGCTCTTCCACAGAGTTGTACGATGGGTCCTGATCCCGTTAGCGGAGGCAGTTGTGTGCACTGATCTGAAGTGCTCACAGAGTATGAGAAAATCTCGAGGTACGTCGTCAGCTCGGTGACATGTTTGCAGCGGGAAACATTCGCTTCAAAGAGGTAATCGTCCATGTTTGCCATGCATCTTCCTTTCCTGGAACCAACACACCTCCGTATAACAATGGCGATGAGATGCACAGAGAGGTATTAGCAATTAGAAGAAGCAGAAGAGAGCGAGTCCAGGTCCATTGCAGCAAAGGGGTGGAGAGGGAAGAGGACAGAGAAAGCACTCGGTGAGAAGCTGCAGTGAGATGCAGTGAGACGAGAACAAGCCCAACCCCACCTTCCAGCCCCGTTGAGCTCCACGCCGCAGAGGCTTCGGCCGTCAAAGGCTTGGCTCTTCGGATTGCTGCAGTTGCGCATTGCTGGCGCGGGTCTAGAAGTGGCCTAATGCAATGCACAGACTGAGCCCATGTCAGGGTTATGATAGGTCGGGATGCACATCGGGTACACCGGTGAGAAGGTTTTCTTCTGGAGGCGGCAGTGCAATGGCACAGCGGAAGAAGATGTCTTGCAGGCGGCGCGGCGTGCTTCCACCGTTGTGAAGACAAGATATCTGAGGAGCCAGGGGCAGGTGCAATAAAATGGCAATATTCAATCAACATCGCGAGATGCGCCATGTCCCAAACATACACAGTAACAAGAATATTATTTAACACGATCCATGATGATATAATCAGTAGCAAATACCGATTCAAGCCGTAGCTATATTAGATATTAGGGGGAAATCAGGCGTGTAAACGCAGTGCTGTCCAAGTCTATAAGCCAACTCCTCGCGCTATGCGTAAACACTCGACCACCAGAGCTACAACCTGACCCGGCCCTCATGTCGACCACCAGCAAACCAGCGGGTGAAGTCATTGCCATCACGACTCGACTCTGCTTCATCATTGCCCGCCATCCACTTGGGCCGCTTTATACCTTCTCCAACATTCTGAAACCATTTTGGTGGCGAGATGGTATCCATTGTGTTCCTCACTCGGTGCCCAAATGCCTCAAAGAAATTCTCGTTCTCGGGGTCCACTTCGTGACGCGATTGACGGTCAACGGTGTGAGACGAGGCTGGCTGGCCAAGTGTCCTTTGCCTCTCCTCTGGAGGTACTCTTAAAGCTGGTGCAGTCCGGTTGTTAGGGTTGTTGGGAACATGACTTCTGTTCCCAATAGAACCTCCAATTCGACCTAGAGAAGAGTGGCCCTGCAACTCTCGCTCTATCAAGTCTCGTCCTTCTCGCCAAGAACCCGTGCCATATCCGGATTCGTTCTCGTCGTCGTCGTCGTCAATAACCCCTCCAAAACCGACACAACTCTTCACTTTTCCATACAGATTGAAAAGAGTCGCACATACAGGAACCAAAATGAAAGTCGGAAAGAGCCAATCGAACCATTGTCCTAGAGAGGTGAACTTGATATACTGGCCCAGGAATGCATAGAACACAGTTGTGTCATACACGTCGGGTGAGAGGAAGGTCAAAAAGTTGAAAGCTAGTGGCACAGAGAGCTTTGCGACTTGCATGGCATACCACATAGCGCTTTCAAAATGTGTGTTTCTCGTCACCAATGCGCGGCCCCGCCACACCTTTACTTCGGCCAGAGATGTGAGCGCTGCTGCGCACATGTAAAGTATCCAGCAAGACGCTATAACCTGTCCAGCAAACCCGATCTGGCCGCGCTCGCTATCAGGATGGTGAACCACCGTGACGGCGATGATCGAAAATAGGGGGTTTATTGACTTAATGACCTCTGACCACACAATGCAGAAAGATGCCAGAGAAAAGAATACCCCTAAGAACGTTCTGAAGTACGGGACGAAGTAGTACCTGAAAATATATCGTGTGTAAGGGGTAAAGAGGGTAGCCTTTTCCCATATCGTCGAATCCGGTGAAGCCTGGCCGATTTCAATACGTTTTGATGCTGCTGAATCGAGGACAGCCTGCGTGTCTGTAGCGTCTCGTAACAGGCGATCCCATTCATCTAGAAATCGTGTACGGCTGTGCCGAGCCCTTGTTAGCTTCCTGCTCAGATCGGCCAAGTATCGTTCCGTGATAACATTCGGAACTGTGACCTCGGGCGTAGACATCCTTCGAGTCAAGGTCCGGGGTCGCGATTCAGGAAGATGCGATTCGTCAGCGAGTTCTTCGATCCAGTCCCTAAATTCTTTGGCAGAACCGGTCTTCCTCTGCGCCAAAGCAGCAACTTGCGCTTCTAAGTCCTCGAGATTATGGATCGCATCTTCCATCTTGTCATGAACTTTCGGGGCATTCCCTTGTATCCTCTTTAATTTTCCACTAATGCTCGCGCTTCGAAACAATCGTCTGGGTATTGCAACTAAGCCATGGCCCATCAGGTAAATTGCGAGAATCAAGCCCCAGCAGTATGCCAACGCCATCAGCAAAGCCTTGAACGACGTCGGTGAAGGACCCATGGTTATGAAGAAGTAAATGATCCCAATGATTCCGGCTCCAAGAACCATCGCTTGGTATTGAGCATTCGAGCGCAAAGAGTAGATCAGGCGGGCTTTCGGTTCACGGTATCCAGCATCTGCATATTCTGCCAGGATAGGCAGGATGAACCTGTTCATCGTTAGAGATAAGAGAAGTATCGGGCAGTATCTAATGCAATCTCACCAAGTTAAGGCAAAAGTCAGCCAGTAACTGATGCGCCATGAAACCAAGAGCACCCGATCAGGAAGCCATATCCCTCTACTTCCTGCATCTTGATCCCTTGCACTAGATGCAAGATCTATAGGTACAAGCAGTACGATACTTGCTGGCAATCCAAGCGCAAAGAAGATAGGGACGAGGATATATGCAGGCGTCGTGCGCAGGGGGAGGTAATGTCGTAAGACCAGTAACACGCCCAGGCTGATCACCAGCAGCGCGAGGATAGCAAAGATCTCGGAGCCGACTGGAGAAGAGGCTGCTGTTGTGATCATCGTGAGTACGGGAGAGCGAGGTTGCCCATCGGAGTCGAAGTTGTGGTATCGATAAGAACAATCGGAGGGTGGAATTGTTTGTTTGTTCGAGTGCCGAGCCTCCGCGAGCTCCAACCGACGCTAAACAACCCCCGATCCGTGCAACAGGTGTCAAACATGACAAACACACTGGGTCAACAACAAATGATGGCGCCAGACATCACCAGCAATCAGCCCGCCTTCCCGTCGGATCAAGCAGCCATTCTGCAAGATCTCGCCCGAAATGGAGCTGCCGACGAAGCAAACATGTATGGCTACGCCGACATGGGCTCTAGCATGCAGTCAAATGGTGCAGATCCCAGCCAGGAGTATTTATTCTCTGATGCTTACCCCACCGCAGGGCTGTCGAACAGCTATCAGGACATGGACGACCACTCTACCTTGCTAGGAACTCTGGTTGCGTTCGAACATCCGCCTACCAATGATCCGCGCGCATCCGTCTCTAATGACCACTTCGCAAGTCTGTTGCAGGCAGCTGGTGTTACGCTGGAAGGAGAAGAGATAGCCCAGACTGAGGGTGGTCAAGAGCAAGGCAATGCTGCACAGCCTGGACAATCAAGTACCTACGGTTTCTTCAAGAGGACTTTCGACCTAGAACCCAGACCAAAACGTAAACGTATGGCACGAGGTTTCGGTGAAGACATGGGTGCTGAGAAAGAGAATGGGCGTAGCTACGGTCTCATATCCAACAAGCGACGCAAGAGAACACCTTCTCCAGAAGATCCAGACCAGTTGGCTCGAGAGCATGAGATCTGGGGACCTGAGTCGCCAGAAGCAGGCGAAGATGATGAAGACAGCGATGTGCCGGACGATAGTTTCCAGCAAACCCCAGTTAGTACTGCTAAAGCCAGAGCGCTCGGCGTTCACTCGGCGGCGGCGTTGTTTAGACGACCATCCAAAGCGTCGAAGAAGTACACACGTTAGTTCAATTGCTTCCTCGCGCCGAATAAAACTAAAAATGACCACAGGCCCGCCAATGTCGCGGCTATTTACCACTCTAGCCTTGCCTCCCGATCTGTTCATCGAGCTGCAAAATGCTGCGAAGATTTATATGCTTGATGACAAGTTCCCACACCGCAGAGATTGTGTTGGTAGCAAGGGAAATGGAGAGACTGAGTTGATAAGACTGAAGCTTTTCGCAGAGGTGGAGTCCTTTCTCGTGAACGGAGATTGGGGTGAAAAATGTTTTGGTGTGAATTCTGTGGGCTATGCAACACGGAAGTACAAGTGGCCCCAAGATAGATCCAAGTAAGTCTCGGTTCTTCTACTTAAAGGAACCTCGCTCACATTTAGCAGGCTTGTGACGGCGGTCACTCCTCTCTTGCGTCGCATGGTAACAAATGAACGCCAGCGACTCTATGCTATAGAGACGAGACAAGAGAAGCGAAAAGCTGGTGAGAAGACGAACAGTAAGCGCAAGCGTGATCAGACTTCGGCAACGCCATCGGAAGGCACTCCCACGAGAAAGCAAGGACACCAAGGCATTTTGCCATTTCCTGCTGATGTCGACCCCGAGCTGGACGAGTACCATTATAATGTTGAAGAAGCATACCCAATAGAAGGTGGAGGAGAAATATCGACGTCCCAGACCGGCCATGCGGTAGCTAAAGAATTCTCTCTTGGACAGCCAGACGGGACAGGCCTCAGATACCACTTGAATATCCTTCAAGACGGCAAGCGAATCAAGTCACCCTTCATTTTGACCCCCTCATCCTGTCCCGGATTCGCCAGCTTGGTTCAGTACATCCACACCCTTTTGGACGACATTGGTCAGAAACCCAACAACGTGAAGGTTCTCTGTCCAAATGGCCTGATGGAGGTGAACTCAGAGGAAAGTTGGGAGGAGGCTATTGCGATAATCAAAGTTAATGATTGGATGGATGGAGATGTTAGATGCGTGGTTGAAGTGATGGGCGGATTGTGACTGCTTCGGCATATGGGCCGAGCTGGGGATTGGTGCGCGGAACTCTGAGTCCAGGTGCGATATTGAGACTGGCGAATCTACGGAAGATGCAGGAGTGCATCCTGCCACGTCTCGATCATGATGTCGAACCTGCTCAACACACCATTAGCTACTTTGCACTCAAATAGAAGGAAATTACGTACCTTTCCGGGCATAGGTGATCGTGAAATGGTAGCATTCCCGAATCAAGAATCCCATCGAAGACACTCCGCGTTGTTACCTTTGTGAACAAGTCCTTCATCACCCTTTGCTCCTCAAGATCCCGACCACCAGCCACCTTTTCCGCTCCGTCACGTCCTCAATACCCCTATCAAGGACCCATTCTCTTTCCGTCCCTTCTGCATTCCTCTCCCAAATCTTCTCAATCTCCAAGCCAGCTTCGCTCAGTGCACTCTCCTCATAAAATCCTCTCATCTTCGCCCGCCCTGTATGAAACCCAGCAACCACCCAAGCCTTTCCGCCCGCCTTCATAAACCACCTAATACTCTTCAACAAATTGAGATGCTGCCACGGCATCCACAAACAATCAGCAACCAAGATCTTCCCAAAGCTCTCCTTAGATTCCTTCGAAAATGCATCATCAAGAACACCCCACTCATGACCCTTAACTCTGACTTCGCCAACGCCACTCGCGTCTTTTCTAGACAAAACATTTCTCTCCACATTATTCTTGATGTTCTCAAGTACTTCAGGGGCAGGATAGTCACTGATGACTACCTCTTTCGCACCCTTCAATCCGGCAACGATACCAGCCAGCCCGGTGCCGGCACCCAACTCCAATACCCTTTCTCCCTGAACACTCCAGTCTCTGTTCTGCACATCTCCCTCTTCTATGAACTCTGCCAGCTGCAACCCGGCATTCCACAAGAAGTGGCTAAACAGCTTCCTGCTGTCTTCGCCTTGTGGATCCGCGAGTGTGAGTGTGAGCGGACCTAAGGAGGGAGAGAGGTAGATGACGCTGTTGTCTCGATCGCCGTGTTGGTTGGTGATGTCGTCTGGAAAGATGACTCCGAGTGAGGATGAGAGAATATCCTCCGGGTCGTTAGATTCGGGCCCGCTAAGGCGGATCTTGTCAGTCAGCATTATTGCTTTGTGGTGGTGGGGTTCTTTGAATGTCGTGTTTACAAAGTGGTTTTAATGCCGACCCTCACCGCCCTGTCGGACCCCTCATTTTGCCAAATAGGTTTAGTCGCATATGGGGGAAGCATCATGTCATGGTCTAGTCTTCCATGTGGTGCCTTCTGTCACTATAGTCAAGTTCCCCTTTGTAGACTTGAGGTTTCACATTGATTAGAACACGAGTATGTTAGATTTGACTCTCATTTATAATTACTTTGATAGTAGCTTACTCCCCTCTCAGCCAAAAGCAGGTATTTATGAACATACATGATGCGGACCGGCCGGCGGCCGAACACTGTGTTGAAGATGGAAAGGGTAGAGAGGCAGAGACCCATGTTCCCTTGAAAACGCTCCACAAAGCAGGCTCTCTGATGCATACATGCTGATGATGATGATGGAAATAGAACGGAGCTTTTGTCTTCTGCAATGGTATCGTCCTTATCCCGTACGCCAGTAAAAGAAAAACCTATCGTCAAAAAAGGTATATGACGGGAGAAAAAATATCTTCATAACACATGGTCCATTCCTCATGAGAGAAGGCGGCGACTCTATTCGCGCTTGCTTGGAACTTCCATTAGCTTCTCCAGATCCATTCCCGTCAGGTCGTCAGCGATCCATTCTCCTTTTTCCTGCTCTGTGGCATTGTGGAAGGCGTCTGCTCGTCGCATCGATTGGACGTCCAGGTCAGTAACATATGCTTTTCCGTCACTGAGCTTCATGCGGACCTCATAGTCTGTGTCCAACATCATATCGTCTTTCCAGAGACGTCTCGGACCATCGAACACGCAGAGAACGCGCTTCTTCATCTTCATTTGTGAAGTTGGGCATCCCCAGGAAGATGGGTAGTCCTTGCGCTTCTTGCGTCCCTTGGTGTTCAGGGTCACACCACCTTTTGAGTGTGTGAGGCCTCTGGACTTTTGTACACCATTGGCTGGGTTGCGATTGCCCCGGCCCTTTCGTGAGGACTTGGAGCGGAGAGTGAAGTCATCGTCGTTCTCGTCATCGAAATCGTCCTCGTCCTCATCCTCGTCTGCCGAGTAAATGTTTGTGGTTGTGGTTGGCAGGGCGTTGTTGCGGAGGGTCTCGTGGACCGCCTGATCTTGTTCTACCTCTGCCAGGCGCGCGGCATTGATTGCCTCTGAAGGCTCCTCTTGTTGCACGATTCGGAGAACACAGTCATCCAAATGCTCGTAAAAGTCTTGGGCGTTCGAGAAAGTGCCTGAGCAAGTTGAACACTTCCCAGTAGCATCTGGCGCATATCCCGAGAGTTTCTTGGTGCTGTTGATATTGCCGGAAGTCTTCTTTCGGCTGTTCGGCGGCGTCTGCTCAACAGCATGAACGGATGTCAAGTGTCTCTTGAACACGTCTGCGCGGTTGAAAGATTTCTCGGCCGCAGATCCGGAGCCGGGGCAGAACCCACACACCATAGTGCCCTTGTAATGTGTGAGTGTATGCCTGTTCTTGTCGTATTTCCGAGCAAAACCTTTGATATGGTAATCGCAGGTTTGGATAGGGCATTTCTCCTATCAATTTTGGTCAATTCATGTCTTCGTCTTGGATTCTGAACTTGTATTTCAACTTACAGGTCGTTCATTCTGGTGTGTAAGCATATGAGCCTTCAAGTCCTTGAACAACTTTCCGCACTCTGGATAAGTGCATCGTCCTTTCTCCTTCGACTCCTCACTGCTGAAGTTACCGTTTTCGCTGCCAAAAGATTGATGCGAAACAAGAGATGGCCGGCGAGGCGGTGGGTACGGATATGAGCCATACGAGCTGGGATAAGGTGATTGACTGCCTTGCTTTACAGGCCGTGGGCTTCTCGACAATTGCGAGAATGAAGGGGAGGCGGGATATTGAGGTGGTGGGTACGCAGATGCTTCATTGGGATGCGAAGCAGAGGAGGGGCGGCCGGCGTACGGTGGGTGGAGAATCAATGGGTCTGAAAAAAATAACTGTTAGCAGGTTGTTCCGAGCAGAGTGAGGCGCGAGAACACGACGAGGAAACCGACAGGATGATTCGAGAGGCGGTACAAAATTGCCACTAGATTGAGAAAAGAAGGGAGACTGATGAAATGTCGTGTAAGATGGAGTCTGTTCGGATTTAAAGGGTTGCGAGACTGAAGAAATAGGAGATAATCGTGTGTCTTGAGGCCGGCCAGCGGAGCTCGATGAGGCGTAGAAGGGCGTGCTGAAAGCCTGCGACGTTCGACGCGAAGACGAAGGAGAAAAAGCAGAAACAGAAGGAGATTTGAAACATTCATCCGGTGACCTCATTGCACCGGCCGGAGTAATAGGTGAAGCCATTGACCTTGTGGCTGAACCACTCCGCATCGGCGTTGGTGTATCCCTCGTGTTGGGAGATGAGACAAATGTAGACAAAGAGGAAAGTGACTCGGAATTGGATGATACCGAACCATGCTGACGCGGTGTAGACGTAGAGATGTTTTTACACTCACCAACAAAGCTATTTGGGTTCGCTTTCGTAGGATTGAAATCTAACGTGAAGTCGTCCATACCTGATGCTTGGAAAGTGTATTCGTTGTGGCCGTAGTCATTGTAATTTACAATGCTAGGGGTGAGTCCAAGACCGAATTCGGGTCCTGGGACAATGTGTCCGTGGATAGAGTGCGGAGAGCCCATGGTAGAGGAGCTGGCGGAGGGTCCGGAGGCTGTCGAGTAGTTGGAAGGAGCCGCTCGGAGATCGGGCGACTCATATTGAGGAGCTTCGGCGTACATGGTAGAGGAGCTCAATCCGGTGCTGGCAGGATAGCCTTCTTGTGTCCTTGGATATGAGTAGGAGGCGTCCATGTTGTAGCTTTGGGCTCCGTTGAAAGGAAACGGCTGGGAGAACATGTTCGAGGGATCCGGATACAAGGGGAAGTCGACCTCTTCGTGATCGTTGTTCATGTGACGCGATAACATATGGTATGTGTGGTCTGCGATTGAAACCATTTTGGCGGACTTTGAGGACGGTGATGGCTGAATTGTGTCTTGGGTCGAAGCCACTTCACCGGCTATGTCGTCTGTTAGTCAACCTTCCCTCGACTAAAGAGATTGTGAACAGGGATCCGTACCTCTCAGTGCAGGAACACCCCACGATGTTTGGGCGTGTTGTCAAAGGCGGCCTTGACCAGTTTCTGGCAGATCCGTTCGTACTTATATGACTTGATAGAGCTCGGCTGGGGATAAGTCCACACGGGAGGTAGCGAGCCTGGCGATGGTTTGTTCCGGAAGGGTTGAGTGTTGATCTGATATGATCTGAGACAGGAAGGCAGATGATCCCAGAGGGCGCGGCGCGGAGAATATATATGGAGAATCCGAAGAGCAGGTCCGAGAGGCCTGTGTCGAAGAGAAGGGGGTGAGATTAAGTACAACGCAGTCAGACGAGGGTACCGACGATCGCTTCCTTGCTCCCAAGTGGCCGTGATGTGTTTGGATGTCGATGGAGGAGAGGACGCTGGCTCTGGGGGCATCTCATGGATTATAATATTGCTCCCCTCAGATCACTTGGTCCTGGGCCCTAGGTCCCAGTGGAAAGAATGCGCAGTCGGGAGCAGGGACCAGGGGAGGCAGATCCCTGTATGGGTCGAGCATCTGGAGTGCCCCGCCCAGCAGAGCCCGCGTGCTCGATGCCCCCACGACGCCTCTCCCCTGCCGTGCTGTCCATCCAGTATCGCATGCTCGACTTGGCTCGACTGGCCCAACTGCTCGCCGCGGTGGGTGCAGCGGCGCCAGGCGCCAGTGGCTGATCGAGCTAGATTGCAGTGCGATGCGGTGTCGATGTGGTGTCGATGGGTGCTACACCGCGCGCACTTGCACCAAAGCAGCCTCCCAGCTCGTCTGGGACGCCGTGGCTTTCGCTTGTCCCCGAGAGGGCCATCATCCACCATCACTGACCATCCTCACCATCCTCACCATCCTCGCTGCCCCCTTCGCTGCCCCCCCTCGCTCACCGTCTGTGAGAAGCACAGCCTTACCCGCTTGGGAACTCCTGTCGTCGTGTGTTTGGCTGGGGTCTGCCTGGGGGCCCCTAATGATGCGCGCCTCCCCTGTGCCATCCCTGGCCGACTGCACCCTGAGCATCGCGCTGTCCGGTGAAGCAGACACCAGAGATGGTCGATGGCAATGGCCCAGGAGGCCAGCAGGCCAAGAGAGCGTGCCCCAACAACGAGCTCGCTGTGCCTGCCAACCAGCGGCTCTTGCACACTGCCACCCCTTGCACTCGCGGACGGGCCAACGTGGCGCTGTGCTCCCAGATCATGGGCAAGTTTCGGTGGTTGGTCTCTGTACACAGCAGTTCCCCCTCTCGCGCCAACGCTCTGGAGCCGTAAATACTGCCTGGGGCACAATCCCTAACTCGGATGTTGGTGCACTGCACTCGTCTCGATCCAGCAACGTGCCACTTAACTAGCGACTGGAGAGACTTTAGAGTTGCTGGCGCATGTCACAATTCGCTTCTCTGTTCCTTTCTCAGACATGGCGGTGGCGAGAAACTCTCGCTAGAAGATGTAAGGTTGTTCGTGGATGGTTCCATATCTTCCAATCGTGATATCTCTCTCCTGTAGCGGTGCCTGGCGAATCGGCTGATAATTCCTGGATTTCCTGGGCCCGCGACTCTCGAGATCGAGCCTCGAGGAAATTCCAGAGGGCTGGTTTCCCGCGGCTTCGTGCTTGCTCGTTGCCTGAAGCAAAATCGCAGGGCGTTAGAGTGCTGATGGACAGGTACCAGACAGGCTTCCAGAACCTGAAATGGAAGAAGCAAGGAGCAGAAGGCGCCCGAGGTCCAAATGTGGCGTCGCCGACTGCCAGGACTCAGGACTTCGACCTCGTACCAGAGCTCACCACCAACTCCTCCATCATCGTTGCATCACCACCCCGTCTGCACTACGCTGGCCATGGGGATGTGGAACAACCGCGATGACGGGTGAACCGGGTTCGGGGAGCGGCAGGTGTGGCTTCGCATGCTTGCTTCAGTGTCATTGGCTCTTTTACGGGTTTAAAATAGCACTTGCTGCGCCGCCATCCCCTCGAGCGAGGCTGTGCACTTGCATCTCTTCACAAACAGCATAACACACACCTCCACAAGTTGTTGTCGCAGTCATCAAGAATATGCAAATACCTGCGTCATATCGGGCTCATGCCGTACGATCGTGGCAGAGGCATTTCATCACTCACGAGGTCATTCTGGAGAAGGGCCCTGGTGCTTGTCGATGTGTTTGAGTCCGGAGACGGCGATCAATGGTCCCCATTTGACGACGGGAACGGCAGACGCCATCTAGCGAGGCAGATTGGAGAAGTCTCTCCTGCCAGTACATCGTCGTAAAACGTCCGCCTACCGTTCAAGGCTACCCCTTATTTCGCTGCCTTGACGGCTGCAGTTGTCCCCACATTCGAGGACCCCAGAGGTTGAACTGAGGTTGGGGAGAAAATGAATGGCTGTCAGGCGCTGAACAGCGAGCTCAGTGACTTGTGCCCCTGCCAATCCCCTTTTTGCACTCGACACAATGGAGATCCTGGCTGCTACCTGCACCACATCGGATATGAGTGAATGATCCTTCAGCCTTATGATCAGGAGAACCCCCTCATTGGGCGCTGGTCCTGGCGACGGATGATTTGCTGCTCGACTTAGCGTCAGAAGCTAAATCGAAGGCCTCCTGTCTCGACCATTTACTGGCTCATCGTTTAAAATCTCAAACAGAGGGACGTTGAATACAAACAGTGGAACGAACAGCGTGCTGCCATGTCATAAATCAGGGGTTCAACAGTGCGGACAGTCAAGAGAGGAACTTGGGAGTTCATCTTGGGCTGCCATCCTCAGGGTCTCGCGACTTGGTTCTGGTTTGTTGTGCAAGGGCATGAGATTCATGTGATTGCGAGTAAGGCTCGCGACTGCACCTGCCCGCTTTCAATACTTCGAGATAACCTAACTCTGGCTGCAATCTTCTGCTAGGCACGCATGAAGATGCCTTTCCAAACTCAAAATCGGGCGACTCACGACAGTGAATGGGCAGTGAGCACACTACCCCGACTGGTAGCAGGCTTCTAAAAGTAACTTTCGCCTGTGTGGAATTATGTTTTGTTGATGATACTGTACTTGGCGAGCACAGCCTGCCCCATCTTGAGTGCCCCTTGCTGCCCCTCGTGGTTCCGTGGTTCTGTGGCCCGTGCACCCAACCCCTATCCTGGACTGCTGCGATGGTAGGGCTTAGGGTAGATCGCATTGCCGAGTAGATTAGACCAATGGCCCGGAGTTGATTAGCCTCGGCGAGCCCGCCTGCGCCAATGCGGAGAACTGTCACCGCTCATTGCTGGCCCAGAGCCAATGACAGCATGCGCTGAGGTCGTAGGGCAGATGCTTTCACGACCTCTGGGATTTTGGAAAACAGATGGACGATAACTGCAGTCTGCATGCATATAATGCCGCCGATGGGTTGCGCCGACAGACGGTGGTGAGCACACCGGACCAACGGTGATACCCAAGCACGCAGTGAGATCTGCCAGTAGAGGGCAACGTTTCAACTTCCAACGCTGCCTCAGCTTCCATATGAATCGAGGGCGTCCACCTCGGCAGGTTTTATGTCCAGGACTTGACCTCTTCTTGTTTGCTTTGCGTCCAACAACTTCCACAGTTCACGCACCACACTGTTTGCCTGCTGAGCTCTGCGCACGTAGTATCGGAGATTCGGGGTGCTGGTCCATCCACACACACATATGGTAAGTCGTGGCGTACGGAAACCTCAGGTCAGGCCACTTAGCCACTCCGTCTTTGGAAACTTGGAGCCAGGAAAATGTTCGTCCGTGGGGCAAGTGAAGCCCGCGGTGGGGACCAATTTCAAGTAGCCAACTTCGTTACGTTCAGCGGTTCGGAAATAGCTTCAGTAGTCGCTTTCAAAGTTCAACGCGCACGTTTAATTGTCAAAAAGTTTAACAAAATTGATTTTTTGGAGATCTTCCGAGCCCATGATCACGAAATGCCCAGGGGTGTGGGGGTCAACTGTCATTCCGTTATGGGCATTGGGCAGTGAAGAACGAGGCAGGTTGGCCAATGAAATCAAGAAAGCGTCAAGGCGGGGTCTGTTGTGATTGGCTGTTCGTACGAGAAGGGATCGCACTGGCAATGTGACATCGAAGAGCCTCAAAGTCTTGAGGACAAAAATAGATACCTCGAGGGTTGCAAGATTGCGACTTCGACACGAGGTGACAACGATTGTAGCAGGGGGCGGAGTCAGGAACAAGCACCGCGCCACGATGCTTCCCAGTTTGTTGGAAAATTGACCTCCAGGATCGCTTGCAAGAAGTAGCCTGCATCACGGAATCGCAGTCCTCGTCCGGACATCTGGACTCTCAACCTCATCGCTCAACGGTTTGGCTCTGCTCGGTCACTAGTCAAGGGCTTGAGCGTCACCCGCTTGACAGATGGCCTTGGATCTGCTTGCAAAGGATAACCTTGCGAGCCAGTCAGGAGTCAGGAGTCGCTATCTGCGGAAACACCACTCAGAGGTCAACATCGAATCTAGCCCGGAGCTTGATCTGAGACCGAGGCCAAGCACAGACGCCTCGGGCGCTACGCGAGCTCTTGATCTTCACGGTTACCGTGCGTGTGGGCCAAACGTGCCAGGGCTCCACAGATGTTTAATGCTTAATTCTGTGAAGCTCATTTCGCGGAAACCCCGAGCAGGAGGGCCGCTATCTGAGTCTCTGACGTGAAGAACAAAGGACACACTGGATCGTGCTGTGTGCAGTGTGCAGTGAGCAGTGTGCAATGTCCACTGTCCACGACTGCACTGATTTCCCAGTGGGCTTGGCCGTGGCCTCTAGGTCGGGAAAGTGGAGAACACGGATTTTGGGCTCGACTGTGTCGTCGCGGAGCAGGGGGCCGGTACGAGCACCCTGCATCTGAGGCCGCAGAACATTAAATTACTCGACTTGGCTCTGAGGCTAGCCACGTGAGAACCCGCGATCGTCTGCAGTGCTGCCATCTGTGCCTCCTCCGTGATGAAGCGTTGCAGGCCAGCGAGGGGCAGGTCGCCGACTTGGCTGGAAGTCAACAAGGGAGTGTGGTAGAACCGGCGCAACAAGTTCCAATTCTTCCCGTGACAGAGCGCGAGCCTCCTCCGTCTCCATATCTCGATCTCGACGGATCTTCCGGACCCGCCAAAGGTTGTTATCTCTCACTGTACTTAGCTCGCTGTCATTCGTGAATGGCAATCGATGGAGGGGGGAGAGCTTCCAGATTCGCAGAAGGATCCTTGCTCAGTGCAGCCTCCAAGCATGTGGCCATCCAAATAAGCACCTTTCTAGCGAATCTCTGACGCTTTGGGGTTGGCGTCAACTTGGCGTAGCGGGGTAAAGGGCCGCCACGTATCCATCAACCACGACGTTGGAAATCTTGGCTCTCTGGGCTGTCCGACAACAGCAAGTCTGCTCCCATCTCTCGAAGTGCTTTCATGTGGGATTAGTCCATGTCTCAGAATCGTACGACTGAGGATGGCCCTCTCTGCGTGATGTTCAAGTCTGGATCCGAGCGCCACCAGTGGATATCTGCTGTGTGCGCTTCGAGAGCTTCTAGACTGGGTATTGCCGTGTGGGAGTATCGTGGCGTCCTTGTGCAACCCAATGTGCAGTGATTCGCAGCGGGGGTCTGCGGATAGGTGAAGAAGCGGAGGTTCTGGCTAAATCAAACCGCTCATCGGCGACCAAATAGGGCAAGAAGTGAGGCTCATGCTGTGGCCAGCAAATGATCCACGACCAGGATGAAACTGATTATTGAATGTGATTGATCCGATGATCAGAAATAGATTTTGCACTGAATTCCATCCACCACAGCTAGGGTCAAGGTGCATTGGGGCATGCGAGACGATCACATTAAGGTGAAGATCGAGAACGAGGGGGAAAGGTCACAAAGCAGTAGCTCGCAGACGCTCGGATTTGACCCAGCGAATACGATCATGTGACACCCACTTCGTAGCGCTTCAAGCGGAGGTACCACAGCAGTCTCGAAGGAATTTGACAAGTTTTAGGGGTTCTCTTTATCGTTGTTGTTAATGTAGTGATCATTTCATGAATATACCCAATAGTTACAGGCAGCTCGGTCATTCTTTTCTGCGCATAAAGCGAACCACGTGTTACCCCTCTTTAGTAAAGAGGCCTCCTGTTCCCTTCAAACTAGTCGTCCCGATATTTCGAATAGCTTCAGCGCTAAGGCACAGACTCAATGATTGAAGTACTATCACTCTTGTCGGCAGCTGCATTTGCTTCCCAAACTTGCACCCGAATGTCCCAATGTATTCCGGTGGATTAAATGCTCGCCACATCTTCTCTCCAACCCCACCCTGCAACCACCGAGTCTTCCAATCTAGTCATGCCAGCACTTTCACAGATCTGTATCACTACATTCCTCACAGCGCGTACCTGCGCTAAAGTTGCTCCTCCATTGATAGCCCCCTTGAGATGGCCTTTTAGTTGCGGATTTACCTGCCGAGGGTTAGAATGGGCAACTCTGTCAAGAACGCAAAGACGTAAGAGTGCGACCTTACATCTTGTGGTATTAGAGCAGCTATCATGACAAAGCTAGTATCTGCAGCATTCAAAACTGACACATTGCTCAAGATATGACTATACATTAGTCTTGCCACAAGTCCCAAATCTTCGGTTCCTGAATTGTCCATCTGGTGTAGGACTCTCTCTGCAACTTTACCGTAGAGCATTCCAAAGAAGTCCTGTCCTCGTTCTTCCATATGGCATGATCTACTAGAGAAATCGCTTCTCCGCTGAGTGGGCGAGTCCGTCGAAGGGCGATCCTGTAGATCAAGTGGGGATACATCCTTGAGGGCCAATAGTGAATTGATTATCTAGTCCATTTAGCTTCATGAAGTTGGTCAGGCTATTCTCTCATATTTACCTTGGGTACTCCCCCAACCGCACTTGTCTTGATCAAGGCTTCTCTCATCCTCCGCAAAATCGTTAACTGCGTATCGTTATCAAGATCAGGCCTCGAAACATTCCTCCCAGAAACCAGAGTGATGGCATGTTCATAAATTCGAGGAATCTCATCCGGACGATTAAGCATGGTAAGGGTTGCAGCTGCTATAATGTACCAGGAGTGTGCCGGTAGTTGTGGGTGCTCAGAAACCAAGGCCATCAACTGCGGAGTGAGAACAGTCGGGAGAGTACTTGGAGACATCCTCAAAATGTAAAATCGTGTGTGAGAGAGGAAGCGACAAAGAGATTGCATACCAAATCGTACCTACTTCAACAATCCATTAGAAGAAAGGTTGATCGGAAAGAGATCCCTAAATGATCCCTAAATCTTCCGATCAATTCTTACATTTGGAAATACATCCTTTAACCAATTAAAGATATACCTTCTAGTGTCTTACGAATAGGAAATAATATGGAAAGAGTCCAGATGTGATAACAGACTGACATAATTATGGGGAAGAAGTGACATTGAAAGCCCAAAAGGAAGCTTTCTGCGATGGTCAGAAACGGCGGCACCAATGTCCCAAATTTATGCTGGACATTACAAATGTTTCCGCCTTAAATGTAGTTATTTCTTATTGTACATTCAGAGGGTAATCTCCTCAAATATCCTAGAGATACCAAGAGTTCAATATAGTGCCTACAGATCTGGAAGAGTTTCTTTATCTCTAAGTTAGGATATCGAGAATTGGTGCCGTTTCTTCTGTCCATTTGCGAGGCTTTGTTGTGAGAAGACGGCATCTCGGCCGTGAGGCGGCCGAATCAGCGCATGAGTGACCAAGCTTCAACCGTGGCAACATCCATCAAACGGCGCTCGACAAGCCTCTATCGTTTGGACGCCTCCATCACCAAACAGCTATGGGCATGTAGTTCTCAGAAGCACCAAGGACTTCTGCTACTTGCATTCAATCCACCAAAGCGCCCAAGCACCATGGGCCGTCTCAGTTGGTATGCTGGGGTAAGCTCTTCCCACAAGCTCTATCGAATCGCGTGGACTAATAGCTTTCAGGTCTCCACTGCCCTGGCAGGAGGAGTGATTGTTTCTGCCTTCAATCAGAGGGCAAACTTCTACTCAGCGTGTGTGTACCTGGCGCAAAGCAATCTGTGCTTGATGGTCAGCAACGGAATATTTTTTTGGAAAGCGATAAACTGACTGTGGTAGATACTTATCAACCTCATCCTCTTCATCTACGGCAGCTTTATGTACGGACTTCAAAGACTTTGCTACGGGGCACTTCGGCCTATCGAAATCGAACAGCTCTATGAAAAGGCCTGGTTCGCGATTACGGAAACATGCCTCGCTATGACGATATTCAGAGAGGAGGTCGGAGCATGGTTCTTGGTAATGTTTGTTGCATTACTGACTGGCAAGGTGTGGGGATGGATTGGAGATGGAAGAGTTGAAGTCCTCGAGCAACAGCCGCCTGCGAATCCACGACTATTCCATATCCGTTTGTCAGTTTCCCTTGGCATGTCGGTTTTATACGACCTATGGTTAATGAACTACACTATAAATACCGTTATCCAACAGGCACGGCCGAATATGATGGTCATGTTCCTCTTCGAATTCGCTATCTTGACAACCTCGTCATTTGCAACAAGCTTCCGATACTGTATATCCTTGATTGAAGCCAAGGTCGTCAAGAAGCAAACACAAGAGAGACTTCTGGAACGCCGAAGAGAAGTCAGAGAAGAAAGGGCCGAGATGATCAGACAACGAGAGGCTGCAGCAGCTACTGCTGGTGAAGGAAGCGATGCCGTTCCCTCGGATGCGCCCCTACCTTCTGAAGATGATGTGGATGAGATGGATATCGAAGTTCCAGGATGGGAAACAAAGGGCCACTGGGTATTGACCCTTGATCTTATCACAGGCAAGCACACTTCGATTCCTATTTGCGGCTGCGCTGACCATCTTAGACTTTGTCAAACTCGGCATCTACGTCACATTCTTCGTTATTCTTCTCATGTTCTATGGCTTGCCGATTCATATCATGCGGGACCTGTTCCTCACAGCACGATCGTTTACCAAAAGGCTCACTGCATTCATGAAATATCGTCGTGCTACACGAGATATGAATACGTTATATGAAGATGCTACGGTGGAAGACATCCAGAGAGAGGACACATGCATCATTTGCAGAGAAGAGATGAGGCCGTGGTCTGTCACGAATCCCCAACCACCACCTGCAGCGCCGGGCGCTATCCCACCTGCTCGACCCGCAGCGACAGTAAATGAACGGTCAAGACCAAAGAAGCTACCTTGCGGACATATCCTCCATCTTGGCTGTCTCAAGAGCTGGCTGGAACGTCAACAAATGTGCCCGACTTGCCGACGAAGCGTTGTTGTTGACCCGCAACAGGCCCAGAGAGATGCAGCAAATCCCAATCCAGCGGGAGGGGCAGCGCCGCCCGTTTGGCCTGGTCAACAAGACGGAGCAGGAGCACCGCCACCGCCAGCCGCCAATCGTGGTGCTGGCCGAGGCATGCGAATGCTCAATCTAGGGCCAGTCAGGATTGGGTTTGGGCAGGCGAATCTTCAAGATCTTGCACAAGGCTTAGGAGGCGCCCAGCCAGGTCAAGAAAATGCTGGAGGCGGGGGACCACGGGTTTATGGATTAGAATTGGGAATTCCTCGGAGAGTCCAACCTCAACCACAACAACCAGCTCAAGGAGGAGCGAATCCCTCGACATCAAGCTCATTACAGGATCATCTCCAGCAAGTAGAGCAACAAATCGTGGCAGAAATCAGAAGTCTGCAAATCACACAGCAGGAGCTCCAACTAGTGCAACTCTTGCAAGCTGAGCTTGCTAGACTTCGTCTCATGCAAAATGGTCAAGCGGAGCCATTGATAGCAAATTTCCAAATGCCACAAATGCCCCCGTTGGGGCCGTTCGCTGGCAGACACGCTCCAGCATTTACGATACCGGTTCCTCAGATGCAACGACACGGTGCACGATCAAATACAACAGCTATACCTGCAGGCAGTGCTGATCTCCCCCCAGGAGTCACAATTCCGGAAGGATGGTCTTTGCTTCCATTACAAAGATTGGACGGAGTTACAAGCGTTCCAGCAACGGTGAATGTAGCTGCCCAAGGACCTGCAGCCCCCACAGCCACCACTTCATCAATGGGAGTCAGCCCTATGACCGGAACTTCTAATAATATACTGACACCCACACCCACGATCAATCCCGAGAACCACTCACAGGCGTCATCCGTTGATTCGTCGGACACCAACGCCATTCATACTCCGCCCTCAATCGCCGCTGACCAATTGAATGCGCCCATCTTGCATACCACAACCCAAGCACAAAGTACCACCGATTCAAGCAATACCTTGGGATCCGTCGATGCACAGCAGGATTCATCATCCGTGCTACCGAATTGGGGAACTTCTCAGTTATTTTCAGCTTCGAGCAGAGTGGTTAATAGCGATGACACAAGTGCAAGCAGTGCACTGCCTCGGGAAGGACAGGCAACGTCGGCCGACGAAGGACCATCATCTTCCGGTGACCATGCTAGTGAAGAAGAACAACGCAGAAGGGAAAAGGGAAAGGGAAAGGCTGCAACTGTGGAGGACACAGTGGACGAGGCAGAAGGCTCGTGAGCCATTAAAAAACCAATGCATTTGTGGTGTTAGGCGACAGATTATGTTGTCACTGTAAATGACCTAAAGGGGCAAGTCTTCTTTTAAATTAAAAATATTGACCAACGGCTACAACGTTTTAACACCTTGATTGGAAGTGGAATTCAATTGATAAACTTCATTGGGTGGAACAGAATGGCTGGTTCAGCCCTACAGCCATCAAACTTGGCATTCCCGGTGCTCTCCACAAACCACCCATCTGTCCAATCCATGACTCTCATCCCGCAGGACGCAGGAGTCAGAAAGCCGGCAGCGCCCTTCCAATCACAATCAACACCTCGTATGTCGCTGCTTAATTGAGGGCCCGAGCAAGACATTTGCAACCCCAGCCCCCACGCTCCTCCCGTGGTGGAGAATAAGATGCACTACCACGTGTATCTTGAATGACCCATGAAATGTGGGTCAATAAAGCTTCCGGTCTGTGAAATAACATGTCCAAGACAGTTGTGCCACAGTCCGATCCTGAAACGCAGGCTGAAAGCCATAAGAGTTCCCTAAAGATAGCAGGACGTTAGATTTGGAGAGCGGAATGGCAAGCCATAAGCAACCACAAGATCAGCCTTAAAGCCCTATCGTTCTCCTTTTCAGTTATTGGCTACGTGTGAGAGTATCAGTGGAATAGACATACGAGCATAGCTTGCTGATAGAGATGGCACGCAGTTGCAACTATCTCTCGCGCTGTTTTCCTTCTTTTGCTGAATCGTAAAGGGATTGATGAGAGAAAAGGGGCAATTTCAACGGCTTTGGGTATGGTCATTTCTGTTTCTTCGAGTTCTTAACGAGCTCGTAAACTTACCTGAAAGACTATTCGGGCAGCGCCCAAATGGAAGGACTTACGGCGGACGACAGAAGTGACACTACTTGTCGTGATCCTAAGCCAAATTTGCTTAAGCTTCTGAACTTTAAAAAGTACGACCTGTAAACTTGGCCTTTCCTAGAGTATCAAACGCTTGTTCAATGCACGAAAACTTGTGGTAGTTACCGCAGGAACAGTAAATGAATGTCTCGGGAGACTTGGTAATCTAACACTGGTACCACATTGTTGTCAACGTTGAGGAGGGTCATCCGCCGCAAATGCAGTGCAATTAGTAAACAATGCTTGCTATTCGTGGACATCTGAGAAAGAAGCACGCAATGATCCGACAAAAAGCTGAAAAAATCCTAGAGTATCATTTGGATTGAGCGCAGAGCTACCAGGGTCGAGATACTGCTGCGCGTGAATGAATTTGAGTATCAAGTCTAGGCTTCTTGAACGAAAACCGACCAAAATCAGGAACTTGAGGAGGAAATTGACTTCTTTTGAAAAGAAAATTCCCTGTGTGACATTCAATGCCTCAAGCACGATTCTGGAGTCCTTTTGTATTAAGTTCCCCCAGTCAACTTGAAATCCCCTCGCTCGATCACACAATTTCCGAAGTCTCCAAAACGCCTAATGCCCGGATTTGCCACCCCTAACTCCCTGGTAAGTCTACTACTAGTGATCGCATGCAGCGAAAGAGTGTGACACTTTCCTGCCAGATTTCTTCGTGCGCCAAAGCCAAAGTCCCCCAATGCGGCTCGGCATGCAAATGCAGGGAGGATTTCACACAACTGGACCACCAAGAGCAGTGAGTACTTCGTCATCAGGGCCCATCATCATCTCCAACTCCCTTTGAATAGCACTCAGCTGTGCCGACAGAACCTTGGTGCTGACCCAATTCGAGATGCTCAATGCCATGAAATGGTTGGGTCCAACAGGAGAATAACGGAAATCAGCGCGGGTAAAGCGGGCAAGAATGTCAGGGCCGGTGCAATGAAAGCCAGGCTCTGACGAGGTGGGTTCAAAAATAGGGAGAGAGCAAGGTGGCCTGTTATTGCTGGTAAACGTGAGAGACTTGAGGACCGTAAGGGTGGTCCAGCGGAAGTTGGAGAGCAGGAACGTGGGGCTAGGGTCGTTCGCTAAAACTTCGTTACTGATAATTCAGATGGCAGAGGGTCTGAAAGGCACTTACGAAGACTTATTGTGAAAGAGTTCTTGCCGTATAGGATTGGTGTTGCTTCTTCATTTACCTGCTTGCAGGTTCGAAGGATAGAGAGAGGAGGATACGGCAGGGCTGAGGTGTTTGCTGTACACAGTACTGCTGGATCCGAACTTATATCGATTGTTCCGGAAGAGACCAGAAGAACGTTATAGATCTGCCGAGTGTCAGTGTCTCGTCGCAGTAATACCTACGAATGGAAGTAAAGGCTGCCAAGTGCCTTACCTGTACACGGATCTCTGGGGGTAGCGCCATAAAGTTGAAGAGGCCTTTCGTCTGAATAGTCTTTGACCTCACCGCTCCACCATCTTGGAGATGTTCCTGGCAAACGCTCTTCATCTCTTTTGGGCACGCAATACCGGGTACACCCCCAACCATCGGACACGAGTCACGTGGGGAATCATGATACAGCTGCTGCATGGGCTTCATGCTTTGGGAGGGGGTGTAAGCTGCAGTGTTGCAGGCAGCAAAGAGTGTGCTTTCAGTCGCGGTGCAGATGGAGCTCTCGTATGAGTGCGTTGAGTGCAGTAGAGATATGCAGTGACACCAAGCGGTGGCCGTTCGCTGGGGTCTCAGAGAGTGTCTTTCAGCCACCAACGGTTTTCTGCCAGGCTGGATCCGCGATAACTGTCTCTCATCGGTCGCTTTACATTTTGCGGATGGCCTGATTTGGCGGGCTACACAACTTCGCTGCAGTGCAATGGAAAGGCGGGCAGGTGGCCTATGTGCGCTGGTGCCGGAGGTCGGAGCAGTCAGAGCAGCCAAAGCAGTCACCGCAGTCACACGATGGAGAGTCGTGCCTCGAGATGCGCTTTCTGGAAAGGATATGCACCGATTCGCGGGGTAGCTCTTGCAGCTGGGCGGGTGATAGGATGCGCTAGATGCAACTCTGCGCAGATGTCCAATGACACTCGGAATCAAGGCGATGGAGAAGCTTCAAAACCGCTTCTAGCGTCTCGTCATAGGGGAAATTAGTGCCGTCCAAAGCTTGCGAGCGAGAGAGTGAGAGACAGCTCGAAAGTCCACAACAATTAGAACATCGACATTTCTCGAGCTTCTCGAGCTTCTGCATGCAACTTTCTGTATCTGCCGCGACCATTTCTTCCAGTTACACAATGCACGCATTCTGAGTTTATGCATCTGCCGTCCCATCTGCACCAGCCACCGCAGCTGCCCCCCGCCAAGCGTTCAGTAATAACCGGTCCCGCCATCGCCCCAAGCTGCCGTCTTCTCCAATCTCCTTCCTCAACCACTTTGCTTTGGCCGTGGTCGGGCCAGTGATTCGAGAAGAACTCCCGCTCAGAATTCTTGTCCTGCAGCGAGGAAGAAGCAATGGCTTCTGAAGGAGAAGATGTCTACGCGACGGTATGTTCTGCCAATGTTATGATGCTGGCTCCACTTACTGACGATTGCTCCAGGTGCTTCTTTCGGACTCGTACCTGTAAGGAACCCGCAATACCTCCAGTACGCGACGAAATATACTTACTGAAGTTCCAGACCCGGTGCGTTAGTATTGGCACACAGCTTGAAAGATGCGGGCACGAGCAAGAAGATAGCTGTGCTCGTCACCACCGACACAGTATCAGCAGATGCAATGGTCCAACTTCAGGTCAGAACCGCAATAGCTCAAGCCAATTGATTTATCTAATGTTCGCAGACTCTGTTCGACTTCATCATTCCCGTCGAGCGAATTGTGAATGAGTCTCAAGCAAACCTCGCTCTCATGGGCCGCCTCGATCTACATTCTACTTTTACCAAGATCGCGTTATGGAAACAGCTACAATTTCGAAGGATAGTGTACATGGATGCCGATATGGTCGCTCTTCGTGCACCAGACGAACTGTTTGATCTACCACAACCATTTTCAGCAGCTCCAGATATTGGATGGCCTGATCTTTTCAATACCGGACTTTTGGTTTTGACCCCAAATCTGGGAGATTATTACGCGTTGCTTGCAATGGCTCAACGGGGAATATCTTTTGATGGTGCAGATCAAGGTCTTTTGAATATGTACTTCAAGGATAACTTCAATCGCCTGAGCTTCACGTACAATGTGACTCCGTCGGCACACTACCAATACCTCCCAGCGTACCGACATTTCCAATCGAGCATCAGCGCAGCCCATTTCATTGGCCAAAACAAGCCTTGGACTCAGGGAAGAGATGCAAACAGAGGCTCTACTCCATATGACGAAATGGTTGGTAGATGGTGGTCAGTTTATGACAGGCATTACCGAGAATCAGTGAGTGTGGTCATCGTCCTCTTCTAGATAGTCAGCTAATGTCGAACAGTCTGTTGAAAGCACCCCCCAAGGTTCGTCAACGATTGTCCAGTACCATACGAGAGGAGAATTCCAACCTGTAGCCCCACCAATTACGGTCACCCCGGCATATCAACCCGAAGAGAGCGATAGTGAGATAATCCACCCAAGCGCTGAACAACCTTTACATGAGACTATCGAAATCCCGAAAGAAGTGGAAGAAGCTTATGTTCCTCCAGTTCAAACGAATCTGGAGGCGGAGAAACGACCTGAACCGCAGCCAGAGCCGCAACCTGAATACCGGCCTGAACCAGAAATCATCTATGCTCCTTGGGATGCAAGCAGGTCAGTTGTACACCAAACTTGTTGCAGTCTTAGTCTAACAATAATCAGAGCCCCACCCCCCGCAGATTCCATGCCCGAAGCGTCCAATTTCCCCGCAACCCATTATGATATGTCTTCGGATCCTACGCCGTTCAAAGCTCCAGAACGGTATCCTGATCCACCAAAGGATATGTATTACGAAGTACCCAAAACCCCGACTTACCAGAAACCAGCACCAATTTTCCCATGGGAAATAAATGCAGCTAGAGCAACTCGAGTTTTTCCTGAAGATAACGATGTTGGTGTGCCAGAACCTCCAAGCCTTATCGATCCAGGCCCAGCGCCAGCCGATCAAGAAATACCTGAAGACAAAAGCGCACCAGTCACACCCACCACTCCAACGATCCAACTCACACCTGCTGATCCTTGGCAGACTTACACCCGTGGAAACGCCTGGGACGATATCCCTGAAATCGAGCGGTACATCGGAAGCTTGCAAAAGAATCGCAAGGGCAACATCCAAGTACTGCAGGGGTACGGCTCAGGTATTACAGAAGTGTCCAGTCCGGGTGCCAGAAGACACAGCATGAAGCTCACGGACTTTCCAACAGAGCTTGAACGGCCCAGTCTACCTGTCACTCCGGCCCCAATCCGGAGACCCAGCTTCTGGGGCGAGGAAAGAGACGAAGATGGCGAACTACCAGCTGCGGAAGGAGTACCTTCTCAGGAGGACTGGGTACTTTTATCAATCCTAATGCGTGAGGTATTTTTCTTACTCTGTGCAGGATCCAGCGGTCCAACTGGAGCAACTCGCCCGGCGCCAGTCGGACGTGTTGGCAAATAAGTTAGGCAAGGATGGTGCTCATCCGCGTGAAATCCCTCTAAGACCACTACCTTATGGATCGGAGGGTGTTTCTTCTCCTACTTATGTTGCTCAAGGCCCGCCGAGTGCAGCTACAGGATTAGGCTCTACGCCGCGAACTACAATTGAGGAAGCAAGCTACAATGGACCAGGTGTGATGTGGGAGAAAGATGAGACATTTCCAACCAAGGAGACGCCAGCAGGTGCAACGGAGGAGGAGAAGGATGTTCTCGAGACCTGAAACCATGAAACCATAATGCCTAATGTTTATTGCTACGCATCTCATGTACAATTACCTTTCTCAGTCATCATATTTGGCATCAATCTTTTCTCTTCTCGGCGGGCATGGGTCGATCGCATTAGCATATCGCAAGGTTTTAACACTTTTCGTTTGTTGCATTTCGTTGCATTGTTTCGTCTGCATTTGAAGCTTATTTCCGAAGGAGGAATGGATGGAATGCATTTAAGTGTGCTGATGAAGGTCTTTTGCTGCGATGCAACTAGCTGTCATATACCCTGCTGAATGAAGGATTCGCATACTGGTGTATATCGTCTGTTGTTAGCTGTTCTCGATACTTGGTGATATTTCTGGTGCTCTTGCTGGTATATATCTTTCAATGCTGACGATCAATTTGCCGCTCACTTGCTCGAAGCGAGCGAAGAGGGGTTCGCTTATGTTACCACCACATGCCAGTTTGTTTATATGGACACTATAAATCACTGAACACGATCTAAGTTTGATAGAAAGAGTCATTGAAGAGATGACAGCCCAAACTGCTACTGTGCCCTGATTGGAAGTGCAGCACCAATGCAATCACGAGAATCTTCTTTGTGCCACGCAAAATATTACTGACAAAAACTCAATCCTCCATCTCCATAGCTCTCGTTACACCATCTACAGCTCTATGTCCCTGCCCTCCAACTGCAGCCCCACATTCAGGACAGCGAGCCAGCTCCATTGGCATTCTGCATTCGCCAATTGCAAACTATACCACGTTCGCGATTGTTCAGAAATTGTGGGTTGTGTAATCACTGGGTGACCATTCATGCAATTCCACCAGTGACGGAGGGTGTGGCAATTCCACGGGAACCACTGACCATAGCAGCCTGTGAATTCGGGTCAGTTTGCTTATTGCGCGTGTAAAGGAGCGTGGAATTATTCCCGAAGGGGGTGAGACCATTGCTTACCTTGATAGCAGCGACTTCTTCAGGAGTCACCTCCTCATACCATTCCTTCCTGAGTAATCTCAATGCTTCCTCAATCGCATTGCCAAGGACATCTGCATTTTGGAACTTTTGCTGACACAGCTCATTCGCATCCACAAGAATGCTCTTAGCTTCTGCAACAACATCGTTGGCTTTGTTTGAATCAATCTTCACAGCATGGCTTAACATTTGGAAGGTACGTGCCAGTTTTACAAAGTATAGAGTCGTCTCAACTGCAAGCTTTGGAAGATTTCGCCCTTGCAAGTAGCGAAGAATGTTCTATAGTGCTTGAAGAAGTTCATGCTCGGCTGCTCTGGAGCACCACCCGAAATCTTGATTATGGAGCCAGAAGGTCCGGTTCGGATAGCCTGAGTGACGATAACGAGGTCATTCAAAGTAGAAGTACGCAGTTTTTGCTTGTACGGCCTCGCCACCTAACGTGATTCTTCGGTCTCGAGCAAGGTAGGGCACAGCACCAGCGATCCTCAGATCGGCCAACTCGTCAGCTAGTGAGCTATTTTGCTTCGACCTGATGATTATTGCATCATGAAACTTTTGAGCAGGCTGGTTCCGATCTGCTACCAGATGTCGGAAATTGCGAATCGCTGTCTCAAGTTGAGAAGACTTGACGTGTCGTTCTTTCAGCTTTCCTTCAATCAGGACTCGGCTCGTATGATTGACTCGACCCGAAGCACTCACTATACCGGTGCGAGCATTCTAAATGATGCCTTCTCTGGACTGCTCCAGTTCCTTTTCCAGGATCTCGATCTTCTGCTCTAGCTTTTTCGGTTCGTCTTTTCCGCTGACAAGAAAGCGCTTCGACATCTCATCAATCACTGCTCTGTTTATGACTCGATTGTATCGTGGGCTGACAAATTGGCGAACGGGACTTTTGCAGTCTGGACATTTGGGGATCGCGCTGGCGAGCTGGGCAGAAACATCCTTCAGTCCAACGATGTCCCCATCTCGGTTGCACTCGTATACGGCTGACATTCCCACCATGCCATCGAGGCTTTCGGCTGTGAAGAAGTGCCCACATCCGAGAACCACGATAGGAGTTTCTTTCAGGGAGATCTCTCCGTAGGTCTTCATCTCCAGAAGATCAACACGGTTTTCTTGCTTCTTGGAACATAGTTGACAGTAGCCTTCAGCACACTTGGACATTGGTGACCACAAGCCAAGGATCTCGTGCATCGTACATTGCAAGGTATCCTCTCACAAGGAGCAGCGCAAAGCATCCTGCAATTCCCTTGGTGCTCACAGTGCCAAGTACACTTCTCAACGCATGGAGCACATGCTTGAGAGCATTTCAATGTGCACTTTGAATGCGGGCACCTAACTTCACAGGGCAGGGGACATGATCCATAATCATCGTCATGACATGGCCTTGGACAAGTGTGGTTGCAGGTTGCAAAGGGCCTACCACAATTTTTATTACAGATAAAATGTTTCGTAGTCAGTTGCTGATTTCATCCTTGCCGTTGCATCTACCACACGATCTGGGGCATGTGTGACCACAAGACAAAATGGACTCGCAAAGCTTTGGGCATTTGAAATTTGGTGCTAAAATATTCCCGTAACAGGTCGACAAATGTACGTGAACCGTTCTCATGCGACTTTATACTCATGAGGGTCCCAATATGTTCTCGACCATAGTATTCGTCGGAATCGAGATCGCGAGGTAGCTGCTGCTTCCAGTCGCGATCATCGTCATTGAGAATGGCGAGAGCACCAGTCCACAAAGCTGAGATAGTCTCAGTATCGTTAGCCTGAGGAGAGTTCTTAATATTCCGTTTCCATGCATGATACGTCGCCTTTGCTTGTAGTTGCTCCGGCGTCGCCTCAGGCTGACCTCGAGGTTGTCGATTGTGGTCTTTTGCAGAGTCTCTACTGCGACCGCCTCCTCGAGATTGGCCTCCTCCACGTGGAGCCATCTTGAGCTGCCGACTGAGATTAGATATTTCGCATATGATGGTTATGTTTGAAAGGAAGAGGAGTTCCTTGCAGATTTTGAGTTGACGTAGGACATGAAGCGAAACCGAAATGGCGGCCACAATATTCACTACAAAGAGAACCAATTCTTAACTTTGAAGCCGATAGCTGCGGCGAAGCGGGAGTGAATGTCAGTGTATCTTGAATTGACTATATGGAAAAGTGAAGGTGGTCTTGAATGAGCAAAATGCAGAATCTGAAATGGCAGAACAGATAGCGGTGGGGAGAGAACCACAAACAACGGACCCAACGCAAGGTCGTTACCATGTGCACGAAGTATTCAGGAGCAATTTCCCAGATTACCAAAGGAGATTTGGATTCAAGGCCGTAAGATGCGCCACTAGGGGCTGCCTCTCCGTTGGCTGAGTAGGAATGGAATCGAAGGCTTCAGACATCTACTGGGGGCGGCAGTCAAGAAAGCTTCTTGCACTGCTGGACCACGAAGGCCGGATGGGGAACCTGTTTGCCATGCTTTGATGTTCTGAACGAGAGCGGTATGGGCTTGCGCTGCTCCTGTAACGCTCTCGCAGGGGTGTTGGAGTGGTAACCAATTATTTCTTCAAGGCTACGTGCCGTCCTTCAAACGCTGCAACGGACGCCGGCATTGGCTCAAACGGCACCCACCTGTTGTGGATATCTATGTGTTGTGCAGCGTGAGAAGCTTGAGAACGTGAAGTGAGGCGTGCATACTTGATGTTGTGATGTCGGCCCAGCTTAAGCGAGCCAGGGGCGAGGGGCGGATGAAATCGGAACTGGTGGAGGGCTTGTTCGGCAACCTTGTTGGCTTGGGAGGAGGATCCTGACACAACCTCTTCAAGTTTCTCCTGACACGACCCTCTCCCGTCATCGTCGTCGCTTCTCTGTTCCCAGCATCACAGAGCGTCTGAATAGCCTCATGAGAAGGCAACTTCGCCATGTCCACGGCCTGCCGGGCGATCCGCGCTGTTGCCAAGACACCCGTAAGCCAGCCCACAGCCCCACGCTGCTGCCACACCTCGCCGTGGGCTCAACAGTTAGGTCTTGACAATCTCCTTTTACCCAATTTTGCGAACATCCCGCTCAATTTACTCCCACCCACCCTTCTGCGGATTTGGGTGAGCCTCATGATCCTTTGACTCATTCTGAACAACATCCACCATTCATCCTCCTTCACTATTTTGTTGTCTGCATTCCAGAGTCTGCTCGTAGGGGGAACATTCACGATGGCGCACAGCAGCCCAGATCTAACGAACAGCATAACAATGCACCCACATCCTTTTCATCTACACCCCAATCGATCAGAGCATACGAGATCTGGCAACCACACCCCGATTCAGTCCATTCCTTCGATAAAGCCAGGATCAAGTACAGCTTTCGAACCTGTTACCCCGGGAAACGAGGAGAACGATCCAATTTCGCGTCATACAACATATGGAGTGAGTGATCTTGAGGATCAGAGGCCACCTCGATATACGCGCGAGAACGATCCCTATCAGTTGTCTTCAGCATTCAAGAATGACACCGAGATCCGGCTTATCGCAGCCAACTCGTCGCGAAAACGGGATGGCTGCGGTCCTATCAAGTTTAACGGAGATGCACGCAAGGCGAGGAAGATACAGAAGTTCTACGAGACGCAGAATGAGAATATAGAGCGTATGCTTAAGCCGGTAGCGGATCACCGTGCTGACGCCAGGCAAGAGGCGGGAGATGACCATCTCAAGTTCCAAATCGCTGTTTATGGATCATTTGCGGCTAATATCGCGCTCGCCGCCCTTCAACTCTATGGTGCCATTTCTTCTGGATCGCTCTCGCTGTTCACCACCATGGCTGATGCTATCTTCGATCCGATGTCCAATGTTACCCTGATTGTTACCAACAGAGCCGTCAAGCGTGTAGATCCAAACCGCTTCCCATCCGGCAAAGCCCGTCTCGAAACTGTTGGAAACATTGTCTTCTGCTTTCTCATGACAGCTGTCTCCTTCATTCTCGTCGCCTTTTCAGTCCGTGAGCTTGTGGAAGGCAGTAATTCAGATACCAAATCGTTTCACCTTCCGTCAGTTGTTGCCGTCGCGGTGGCTTTCACCACCAAACTGTGCCTTTTCCTCTACTGTTGGTCTCTGAAGGACAAGTACTCCCAGATCAACATCCTGTGGCAAGATCATCGAAATGATTTGCTGATCAACGGCTTTGGTATCCTCACTTCCGTTGGTGGTTCAAAATTAAAGTGGTGGATCGATCCCATGGGAGCTATTCTGCTCTCTTGCCTCATCTCAGTCATCTGGCTTCGCACTGCATTCAGCGAGTTCCTTCTTCTTGTGGGTGTGACAGCATCAGTCGAGATCCAGCAGCTCATCACTTATGTCTGCTTGACGCATTCGCCAGAAATCGAGGGCATCGATACGGTCAGAGTCTACCATTCCGGCCCAAGATTGATCGCGGAAGTCGACATCGTCATGAATGCTGCTTCTTCATTGAGGGACACACATGATGTTGCCGAGGAGCTGCAAATAAAGTTGGAAGATCTGCCGGATATTGAGAGAGCTTACGTCCACGTTGATTATGAGACGACGCACAAGCCTGAGCATGCTTACAAGAAGGATATCTAGAGCGGTAACCTAGGGAGCAATCCTTCAAGTTGTGTAATCTTCAGCCTCGACAGGGGACATATCGTATTGCATTTTCGAATACTTGGCGTTATTGGATGGCTTCATAGATGTTACTCAGGTCATTGTTCGAAGTACACAGAAACCACAGAAACCAAAGCTTTATGAAAAAATTGCTGGATTTTAACTTGCAACTTCTCCCTGTTGTTGGTGTCCTCAACCCCACCCAACCCCCCAACTCCCTCCCCAAAATGGTAATTTACAGTCTAACGACTTTCAAGTGCAAGAAACGGCCGCGGGTTGCTCATTATGCTCAGTCGAAGATTCAACATACCAGACTAAGAGGATCACAGTCTAAGCGGATTGTCAAGTTGCTTATCAATTAACTATGAGGGAATGATTTTGAAATCGAGATCAAGCAGAAAACCGGGCAATCGTTGAGGAAATCACGACAATGATACATCACCGCCATCACATCCACTAAGTCCCCTTCTCTACCAACCTAGGAGTAACTCGGCAACTCATGACCAGCTCCCTTCGCCACATTAGCAGTTTCCTCACCCCTCTTGCTCGGCAACAATTTTATCTTCATCCTTACCGCCTCCAAAGCGCACTGCAAATCCGCATTCCCTTCGTTAGTCTTCAACGCATCAACAATCTCCCTCTCCTCCTGATCTAACAGCTTCCACCGGGTACACTCCTCCTCCCAGAAGAACAACAGTCCCACTAGCTTCCTCTGAGCATGAACACTGATGACGGCCATCTGGCTTGCAAACCCTTTAGTTATTCCAGCCGTATTGACGGTCATGGTTTCTGCTGCTGCTTGGCCGGAGCTAGACGATACTTCTAGGACAGGCAAGATGATTCCATGTTTGACCAGGGCTTTGTGGACTTTCTTAGAGACGGATTCAGAGCCTGCGATTCCGGCAACGAAGAAGGCGTTCTCGGCGAGGTATCGCGGGTATTTCAAGGCGAGTTGGTAGGCCAGGAGTTGGTCAGCCTGCTGAGGACTGAGATCGACATCATTTTTGGAGTCGTTTGCGAAGTTTGGGACCATGTTAGAGATCAAGCGGCTGAAGGAGAACTTTTTGCCCGGGGCAGCCATGGCTGGTTCTGGAAAATGCGGGGTGGACGGTTCGGAGATGAAATGATGTTTTGCGTGGGGTAAGGCTGCGCGGAATAGCAAGGCTGAGATTTGCTTCTCCGAAACTCTGATAACTCTCACGGACGATGATCATTTCTCTAAAACGAAGGACTGGCTAGACGCCGGATCAACGCATCCTAGAGAAGACTTGCCTTGCAAGATAAAAAGTAAAATTCTGCGCAAGATATTCTGTCTTGTGCCTTCTTCACCACAAGGATCGAGGCTGAGCACATCGTGCATTGCCAAAAGGCCCAGCACGTGCGGAATTGAATGGTTAGTAATGCATGGCAGACAAGGCTGACAATTTGGAGGTCACACTTGTGTAGCCATGCTGCGATGCCAATCAAAGCGCTTGCTTGGGCAACACGAGATCGAGGCTGCCACAGACACGTGATATGTCACGCCTTATGTCTGATACAGAGCCAGGGGATGAGCACAAGCATCATGAACTGCTCCGAGGACATGGACCAGGAACTGGCCTGCCCTTGAGTCAATTCTGACACCCGTAGATATCAGAGCATGGCTGCATGCCAGTCCCGAGTTCCCTGTCCGTCCTTGATGAACGAACACCTTGGTCCTCAACGGACGTTGAAGTGAAGCTCAACGGCTACAGCGGCATTGACGAAGAATACTTTCGATCGCGTACAGACATACGACGCTGTGGATATCTGATATGGTGCCTCACGTTGGAAAAGAAATCATGTTTCGAAGACACTCTCTGGCTGTACAGCCCCCGTGGTAAGCGCTCTCCTGGCTTCCAGTCATTTAGTATCCAAGGAAGTCTCTCGAACTCGGCTCTGTCGGAGCTTGATGAATTCATGCAGCTTGCAATTCGCAGATCCATTTTCAGCTTCGCCAGGATGGCTGCGAAGGAGTTAGCCTTTCGAGAGCCTAGAGGGGGAAAAAACAGCATCTGGGCCAAGGAAGACTCTCCAGGACCGTGTATTCCGTCAAGTCAGGATGCGCGATTCCCAGCGGGCCTTCGCACAGACGATATTGACTGGGATGGCTTATCGATTGGCTGTCTGGGTGTTTCATGTTTCCCAGGGTGCTTGGACCCTCCTGCCCTCCACATGTCCATGTCATGTCCAACTCCCAACACCCTGGCCACCCGACGGCGGCAAAGGTTGATCGGTGCCAGGGAAGATTACGCGTTTGTATTTCGAGAGCCGACGAAATGCGCGCAGACGCGCAATGAGTCAATTCGGCCACATCCTGCTCGACCGTGAGTGCGCTTCCAGGACGGATGTCGAGTCAGACAAGAACGGGCGCGGATGGCCACATGCGTCAAGAGTAGGTTGCGCTCTGCTCGGTGTTGCTGCAGGCGTACGTGCAGGGTCACCAGGGCAAGTAGTCCCGTGAGTTGTGATGGCAAGTCGTCCAAGTTTCCTTCCTCGGAAACCATGGAGACGGTTGCTCCCAAAACACGGATTGCCAGTCTGGGAATGCCTCTCATATTACTCACTCTTATGATTGAGAGGAAGGGCACGCTTGATTCGTTGAGCGTCTCCGTGGTATATGACGGGCGAAATTACAGTCACCAGCATCGCCCGTCAGTATCTGATACCGACGTCGCCTCTTGAATACGATTGCCGCTGGACGGGCAAGGCTCAACAGGGGGCGATCATGTCATATAGTATAGATGTTCTCGAAGCCTTGGGTCCTTTAGCCGCCGGAGACAGGAATACCACAGCAATTTTGGCCCCCGTCTCCATCTTAGTGAGAGAAGTTGACGTTCAGTCTCCAGCCACAACTGTAAGTTGGAGTTGAAGGACAAGAGTGCACTCGCTCCCGAACCTCCATCCAAGCATTCGGGCCTTGGAAGGGGCGACTCGGGAATTCTCCCATGGCTTTTCGCATGAATAAGTAATGACGAGGTGGAAATTGGGCTTCCTCGTGGACGTCAAGAGTTTCCAGATCACCGCTAGAAACACGATCTTCGGTGTGGCTTGCTTTAAATCTCCGCGTCGAAATGCTCAACCTTGACAACCGCTGCGGATTGGCATGGAAGTGATATTAACTACTTACCACCACGGGGCAAAATGCTTCGGATCATGACGAGGGGCAACTTGGGGAGAAAGGAGCAACAAGGTCCTCCTGTCATTGTCGCGTCGTATTGCCGGTATTGAGGGGGAGGGACTCTAGGGAGAAGATGTTGCTGCTGCATTGCTGATCCGGAGAGACCGCGCGAGGAGCTAAAAATAGACCGGGTCTTCGTGCACAGCCACTTTGCCCGCGAAGTCGCAGAGTCGCAAAGTCACGCTCTCGCTCGCTCGCCGTCGCCCCTCCCGAAACTCTGCCTCGCCAGCCTTGCTGAACTCACACGTTCGCCTCCTGCCTCCTCTCTGTCACCGCCACGACCGATGCACCCGCGATGCATTTGCCCGGCGGTGACGACAGCCTGCACCAGCGATCATGCCCGAAGAGCACCTGCCATTACGGAGCTCGCGACACCCAGACCCAGACCAAGACCAAGACCAGACCGCACGCTGCTCCAGCATCCTGCGTGCGGTGCGGTACTCTGCCTCTGCCTACTCTGCTCCCCCAGCCGCGTCGTTTTGCACTTCCACAGAATCCACACCGCGGAGGAGGGGGGTGGTGGTGGGCACGAGGGGCTAGTCTCGAATGGCTTGGGAGCCGTTTGCCAATCACGTAGCAAATGACCCCTGACATCGCAAGCTCAACCTTCGTCAAAGTCAACGTCAACGAATGAGCAATTCAGAACCCATTTTCATCTCACCTGACTGCGGACTAACCAGCCCTCAAGCAAGGATGAGATGATTCTCACTCGGTCTCATCACCTCTCGACAGGCCAGCAAGCCATCTCAACTCTCTCAACGTCCAGGGACCGCCGGAAATACCTTCGACACCGGCACGAGCTTGGTCGATGGCTGGCCCCCCTCCAAGAGCGTCCCGGTTGGTCGTACCCCATATCAGAGTCAGGAGAGACCCGAAGCTATTCATGCAGGAGAGTCCTGTTCTGGCAGAGACCTTCAGGGTGAACTCCAGTGCTGGGCCTTCCGGGCCCCGACGACGACGAGACTGCAACACCGGGAAACTGTGGCCACTATGCATGAACCGGCACAGTCAATGGGAGCTCGACGGTCAGAATACGATCACAGATGCAAGAGATGCAATATGTTTCACATTGCTCAACATGTGGTGCTGCACTGCAGCACTCAAGTCCGCATGCAAGTCATCTCTGGTGCGTCGTCCGTCGGCGACAGCATCGCACACTCCCACAGCAGGTCTGGCCGGCCTCGGCTCTGCTGCACACCTGCCACCACGAGGCCCTCGAGTCGTCCCGTCGACGGGACCCCCAAGACGGCGATGCGATCTTCAGCCCTAGCCACTCTTATTCCTGCCACGCGGTGGAAGGTAAGTTTCATGAGGCCGTTTGTGGCATTCTGACTGGGACGATGGCTCTCCCGCAATTTCGAGGTACCACCAGGCGCGGCTGATAGGCGTTGAAACAATCTCTGGGCCATGCGAATGGATCGAATGGATGTTTCTACGGCGATTTTTGACATAATCCGGCACCCTGGAGGCGCATAAGCGCAAGATCAGTCTTTTTTCGGCGCAGCCTGGGGACGCAGCAGGGATCAGGGCAAGGTGGGAGAGAAGTCGCGGTGCATGGAAATATGCAGGCCTTCAGCTAAGGAGGGCCTTGAGGGCCTTGGAAGGCCCTATAGCAGGTCTTTAGTTTTTCCTCGCTCGCGCATCTGCATATGCAGCATCTGCCCCGGTACAGCAGCAGTAGCCAGCAGTAGCCAGCAGCACAGCCCGGCCCAAAAGTTTAGGCGGTGGCCTGCGCTGCAAAGCCCGCACCACCCACGCCCGCTCCACACCCGAGATCGCTTGATCGCTTGAGCTCGGCAGAACTATATCACTGCCCTCCCCGCCTCGCTGCTGACTCTTGCCTCTTCTTCTGTACGACGGTCTATTCGTCCCTTTCCAGGCGCAACTTTAATTCCCGTTTCCTGGGACCGCCATCCACCTTCTACACTTCGTTTTGTTCTTTCATTCTTACCTTTGTTTCCCTCAGTGCTGCTCCTCTCGCCACCAAACGCGGCCGCCTCGACTCTTCTGCTGCAATAAGTCGTTCGACAAATCCCCTCGTCCTACACTCCCACACACGCTCCTCGATGCCTCCACAACTCCTGCCAGCTTCGGCTGCTGCTTTCGCGCCCCGGGCAACCTCTGTCAATGTCGTTCTGAGTTCTAAGGTGGAGCCATGGTTAACGCAGACGCTGAAGCGCATAAACCGCATCAAGCGCCCTCTCAACAGTGTGCCGCAACACCAAAGATGTCTGACTGAAACGTTGTCATCCTCGACCGCCATATGGACGCTCACTTCGATCATGCTCCCAAAAGCTCCTGACGCCGAACTGCGCAAAGACTCGAATCCTTTAATAGAGGCTCTCTTCAACTACCAGCTCATTCATATCGAAGCATATATTGTTCACGTGGACATGGTACTGCGGAACGAGGTTGCTTTCAAGCTGACGCCCGACTCGATCGAGTCTCTGATCGAGTACCACAAGGATATTCATTGCGTGGACATCTCCGCAAACACATATGCCTGGTCAGAGAAGGAGCTGCAGGTGAAGAAGTTGCATGAGGAATTCATTCAGGCTATCAACAAGTTTGTGTACCGAACCCATGTGTCTGCCCTGGAAGGACTAGAAGAGGATGGCGCCGGAGAGTTATTGTGTGGGAAGAGCGAAGAAGTCAAGAACAATATCATGGGCCTCTTCCTTCCTCTACTACCTCCACCACCCCGGATCGTGGACGTTGTCCGGCCCCCACCGTTGTTGCCTAGCTCCCCTGCTGGGGCGAACTGGTGGTCACAGTCAACTCTTCCCTCGAATGTGCCAGCACCGGTAGACTCATGGAGAGTCATCCCATCAAGCCCAAGCACAACATCATCAGCCGACTCTAATTCATTATGGGCCAGCATGGGACTGAACGAGATCCAACTACCGTCACCTACGCCATCGTACAGCCAGCCGTACTCGACATCAGGTCTCTTCTACAGCTCGCCCCAAGTCAGCGCACCCATTCCGTCACTTCCTTTGCCCAGTATGCTAGCAGCACAGCAATGTGGTGTTAGTGTTGGATATGGAGGCTTCGGCCAGAGCTGGGATCGGTACCAAGAGTACGCGACAACAATGTGACAATCAAGGCCCGGTACTTTCACCAATTACGCTACTACCCACACCGGGTACTAGGACGGGCACCACCGATCATCCCAACGGCTCCTCTCACAACATTTGCCACACAACATCTGTCTGAAAATAGAGCGTCGAACGAACTTTAGCGGCATTTGATACCTTATCAAGGGGCATACCGGCGTTTTTGCATCAAACTCATCAGCGACTGAGCGACATTTCTGGGAACACAGCACACCCACCTCCGATTTTCCTTGTCTCAAGTACATAATGGATACCATCTCCTATGTCATCTGATTATTTAGCGTAGCGGGTTTTTGCTTTCGGGGGCCGGTTTCATGTCATTTCTCAGATCAGATATCACAACCCACGGCCGCTAGCTCGGTTTTCCTTTCACAGCATCAAGGCAGGACCGGCGGGTATTTTGAGCATTTTCTGGCCATCAAACCTATAAAGAAGTACCTAAAGAAAGGGGAACACGCAGCAATGCAGGACTCGGCGTGTCAGGATACATTGTTTTCTTGTTTATCATTCGATCGTTCTCCGATTTCGTTTGTCTCGCGGATATATCCTGTTTACGATTCTCATGATTTTGTATACCCCTGCGATCTCTCGGCCGATAGAAGGCTTGATGTCTCTTTCGATTTGGATGGGTTGGTTGGGAATTCACGGGTCATGATGGGTTGGGACTTTTTGGGTATACCGGGCTGGGGTCTGCTTGCGGACTTCTCAGTAGAGCATGCTTGCGTGCTGACGGACGACGGAGACTTTCGGTGGTTCACAGACGATACAAAGCCGCTTCGCTGTGCGAGGTCGGCGTAATTGTTAGTCGACCTGCCCGACTTGTCGGCTTACTTCTCTCCTTTCACACACCACCTTCGACATCGGGATACTCCTGCGAGCCGGGACTAGATGGATTACGGGGATTGGGAAGTGACGGGATGGGATGGAGGCTGGAGAATAGGGCTGTAGCTCATCTCACTACTTTCTCACACACTGCATACAATGTCTCTGGATAATGAAAGCTGTGTGAGAGCGCTCGTAACTGCCGTGCAGTGAAAGCATGAGATGCGGGTTCGCCGCTCGTCCTGGAGACGATTATTCTAGTAGTTAACAGTAATTCAAAGTCGTTAAACATCAACTACTGCAGCTCTGTGTGAGATGCATAATTTTTGTTCATGTGAGTAGATGTGTTTTTCTTCAGCTCGGCTTCTGGAAAGGGGAGGTCTCACAGTCGAGGAAGCATGTCAGCCAGGTTTTACGAAGGGGAAGGCCATCGATGGGTCGGCGGACCCGGGGAAATGAACCCCATTCGCTGAGTTACGAATCAGCATTCGAGCTGAAGTGCCCCCTTTTGACGGCAGCATTCAGCGTTGTCGCCACCACAGGTTCCCATTACCATGAATCCCAAGATCAGCCTCGCGATCTTGGCGATATTCGTCAATTGCTCGTTTCCAATCAGCCGGTTTTTCGCTATGAAGCGTGGCGTTTCGTTTCATGATTCCATGTCCGCCCCTTTCGCCCTCCCGTTTGTTTGTGGTCTGTGCTCTGAGTGGCCAAGCACTGATGCACTGTGAATTCCCCGTTGTCTCATTTTCTTTCTGAGACAGTCCTTCCTCGATCTTGGGGCTTCAGCCGCTTTGATGGCACCCCGCCACCATTAATATCTTCACTCGTCATGGATGGCGAATCAGGGGCACGATATTAATGACCAATTTCCGCTGGTACATTCATTTCTTCGAACAAGGTTCGTAACGGAGAGATGATGTCGAAATCTCCTCCACGTGGTGAAATGACTTCCGCCCTCTTCTAAAAATAGTGGATGCGCCGTCAAAAAAATCAAATTTGATTACTACCTCGAATGCATGTCTCCGCCTTTGAAGTTTTATTAGTAAAGGGTTTCAAAACAAAAGGGCCGATGGCATGTGGAACTCTTGAAGCCACTCGGTAAATTGGGAAAATTGTTCACTGCAACTTTTGGTGTTGTCTTCCGCTGAGATATGACAATGACCTGGCATTTGCCCCCAAGCCTTAAAATTTTTATCATGTCACCGTGCTCAACCAGAAATCTCAAGCGACCAGCCCAAGACTTTGGATACGTGGAGAAGAGCCTCAGAAGAAAGAAGCGGTGTGTGTTCTTACGCGATGAGTACTTGTTCCAGAGTCATTGGAGACGGCCAGCCACAGCAACATTCTCTGTTCTGCCTTCCACAACTTCGGGAAGGAGAAGGTTGTTTCTTGACTTGGCAGCAGTACTGTCTGTTTCATCCACCAATACGCTCGTTGCTGAGGTCAAATTTATAAATGCGCATGTACAGTACACCAGGTATTGGAGTTGCGAATGTTCGAAAGTGATTAGGACTTTCGAGAAGCAACCATAGAGCCGTTGAAGTCAATTGCTGGTTGGCCTCAAGCACTTGCCAGCGGTGGAGCTGCAGGATTAGGCAAGCCCGTACGATCTAAAACATTCTTTTCTTTGAGATTTGATACTAATCGAAAGGCCAATGGAGCGAGTCGTAGTAGCAGAAGTGTCGCAGATCTGGGTCGTGAATCAAAGTAGCTAGAGCAATGTCAAAAACCAGCTCAGGCATGTGCAACATACCATGAACTCCAGCCTTCTCAATAAAAATAGATGCCTGGAGAGATCCAGCACTGACGAAGGGAATTTGTAAGGTGGTCTTAGAGAAGTTTTGCCTCAGTAGTTAGCAACTTGCTCATGCGATCAGTTGGAGGAAGCGGCCCACCAGTTGCTCTGGTCTCGAGCTCCACCCTCTCAAAGTACAACAGACAAGCCCAGGGCTCTTTATCAGGAAATCAGGAGACTCGACGACTCAGCTCTGACGAATCCCTAGTGCCAAGAGCCATCGCCTAAACCCGTGCTCAAATCTATCTGTGACCTGGCAGGCCAGAATGCTAATCGTTTGTTGAGTTCACTTTAGAAGCTCCGATTAGCCAGAGAGAATATGCGAAGTAGATGTGGGGGTTGCAGCAGCGAAGGATAGTTATTTATGTGAATTTTGAGAATGTGCAGATGTTCCTGATGTCTGAAGACTTTGGAGGGTGGTGTTGATGAGAAGTGAAGGAGGTTGATGAGAGAAACGGAAGATGAATGAGAAGGAGAGAACGTGTTGGGAAGGGCGATGAGAAGTTTATGGAGCTCTTTCTTGGAACAGGAAGCTAATCTAGATTGGGAGGAGCGTTTAGTAGCTTCCCCAACTGTCCCTGAACTCGAATAGGGTAAGAAAACGATTCAGTAAGCGAGCTCGCTTAATACACCCCCTATCCTGAGGAAAGAGCCAAGGACAGCCTGGACAGAACAGCATCTAATCCTGAGCCATACCTGGCGTTGAGTGAGCGGCGCTGGGTGCAATCAAAAGCTTCGCCACTCATTCTGAATGAGCGCGCAATAACAGACAACCAGAAATTATGGATGATCTTTGTCACCATTATCGCGATCTATCTACTACACTGATCCAAGTTTTCGCTTTTCAGACAGGAGCCACGACAGGTGTTGCTCGCCCGTCGCTACAAATTCCGCTCAAACTCTCACAGGCCAGCGTCAAGTTCGCACTGCTGTCTCCGATCCAGAATAGAAAGGGCGCCGTGCTACTGACTGGGATAATCCAATTCTGACTCACAACATCCCATATGCTCAAATCCTTCCGTGTAATCTGCAATGTCACAACCTCATTCGCTCCTTCCGCCAATGTGTCCGTTTTCTCAAAAGCGCGCAGTTGAATTATGGGCGTATCCCAGGGGTTGTCCGAAGGATACTGAACGAAGACCATCACCACATCTTTTCCGACCACTTTGCCAGTATTTGTGACAGTCACTGAGATCGTGAACATGGTGTCCCACAAAGCTGGATTACCACCTTGGTCACCTCCTGCAGGGGGGTCAGGTTGAGGTGTGGTTTGATAGCCTGTAGGGTAGGTGAAGGTACTACTGGCAGTGATAGATTGGGGATCATCGAGATACGGGTAGAGATACCGCCAGATAGTGCTGAATCCTGCTGGCCATGCCACCTCCGATGCAGGAGGAATCGCGGAGCTGTACACTGGTGTCGAACCCTTGGGCGCTCGAGCCGGAGGAATCGATGAAAGAGGTGTGACGGCCGCGATGGTGGCACTGGTGCGAGAAAAGGTTGTGTAGGAAAGTCCGTGGCCAAAGGCAAATCGAGGGGCTACGGAATGTTTGTTGAGATAGCGATAATCAATGTAGAGGCCTTCAGAGAACGTATCCTGGACTTGGAAGAATTCGAAGCCTACCAGACTGACAGATGATGGGTAGTCAGATTCTGCGACCGGGATGGAATACGGAAGATGTCCGCTAGGAGAGTAATCTCCAAAGAGGATGTCCGTTAAGGAATCTCCAGCCTCCTGTCCCGGAAGATGGGCGAAGACCACCGCTTTCACGGACGGGAGATCAATCCAATTTTCGACAAGAATTGGGCCAACCGTGTGAACAACGACGATCACCGTAGCGTATTTCGCGGCTGCCGCCTCCACCAGCTCATCTCCATTGTGCCAGGTATACAGCCCGCTTGCTGAGCGGTCACCATCGTTTCCTTCCACCGTGTATTGGTTCTCCCCTGAATCACTGTTTACAAAAACAATCGCAATTTCGCCAGCTGCAGCGGTTAGGCCAGAAGGGAAGGAGTCACTAGAGTAATAGGTGACATTGGCTGCTTTGCGTTTGATAGCATCGATCGGCGCATCAAGATAGGGGTAATTTGCAGTGCCTGAACAATCTGTTAGAAAGAGCTAGAGATTTCATTATTGACGACAGCTTACCGCTTCCCCATCCCATTCCCAGAACTCCTGTATCGCAGCTTCGTTGAGTGCAGGCATTGGGGCCATCCGGATTATTCTCTGCGTCTGACCCGAAGACGGCCAAAGTTGCACTTGTAGACAGTGGTAATGTGTTGTTGGTATTTTTCAATAGGGTTATAGCTTCTCTTGAGACGTTTCTTGCCACCTTGAAATGGTCCGCTTGAACATTAACGTATTCATTCGTGATACAAGTTGGCGAGAACAGAGCTGCTGGGTAGCAGAGACCGGTTGCATCTGCAGTATTGGCGGAGAAATTTGGAAGCGGGTAGTCCTGATCTTGTCCGAGTTGATACCACTGAACGAAACCTAAGTTAGTATAAAATAGTAAATATTGAATATCTTACGGATTTTGGAATACATGGGAAGGGACGTTTGGGAAAGTATGACACCTCATCCAACATCTAACAGAAACAGAAGACCAAACTCGAAAATCTGCTTACCGTAGCTACAATTCTGGTCACCATGTCATTCAAACGACTAAGAGGTACAGTCCCATTAAGAATGCTAGTCGAGAGCTCGTACGCCCAATAAGCAAGCCCAAAGAAGGGGATGTCACCATCACCTTATAAAAGTTAGTCTGTAGGGAGTATTTTATAGTACAAGAAGTTAACGAATGAATACATTGGTAGACATACCAGGCATAGCCATGTCTAAACCAGAAAGAGCTGAACTGACCCCTCCAATCTGCGCAAGCCAATCCGTCATCACCTGTAAGAAGTTAGATTAATTCATGAAAACATCGGCTCTCGTCTTACTATTCCCTGGAAACCAAATTCATCCTTGAGAATGCCATTGATCATCATGCTGTTTTGAGAAGAAGCACTCCCGTTCACATCATTGTAGGATGTCATCACTGCTCCAACGCCAGCTCTGATCGCCTCAGCAAAAGGCCAGGAATAGAGTTCATGAAGAGTGCGATCATCGATGTTGCTACTGATGGCTTGCATCTGAAATGCATGATTCCGAATTAGCACTGTACTGCACCAGTAGGTGGAAACATTTGTCCGTTGGCTGGTACTTCTGAGGGGCTGTGATAGATCTGGAGAATAGAGACTCACCAAACCATGAGGAATGATATCCATTCGATATGCCTCCTGCTCATTTCCGATAAAATGCTTTATAGTGGCAATTACACCATTGGCTTGGATTCCCTTGATCGTCTCCGCGCCTCCCCACGCCTGCAGCACAGGATCTGCCCCAAAACCTTCCCAGTTCCTTCCACCTCTTGGCTTTCTTCCAATAGGACCAACAACAGGGCCAAGTTGAATGTTGACACCCTTTCCTCGCGCCTCTGCTCCCAAAGCAAGTCCTCTCGCATATGCCAATGCCTTGTTCCATGTAGCACCAACAGTTATTCCTGCTGGAAAAGCAGTAATGTTGTCCGTGTCCCCAACTCCGAGGGCGGAGTCTTGCAAGCAGAGATTTGGAATCCCAAATCGAAGCGCAGAACCTGTGTTCCCAACACAGGGCCCCATTGATTCGCCCGTTCCCGTAGTCAGGTTCACTTTCTCAGCCAAAGTCATGTTTGCGACGACTTTCTGAGCTTTTTCGTAGGCTGCTGTCCAGTTGGAAACCCATCCTCCGGGCGGAGTTGGGTAGTATGGAGCTGCCACATATCCTGCTGGAACGGCATCGCGCTTCTCTTTTGAAGGACCTTGAAGTTGCTGTGCCCGAGCGATGTCTGCTGCGAAATTCGGTGTTCTCACCAAGCCAAGGCCACAAGATAAGAAAGCTAGAAAAATCACTGAGATGAAAGTGACACGTGCCATCTTGAGAACGCATGTAAAACGAGTGGGAAGCAACAGAAAGCGCGACGGAACGACTCAGCGACTCTGGGTCTTCTTAACACATTTGGGAGACTGCAACATTTTCTGAAATCGGGCTCTTTCCCCCGCGCAGTAGCATTACAAAAGAAGAAAAGCACATCCACCAGTATCGGGGGTGCGCAGACATAAGAGAGCACACATGACTTGACCAACGCGAGATAAAGTCTAGTGCGATGAGAAACCTGGCAAAGCAAGATACAGATATCCCATTCGGGCTGTACAGCCGTCGAGTTGCTGGTAGTGCACCTTGGCCTGTTGACCGGTGTCTTGGTTGAGCAAGGCGTCAAGGTCTGCACGGGGCGCCAATTCCTGTCTTGATGAGATTGCCCTGCAGCCGAGATGCACACGCAGGGGAGCCGGGGACTTCCCCACATATCTGAAGGCTTGTGACGTGCTGAAATCCAGTGCCGAGGTCATCAGGGGCAGGCCCGTCTTATCCATTGCAGATAAGGTGATGATACTGGAGGTGGGAGCTGTCTCCTGCTTCTTGTTGTGCGGCTGCTCTCATGTGATTATGCTGGCCACGTTCGTGCTGAGGCGGTGAACTGGTCGTAAGCGTGACTCGGGCGCCTACAGCATCGAAGTGAACACACTGCGAAGAGGGCATACAGACTAGTATCAAGTCAGTCCGGACGTATCAGTCCGCGCGGGTATCTCTTTTCGTCCAAAGCAGATACCGCCGTTAGGATGGCGGATGCGACGCGATTTGCTCTTTGAACATCGGACGAGAGCCACAAATCTCGCTAGCTGTCAGGGGTTGGGAAGCCTGGAACGCTAGTACAGATCCGGAGCTGACTGGGCCACGCCTGCATCTTTCTCCTGAGGCTGTAACCGAGCTCAACGGCCACTAGCAATTTCATCTGATAATCTGAATATTAGCTATTGCTCTGCTACGTAGCTTGCAGAACATCGTCATCAAATCAAAACAACCTTGCCCAAGCTATGCATTCCAAAACTAGAACCAACTTCATCCAAGCTCCATGACCCTATATTAGATAAAGACATGGAAGCCCTTCTCCTATATGCGCCTATAGTTGTGCTAAATTCCTCAAGATTGGGGCAACGGCACGTTTTCTCTCTCCTTCTCTCCGCTCCCTCCACTTCCACCGCTCCTGAAACTCGTTGTCCTTGAGAGCCCCTTTAAACTGCTAGCACGAAGCCTTCCGGATCTTCCTACTTCGGCTCGTACATCCATCAGGACCTGCTCTCCCTGGCTCCCCAACTTGCCCACGCGTGCGGCGAGTGCTGTATTCTCCGCTTGAAGATCGCCAACTTGTCCTCTTAGTATATCCTTCTCTTTTCTCAGCACACCAACTTCGGCCCTCAGCTCTTCTAACTCGCGCATCATCTTCGTCTTCTCATCCTTCTCAGCCGCTTTCCGCTTTCTTTCCTCTGCCTTCTGCTGCTCCCTCTCCTTTTTCTTCTCCAACTTCTCAACTTCCTTTTTGTACTTTTCTTCCTGTCTCTTCACCTCTTTCTCATGCTTCTCTTCGGCTTTTCGAATAGCCTCTTCTTCTTTAGCAGTATCTTCGTTCTTCTTGCTAATCTCCTTTTCGCGAGCTTTACTCAGCTTCTCATCCAACTTCCGTTTCCTCTCTTCGAGCTTTTGAAGCTCCTTGTCTTGCTGAGCAACGGTTTTGGACTGTGAAGATTCTGTCGTCTTCAATGAAGATCCATCAACATCGTTACATTTCTCACTTTCAACGTTCTCCAAGGCTGAAGCGAAGCTCCCCGCCGATGAAGCGCTGCTTATCGAAGAAATTGAATCACGACGGGGAGTACTTCCATTCGTTGCATCGACAACATGTCCAGGCAAATGTTCAGAAATTATGGCAGGAGTATGTGAGGCGATGAAGCCGCCTGCCGCACCTGCTAACTCAGCAGCAATACCATACAGTCCTCCATTTTGGTGACTGGCAACAGGATCTGGGTGCTCTTCTGTTGGCGTTGGTTTCTCCTCAATCCCCACCAGGTGGCCATTGGTCTGATAGTTATGCAGATCTTCGGCGTGATTATGAAGATGCTTGTGTCCATGTTTGCCAGCTTTCTCCTCGTCTCCTTCCACACTCTCATCATCACTTTCCAAATCCTCAAGATCCTTTGCACATGCCCAATTGAGAAATTTGCTAGCATCTGCTACAATGCCACCTGGCGTCCCCCTTTCGACCATGAACCGGGGAACGCTGCCTCCTGGGTCACTACGGGTGATCATTATCCACTCGACCGGGTTGCTTTCGCAATCGTCGTCTTGTTCTAAGCTGTCAATACTGTTCCGTTTGACATCAGAGCTCCTCGACATGTCATATGATATAGTTTTCCCTCTGGCTCTAGTTCCATGTGACGAGAGATCTGTCTCTGAGACCGCAGCTACGCCTGGATCGGTACCCAGGAAACCATTTTCGGTAGTTGGAGGGTGGTTCTTTGCGGCATTCCGTAGTATCGCTTCCCTGCCTAATGTTGATGCTGATCTCTTCCTTTGAGCGGGAAGATTTGTGGTGGAGGCCGATTTTCGAAATCCCTTTTTTAAGGGAATCTCTCTTATGAATTCAACTGACTCATAATTACCTCGGATAAAACCATCTCTTGGTTGTGTATCGGGATGATTACAAGGTCTCGAGATTACCATGAAATGTCGAGGGATCTCATGCTGCCCTCCAGATTGATCCGATAATGCCTGATCCGAAGTAAGAAACATTGTCACGAAATCTCTCGGTGTTGTTGGGCCTGGAAATTGTGCAGAAAGTAGATATACTACACAGTGTCAGCAAGAAGTATTACAAGGACAAATATGCACCTACCTTCCATCTTTCCCACGCCCTCAACATTCTTGTATGCCACCCGCTGCTCCCCACCAATTCCTCTGATATTTCCTTCACCTGGACCACCTTGAACCTTCATTGTTTCGGGGAATTCTCTCTCCAATGCCTTCTTCCACTTCGTAAACCCTAATCCCTCGTGTACACTTCGCCTCGCAAACCACGACCCTCTCCCATCCTTCCCACCTAGCTTGTATACGCTCATACCAAGCGGGTTCTCCTTCGGATTCATCTTCACTTGCTTCCATTCTTTCTGTAGTGCCTCCACATCTGACGGAGGTGGCGCTGATCGTGCTGACGATATGGATATCTCGGAGGCAGATGAGGCAGTTGAGCTCGCGCGAGAGCGGCCGTCAGAGCCGTATTCTTCGGGTGGTGCAGGAATGGGTACAGAGTCGACTATGAGCTGTGCTTTGCTGAAGGCATTGGATAGGAACGGGGTCAGGTCGTCAAGAGGGGCATCGTCGAAGTCTACGGGCCCGAGGGTTTTCAGGGCATCGTGGAGGGCAGCCATATTGTGTATGGCTCACTAAGAAGGAGAATAGTCGACGAGTATCAGAGGTGAATGGATTCGAAGTGGAATAACAATAATTGGCCTAAAGATTAGTCCTTCAATGTCCCACGTTCCTTGGGCGAATTTGTCAACATGGGGATTCTTGAGATTCCGAAGTCACCGAGCGGCACGGCCGAGGCTGACGAGGAATGAGAAGAAAATTCGAGATATGCGTGAGGATTGGAGCATATTTGTAGGAGAAGCGCAAATAGAGGCTACGAACAATCGGTACAGCATGAGGACATGTCTGTGATGCACCTACATCATCGCTCGCATGGTGCTTCGGCGACTCGGGTGTGGAGGAGACCAAACCGGTTGTGTGGCTGTGGACGTTCACTTCAGATTGCGGGGGTGCTTATTGGCGCTCATGACGTGGTGACCTTGTAGCGCTTCCCGCCTCACAGTGGAATAATCACGGACGTATCCACACTCGCGCCACACCAATTCCTTTCAGTGTTTGTTTGCCATCATCTCTCGGCTCAAGTCATTGTTCACCTATCGTGACCATTGAGATACCGGCCCGTTGAAATGAAATCACTTCTGAGATAATGCCATCCGAGCCCCGCGTGCGAATCGGATGGGGCTGACCAAAGAGTGAGCATTCTTTATTCTTACAGTTGTTCATGCTCCCCCATGTGCGCCTCTCGACCTAAAGATGAAGCCTAACCATATAACCAAACGCCTTGCTCAGATGCATCATTGCCGTCGTTCATACAAGCGGATCACCCAAATGATAAATGCTTTCTTCCTTTGAAGAGCATTTCCTGCTCCATCTTACAGCTGCCGCAATACTCCTCTTGCCACTGTCTCAGCCCATCCAACCTGTCCTTCCTCTCTCGTTCTTGAGCCTCGAAAACCTTCTGGGAAGCCGTGCCTTTGGGTTTCTTACTTGGTGATGCACTCGGTCGGTTCTCTCTCAACATCATCTGAACCTGTTTACACCTTGCATTCTCGTCCAGGAGCCAGTTTTCCCATTCAGCTCGCATCATCTCCCTCTCAACATTGTTGACGACTCGCATGGCGACCATCAGATCATGACGGTATGATCCCAAGTGCTGCCGAGTTCTTCGCAGTCGTTTCGCAGTGGATCGAGTCGCAGTCTCCGAAAAAGATACCCCTGCCGATTGATAAGGTAGATCTAAGTCAGTGATATTGGCAATGTCCCTGAATTGCTCGTAGCTGGTAGTGTGTCAGCAGGGCTTACATTCAAATATTACAGGGATGACAGACCATTTGCTGCCGCCCCGTTCTACCAGGTCAGTAGGAACAGATGTCAACACATCGTCTAAATCCTTGAGGTATATCGCCTTCGACATCATCGGGTTCGGACCCACGCCAATTCTGGTCATGAATTTTGCGGCATTTCGCTCGGACCACCACTCCGAAGTATCTCGTGAAGTAAAGAAGGCATTTGTTAGGACACTGAGGAGAAGCGCTGTCAAAATGATACTGTGGGCGCTTGATACTTTCCAGATTGATCGCAAAGCCGCAAAGGTCCACATCATAACAGAGGTAATCGCGCTCTCTCCGAATGAGCCTATGGTCTCCATAAACATATTCGTAAGGGTTCGCTGCTTTATTTGTGGCCGCTTTGAATTAGTCGAGTCTGTGGCAGAAAACAAAGACACTGATGTTTGTTGACCAACATGTCCGAAAATGTGGATTGCTTTTTTGGTCCGGCTTTGTGGTCCTAGTTTGCGCACCTGATCCGCGATAACATCCGCTAAGTCTGCTGCATCAAGGCTCGAGTCATCAAGTGCCTGCCTTTCAACTAGGCCTTTGGAAAAGGTTGGTGCTTTCGACCAGTCAACCTTATTGTAAATTACCAGCTTACACTTGGACTTTGCAACGAATGTGATAACAATCTTCGAGACAAGCATGAAATCCTTGTGATGTGGAAGATGCCAAGGCGTCTTGAAGTCAGTGACCACGTAGCATATATGATCGTTCATAACGTCAATGACTTGATAGTCAACAACATTCGCTTGCCGAGCGCGACGGAACATGTCAACATAATCGATCTGGAACTCAAAGTCTCGTCGCATGTGGCTGCCCTCAAGTGGCACCCATGGTCCTTGAGCAATTCGCTGTGCACGGCGTTCGTGGTACAAAAGTTGAAAGACTGCACTCTTGTCCCCAAACATCACATGGAAAAGTGCCTTTGGGCTGATCTCAAACTGTCTTTCCACCGCTTTACGTTGCATGCCCGGTGGCTCGTAGATGACTGCTTGTGATGGCAGCTGGAATTTTGTAACCTCCTTGCTTGCCTTGCCCAAGTGAAGACCTCGCTCCACGTGAATCATCGCTCTCAGGTCCCGGTCCTTCCGAGTTCGTCCAGACAAGGTCCCATCATCGATAGGTGTATTGACTGACACATCCTCCCAGCTTTCCATACTTGGACTTCGCGTTGGATCATCAAATTCCATCTTGATGAGAGCTGTCATTGTGTTCTCTAGGCTCATTGGTTCGTCTGCTTGGGAAACGTCGATCAGATAATTCAGCCGTGATTGAAGCAATCGCAGAGGTTCCAAGAAAGTCTTAATCGTGATTCTAGTGAAGCCGGATTTGGTGGCTTCTTCGCGAAGGTGGAGGAAGATGAAATCACAATCCTTTCCAGGAGCGGCCGTGACTTCACTAATGCTGTCCATGCTGACCCCCGAGATCAATACGAGGCCCAAATGGTGACTGTAGAAGTATATGTCATGCTGCGTCACATAAACCCTACCAGGGAACTCCTGTTGCTCGTTCGGGTTCCAAGTCGCTCGGAAAACAAGCAAAACTTTGTCCTCCCGAGAAACATTGGGAAACAGCATTCGGAATTGCGCCTCTTGGGTTTTCAATTCGAGAGGATAATTGCTAGGAAACACTTCAGGTTTCGGAGCAAATTGACGGGAGGCTTCTGCATCGACACTAATGGCTTTCCGATGTACGGCAGATGATGGAGCTGGATTTGAAACAGGATCAGTCGAGGTGCTAATCGAGAACTGGACAAGGTCGGATAGCCCAGCATCAGGCTTACGATTTTCGTCTCCACCAATCCTCGGTGATGGATCGAGAGGCCTGATATTTGGACTTGCTGGAATCGATCGATTCACTGATGACCTGATCTCTCCCTTTTCGAGCCGATTTATGTAGCCCCAGTTGCTACTTCCCCAAAGATTTGCCATGATTCCACTGGGCATGCCTCCTGTGGCATCACTTCGACCAATCCCGATACCACGTTCACCACTAGCGATGACAGCCGACTTGCTCAAGTTGGTTGGCGCTGGTGGATTGGCTAATGTAGCAGGAGCTAATGTGCTGGTATGGGTCTCGAGTTGCTGCGGTGGAGACGTTGGAAGTTTGGATGCAACATTTGGTCCAACTTGAGTGATTGCTGGTGTTGAGTATACTGGAAGTATGTTGTGACTTGCGGATATCAAACTGGCAATGCCGCCGGACGCTGCCGGAGCAGGAGTAGCTGGTGTGTCGGATTGCGCGATTGTTGACTTTCGATGTAAGTCAAGCTTCTGCATAATCCTAGCCGCATGATCTCTACTGCTTTCTCCCTCCTCTCTGCTGGTAACGGATCGGCGAGGAGCAGTGACGTCGAAACTAGACCGTGAAGCCAGATTGCCTGTCTCGGGACCGGGAATCGGTAGTGTGGTTGTCCTGTCAAAGGCACCAGTGGCCAAATCATCGCCCACATGCCCAACATTACCATCGACAGACTTCGCAGCGAATTCGGGTATTAACGGTGGGGTTATAGCAAAGGCAGGATCAACACCACTAGGGTAAGATAAGCTGTCGTTTGCGCTCGCCTGGAGAGCCTTGTTCTTCGCAACCTCGAAGGCTTCCAACCATTCCATGAGCTGCGTTTGGGTCTCAGATTGAACCAAAATCGTCTGATTCTTAGTCTTGACTTCGAAGCAAAATCGGCGTTCTTCTTGCACAGCTGGCTTTACATTGCACAGTAGGACGCCAATTTTCTCGCTCTCTTCAACTCCGCCAGACTGGGCACCCTGAACAAGCCAACCAAATATGCCATTCTTAACATAAAACCATCGGCGAACCCACGTCGTCCGCGCCGGTTTGCCAGAAATGGTTCGAAGGAATAGCCATCCTTGCTTCTCTGATCTCTCGCCTTCTTTCCCCTGCGAATGGATGTTGACTGTCGAAGGACCCTTGGAACCCAGAAATGCAACTGTGGAAAGGTTGTAATCCTCCAGCTCCCGAGAGGGTTTGGAAGCCTGAGCTGCTGTGTCCGCAATCTCTCGCCTCGCAATTTGTAGTTCGCGCCGGAAAACACTTTCACCAGCTTCCATTTCTTTGCTCCAGCCTCGCACACGGTCGATTTCAGTTCCCCATTTCGCGAAATTGGCTCCACCATTCTCTCTCGAACGCCGCATCTCTCGCCATTGATCTGAAGAAACCCGCACCAAGAGCTTGTCGATGGTATACCGCAACTGGGGCGCCAGCAGACAAAAATCCAAGGAGGCTTTGAGGTACGCTTTTCGAGTCTCGTGAACCTGGAAAGCGTCTTCTCGGAGCGAAGATGGCTCTTTGGTTTTCGACTGGCTGACGTATCTTGCCAAGGTGTTGTCAAACGTCTTTTGCGACTGCTCTAGATACCGTCGCGCGTCTTTGAAATTTCGGAGCCTGTGCTGTGTGTCAGCTCGCTTCTGAGTGATCATTGAGAAGAACCAACTCTCCAGCCATGAAGGCCTTGATTGGCTCAACGACATTCGGGTCCATTTTCTTCATTCCTGATATGACTTGCGCCCACCATTCCCGTGAACCTTCACCGAATCTCTTCATTGCCAGCAAAGTGTAGTCATGATCGAGGACGGCTTCTGAAATATTGGCAGGTGGAACAGATCGAAGAAGGAAAGAGTTGAATGTTTCCTCAAGAGAGGAGACATCGTGGACCAGCTTCGAGATGGATTTGACATATACGTCAAGCCACCTCTCGATGATCTCGACTTGGTCCGAAAAATGAACGGCGGTCGCTCTAAAGGTTGGCGAATCGAGAGCTGCTTCTTTTCTACAATTTTGGGATCAGTTCTACCCCATGGTGCGTAGTTCGAAGCTCGAGATGCTCCAAGGTAGGAGCTGAATGTGTACGTACAAGCCCACGGGTATCAGGCTTAAAGGTCTGGCAACCTGCTGCAGGGCAGGTTGGACGACAGCCTCAGCCATTTCTATGACTGTTGGGAGACTCTTATCGGTGAGGTCAACGCGGCATCGTGACCGGTTGATGTTCTGCAGACGAGTCCATGTTCCTGTCCTCCCGGTCGTCATATTGCAACCTGAGGCCACCTCAAGAGGCTTTATGCCTGAGGCATCAACATAAACTCGCCAATGAGGGGGAACCTTACCTCTCCCTAAATTTGTGGATCGCGATCAACGATAAAGAGCACGTTCAAGCATTTCTTTTTGATTTCGAACGAAAGATTGAGGCGGTTTACATCTATTCTCAGCAGCTGCTATAATTTCGACATCCTGTTTCATGATAATTGCTGAGGATAAAATGGTATATCTCAAGTTTTATGGCGGTTTCTTGGAAAGTGCCATCAACCGGTTCCATGGTACAACACCAGACACGAAATCACGAAGTCATGAAGTTTTCGAAGCTGAAGTTGGCTGATAAAAAGTCAAAGAATAATAGCACGATCCATACAACAGTTCTGCTTTTCAGGATCACGTTCTCCTGATCTTAAATTTGATATCAGCTTGGGGAGGGGGGGGATCGAGGGCGGGGACAAAGTTTCGCCAAGCGACAATTGAGTTTGCCAGCCTTCCTCATTTTCCGCAGAATCCAGACATGGCTGGAGGATTTCCGACAACCCAAACAAGTCTCAATGTTTGCGCCTCAGTAACCCCTAAAGAGGCGACGATCGACAGGTTTTATGAGGGTGGTCCGTAAAGTACCGAGCCGCTATCTCGAGTGCCGTCGCCAACGAACGACCCTTGCCCATCTCACGAGCAGATGTTGACCAGATCTGACAGAGCAGAACAATGTTCAATGCGCATACGGCACGTGTGCCCCGACGAAAGGGGCCTCAACCAATGGCCGAGGCGCTTTCGGACTCTTAGTAGGCTGAAGCGCACATCCATCACTCCAAGCGACACGAGCGCAACAATTGTGTTGGCCTAGTACTGGAGCACTCAGCTCGGGAATTTCAGCATCACATTGAAGTGTCAGCAATAGCTCGGATCACTTCCGGATGAAAACCCTAATCAATCCAACATCTAGCGAGGACAGAGGGAGTCCTCGAGGCACTAGTCGGTGCTATCTGGCTAAAGAGGGGTTTCTTGATATGAACCATGTATGTCGCCCTGGATTTGAAGTCTTCTTGTCCAGTGGTTCTCAAATCCCCGCAATTGCTCGCCTTGCTCGCCTCCTTATTTCTTTGCTTCGGAGATTTAAATTTCAGACGCATGACTGACCTGAAGTCACATCAACCGCGAGCCTCGACATCACCTGCAGCACCCCCTGACCGTGTCCAAGTGGATGCATGGATCAAGGAACATCAGAGTCCATGATAAGTTTAGCCAACTCTCGACCTGCCTAACGTGTAAAAGGTCCATGTTGAGTATAAATGACATGAATGCATTGGGGATGCTCGCTCTCTATTCTCATTCTCCCGTGGCGTCAAATTACAGATGCTCTGGCTATTTAGGGTTATTTAGAAGAGTCAAGTTGCGCTGTGGGGCGCTCTTCGACCTGGGAAAATTCCGATGCAGTAGATTATTTTGATTGAGGCAGATCTCATAAATCTGCAAGCGAACAATGAATATATCAATCGAAGGTCGGCGGATCTTTCTATTGATAAGAACAATCCATGTAGATGTGCATAATCCTCCGACTCAAATTGCTCTTGCATATGAGCAGGGTTTCTGAGGAAGCTCTACGAGTGGTGATGGGCTTGAGTCCACTTTTGTTCATTATGTCTCCTTCCCTACCCTGCGACCCCGCGTATTAATCTGGAAAGCGCCAGCGTCTCCGGTCTTTTGCCCGCTTGCAACAACAGCAAATGTCGAGATTCTCAAAGTGGCCATGGAGTCGTGTTCCAAGCTTGCTCTTTGAGATTGAGATGCAGAGCTCTGGGGCCGCAAGTCGCAGCCTCGCAGGAGAGGCATGCAATGCAATCACAAGCCTGGGAGAACTAGAGACACCGAGGCTGTCGTTAAGACGGGGGGCAATAGAGGGGCAAAGCGGCGCCACGGTTTGAAGCCGTTAGTTTCTCTAGCCTGGAGATCACCCCTTCCTACGGACAACGTCCTAGCGGGGGGAGAATTAAGTGGCCGATTTTTGGGTGGTCTCGCTAACAAAAATCGGCCACTTAATTCTCCCCCTGAGAGAACGTCTTGCTTGCGAGTGCAATGCATCACTAGTCAGCGTTCTTTGCCAAAGCATGGCCTGCAGGTGATAATCAGCACGCTTTGGGCCAGCATCCAATCGTGATGTGCTGAGCGTGCTGGAGTTGATGAAAACCCTAGTTGACACAGAGCGCTATATTTCCGACGGACAGGGAGGAGTGGACGATATACGTGTGTCCACCACGCGAAATACCGTATAGAGGCCGCGCGAGGATAAAAGCGCGCGACTCATATAACGAGGAGGGCCTGGCCAGTTTTTTAACGGGGAAATATCCCCAGCGCCTGTCGAAACTTAACAGCCAGCTAAGTAAGGCTCAGGAGCGGAAAGCCCGCCTTTTTTGGGCAACATCATCACTGCCCTCAGGCCCTTTAAAAGACAGGCCGTTTGCATCGCTTCTGGTGTGGGCAAAGCTAACCCCACATCTCCACACGCTCGACGCGCAATTCACGTTGATAGGGCTCGAGCGGGGACCGCCTCTCTTGATGCTCGTCACTGATCCCTGGCTTGCTCGAGTTCTCTTTTATTCGCCGACGACGGCCGCAGCCTTGCACTTCACGACATCGAGCTTTGGTCTGGCTTCCACCTCCACCGACATCACGGCGTCGACCTCAGGCCCCCAGGGAACGAACAACGCTTTGAGAGGGCTTCTTCTCCCAGGAAAAGAGAGCTTCAGGCAAAGATCAGGTACCGTTTGCTGGTGCCTCCACCCGTCCGAGAACTTCCGCGGCAATACTCGCCAGCACTGCGACATCGTGAGGAGTGGGATTGTTGCTGTCGCGGTGGCCTATGCCGGCGCGCATTCTGACTGGAACCTTGGATTGCGCAGAGGAGCGATGAAGTCTAGTCCTGATGATGACTGAAGCCCTCAACAAGAAGCACGCATCCAGATCCTCGCGATACCAGAATCCGCAAAGTTGGGAGCAGCGTAATCTTGGTCGCAACCATCAAGGCGCGTAATACGATGTCCTCCGGCCAAGTCCCCAGCAATTTTCAGATGCACAATGCTCCCAGCTTCCAGAACAGTGGGAGCGACACTGGAGCAACGCCCATGGCCGACCCGCTGGATCTTGAACAGTTCATGATGATGGAAAACACGCGGCACGCGCAAAACCCCTCGCTAGAGCCAACCCCGCCATCCTTTGCGGATTTCTCTTTTTCGTACAACGGCTTGGCGGAAAATGGCTTGCATGGCGAGTCGAAGTTGGACAATACCTCAGATCCGTATAATCTGACTGGACCATCTTCAGGCTCAGATCACCGTAACTCAACAGCCTCTCTGCAACATGATCACCGGAATTCAATCACCTCCATGCCAGGCGACCACCAAGCCTCGATGTCGGGCGTGCCTCGAGCCAGTTTTAGCATCGGCCATGCTGGCAATGCAAGCGTAAGTGGCTCAGAAGATGCGAGCCCGACTAGCAACCGTGCTGGAGGGGGCCTGGATGGCTTCAGTGACGACTTTGGTCTCAACAGTGGTGGGGCTTTAGACGGAAGCGATTTAGGAACCCGGTCGAAAGAGGACAAGAACGACCCAAATCCACCATGGAGCGAGTTGAAGACCAAGGCCGGCAAGGAGCGGAAGAGGCTACCCCTGGCGTGTATAGCGTGCAGGAGAAAGAAGATTCGATGCTCAGGAGAGAAGCCCGCATGCAAGCACTGCCTTCGATCACGGATCCCTTGTGTTTATAAAGTCACTACACGAAAAGCCGCCCCAAGGACAGATTATATGGCCATGCTTGACAAGAGACTCAAAAGGATGGAAGAGAGAATTATCAAGATCGTCCCCAAAGAAGAACAGGATACTACTGCGACATCGGTCACAAGAGCCACGGTGAAGCCTGCCATACCGGGGACGATTCCAAACCGCAGCGTTTCGGGCAAAAAGCGTCAGGCAGACGAAGCCTTTGGACCGGAACTTGACAATTGGTCAAAGTCTGCCTCTAATCCTAACTTAGAAGCTGGCTCGAAACCATCTACATTGATGATACAGGAGGCCGAGGAAAGCAGGTTATTATTAGAAGGGGCCGATGCACTGCCCTCAAAAGAGCTTCAAGAACACTTGTCAGAGGTATTTTTCGACAATGTATACGGGCAAACTTACCATTTACTTCACAAGCCAAGTTTTATGAGAAAGCTGAGGTAGGTCTTCCTCGCACCTGACATTTTTTAGGTGTGATGCTAATCTAGAGCTCAGGGCGGGCACTGTGCCACCAGTTCTTATACTTGCAGTCTGTTCCGTTTCTGCACGATTCTCAACACATCCAAAACTCAACACAACCCCGGCTTTCTTGAGAGGCGAGGAGTGGGCATCCGAGGCCCGAGACATAGTGATGAGAAGATACGACTGGCCCAACATTACGATACTAACATGTCTTTTGATTCTTGGCCTACACGAATTTGGTACCTGTCAAGGTGGCAGGAGTTGGGCGCTAGGCGGACAAGCCATTCGGATGGCATATGCACTGCAACTTCATCGCGATCTTGACTATGATCCCCAGAAGCGCAACGGGACAACAGAATTGAGCTTTATTGACAGGGAAATCAGACGGAGGACAATGTGGGCATGCTTCCTGATGGATCGATTTAATTCTTCCGGTACTGACCGGCCCACATTCGTCAAGGAAGAGTCGATCAAAGTCCAGCTTCCAATCAAAGAGAAGTATTTCCAACTTGACATGCCAGGTCCAACAGAAGACTTGAAAGGCAACGTGCCTCACCCTGTATCTCCTGGCGCCGGTCAACTCTCAGATGCGAAGGATAACATGGGTGTGGCAGCTTATATGATCCGATCTATCGCCCTATGGGGTCGAATCATCAACTACCTCAACCTTGGTGGTAACGAGGAGGACCCACATCCGATGTGGCATGCGGACTCCAAGTATGGAAATCTTATCAAACAGACCGAATCATTCGTCTCGACCCTACCAGAGTCGCTGAAATATACGCTTGAGAATCTCCATACCCACGAGACAGAAGGGCTTGCGAATCAATTTTTATTTCTCCACATTTCTATCCAGCAAAATATTCTGTTTATGAATCGGTTCGCGGTTCCAGGCCAGACGGGAGGTCGGCCGTCAGCCGATGTCCCGAAGGATTTCGTTACCAAAGCAGGAGCGAAGGCTTTTGAAGCTGCAAACAGGATATCAGAGTTATTGAAGGATGGCGAGTCGCACTTTGTCACTGCGCCTTTTACTGGCTATTGTGCGTTCCTCGCGAGTACTGTCCACGTATTTGGCGTCTTTTCCAAGAACCCGGCTATGGAGGCTGCCTCGAAGAGAAATCTTGCCACGAATGTCAAGTACCTCTCAAAGATGAAAAGATACTGGGGCATGTTTCACTGGATGTCAGAAAATCTCAAGGAACAGTACAGAGTATATGCAGACGCCGCCAGACAGGGCTCGTCTGCAAGCGGCACTACTCAGTCGCCGAGCATCTTCCAGTACGGCGATTGGTTTGACCGGTATCCTCATGGCGTCTCGCACTCCGATTTTGAGGATCCGGCTCTTGGTGTGAAGAAAGAGAAAGGTGACGATGCGGTTCTTGGTGAAGAATCAAGTTATCAAACTGTCGAAAAATTCTTCCACACACTCGAGCCCCTACCACCCCAAGACCGCGAATCGGCCAAGATTCCGAAGCGTAAAGTTAAGAAGAACCCGACCGGACGACATGATCATCTTGAGCCAGTCAATACGAATTTACAGAATATGGCCTCCATGCAGATGCAACAGGGTGGCACTCATCAACTCCCTCAAGGTTACAATCAAATGAGCCCCACGACGCCAGTTAATATGTACAACCAACAGCCTTACTACGGTCATGATGTCCTGCTCCCTCCACACCAGCAAGGAATTCTCCCCCAACTCGATCGTCAACTTGTCTTTGGTGCATACGCTGGTATGGATCCTTCGTCCCTCAGCTCTCACACTATGTTGGATGCAGCGAATACATGGGATATGCAATTGAATGGGGCTATGAGCGGATTCGTGACGGAGCCAAGCAGTGCTTGGTTCATGCCCTTCAACATGGAGCCTCCGGATCTCGGTCATGAACAGGACATTTTCAATACCCCAGGATATGCAATGGGGGGGATGCAGGTGAATAATGGCCCCAATGTGGGCCATGGAGGCGGGGGCAGTTGAGGCGCATGAGATTGTATGGGATAGTTATTCGGTAGGATAGTGTGTAATTAAGGGAGGGTATGGCGTACGGGCTCGGAAGCTAGGGCTGCATCTACTGCGTGGGGTGGGTGGTCTTGCGATGGCGCATTGGGATTGTATACCTCCACAACACTGACGTGCATGGCTGGTGGATGGCGAAGAGTGCATGGAAGGGACGAAAAAGAGGAGAGTATTGTCTGTACATATTTACTCCAGCAAAGACAACTCTCAGTGAGCTACCTGCATGTCTCGAATACATTGGATTCGAAAGAAGTCAGGAGATTCTTCTTTGTCGTGGCTTGTTGCTCGAGGCTCGTTGTGTGTTGCGTGTTGCGTGTTGCGTGTTGCGTGTTGACTCTGATATCTTTCTCGAGTTCTGCGGATCCCGCCAGAAACGCACCAATAGAATGGCCTTTAAGGTTGGAGCTTTCCCCACAAGTAGCGTCCCATCCCACTACCGGCAACCTTCAATACAGTACCGTAGCAGGAGTCAGGAGAGAGCAGGTCGACCTTAGTGCTGGACTCCTGCACGCCTGCCCTCTTGCCCTCTCGTCAGATGATAGTGGCACCAAAAGAGCAATCCCATCCGAGGAGGCCCCGCGTTACACAGCAGTGGCCGTCGTGCTTGAATTGAGAGCAGAATCAGCAGAAGCTTCCCGCCAATCTGAGCAGAGAGACCGAGCAGATGGCTCATGACGCCCCTGTCACTCTTGAGCTCCATGCAGGTGGCAGGCACGGTGCACGGCCGCCAGTGCGTCAAACGCGGCCAGGACTGGCGATCTCCAGACTTCAAAGCTTCGATGGCGTTTGAGGGATTTTCCGCTATCAACACTCTCGCTATGCGCGATTTTGGCCTGCTCGAATCTGGTCGCGAGGATAACAAACGAGAGATTCCTGATTGTGATTTTCATTATGCCGTAGCACGCTAGCCGCTGTCAACAGTGGCAGCTGTGGATCCAAACTGTCACTTTTGGCGGCCCTGCACGGCTTACTGCCAACCTGCCATGGAGCTGGGTCCACAGCTTGCACGCGTACGGTGAGAATGTCACAATGAACAAGGACCTTAAGTAGAAATGGTTTTCCGCTCCTGCTCATCCGCTTTCTCTCAGTCTTCTCCCTCTCAGCCCTCTCCCCTCTTCTCTGTGCGCTTCCTGAGCAACCAGCTTTTCCCTGAGTTTCCTCGACTTTGCAGTTCTTCAGAAACTCACGGAAGCCAAGTAAAGTACAATGGCCGACCCAGACCTTTCTCAGCGCATCCACTTTGGTGAAGAGATTCATCCTGCGAAAAGCGCGACTAGCAAGACCTACAATAAAGACCCTTCTATCTCTGAAAAGAATGGCTTCGATATTGAAGACCACGCTATGCAAATTGCAAATGCGGATCTGAATCAGAAGAAGAAGCAGGTGAGTAGTTATCTGCCAATTCTGAAGTGCACAAAGACAGAGCTCCCAACTGACTTGTGAAGACCTACACCGGTTGGATGTTGATGTGGCTTGCATACCAAAGCACTGGTGTGGTAAGTATCTTTTCATATGAAAGATCACAAAGCGAAGGGTTAAGTAGCTGGTTTAGCAACCATCATAATTCCCCGTCCCAGATTGCAAGGCTGCTCTTTTCGTCTCAGCTCCTAGACCTCTTGGGTTGATAATGCTAATTCGCGACCCAGATCTACGGCGATATTGGGACTTCACCGTAAGCTCCTTCTTGCTGGGAAAAATTGTGCTTTTCATCAGTCGTGTATTCAATTGCACGATATTATCCTTCCAGGTTCTACAACAGAGCTGGCATGGCTCGCAATATCTCAAAGAACATAATTCATATTGAATTTGAAGCTAACATTGTGGATCCAGCCTCTATGTCTATTCCTCAACCTTCACATCTCAGCCAAGCTACGATGATCTCCTTGGAGCGCTCTCGATCATCATTTGGACGTTGACACTCATGGTTTCGGTCAAGTACATGTTCATTGTTCTTTCTGCAGATGACGATGGTAAGCTCATTGAATCATCTGGCTTCCTATTCGCGCTTCGTGCACCCACTAATATGTTGATTTTCAGGAGAGGGAGGGACGTTCGCATTGTACAGCTTACTGGCTAAGTACTCCAATATTGTTCGCCGCGATCCGAACGTAGCTGGTACTGTCAAGATGGAACGCCATTTGACAAATGACTTAAAGCCCCTAAACAAGGGCGTGAGATCACTCATTGAGAAGTCCGTGGTTGCGAGGATTGCTCTCAAGATGTTCGGCGTACTTGGCGTCTCCATGGTGATGGTCAGTCTGCTTCAGATCCCTTTAAATGCGATGCTGACTTCATGGGTATTAGGCCGATGGTGTCTTGACTCCGGCGCAATCTGTTCTTGGTGCCATTCAAGGTATTGAGGTTGCCAAACCCGATATCAGCTCTGCTACAATCGTTGGGGTCTCTTGCGCTATTCTTGTTCTCTTATTCGCTATCCAACCTTTCGGAACAACAAAGATCGCGAGCTCCTTTGCGCCAATTGTTATGATCTGGCTCCTCTTCAACGCTTGCTCCGGCATCTACAACCTCGCCAAGTTCGATCACACCGTTCTCAAGGCTTTCAGCCCATACTTTGCTGGGGCCTATTTAGTGAGAAATGGACAAGACGGTTGGCGGTCTCTTGGTGGACTTTTGCTCGCTTTCACGGGAGTTGAGGCGCTCTTCGCAGATCTAGGAGCGTTCAGCAAGAGAGCCATTCAAATCTCTTGGTTGTGCCTAGCATTCCCCTGTTTGCTTCTGGCATACATTGGACAAGCTGCCTACATCTCACAGGATGCTACCGGAACTGCATACACCAATCCGTTTTTCAACACTGTCCCACCAGGAAGCTTCTACTTCAGTCAGTATCTAATCTGCATTTCCGTACACCGACACTAACTTTGACTTCAGGTCTCGTCATTGCTATTTTGGCTGCGATTGTTGCTAGTCAAGCCATGATTACTGGAGCCTTCCAACTGCTTATGCAGGTTATGAACATGTCCTACGCACCACATATCAAGCTTGTCAGTAGTCTCTTCTTTTTTCAGTAGCGTTTCCACGCGATCTAAGATGTCCAAACTTCTAAGGGAAGAGCTGACTTGGATTTACCACAGGTCCATACCTCGAGGCTTTTTCATGGTCAGGTTTACATGCCTTTGGCTAATGTGTTGCTAATGGTGGGAACTGTTATCGTCACCGCCGCATATTCCAATGTAAGTCAACCGATCATCTCGTCCCGCAAAGATATCGGTATTGATTCAAGCTAGACAACCAGGTTGGGCAATGCATACGGAGTGTGTGTTGTGTGCGTCACACTCATAACCACTTTGATGGTCACACTTGTTGCAATCATCAAGTGGCGAATCAACCTTTTCATCGTCTTATTCTTCTTCTCGGTCTTCGGAGCCCTAGATGGAGTCTATCTGTCATCGGCACTCACCAAAGTTCCAACCGGCGCTTGGTTCACTATTATGCTTGCTGCAATCCTCTCCTTCATTTTCGTTCTCTGGCGTTTCGGCAAAGAAAGCCAATGGGCAGCAGAGGCCGAAGATCGCTTCCAGCCATCACATCTCTTGACCACTGGCGCAAACGGAGAGGTCAAGCTCACACCTGCGTTTGGCGGTGGAACGGTGACCAAGGTGGACGGAGTCGGAATATTTTTCGACAAAGTAGGAGACCTGGTGCCGATCGTCTTCGCTCAGTTCGTCAAAAAGTTCAGCGCTCGTCCTGAAATCATCGTGTTTTTCCACATGAGGCAGCTCTCAACTCCATCGATTCCCGAAGCCGAGAGGTACGTTATCCAGCGAACTACTATCCCGGGCTGCTACCGTATGACCGCTCGACACGGGTACAGAGACAGTATCGTCAGCCCAGATCTTGGACGGGTCATCACCGAGCAGCTGGTCCTCTTCATTACTCGCGACCGCACTTCATCGGCATCCAGCGCATCGTCAGTCGATCACTCCCCAGAGGTACAAGCTGAGCTCGATGTCATCAACAAAGCGGCTCGGGCTCAGATGGTTTACATCATGGGTAAGGAACAGATGACCATCAAAAAGGGAACGAACTTTGTCAGGGCAGCTTTCTTGTGGTTGTTCTTGTGGATACGTGAGAATTCCAGGACTAAGATGGCTGATATCGGACTTCCATTTGATAATTTGGTTGAGGTTGGGTTTGTTAAAGAGATCTGATAAATGTTCCTGTGTTTGGGTTGGTGGTTTGTAGTTTGAGGATGGGATGCTGTCAGAATGTATACCTGTGAAATAAAAATAAAACGAACGAGTAATTCGTCAACTGTTCTCTCCTTCTCAAATATTATCATCACAGCTGTTGCTAGTCTTGTGCTTAGACTTCTACCGAGGAAAAGGGGAAAGGGGGCCGCCTAAGCGAGATATCGGAGCTTCAGTCTCGACATCAATACAAATTGACGAAGATAAGCTTCAGATACCCTCGAAACAATAAATGAATAATATCTTTCGTCATCACGAGTTTAATTTGGTGGGGTATAATCTACACTCAGCCTCTTGCAAGCAGGTACAGGAGAACATCATCTCACGCTTGTAGTATCAAGCATCTGATGAAACCAGAAAGCATTCGCCACGAGCATTTATGCATTTGCCCTCTAGGTAGCGGTTTGGTTTTTGCTCTTCCTAGACCTCTTCTTCTTTTTCCGTCCCCCATCCACAATATCAACTCCACCGCCACCGTCGTCTCCCTCATTCGCATCAGTGTTGATAATAATCTCTGGTCCATTTTCATTGCCAAACGTCTCCTTTCTCCATTGACGCAAGCGAGCCTTCTTTCCGAGGTGTTTCTTGTCCTTTCGCTTCTTGTCTGGATCTCGAAAGGATGCCATCTTCTTCAGTCCAGCAAACTGATTGAGTGAAGTGTCCGGTGCCATGAGAATATCCGTTGCTGTTAAACCGAAGGAGGTTGGCGATGTTTCGCGGTAGCGGAACCTGGTAGATTGTTTGGATTTGGTAGGGATGTCTAGTGCCATCTTGCTGTCCACGAGATCCTCAATCTTCTTCCGTTCGAGCCGAGCAGCTTTCTTCTTTGCTTGCCTCTCTTGTTGACGATCTTTGCTTGTCTTCGATTTCTTAAGCGCAATCTCGTCCTCGTACTCATCTTCTTCAGAATCAGACAATGTGAAAGCAGGCTGTTTCTGAGATTCCTCTTCCTCCTCGAATTCCGGGATCAAGTCCTTGATATCAATATCATCATCCCATTTGGGTTTCTTGACTTTCTTCTTCTTGCCTCCGCCGGCATCTGAATCAGCGTCGCTGTTGTCAGAACCTGCCTCCTGCTCAGCGTAATAATCATCCCCAAAACGCTTGGTCATCTCGGCTTCCCACTGTTCATCGTCCCAACCATCGTCCAAGAATTTGTTCCATTCTTCGTCTTTAAGGGTCTTTCCTCTTAAGCCTGCTGCTTTCTTGATTTTCTGGAGCTTTTCCTCCATTTCCTCAATCTTAAGGCGTCTTAATCGTGCTCGTTCCTCCTCTCTCTCCGCCTTTTCGGCTTCCCTCTTTTCTCTCTGAGCATCTCTTTGCTTCTTCCTACCACTTGCTTCTTCACGGCGGACCGTTTTAGCGGCCACGACATCTCTCGCGTAAGACTTGAGCATCTCATTGCTGCCCTTGGGGTCTTCAAATCGCAGGTTATATGCTGCCTCGAACTTCTCTGCACGCTCATCTTCTTCCTCGTCGTCCGACTCCAGTGGCTGAAATCGTGCTCCATCGGAAGGCACCCAGGCTCGAGCTGCCATGAAATTGGAGAGAAATGTTTCAGGATCCTTCTCAGCTGCAGTAACATCAAGGTCAACTTTGACTTTGCTTGCTCTTGATGGATGTATTCCCTGTGCAGAAGGTTGTGATTTCGCTTTTGGGATCAAGAAGCCTCCGTCTTCATCGTCCTCCTCATCCGAGCTTGCCTCTGCAGCAGCGTGCATTTCTTTGACGATCGAGTGCTTCAGGTGTTCTTGTTCCTCGGCAAACGTTCGTGGGGCCTTCTCTTCCTCCTCGTCTGCACCAGTATGTCCTCGCAGCAAGTTCTCTCGGTGATAATCACTCAGGTACATTGGCTTCTCTTTCTTTTCGAGGGCCGCATCTTCGCCATCGATCTCTTCAATCGGTGCGTAGAATGTCACCTTCTCGTCATAGACTCTGGGATCTTTGGATCGTATTGCTTGCAGAGTAGCTGAAATCTCAGCGTCCAAGGCCTCTGTGGCAAGGAACCCCTCATCATCTTCGTCCTCGTCATCAGAGGACGAGGAGTCGTCATCATATTTGTCGCCATATGGACCGTTTGTAGACTTCGCCGGCTTTTGGTATTTCTCCTCCACTAGATGGACTTAGTACAAACTTGTATTGGTGTGCAGAATACGAACATTTGTGCAATTCCTCTCTCTTCTTGTTGTGCTCGAATCTCTTCGCATATTCCTCATTAATCTTGAAGTCTGGCTGCTCCAATTTTGCTCCACCGACAGAATCATCGTCGCTGCTGCTTGCGGAATCGCTATCGTCCAAAAGGCTAGGCTTAGAGCTTTCGGGGGTTGTATTGTGCTTGGCTTTTTTGCTGCCATTGGCAGGCGGTGCTTCAGTCAGATTTTCCACCTTCCGTTTCGCCATCTTGAATGCTTTGGAGCTGAGTGTGTCCTGAACACTGGCTAGAGACTTTTCAAGATGTTCAAAAGATTGTTCGCAAAAATTCCCAAGCCACTTTGAGTTTAGCGCGGGGCGGCCGCGTCGTCATCTCGCATTAACAGTAACGGCCCATCAGCCATCCACCAGCAGACCTCAATCAAAAGCCTCAAGAGTATCTAGCTTCCGGGCACCCCACGCAACCTCATCACTCTTCATTCACACGATCTCGGGACTTTCATTCGACTAGCTTTTGAATATCCAGCGCCCGTGGAAGTAGAGGACAACTGGGCACTGGGCATAAAGTCTGACATCGACCCGAGAGTTCCCTTCAAAGATGGCGGAGGCAACAGCGCCCAAGCCGAGCAGCAGCGTAAAGCTCGTCCTTCTTGGTGAAGCAGCGGTGGGAAAGGTATGCAACCTCACCTCCAAATCTTACTCTGACAGATTGGCTGATTGTCCAGTCTTCTCTTGTGTTACGGTTTGTGAACAATGATTTCCAAGAAAACAAAGAGCCAACTATTGGAGGTATAGCTTTACCCCCACCAGCACAACGATCTTTATCCCTCTAACTGTATTTTCATAGCTGCCTTCCTTACGCAAAAATGCAACTTGCCAACCCGGACCATCAAATTCGAGATATGGGATACTGCGGGACAAGAACGTTTTGCTTCTCTGGCACCTATGTACTACCGAAATGCGCAATCCGCTCTCGTCGTTTACGATCTAACGAAACCAACATCACTCATCAAGGCAAAGCATTGGGTCGCAGAACTTCAACGACAGGCCTCACCAGGAATTGTTATTGCGCTAGTGGGGAACAAGCTTGATTTAACGAACGAGCCCAGCTCTTCGAGCAATGCTTTAGGTGAAGATGGGGATGGCGAAGCAGCGGATGGAGAAGATGCAGATGGAGATGCGAGAAAGGTCTCGACTGCTGAAGCCAAGTCGTATGCGGAGGAAGAGGGCTTATTGTTCTTCGAGACTAGTGCGAAGCTCGGAACCAACGTGACAGAGGTTTTCACTGCCATTGCAAACGCCATCCCCGAGACATCTTTAAAGGGTGCCAGAGGACCTGGAGCTGCATCGGGTACTACAGGAAGGGCAGAAGACCAGTCAAGAGTGAACCTCACTGGACCAAGAGATAACGCTTCGAAGGAAGGTTGTGCTTGTTGATCTCATTCGTCATGTTGTTATGAAAGCGCTTTCCTTTTTGTTCATGGTCACCGGGACTCGGGGGTTTGCGCGGTGGTTCGTTTTTGCGAAGAGATATGAACTCTTACGATCCATTATGTTGATACACTAGCATTGAACACTGGAAAGCCAGCATGAATCCCTGAACGGTCTTCAATCACCCGCATTTTGTGACAAATGTGCATCGCATGGATTCAACATCCATTTATTGTCACGTATGCGGGTGGTCTGATCGAGTTCCTTATGCCATGGTCCGACTTTTTCTCGCAAGAAACTTTCTCAACATTCAAGACGTCAGTGTTCATCGTTTTGATGCTCCGTCAGAATTGATAGGCGGGGCAACTTTCCAAACAAATCCCGCCTCGACCTCGTGCTTCAAAATTGTTTCGACCATGAGCCAATAAGATTGCAACCTCCACTTGAGCCTAGACCACAATATGAGATCTCAGCCTCAGCCGTGGTCGTCGAACTGCGAGCAAGTGTTTGTGCCCAGAGTCGCGCTCGGATGTCTCTGCATGGTTCTGGGAGTTAGGCTTTTTCTACAAGGCGCTGGTCGGCCTCATCCGCCACAGAATGCCTAACATGGTATGTTCCATATGAGGCTCTAGTTATTGCAGTGCTGATGGCGTGTGTTTTGAAACATCGGCACCGAGGTCTTGATGTTCCAGTTGCTCAATTTCAGACCCAGCGTTGGCGTTCCTTCCGAGGGCTGAAGCAAGCTCGACAGGTGATCCAGGCTCGATATGACATTAGAAATGTTCGAGTCAATGTGTCAGCCCAGTTCCACGAACTAGCGAAAGCTAAGCAAGGTTCTCTGAGCCATTGTCCTTTTATATAAGTGCACTTGGTTCCACCCAGGCACATACACGTTATTCTCGATCCATATCTTCTTCAAATTTGCACAGCTGGTCTGACTTTTCATTACTTAATTCTTTTTAATTATCCATACGTAAAGCCAAAATGCGAGCCTCAACAGCATCCATGATTTTGGCCTTCTGCGCCATGCTTGCGGTCCAAGCAGCTCCCTCCACAACGGACTTCGAGTATGACGCAGCTGGAAACGAAATCGAGAAGAGAAGCAACTGGGAATACGACGCAGCTGGAAACGAGATCGAAAAGCGTGATTCTTTTGAATACGATGCTGCTGGGAATGAAATCGAGAAGCGCGATGCGTTCGAGTATGATGCTGAAGGAAACGAGATTGAGAAGAGAGATGATGAGTTCGAGTACGACGCAGAGGGAAATGAGATTGAGAAACGTGAGCCTAAGAAGAAGGCGAAGAAGGTGGGCTTGGTCCCAGTCTCATGTGTTGCTATCAGTTTTGGAAGCTTGACTCCAGCTCCGAGGCCCCCAAGCAAAACAGAGAACCTATTCACTGACTCATCATTCAGGCAAAGAAAGCCCGCAGAAGTGTTGATGCTTTCTCCTACGATGCTGAAGGAAACGAGATTGAGAAGCGGGAAGACTTCGAGTACGACGCTGAGGGAAACGAAATCGAGAAGAGAGAGCCAAAGAAGAAGGCTAAGAAGGCCAAGAAGGCCCGCAGAAGCGAGGAAGCTTTCGAGTATGATGCTGAAGGAAACGAAATTGAAGATTAGATAATGATGTAAGGGATGGGAAGTGAAAGATTCCAAGTTAAAATTTTGATTTTAGGTATTTGTAAATATTGTCATTGGCTTCACCACAAAAACCCCCCCCCCTCCCCCCCCCGAACTTTGAAAAATAAGTGAGGATTGAATACAGAATCAAAAAAAAAATCGTTCCTTAGATATGATATGGTGACTGCCTCAATATGATAAAAAGAAAAGAGATGCCCGGGTTTTCTGAGGTATTCTCGCTTCTCGCTTAGTCGAAAAGGAGTCACCTCCTTAAGAAGGCCCCTACGAGTAGAATGTCTTCCGTAGTGTGATATCTACAAGCAAGATTATTTTGTAAGAAGTTTCTAAGCTGTTTTCACACATTGGGGGCCTGATAATATTGGCCTTTCACATGGTCTTCGAGGAGGGACTGTCCAAGATTCCAGGCTTTCCGCTAGCAGCCTAGCGTTACGTGAGGGTACTGCGAACAATTTCCGAGTTATCGGCCTCATAATGAACTTGGGATGAAATTAATGCGGGTACGAAAAGCCAGAGGTTCTTTCTCTCTTTGAAAATATAGTGTCGAGGCCCTCAAGAAATATGTTTCTAGAAGTCTCGGCACAAGGCCTTGACAACTGCTGCGTAGGTTTGCCCCTTCTCACAGCAACTTTCAGGCATTGTTTGAGCACATGTTCTATATTCTAATTCGTCTTCAGTACTATACACCAGGCAACCCGATCACTTGTCTCAAAGCAGGGACCGCTCGAGGCAAGAAATATACGACAAAAATGCCACTAAACGCGACAACTAGGCCTGTGAGCTGAAGAAGCTGTTAGTTGATGGACTTCCAGAGGGAATATATAACGTACCTTTTCAAACCAAGTATGAAAGTAGGCTGCCGTCATCAACAGCATGTATAAACTTAGCGCCGCAACACCCAACACAATCTTCGCGCCTAAAGTCCACTGCCCAGAGGATTCAGACGCGGCCCGCTCAGCTTCCACCTCAGCGCTTTTCACAGCTCCATCACTCATAAATATCGTTCTCTCTTCCTTCACCCTGGTAGAATTCGAAACCACGTGCAGAACCTCTTCGAAAATGAACATACTTCCCAGAACTAACAAAAAGACGTGTCCACTGATATCATGACCTCCTTTCCATTTTCCGCCAACAGCTTTACAGGTCACACCGGTCACGAACTGTCTCGTGTTGTCCATGTCAACCTTTCCTTGGTCTGCCAACTCAACAAGGTCACACTGGCCTCCTGTAAGTAGGAATCCGCGATCGATAATGGCGGGACCGAAGAACCACTGCGTGACAAATATCCACCACAACGTCACAATGCCATATCTAAGCAGCCCGCGGATGCGTTTGGGGGTCACCGACAGCGACCCGACCGGCCCCGTTGAGGGGTGTGTAAAGAGGAAAAACAAATAGCTGAAGGTCACCCATGCCCACCCCTGCTTCACGAAGAAGATATTGAAGACATTGTTCTTCTTAGCAAAGTAGGATGGAGCAGTATTTGCATAATGCGACTGCGTTGCTGTATTGTACGGAGCTGCTCGAGAAACAGGATCAAGGAGCGCGAACAGAGATCCTAATATCAAGGTTGCCGGGTATAGCGAGAGGAGAATTGTTTCGAGGTATGTTGGCATGAAAGGAGATCTTCGGGCTGCCATCTTGGCTGGTTTCGAAGGAGTCGAAGGAAGGCCGTTCGTGTCGCTCGGTGTGGAGGGAGGAGATAGTTTTTGAATACGGGCCGAGCGGCGAGGTGTCGTGGACGGCGAATCCATTTGCAGATACTATAACATTGGATTGGAAGAGTCAAGTCTTCGCGAACGTTCTGCGATTGAACAGGCAGATAAGTGAAGCCAGATTGTTGCTTCCGAGGCAAGGCAAGAGGCAACAAATTTAGTGTTGAGACGTTGCATCCGATGACGTTTGAGGCCCGGCGACACTTCCCCAGGCGCTCGGAGCGAGTTGATCCCGCGCTCCAATGAGCTGAGACTCAGCCTCGGGACGCAACCCCGTAGTTTCAAAGACGGCTGACTGCTGCTGTCCAGGAACAAACGCTTTCTTCCTCCCTCCCACTCATTCAATCTCGTCGCGTTCATTATTTGAGAAAAACACAACGCTCACAAAATGGTCTCTACTCGCGGTCACCCCAAGGAGTTCCCTGAACCAGACCTTACTCCTACCAGATCTTCCCCCTCTACCCCGTCGAAATCGTCGCGATCGCGCGGTGCTCGCAAAGGCAGCTGGGCGCATACACCTTCGAACCTCGCTATCATTTGGCTCCTGGTTTCTCTTCCTCTCGTGATATGGGATACAGGATATGTGATGTTTAGACCGCTCACGATGCCTGGAGGCTCGCTCGTAGGTGCCGGGCGAGACCCCATTTCCTACCTTTTCAGATTGTCTCAAGATCTTCGCCTGAGACCATGTCCTCCCCGGAAACAATCTCAAGCAAATGCTAACACCTCCATTACCTAGCATTGGCCCCTCTACGTGCCCTATGAATTGTATGGGAAAGTTGATTATATCTATGGCTGGAAGGCTTTCAACGAACACAATGGATTTACCTCGGCGCAAGGCATGCTGAATATCATCGAGACCTTAATGTATGGCTATTACCTGTATATCTTGTACGCGTACGGGAAACAGTCGAAAGCTCAAGGACGGGGCGCACCAAAGCCTTCAGCTGTTGGATTCTTGGGACAACAACGATATGTGGATGGGAAGGAGGGTGGAATTGCTGTCTTAGTTGCATATAGCGCTGCTCTGATGACGGTCAGCAAGACACTCCTATACTGTAAGTCATATCGTGTTTGTCTTGACATTTGTTAATTATTTTTAGGGCTGAATGAGTATTACTCTGGGTTTGAGAACATCGGTCACAATAGCTTTACGGACCTGCTCTTCCTCTGGATCATTCCTAAGTAAGCCATCTTTACTGCTGAAGTTACAATTCTAATAGTTGGTAGCGGAGCCTGGCTCGTTCTTCCCTCGTATATAATATACGTGAGCGGAAGTGAGATCTTGCAAGGCTTGTCCATTGTTGGAGGCGGAGCCATTCCCTCTTCTGATGATACTTCATTAGTGAAGGCGGAGTGATTGAATGGAAGAAGGGAGCATAGATGTTCGTGCTTGTAGAGGAGCCTGCTAGCAATTTTGCTTGGCTGGAGCTGGAAATCCTCTTGTGTGTCCATGAGAACCTTCTGAGAAGATTCGAGGAAATAGAGAATATTGGAGAACAACAAGACAGAGGAATAAAGGGATATATGGAAGGCTTAATTGAAATAATGAATTAGGATGAGGACTATATCAGCTCTCGCCAGTGGTGAGGAAATAGCATTTATCACATATTACATTGCAGTCTTGTGCAGTTACTACCTGTCTACTAAAATGACTTGCAGATTTTCGAGAATTTTATTGGAAGGACGCTTTTGTATACAATGTGTTTCGAGGTCAGCATGTGGAAGGGGGCTGTTTTTGTCAGTTGGTATCACGTGTGTGGCTCCCCCTTGTTCTCCCTCTTGAGACTAGCTCCGATCGACAGCATTAAGGCATCTCTTTGTTCGGCCTCTCTTAGTTCTTTAGCCATCAGAATCTAAATCATCATTACCCTCAAATCTGACTTATCCTATGATTTACGTGACTTCGGGACGCAACCGACAGTTTTTGGGTCCAGTCGCTTGTTGGTCAGAAGTGAGGTGTGGGCCAAGTAATAGAGGCGTGCCCGAAGTTAAAACTGGGGTCTTTTTGATAACGATTTCATAAAGTGAGATAAGCGAATTTTGGCTCAAACTCATCTAGCCGGAATGGCGCAGTGGTAACGTATGTAGACCGAATAGCCTTGTTTCTTGAGTTTAATCTAACACCTTCCAGGCGGTAAATATGCACCATTCTCTGAATATCATCCTCGTGCTCATACATATCCCAGTCGCACTTGTATACCACTCTTGGCATGAAATGCGAAGATCCCGTATGTAGCCTGAAATTCTCTAATAAGATAGAAAAGCCTCTAACAATCCTAAAGTAGTTCAATTCTGGGTTTCGGCAACAAAGAGTTTACTTTTTTGGTCCCTGTCTTCACCAAACTTTTGCAAATCCAAGGGTAACAACCAGAACATCCAATGTTTCCAACATCACAGCCAAGTATTGGATTTTTTATTCTAAAGAGTTTCAATTTGTTGGCACAGGTTGTTCTCATCGTGGACGGTCGTTGGATTAGACAAATCGAACCAACTGCTTCCCTAGGAGTCACCGGACACCGTACACCGATTTTCTTTTGTCCACTGACACAAATTGTGTACCTAGTCTGTAACCTGATATGGAATCATTGATCTTGCACAAGGTTGTTGTAAGAAGTGCGTTGTATTGTTTTCAATTGTTCTCTTATTGCTCTACTTTCCCTCAGGAGCAATGCATTCTCACAGGATTTCCCCAATCCTATTCTTCTTCCACGATTGCCACTATCACATAGGACAAAGGTTCTGCTCACCGATGCTTTCTTACATCCAGAGTCTCTGGTCTCGAAAAGCACATCTTTCTGTGACTGTTACTTTTTATGCAGAGTCTAACAGAAGAGGCAGGCACGACCAACCAATGTCATGCTTCCACGCGCACTCGAATTTCTCCCTTTCATGTAAGCATCCTTGAATCCACAGACTCTGGTTCTTGCTTCAAGGTCTTGTCTCCTCTCCTAAGCCCAGCCCTCCAATGCGAATTATTCGAAGTCTCGAGTTCGCCAGTAGTCTTGCCTAGTCATTGCCAGCGATAGCCATTCGTTCTCCCAAATTTCGCGCTCTGCTTTCCCAACACTTCCAAAAATCCAAGTTGACAAAGACAGAAGGGTATGTTCGGGTTCAATGCCAAGCAGACGATCGAAAGGTTGTCATCTCACCCGTGAATTCGTTCCACGATCGAGCCTTCACACGGTCCATCCAGGCACTGCCGTTCTGATTCGAGAGTGAGATCCTGTTGTATGCCTGTTAGTTTTAGCTTCCATCCATTATGTAGAGCCGTCAGTGCCAACTTCGCAAACACTGCAGAGCATTACAGACTTGTCCAATCCATACTGCTTGACAACAACTTGGAGTATCCCCAAGTATAACGGAGCATCTCTGGGAAGGACCTCGACAACCTGCGATTGCTACTATGGCGATTGGACTTGCTGAGAAAAGAGAGAACGGCTGCTCTGGCAAGGGCCATAGGCCCAAGAGTACCTCCGTTCTGATAGTAGTGCTCGTGAAGGACTGGTTGAGAATGGGAATTCGAGACGTCCTTCAGAGCCTTCATCGAGCATCGAGCTTCATGGATACTGGTGTAGGATCCGAAGCCGTCTATCCAAAGTGGATCGCCATGGCTGGTGGAAAAGTCTTGGCTGCTTTAAGTGAATCTTCAAGCGTGCATCTTTGACTTCAAACAGGTTGTGAGACCAAGTCGGAACCACCCCGCAACATGAGCTCTCTGCATGTGGAAGAAGATATTGCATAGGCCACTGATTCCCAACTGGCTCACCTAGGAGCCTTCCATGGGACAGCTGAACTGCATCGCAAGCATTGAACATCGCAGATATAAGACCATCCAGGTCAAAGTGATCCATAGGTTCTGGGGAGAAATATCGAGCCTTGAGGGAGGAGGGCCGACAAGTGGTGGTAATTTCAAAAGACAAAGCCTCGAATTCACATAAGCTTCCAGAACCCCCCTTTTCTGAGGAACTGAGTGGCAAGTAGAATAACTTTATCCAGGACTGGAGCTTGCAGATGGCCCAGGCGCTCTGCCTCTCCACCTCGAATTTCCTGAAATTAATCCACCTCGTGAGTAAGACACTTGCCGCACGGAATACAACTCCCGCAAAGAACCAACCTTAGCGACCTCGTGTTCGAAGGTCCCAACCAACACGCCAAAGTGGGAGAACGAATATTAGGCAATGTGACTCTGTACACCGTGCACTTCAATTAATAGCTAGGCTTCTCAGCCAACTCCACACAGTAACCAATTCAGGACTCTGGAGGATATGCCGAAAAGCCCCTTTCACAGAAGCCGAAAATCGGCTTCGTCTTCAAGCGCATGAGTTCATCTGAAGATCCCGTCACTAGCTGGAGAGCAAATTGCAGAGAAACACGAGGTTGAGATCATTTGCTTACCGAAATGCAGGCGTCCCCTCATCACGGAGAGATCTGCTGTCCTGACACTGGACTTGTACAGATTTGGGCCCACAGCGGGGCCGAGATCCACGGGAAATATCGCGGCCGCTGGGGTCGTTGTTTGTGCCTTCAGGGAGGGAGGATGAGGGGATCATGGCAACCACAGATTTTGATTGCTGCCAGTTGCAATCAACACCCACGACCAGAACACGTCCAAAATAACCCGTGCAGGCGGGGGATATTTCGGGGGGCGTTAGGAGCGAACTCCAGATCCTTCGCGACGATTCGTCAGCGTGAGATCAGATTCGATGCGTATTTAGATCCCAAGATTACTGTGAGCACGGCGGGCAAACGGTTGCGCTTCTCCGCTTCCTGAGCCCAGCAGGTGCAGCAGGCGTGGGAAGATGATCGCTGTGCGCCAAACGTGGAGCAGGTTGGCAGGATGGCGGTGAGTGGCTTGGTTGCTGGGACAGTTTGACAGGGTTAGATTGGACGAACTTTTTCTGTTCCTGCATTAGACGGCCCGCCTGCACCCCTGTGTGTTTCTGGTGGGCCGACTGGCAGTGTTCCTAACTTCCTGCACCACTCGGCGATGGTGGATTTCGTGTGGGAAACCTTTCATCTCCCAGGGTCCAAGACCGAGCCCAATGGGCGGGTGGCAATCTGTGGCCATGAAGTTCATGAACGCATCCTCGGCGAGTCTGCGGGCCATGTAGCCCATGCTCTATGACGCTGGCCATGCTGATTCGCGCACAACGAGGCCGCTAGGCTGCTCCCGGTAGGTGCACCTCCTATTCTTCAGATTAGTTGCGTGGCGTAAACTGGCGTAACTGGCGTAACTGGCGTGTGCCCTCCTGGTCCTCGGATGCGCGACTGCGACTGACGGATTGACGACCCTCCTGCTCCTGCCCTGGCTGCAGCAGAGCAGCGTTGCCGCCGTTCGCCCCTGGGCGGCCCCGTGCTGACGGGTCCTGTCGCTGCGCTTTTAGTCGAGATGAGCAAGCTGCCTCGATGAATCCTGCCCGCTCAGTGGCTAAATTAAGTGACAACCACCCTCTTCCCTGCACGCCACTTGTTTAATCTCCCCAAACACTTATATCGGCCACCCTCCCAGCTCAACCTTCTTCTTCTTTCTCTTCAGCCAAACAGCCACTCTTCAATCCTCCACAGTTCTTGATACCCTTTGACTTCGGTCGTCCATTCTTTTACAGAATCAGCTATCTCTTCTCACTGCTCTTCAGCACCAACACAAACCAAAACCCCTACCACCTTCACCCTCAAATAAACAATCATCAAGATGCGTTTCTCAATCATCGCCGCTGCCGTCATGGCCTCCGTTGCTGCTGCCGAGACTTACTACAGCACCACCGTAAGCGCAACCTGAGGAGCCGTTCAACGAGTCTGTACTAACTAGCTGCAGAGCACCACTGTCATTGACACCATCACCTCCTGCGGACCTGAGGTGACCAACTGCCCGGCCCGGACGCACACCAGCACCCTGTCAACCCCAGCTGTGTATGCCAACACCTCCGTCCCGTGCACCACTTCCACCGCAGCTGCCGCCACCTACCCAGTGTCCGTCCCAAGCTACCCCGCCTCTTCCCCATCTGTCGCGCTCGGAACCACCTACATCACCACCTGCATCCCAACTGTGATCACCAGCGTGTACACCGTCACCCCAACCGCATCTCCCTCTTCCTCATACGTCACATATGCCAAGAACTCCACGTAAGTTTTGCTGCTCCAGACATCTGGAGACAAGTTACTAACAAAACTCCAGCACCCCAACGTACTCTGCAAAATCAGTCCCCACCTACACCGGAGCTGCCTCCGCTGTCCAGGGTTCAGTGGTTCTCGCCGCTGCTGCCGGTATCGTTGCTTTCTTCGCATAAGTCATCTGCATTTGAAGCCTGAGTCAATCGGCCTTCGATTCAGGCTATGGCTTTATGAAAAAGGGGTTCGCTGTTTACAAAATATCTGGAGCATAACTTGTGTCTCTGGATTTGCATTATATGTAATTTCTTAATCATGGAGCGCGGCTGGTCTGGCACGCTAGGGATGGAGTCAAGTAGCATCGCATCATCGAGCAAGAGTTGTGCATAAAAGAGGTCGATCCTCCACCTTGGGTAGCTTAGCATTAAACAGTCCTCCGAATTCAATTTCTGAAAATATTCAATTCTTTGTTTGGCCCATCTATGAATCTTTCACCTCTTGTTGTGACCTTGTTCGATGTTTCGAATCTTCTTCGGAGCAGCCAATAACGGTGTCTTTTCCGCTCGTTACCAGCATCTCATTTCCCCAGGTTTTTCATGGGCAGAGTTCGGAAATTGCATTGCGACAACGCTCGTTGATCATCAAGGGTACCTAGCAACCAACTAGCATTTGAAACAAACTATTGTGGCTGTGTTGACACTTGTTCTCTTGAGTTGCCCGGGGTACACATCTCCTTCCAGATTCGATGGTTGCACCGGCTGTTGGCAAGTTGCTGAAAGCGTCAACCTTCCACTTTTCGCAGCAGCTTCCCGATATGTGAAAGAGATGCGAAGTTTTTTTTTTTAAGTTTGAGGAATTCGCCGTTTGGGACCGGAGTCCTCTTGATCTTCTACAGGACAGAAAATATCGGTGCTTTGCATGACAAACAAAGCGCAAATACGCATCAGGATGTGTTGAACCTGCCAGTAGACTTCCACTTGACAAGAATTGATTCTACGGGAAGTCCGTTCGTTCCAGCCGATTTGCGGCAATGATGCAAACAGAGCTGTGTACAGTGTCTTCCAAAGCAAATATGGAACGTGTTCACGAAAACTTCTTCTTGATTGGATCTCCACATTTTGATGCAAGACCCTGAGCCAAGCCGCAGATCGGTGTCACTGTCAGCCTTGTGCAGCATTGGGACCGATAAGATAGAGAATGTACTTGTGAGAAACCTCAATCGAGAAACGTCAACGCATTTGACCGAATATGCAAGATGGAGAAGGCTCAAGTGTTGCGCAACCCTTTAGACTCGCTGCTCAAGATTTATCGGCCTACTCTCGACGATGACGTATTCGCTTCTTTGCTATGTGCATGCAACGCAACGAATATCCTACTTCAGTTACACTTCGCGCTTCGCGAACTCACGATATGCTCCACGGGATCTGTGTTTACTGTGGGAGGCCGGAAGGTAAGTGGTTCCAAGAATGAGATCCTCTCCGAAGCTAAGGCTTATCGCCTCCGGCAATCCGGTCAGCTCAGCACAGCCTTCAATCCTTCTCGTATGTTCATACGTAACCTCCAACAATTTATTTGACCGACGGCTGCGCTCTACGATATAATGGCGGACGTTGCCAGTGATGGTGCCGTCGAGGCGCGGTCAATGGGCACAAGCGGAATAAATTCACTCTCTGGTCAGCAAGCTGGTCCGCATCCAGCTCCTGACAAGCTGTTTGACGACATGGACGACACGGAAGATACGGAAGGCATCCCTGTTTCCAACATCACCAACGAAGATGCACACTCTCTCATAGAGCCTTCGCTCAGCCATGTTGCCAGTCGGCTAAAATCGCCCCAGACACCAGCATTGGAGAAGGCCGCAATCATGGAAGAATTAGATGGAGGGGGCTTGTTTGACAGCGAGGTGGAGTCGCCTCCCGTGGAAGTTGAGAGCCCTTCGGAGGAAAACTTGGGACTAGACCTACCGACGCATGTCAAATTGTCTGCTGGGGAGACGGATGCTCCTTTACCGAAGTCAATTGGAGGGCTATCGTTGGGAGAGCTCCCTCGACCAAACCTGGAAGCTTCTGATATGCCAACACCGTGGCAATCTGGGGCCAAACCTATGGTACGAGGAGATACCGCTCAGCAATCGTCACTGCATGGAGTTTTTGATACCTCACGCACTCGTTCTCTTTCTGGCGGTGCCGAGGCTTTGAGGAAACTCTTGCCCAAAGGATTGCCATCAATGGCTCAGGTTGGAAACTTATTTGGGTCCTCGGGTGGCAATCAGAAGTCTAAACATAGAGAATCAATGGGCTTTTCCAAGGATTCGGCGTCTTCTTCTCCTGCTCGTTCTCCAAACCCGACAACTTCTCGGTTTCCAAACACTAGTTCTCTTCCCAACGCACGAGCTTTCGAAGCCATTATTACAACGCATCCCCAGGTATTAGCACGTCAAGGAACATCAGCAGGACCCCCAAGGCCAAAGGTTATCCGCAGATCCACTTCCGATAACTCCTTACTTTACCATTCGCTCTCAAGAGCCTCATCGCTCGGTGATGATACCAGGTTCGAGAAACACACTGAGCAAGTGAATTCTCGCGTGAAAGCAATCCGAGACTCTTTGCAAGACCGGTCCAGCTTTAGGATGCCACAGCTGCCCAGCATGCCAAGTATGAAACAGATACCCAGTTTTGGCTTCAACATGAACTTTTTGACTAGCACCAATGCACCATGGAGAAATTATACTGATATGACCTCAGAAGTTCTGCCTACAGCCATCTCCAAGAGAATTCCAGATACCGTCATGAAGCCCGCTATTGCACCTGGACTGATCGGAGCGGCAATATCGAGGCCAGAAGCGCCGATCGAGGGTGCTACCTCGATGTTGGAAGGCTCGGCATCGACAGCCTTTGACCGGGCTCTGGAACAATTGACCGGAGACATAGTCATTATGGGAGGTTACAGAGGTTCTATTTTACGTTCTACCAAGACCAATAGACAAGTGTGGGTGCCCGTGAAGGTTGGATTGAATATTCGGAAGGTCGATCTAGAAGTTGGACTAAATCCCGAAGACGAAGAAAGGATGCCGGAGACGATCTATCCTTCCGGAATGCTTCAGAATATTGGGCCGGTCGATATCAGCAAGCGGTTGTTCAAGCGATTATCTGAATCCAGGAACGCTATAAACGGAAAGTTGAGGGTACACGATTATGGATACGACTGGAGACTTTCCCCACATCTTCTTAGCCGGCAGCTTACGGCGTTTCTGGAGAAACTTCCTTCCAATTCAGCGAAGGATGGATCCGGTGTTCTGGTAATCGCTCACAGCCTTGGTGGTCTCATCACGCGCCATGTTGTAAACAATCGGCCTGAACTGTTCTCAGGCGTCCTCTATGCTGGTGTGCCTAAGAGCTGTGTCAACATCTTAGGCCCAATAAGAAACGGAGATGCCGTGTTGCTTAGTTCTCGTGTGTTGACTGCACAAGTCAATTTCACACTTCGGACCAGTTTTGTCTTGCTGCCAGAAGACGGGGCCTGCTTCTTTGATATCAACACAAGAGAGAAATATCCCGTGGATTTCTTCTCCATTGATGATTGGATCAAATATCGATGGTCGCCTTGCACTGATCCGCCGCTACCGCCTCGCAATCCTCAATCAAGTGGTCTTGGAGGATTGCTCAAGTCTTCTAGCTTACTGAATCTGCCGATTCCAGGGAAGAAGTCGGTATCGGGGACGACCTCTCCTCAAGCTTCAGGAGACACCTATAATGACGAGAACAAGCGCCACTCTTACTCACCACCGAAATTAACGACCCGAGCTGCTGATCTTGCTCGAGGGTCGAATAGTGGCGGTGGTACAGATCGAACGCTGGCACCCCAGATGGGAAGCAACACGAATCCCGTCAGCAAGGGGCAAAGCACGAACCAATCCGTCTCGACTGCCGTGACGATTCCTCGAGAAAAGGCCATCGCCTATCTTCGCCGCACTCTCGCGGAAACAAAGAAATTCAAACAAGAGCTGCATTTCAAACCAGAGCTTTCCGAATCGAATCGGTACCCGCCGCTGGCCTTGATCTACGGAAAGTCCATTCCAACAGTATATGGAGCCAAAGTCGATGGGTTAGAAGGAATCCCTTGCTCAGATGTGTACGATAATCTTGCGTTTGCAAGCGGGGATGGAGTCTGTCTCGCGAAGGAGGCAATGTTGCCTGATGGGTATAAAGCTGTAAATGGAGGGCGGATCTCGAGCGATCGGGGACATGTAACATTATTGGGTGATTTAAACGCCGTTGGTCGAGCATTAGAAGCGTTGGTCAAAGGAAGAGTGAAGGGCATTGGGAAGGGCGTTTTGACTCCGAGTGCTGCGTAGATATGATGGATGATATATGAAGTAGGTCTTAGAGATTGTAGATAATACCTCAGTGGTAATGAATCATGAGAGATGAAGTTATGGAATAGATCAAGACGACGAGTAGTTTGGTTGAGATTCAATGTCCCAGAGCTTTGTGGAACTTTGATTCGGCATGTAACAAGAGCTCTCTCTAAAGTTCTCTCTCATCTCATGTCTTCGGATGATAGGAGATTGCTGTCTGAACACTTCGAGGTAATCGTCTTAAGGATATAGCGTTCAATTAGGCAATTACACAGGTTCACTTTCATCCGAAATCCAGATGAGAACTCTATGATAACGCAAATGTCATTCATCTGAATGTAAGGTTGTTGTTCACTTTTTATCAGATTAATCTTAGGCAGAGACAGCGACTTGGAAGAGTTCAGTCGAAATCTCATATTATGTATGACATATAGCTGCTATTGACTTCTCATCTGTAATTCAGAGAAAAGACGGTGTCCCTTGATGGGTGCCTTGACCAATTCGTCGGAATCGCGAGTTGTGCAACAAAAGCTTGGCTTGGCAAAGATTCACCTTCTCTACATTGTCAATGTCCTTAAAGCTTCTGAAACATTGAGGCGATCTGCAATAAATTTATAAGGGCGAGGCACAATTGAACGTAGATATTTTACTTGAAACGTGGAAGATGTAAGAAATAGGTTTATCCCACGCAAAATCATAAACAAGAGTGGTATTAATATGGACTAACGTCCATCCCTGCGTCCCGAGACGCACCGTGTCACGAGATAAATTTAGACTGTTGCCATGGGCTGCTGAGTGTGTTTCGGTATAATGTTGCGTTGTCGGAGAAGGAAGTTGAAGAAGTTATGTTATTGATAAAGCTTTGGAGTTTGCAACGGTTTTTAGGGTTCCGAGGCAGACACTGGGACAGCAGTAACGACTATCATGAGCACAGAACGATGAGGCAATTGTTCAGATATTCGTTCAGATATGCGGCAACAAGTTTCGTGGATCAATCTACAAAGTATCTACGTATTGCACTAGTTCGAGGCGATGTTCAATACTTGGCCGGATCATCAGGATGCGCCGTGTCCTTCGACCGCAGCGGGCTCATCAAAACCGAATACTCAAACTTTCGATCGACGAACCTCAGGAGCTCGGGATTGATATTGTTTGTGTTGAGCCCCATTTGGTATTCTCCTTCGTCAGTAGGCGGAGGTCGAATAGGCCACCAATAGCATCTACCGTACACAACATCAGTCTTCGATCAAATGGAGCAGAAATTGCTTGACTTACACGCAACCGCAGTTATCGCAGAAGTTGAAAGACAGGTCTCCATCGCCCCAGACATACTGCTTGGTCACTGCGTTCGGCTTCGTTTCGATCTTTACTTCGTCGGGATGGTAGTAGCCCCAAGCGGCGCCGTAGCGTCTACAAATCGTGCATTGGCATACGTTGATGTACTCGGGGAGTCGGGGAACTGTGACTGTGATGGCGCCACAGTGGCAGCTGGAGCGGATCGAGGTGTCTGTCGTCGCCATGTTGTCTCGTGTTGTTCAAGCTGGAGTATGTCAGACGGAGTCTGGCAGTGTGTGAACGTCGGCTAGTTCTCATTGATTGAAGTCCAATCTTTTTCCGAATGGCCGATCGAGTGACAAGGAAGCATTGGGAAGAACACGTTTATGTATGAATGCCTGTCGAAGGAACAAACTTTATTAATGGCATTGGCCTTAGCGCAAGGCAGCAACAAGGCCGAGCGACTACCGGCCTTGGACACCGCATGCAAAGGCAGCGTCGAGGGCGCATCTACCTCGCGAATATCTAGATCCGTTGTTCTGACTTATCACCACCTGCAGTAGAAGCAAGTATATTAAACTGATCTCTCGTTCAGTCCAAAAAACCCCTAGAGAGTCGCCTCAAACTTTCCATCAATCTCAATAATCTTATCCGCAGCCTTCTTATATCCAGGCTCGTTCTCCAATCTCTCAACATACGCATGAAGCGTGGGGTACTTCTCCTTGGTCAAACCAGCTCTGGAACCGCCTGCAATCAACGGGAAACTCAACAAGATATCTGCACCCGTAAGGTTCGGTCCACAGATATAGTTTCCGCCGGAGGTTTTGAGCTGTCCATCTAGGAAGGTGAAATGTGCAGTGAAGTTTGGCTCGAGAAAACCAGATTGGATCTTGCCTGCAATACCGTTTGTGATCGGTCGGATGAAGAAAGGTACTGGTGCAGTTTTGATGTTCATGGCAACCAGGGCAATTACCATAAACCCCATCAAACTGTTTAGATCTGATTAGCACTACTTTGAAGAATAGAATCGATTGCGAGGGACATCGAGACTTACCTTCCTTCAGCATAATGCATGAAATATCTAAACCTCAACCACTCCTCTGTTTCTCCTCCTACTTTGCCCTCCTGGCCCTCCTTCCACCTCTTTGGTAACAAGGTACTCCCATTCGAGAAGTGATCCAAAAGATATTCGATAATGAATGCACTCTCGGCAAGTATAACAGGTTCAGAAGCACCAGGTGCTGTGACAGCAATCACTGGTGATTTGCCGAGAGGGTGGACTTTCTTTAGTTCTGGAGGCGCAAAGTTTGTCTTCTTGTCGCGGTGAAAGATCTCGAGTTCGTAGGGGACCTTCAATTCTTCAAGGACCCAGAGGACGCGTTGAGAGCGGGATTTGTCCAGCCTGTGGTTGTCAATTGCTGATCTGGCATGAGATGCCCCACTGAGTATTTACCAGTAAAGCTTGACTTTTGCTTGTTCAACTGCTTGTGTGGAATCCATTATGAAAACAATTTTGCCAATTGACTGAGGGGGAATTGGATGAATGCTAGGGAATCTAAAGAGACAAAGAAATCTCAGAAGAAGAAATAGTGGAAGGCTTGAGCTTCATATGCCCACTGCTATGACGAGAGCCTCGGCGCAGTTAATTGACTCCACTAAGCTCCGAACCCATGCAATCGGCTCGGTAGAATCTTGGGCAGCGCTTGGCGCTAGATCACGAGATCTGGAGCCTCATTCTCAGCAAATGCCGTCAACGACGACCATCAGACATCCACGGCGAGCGCCAGCATAACTCATCATGGCGGGCCACCACAACCACCGTGAGCTCAATTGCTTTCCCTGATGGAGAAGATAATGCTGACATGAATTGGTAGCTCTCGCGCTTGACCCGGCGTTGGTCAAATACAGCAGTACGAGCGACTTCTCCCCTCGATTGTATCAGGAGCACGAAGACTAATGGAGCGCAGACATGTTCGTAAATCGACACAAATACTTCAGATGGACGGGTCGGACTGCGAGAATCACCTTTGCATACGTCGTTGCGTTCCCGGCGCTGATTGGGTACCTGGCATACACCACAGATGTGAGAATGATGCGTAGAATGTCTCGAATTCTGACTGACCATCGTGTAGGGCAAGTGGGATATGAGAGGCAAGCGGAGAGGGGACACGATTGTTGAATTTTAGACGCTGGATGCTTTGCGGGGGACCGGATTGTACATATGAGAGGTCTAGGAGAAATGCAATTGAACGCATCAAGCCAATTCTATATGTCTCGAAGCATATGGACTTGGGGGATGGTCAAGATACTATGCTGTGAAAGTCCTGTACTTTGCCTTCGGAGTGAAGTGTGGTTTGGTATCGGACTCTTCATCTAAATCAAAGCGCGCCAGTTACTGGATTGACCATTGGAGCATGCGAAGTCTTGACCTCAAATCACAAAGGTCCGAGCTGGAAAGTCATTGCTCGGTGTGGTATCATTGCTCTTGAACGCCTTAATATCTGCCTCTACCTCCACCAAATCCTCCTCCACCATAGCCACGACCTCTTGCAGGCCCTTCAGGCAATCTCTCCCCTCTTCTCCATTCTCCAGTGGGCACGAATCCTTGGCCAAAGCTCCCACCCCCTCTTGGACCACCTCTTCCTCTGAAACCCCCATACCCATTCTCTCTTGGTCCCATCCCACCCCCTCTGTTGCCAAAATCACCTCTGCCAGGCCCGAATCCACCTCTAGCAGGCCCCGATGGCGGCGGCGCAACACTACCGTTCTCCATTGGCGGTAGAATAGCGCAAGAAACATAATCACCAATTACAAATCTCGCATCTTGTAATGTCTTCTCGGGCTCCCCTCCCAGCGGTCCAGCCATCTGACCTCCTTGCACGATCGCGGCCTCGTCCTCGCTGGGCAGAATCCCCGGTCCACCATCACCGATTACCACGCTCCCAAGATCCTTCGTCATGTATCGTCCCGGTCCGGAGGAATTGGGGCCAGAACTACGCGTGTCGGGGAAGATGAGGCGGAATGAGAGACGCGTGCCGATTGCTGGGTCGGGCAGTAAGGAGGGCAGGGCGGAGGTGAGCAGATGTGAAAGTTCGCGCAGCGTGCATGATGGCCAGGTGTATATTTGGAGGTGAGCAGGCAGTTCTGAGTGTGGGTTGAATTCGTCGAGTCTATTCGAGAAATTAGCATTGTCTTGACTCGAGGCGCGTGCAAGGCTGAGACTTACCTGTGGAAACCACCATTTCTGTAAAAGAGCTTTAGGTGGAAGGGGGTAGTTGTTTGGCGATCGATCTTGCTTGGTGGAGCTGCCATGGCTGTTATAATTGATTGTTATTACGTCGTTGAAACTATCTGAGCATTGTGAATGTTGGGGAATGGGTTTCAAGCTGGAAGCAAATGTCGAGGTGGGACGGCGAGGCGGGAAATGCAGCTCGGCAAGAAAGAATTCTGGCCATTTACAAAACCACAAATTTACATGCATGAGCAAGAAATCTAGTTGCACATTTGTCGCAGTTGACTAACAGAAATTGAGGCTCAAAATCGAGGCCATCTGCTCCTCGAGACCTCACCCAAGACTCATCGTACGCTTTCACCCAGCTACCGACCTCGTACTACTCATTTGGTCCAGACCAGCTCTCCACGAAGTAGGCACAAACGCCCGGAACTCGAACCATCTCTTGCAGCCTCTATCATCTACATAAGCAGTCGCAACCATGGATTTCGCCTCTCTCATGTCGAAAGAGATCTCCAAGGCCAAACCCGCAGCCAAGGCCAAGGCTGAAGAATCTAAGAAGTACCTGAAGCGCTCTGAGGTGGAAGCAGAGCGGCGTGAGAAATACCTAGCAGAACAACGAGCAATCGAAGCGGAGAAAGAAGCAAAAATAGCACAAAAGCGGAAACGAGAAGAAGAGGAAGCGGAGGCAAATCTGGCGCGAGAGGAGAAGCGGAGGAAGCTGGCGGAGGAGTCGAGAAGGCGCAGAGAGGAACAGGAGGCTGAGGAGGAGAAGGCTAGGAGGAAGAGGTTGGGCTTGCCGGAGTTGATTAAAGAGACCAGTGAGGAGGTTGATGCGGATGATACTAAAGACGAGGAATTATTGGAGAAGTTGAGGGAGATGGGACAACCGGCGAAGCTATTCGGAGAGAGTCACAAGCAGAGGTTGCGGAGGTTTAGGAAGCTTGGTGTTGTGATGACTACGGGCCCTATTCCTACATCTTTGGAACTGGTGGAGGAGAAGGATATGAAGGTTGAGAAGGTTCCGGAGGACGCTGAAGGCAAGAAGTTTCTGTTCAGGCAGTTGGCTTCTTACTTCACGATGGTCCTGACCGAGTGGGAGTCTGCTCTGGAGAAAGAGAAGAGAGACACGTTCGCAAGCAAAGCGGCATATAATGCCATGGTACAGAGCAAGGAGAACATGACACCGGTAAGTCATAAGTCTCTTGCAACCAGTTTTCAAGAGCTAACATATCACAGCTGTTTCGAAAGTTTGAGAAGGGCGATGTGGACGAAGGGGTTTTGGAACCCATTGTGGAGATTGTCAAAGCAGCTCAAGAACGACGATACGTGGATGCTAACGATGGGTATCTACGTCTGAGTATTGGAAAAGCAGCCTGGCCTATTGGGGTTACGATGGTTGGTATTCACGAGCGTAGTGCTCGGGAAAAACTACATGAAAATGATAAAGGTCATGTTATGGGAGATGAGGTTACGAGGAAGTTTTTGCAAAGTATCAAGAGATGCTTGAGCTTTGCACAAGTCAGATGGCCTCCTGAGGATATTAGGCAGCTTATGGGTTAAAGCATCAAATGCCTAACGAGTCAAATGACGTAGTACAGGCGCCCATTATCTGGAGATAATTCCTTACAAGTGAGCTTTTTCTTTTGGTGTTTTTGATTTGAGATCTTCCTTCGGCGTTAATGTATGAATTTTGAGTCGCGAGTGCTACCATGAACACCAAGTAAGCTAAAAGCTGAATACGCATGCACAAGGTTTCCCCGCATAAAGTCCGATCTGGCTGCTGGGCTGCTTGATAGTCCAACTACCTTTGAGGATTCGCAAATTCCTTGGTGATCATTTGCATGCTCATGTATAAAATATCCGCTTGTCAATGCTTACTTTGTCTGCTTGCATGGGATTGGAGTAGCTTACCTGGGAACCAGTTTAAAGTTTTCCTTTCTATATCTCGAACTTCTTCAAACAACTTCTCCTTTCTTACTTCAATACTATCAAAACAACTTGAGTGTTTCAAAATGTGGACTCCAACCCAGCCAATCTACATTGTCTCTGTCAATAATACGCCAGAGGTAGCGAGACACCTCGTTGCTATCCTCATCGAGGTACGGGAATGTGGCCTGAACAAACAGCCTTTGCTCACCTGTAATAGGGCCTGAAATCCGAGTACAATCTGGTATACTTGGCAAACACCGACAGTAAGGTTCTCTAAACCTCAACGCACCTTCAGCTAACCATGCATCGATAGAAATTGATGGCTTGAAACCCTTGTTGGAGTCTTTGATAGTCGTTCCTCAAGTCCTTGTAAGTCGGATGTGCTTGTCGTTTATGTTAAGCTGACAGAAAATGGATATGCTCAAGTCAATGGACTGTTACAGAGCAGAAAGAAGTTGTGGAGCTGGCGAAGACGATTATACCAGGTATTAAGACGATTGAAATTCCACCTGGATTGAATGCTACGAAGGGAGGAGACGCTGTTGTGGACTTTTTGAAAGAAGAGTTTATTGGACTTGGGTTTCCAACACGTTCTTGAACAGAGGTCGAACGGTAGTCCATGCCAAGCAAGTTTCTGGGCAAGTATTATAGCTGACTACCAAAAAAATTTTGGCACTCTAATTTCAATTGAATCGTAATTCTTAGCAAAATATGTCAATTCTTTTGGGGTGCGTTCGTGAAGAAACTCGATAGATCCAGATATCAACTTGCGATGAACTACGATGAAGAAAACCCAAGAAACAGGTACATCACTCCACAAGCGTGGTAACCCCTTCGTGCGGCTTCTCCCACTTTTCTGCTCTTCTCCAGAACTGCTCTCTCCCTGGAGCTGGGAGATCAACGCCGAATTTTGCGAAGAGACCTCCTTTGAGAACTGAAATCTCAGGTCTTTGCCGGATAACCGTCATTATAGGACTGCGGAACGTCAGCGTTGCACAGAAATCGGAGTTGAGAACATACGATCCGCAGTCTGAGCAGAAATGCCTATCTGCTGTATTCCCTGACATTGCAATGTCGCTATGAATCTTAGGTTGTCCCTCAATGGTGATATCTTTGGTTGGAGTCGGTAAGTTCACCGCGAAACTAGAATATTCGTTCAACAAAACTTTTGACAATTGGTAGTTGGGTAAACTGACAGTGATCCACCAGATGCTCTGCAATTTAAGCAATGGCAAAGCGAACTGGCTGTTGGGAAAGCACTTCGAGGAAGTGATACAGTGATCCGTCCACAATTGCATGCTCCATGGATAATTTCTGGTGAAGCCATCTCAATAGTCTGAAAATAATGAAGAAGTAAAGTAATCGCGATTGAATTGAAGCAATATGGGAACAGCAAACAAGCTGGAGTTTCGTCTGCACTTATTTAAGCAGCCTGATATTCCGCGGAGGTAATGCATGTTCACCTTCGTTGGAAGGGATATATTAATCAGCGTCATGCATCTGATGTGTGGTAGTGTGGTACTTTAATGCTTTGAGAAAACACCCACCAAATAGGCCATGCTTTCTGCACCAGAGACATATGGTTTCATAAGAGCCGGTGAAATTCAAAACTAGGTTTAAAAAAGATATTTTGCTCTTGATGCGGCGACTTGGGGTTGGTAATTTTCCAGGGTCCATACGCTCAGCTTTGGGAAATGACTTTCGGCCTTTTACTGTCACGAAGGAGGATGACTAAAGGTGAACAGAGCAGAAACTACGCTCTCCACCAATCAAGCGCTAATTATATTTGAATGATGTGAGATTGAAAATCTGAGGTTGTTGATCATGGTCACGTGGCGCCAGTTGAAATTGGGAAAATCCCGAAGCGCAAAGTTCTCCCTCCTTAACTCATCCTCGAAATACCAACTCGAGTGCCGCTTGACGGAGGGGGTACATCTATGTAAATAACCCCTTTTGATATCGCTCTTCTCGAAAGAGATCAGAAATCTTTGTCAATTGTCAATTTACTTCGTGAAACGAATCACAGATGCAATGTCACTCTACTGGGAGACAGCCGACCTGTTGACAGCACCCACCAATGCGGGTGGGAGCTTGAAATCCAGAATTTTCGGCAAGAAGGACCTGAAGTCACAACCTGCCCAGATCTATGCGCTGGCTATTGAAACGTGCAAATGGAGCTCAGTCCTGAAAGAAGTCGTCGAAAATGCTGACATCTTACGCGTGGAACGGAAGGTAAGCACTACTCTATATTTTCTGCACATGAAACTGATTGGATATAATTCATAGCTGACACCTATCCTCTCAATCCTTCTTACCCATGACCTTCTTTTGGCCAAGAAAGGTGTTGCTCTCCCAGCTACTCATGGACTACGTGTGGCCATTGAGCGGCACAAGAATAGGCTTCAAGCAGAATTCACGAGAGCAAGAATTCGGCGGAAGCTAGGCTCCGCTGAGGCTTTCAAGGCGTTCATCGAGTCGGGTCTGGAAGATAGGGGAGATGGCTCTGAAATGCTTCATCCTCGGTGGATCCGAATCAACACACTAAAGACCACGCTCGAGGATCAGTTGGAGACTACTTTCTCAGGATACGAACGCTCTACGAATGTCGACGATGTGCGGCACCGAGGTTCAAAGCGTCTATTCATTGATTTTCACATCCCAAACCTCATCGCCATATCGCCAAATATCGATCTTTCTAAAAGCGATGCTTATAAGAACGGATCAATCATCTTCCAGGACAAGGCATCCTGTTTCCCGGCCTATCTTCTTGACCCACTGGCAGAGGATGGAGACATAATAGACACCTGCGCAGCTCCAGGAAACAAGACGACCCACATTGCTGCCATTCTCCTGTCACACAACTCGGAACCTGATAAATGCTCGCAAGTCATTCACGCCTTTGAGAAGAACAAAGGCCGTGCAGTAACTCTTGAGAAAATGGTCAACCTTGCTGGGTCAGATGCTTGGACGAAACTCCATCCGGGACAGGACTTTTTGAAGACGGATCCGAATTCGGCCGTTTTCAAGAATGTCGGGGCTCTGTTATTGGATCCAAGCTGCTCTGGAAGTGGCATCATTGGTAGAGACGATATGCCAGAGTTACACCTACCTGTTATCAAGCAACCATCGAGCAACACATCTAAGCCTCAGAAGAAAGGATCAAAGACTCTAGACCCGAGCAATGAGACCCGAAAGCGCAAACGAGAGGATCATGAAGACGCTTTGGACGTTATGGTGGACGATGACGGAGAAGTTACAGCCGTCAACTCGGAAGACGAGCTCAAGGCTCGAATTGAAGCCCTTTCCAAGTTCCAGCTCGAGCTACTCCTTCATGCATTCAAATTTCCCACAGCCAAAAAAATCACATATTCGACGTGCTCGATTCATGCAGGAGAGAACGAAATGGTTGTTCAGAAAGCCTTGGAGCACCCCGTCGCAAAGGAAAGGGGCTGGCGAGTTCTGAAGCGTGAGAATCAAATCCGGGGAATGCAAGAATGGCCTGTTCGAGGATCTCTGGAAGCTTGCCGGGGCGACGAGATACTTGCAGAAGCATGCATACGAGCCAACAAGGAGGACGAACATTGCACAATGGGCTTTTTCCTCGCTGGATTCACCAGAGATCTCGCGCCGAAGGAAGACATAGACTCGGAGTTTCTCAGAGATGAACGCGGTCATCTTGTCCGAGATATAATGGGATTCCCTGTGCGAGTCGATCCTGGAGCAGGAAGCGCTAATGCTGTGAACGAAGAAGATGACATCGCAACAATCAGTCCTATACCGGCGGATGAAGGAGAAGAAGAATGGTCGGGCTTTGGGGATGATGGTGTTGGGCAAGACAACTCAGCTCCACTTGCTCAAGAATTCCCCAAAAAAGATAAGAGATCAGGGGCCGGCACTCGACACGACCCAAGCAAAAAGCGCCCGCAATTTGGCATCACGGACAAAAAGCGAAAGAAGAGCAAGAAAGTCTAGTGTGGGATGTCCGAAATACGACTCATTTGCTCCCGGTCAACCCGAGCAAGATGGCTACTGTCGCTAGCAGAGATACCCGAAATACGATACATCTCTTCCGGGTCATGTTGTGTCCGCTCAAATAATGCAGCTTTTGCTCTTCTGTTCCGAGCACAACTCCTCGTTCCTCGGTTTCATAAATCCGGCTATACGGCTCGCGCCTTCTTAGCTCAGCTTTCGTTCTTCGTATAGTTAAGTCTGGGTTTCGACCCGCCCATTTTTTCCACTTTGAACAGAGTCGACAGATTCAATAGAGACCCTGCAAGCTTATTCTGTGTGCGAGATCGAGTGTCTGAACCGTTTTAGGACAGAAACGAAGGTGTTGATCGATGTTCCCTTCCCCTCGCTTGCATCTTCGGTCTCGGTCAGTGACTCGGTGGCGCCGGCCCACCCCTCCGCTGCGTGCCTGCGGCAGAGTTATGCAGAGGCTGCGCGCTGGCGGAGATGGACTTAAGCTCCTTCCCAGCACAACCGCCACGGCTCCCACCCTCCGCGCTCTCACGCCCTCACGCCCTCTTCTGGCTGTCCGCAGTGGCGCACAGGCGTCGTTCTTCGGGATGACGGCACCGGAACAGGGACAATGAGGCTCTAGTGTGCCCCACCTTTTAGAAGGTTGTCCCAATGAGAAGCGGCCGAGCTGGCGCAAGCTGCAATATGCTGTAATGTTGTAATGTTCGGGGCATTTGTGCAAAGTTATGCCGCGTTGTGCTGGGCTTATGCTGGGCTTATGCAGGGTTGTCTAGATATCCAGCGCCGTCGGGAGTTGCATAGGAGAACCCACCGATCACCGACCAAAAAAACCTGAGATGTTATGAAAAATAGGCTGGCGCCTCGCTGTAGGTTAAAACTTAAGAGCACCCTTCTTCTCCCTGCTGTGACTCTCTGGCTCTCTCTCCTGTTGCATCCTTTTCGATTGCTGTGCAGCCCTCCCACTCTTCCCTCGACCCCTACCATGACTCAACCAGGACCGTCGGCGTCCAGTGCGTCATCTGCGACGGCAACAGAACCTCCAGAGCGAGATGTTGAGGCTCAGAAAGCAAGGACGCAGCCAAAGGCATCGCATTGGCAGCTGGTTATTGATCAGACGCATGTGACTCCAGAGGTACTGAACTGGCCATACAAAGGTTCGGGGACCGAAGATGATCCATTCGAGGTGGAGTATATCGACAATGACAGAAGGAACCCGATGCTCTTTTCAATCTGGAAAAAATGGATGATCACAATCTTGGTCGCATTTGTGAGTTTCTCTCCTTCATCACCCGGTCGTACAATGGCTTGGGGATTCCCTTCGAGTCATGCGTCACTGAATACTGACTGCCGTCTTGATAGGCAACTCTTGCAGTCGCATTTGTCTCATCAGCATACAGCGGTGGTGTTGAGCAAATCATTGAAACTTTTCATGTTGGTGACGAAGTTGTAACCCTTGGACTTTCGCTGTTCGTTCTGGGATTCGCAATAGGTCCTCTGATGTGGGCTCCTATGTCTGAATTATACGGCCGTCAAGTACTGTTCATTGGGACATACGCCATGCTTACAGCCTTCAATGCTGGAGCTGCTGGATCGCAGAACATCCAAACCCTTCTTATTCTGCGGTTCTTTGCTGGCGCATTTGGATCTTCGCCTCTAACGAATGCTGGAGGTGTCATCGCCGATATGTTTTCTGCTTCTCAGCGAGGCGTGGCAACGAGCGTTTTCGCTGCAGCCCCTTTCTTGGGACCTACTCTAGGTGAGTTTCATCTCATCTTCCCTGTCTTTGGAACACACCCTAACCCGAGATTAGGTCCAATCATTGGTGGTTTTCTAGGTGAAACCGAAGGATGGAGGTGGGTAGAGGGTACAATGGCCATTTTTACAGGAGCTTTATGGATTATTGGATCTCTTACAATTCCCGAAACATACACTCCAGTCATCCTCCGACGCCGTGCCGCCAAGCTCTCGAAAATCACGGGGAAGGTCTACATATCGAAGTTGGACATTCAACGTGGCAAGAAGACTGTGACACAAGAATTCAAGACCGCTCTGTCCCGCCCATGGGTGTTGCTGTTCCGTGAGCCGATTGTTCTCCTACTGAGTATCTACATGGCCATCATCTATGGAACCCTTTACATGATGTTCGCCGCGTTCCCCATCGTGTTCCAACAGCAAAGGGGATGGTCTCCCGGCATTGGAGGACTTGCTTTCATTGGCGTTATGATTGGCATGATGATAGCCGTTGTGTACTCGATTTGGGACAACAAAAGATACCAGAAAACCGAAGCGAGATACAATGGGAAAGCACCCCCTGAAGCTCGCTTACCGCCCACGATGCTTGGATCAATCTTCCTTCCAGTGGGATTGTTCTGGTTTGCCTGGACGAATTACCCTAGTATCCACTGGGCTGTGTGCATCGTTGGGACCGCTCCCTTCGGTTTTGGCATGGTGCTCGTGTTCTTGAGCATCATGAACTACCTTATCGACTCCTATGTTATCTACGCAGCTTCAGTCTTAGCAGCAAACAGTGTGTTACGATCGTTGTTTGGTGCTGCGTTCCCTTTGTTTACATCATGTAAGCACTACCCCTTTTCGCTACGAATTAGCGAACTCGGCTGACAGTAACAGATATGTATAAAAACTTAGGTATCCACTGGGCCTCGTCCATTCCGGCTTTCCTAGCACTGATGTGTGTTCCCTTTCCATTCTTTTTCTACAAGTACGGAAAGGCAATTAGAATGAAGTGCAAATTCGCTGCTGAGGCAGCCGCAGCTTTGGAGAGGATAAGGACCGTTGAACACGTCCGCGAAGACGAGGAAGGAGAAGAGGTGCTGGAAGAGGAGGAGGCGAGGGAAGGAAAAAAAGAGGAGCAGGAGAAGGATGAGGAGGCAGAAAGGCGAAACGAGAAGCTTGCAGGAGAGAGCTCAAAAGACGAGTGATTGGACTAGATTTTGAAGCAAAGTCGGGCAAAGGTATTCAGGCTACACGATGATTGCTTGCTGCATAGATTGCGGGACTGGGTTTGCATAGCGTTGGGCTATCCATTTTGAAAATCTTTTGTTATGGGAAGTTATTCAGCGTTAAATTTTTGAGGCGAGGCATAGATTCCTAAATAATTCTCGTTAGTAAATAATCTTATTTCTGGTCACTTAATCTCTTGGATTTCCCTCTGGCAAGTTGTTATTGTAAACAAGAGTAGAAGTCAAGCGTCATCCCACCTGCATTACTTGATTGTCAACTGGTGTTCTTTTCCGCTGACTTTGAACACTACTCCTTGGACTTCTGGCGTTCATCAAAGAGGTGTCAACATGAGTCAAATAATAGCCCAAATCGATATACTCTTGTGCAAGAGATTTCATAAATGTTCGTCCATGTTATCGAATGAGAATGGCAGGAGACGATTCGATGTCTAGAATAGCGCCACGAAATCCGACCACCGGAGGAAATGGTCAATAGCCAAGCTCTTCGTTAATGCTCACAAGGATGAGAAAACTCCAGATTTGAGTTTGCCCCTGTACAGCTGTCTTTCGTTGCTGACATTGACTTGGATGACCAGAAGTCAAACCATGATTCAAGAGAATTGGCTTTGGAATGATCTTACCTAACAAGATGGAGGTATGACCAAAGCTGTATGCTCATAGAGAGTATAAGAAGAAATTCGAGGAGGAGTTCAGTACGTGATACAAAGACAGATTGCAAGTAACCGAGAATGACAACACACGGCGTTTCCAAACCAGGCCACCGTTGTAACTGTTCTCCTTTCGGTTTTTATATTTCAGAGCTTAAGATAGTGCTTGCAGGCGAGGAGTGCACTATGTTTGGGTTTCTCATCATTCAACATCTTATTTCCTGTTCTAGGGCGCTCCTTTCTTAACCATACGTTCTTGATAGAAATGATGCCGAGTTCTAACATAAGAGCAGATCTGGTTGGCTTCAGTTAAGGAGGGATTTTGGTTGCATGAAATGACATGAGGCGTACTCTATTCTAGATTAACCGGAAATTGAGATCATTCATATCGACCGAAATGCCATCGCTCTGCCCTTGTGCATACCCTCGGGTTGCTCCCCCATAGAACAGTTTCCATTAATCCCCTCTTGGGATATGGTATTGTGCTGCCATAACATAGCGGTTTGAAAGTACTTTAACTAACGAGATATCGTGGATCTCAAAGTCTTAATTTTCTCCCATATCACCACCGAGGTAGAATTTTCGATACCAGACACCCTTCCACAATTATCAAACAGCAAAAATACACCAACCAATCCCAGATCCGTCCAAGCCCAGCCAAGCTTCCCAAACTCCAAAAGCAGAATTAAGCTCCATAACCATGATTGAAACCACTAATTCATCTCATAGCTCCCCCCAACAACCCCACCATAAGCTCTCGCCGGCCTCTCCAACCCCGCCTCAACATCCCTCTCAACCCTCCTCTCCATCTCAGCCCTAACCCTCTCTTCCTCCTCTCTCCTCGCCCTCTCTTCCGCCTCAAAGTCAGTATAATTTCCCGCACCTCCTCTACCTCCTTTATACGTCGGTTTGCTTCCCCCTAACACGCGCTTCGAAACGCCTATTCCCGGCCTCGGTGCGGGGGTCGCAAATGTTGACGTTGGAGAGGAAGACGAGGGCGAGGGAGATGAGGGGCCGGCTTCAGTGGGCGAGGAGGATGATGGGGCGATCGAGGTGGGATCAGGGGAAGTGGTTTGGGTCAAGCCAGAAGAGGTGAGGTCGGTGGGCTTGAGCCAGTTTCCTGCCCCGCCTCTGCCGGTGTGGAGATATTCGGGAGCTGGTAGTGAGGCAGAGATTGCTCGAGCTAGGTCTGCTGTTGCAGGAGGAAGAGCTTCTGGGTCCTAGTGGCGTTTGTTAGCTTGGCTGTGAAAGAGGTCAAGGTATGGGCGCGGGGTGACAAGGCTGAGAAGAAGTTTCAAGACCAAATACAAAGGATTAAATGAGATGGAACGGGGACAAGCTTCGCTCTGAAATAGCTACAGAAGGAGAGACAAATGGATAATTCACACTGCTGCGAAAGAGGAGAAAAGAAAAGGGGACAAACAACAGCCTTTCCTTTCCCTTTGATATCCTCCACAGTCTTCTTGCTATAGAAGTTGCCGGCGCCACCTCGTCCTACCTTCTTATACGGTTCGGACATGTTTCTCGTCTTTTTAGGGACTCGAATATTTATGGTTTTAGTGTTGTGTTAGCTTGTGGAGAGCTTTCATGGAGGCATGTCGTTTTGTGTCTCTCCCGCAGCGTTGATTAGATACGAGGTGGAGCTTATCATCACGAATTGCTTTTTCTGACCCTTAGTCTTGGCGCGGGCTGTCACATCTTTTTCTCTCACATAATTCCTTATTCCCATCCCACCAGGAACAGATTGAAAATTTCTTCAGCAGCTTGAGACGTTTAGGATCACTAAGTGCCCCCTGGGAAATTATTTCCCTCTAGTAATTCCTTTTGGGGAGTCCTGGGGGGGTAAGTCCGGTCTCGGGAGGGGCTTGTTTCTAGAAGACTTTTTTTGTCTCCATGGAAGACAAGTTAATGGGAGGATGCATATTGTGTCTGGCATGAGTAAAGTGCAGTGTCTCGTATGAAAAATTATTTACAAGGGACTCATCACCGGGCCTGAGTCTCAGTGAGACGATGAAGACCCGTTCACGTCATCAGGTAGCTCAGCCGGTCCAGTGACTCTAGACGCGTCATGAGAAGGGATGCTGACAGCTATTTTCTGAAGAGCTTTGAAGGCAAATATACGCGTCTTTGAGTAATCTGTGGGATTGATACCCGTACCCCTTTGGAGACGTCAAGCCCTTGAGAGCTTTTGGATCTAGACTTTATATAGGTCACGTGGTTTTGCGTTTCCTATGCTCAGCTCAGCTCAATGACGTTGCTCACGGCTATGCATTTCGGATGTACCCTTGGCCCAAATAACAGAAAATAATGGCCGGATGTCCCGGATCTTAGTGGTCATTCACGCTGAACAAAGTTGGCTTTTTCTCAACGAGCACCGTCAGAGTGGATTCTCTGAAACCCATGACCAAGCTACCGCGCACCATAGAGTTAATTTTCTATTTCTATTGCCGCCTCTGCTTACAGGTGCACAGCCACCAATGTGGCATCATCTTGTTGACTAACGAAAGTGTTTACGTGGAAGTCGGGCTTCGGTCACGCATTTTTATATGTGGCCTTGAATTCTGTACGCTGAACATCTTCGGCCCCGTACTCGTACCTTGCAAGTCGCGGTAAGGCGGCGCCGTGGCTGCAGCGAGGGATTAATGGTGTCTCAGGGAGGCCCTGTCCACCAGACACATCCTCCAACTAATGCAGGTCACGATACCCCTCACCACCTGCTCCACTGACGAATGTCAAGGAAGCATGCCTGCGAAAAAAGTTCTTTCAGGAAACAATCTTCAAAGAAATTCGTTGCTCTCTGCTGCTGACGGCTGACAATCATGCCAATTGAGAAATAGACCATCGAAAACAATGCTCCGAACCTAGAGGCTAGCGATCTTCTCCAGCCTCTCCACAAGCCCTATCGTGCAGCACGGGCTACTTGTTGAACAGGCTCTATCGGACTCCCGTGATCAGCAAGCATCTCCAAGATCCGAATAATATAATTCTTGCAGGGCTAGGCGTACGAACAGACATCTACGTCTGTAGGAAAGTAGGATAAACCGCACCCAGCCACGGCGTCCGACTCGATCCCACTCTTGTCTGCCCTCGCAGCTCCCGCCAGAAAACGCAATTCCTCCCTCTGGGAACACTGTGCCGTCCAAATGGCAGGCGTTGCTGGCTTCCTTGCCGCACAGCTGCCAATCAACTTTGCAAGCCAGGTCACATCCCCGCTTTGAGCAGCGCAGTGAAGTGCTGCAGCCGCTGTGGGAAGCGCCCCCATTTGGCACTGATCGGCCTACCCGCGACAAAAATATTTCTGTGGAGCGCGCACCGATGGGCTTGTCAGATCGCTGTCCTCCAATTTTGATTTTTGGGCATCTTGGACGAATCGAATGCCCATGGGCTGGCAGGTTAGCATATTGCTGATCAGACAATAAGCAGCGCTGATCCTGCGGACTCCGTCTGAAGACCAAAGCCTAGAACGCTGGAGCACTTGGAATCTAGACACCTACGGAGAAGACAACCGCGCGAGGCGTGCCAGACTCGACAAAGTGTGTGCGTCTGTAGGCTGTTCAATAGGCGGGCACCCGCCAGGAACAGGCACGATGTACGAGACGGATAGATAACACCAGATCGTAGCTTTTCCCGTACCTTACGGCGGAGTTGGCAGGCGTGGCAGGCTGTCAGCGAGGGCCTAACCCAGTTGCGGGTTTCAGTGAGGGCGTCCAACAATCAATATTGATTGCACCACATGTTCGGGACAGTCGATGTGGCCAGAAAGCCGTGCTCTGATAACGTTTTCCTCCTCGATAGCACTCTATCTGATCCACCACAGGGCCTGCTGCCAGCCTGCCGATGAATCGGATCGATGAGTGCAATTGCGACATGGCCGATATGCGCTCCTGGAGCTCCTCTGCTGGCGGCAGATGGCGCTTCTTCCCACTTCCCACTCAGTCCCAGTCCCACCCCCTCGTTGAAAAAGGCACAGGCATACAGCAGCGGTCCTCAGCTTATGGCCCTCCTTCCCAATCCTCTGTCATGCGGCTGGCTCTTGCTGCCGCCACCGACACCCCTCAGCGAGCCCCAGGCTGCCCCAATGGGCGTGATGATGTGATTCTTCCAGCGTGCCTAAAGACAACAGAGCAGGTGGCCGGTGACACGGATTATTGGCTGCGAGCCTGCGCTGCTTGGGGAATCACGAGGGGGCCCCGAAGCAGCATAGCGCTCTCGCCATTCTTACCCCGGGCCTGCGTGTCTCGATTTCGCAGCGAGGCGTTCTTTGTCATGGGCGTGTGATGCCCAAATTTGTGAACAAAGAAAGATGCTGCCATTGAGGAAGGTGGCCCCAAAGTTCGCGACTTGCCTGGGCGACGTCTCACACAGCAATGCACCAGGCCCGGTGCTCACTGAGTAGAGAACATGGTATCCTCGCGGCCGTGGAAAATAAAATACTCCTGTAGCCCCAGTTCCAGCTGCAGCGCCATCTCTGAAATCCGCCGCGGTTGCTCTAGAACTTGGGTGTGGTTCACTAAAATCTCGCGGCCCCTCCTCCCCACACGGGCGATCCTCATTGGGAGGGCGCACCTGCCCTGCCTACCTGCCCTGTCTTGGTGCGCTTCGGTTTGTCCTCCTGGGCGCTGGGCGAGCGAGCGATCTCCAAACCAACTCTCTCCGTCAACTCCAACAACTCCCAACTTTTTTCCTCCCTCTCGCACTGCACTTTCTTTTCTGCTGACTCCATCACGCCTCCATTGACGTGCCCACCAGTTCACGACCTCAGCACGCACGCATTGATCGAGGGCTTTGCTGCTTATTCGATTGTGCTCAGCCTACCTTCACTGCCCATCCGCTTCGAAACCCCGCTGCTTTCGCGTCTCACATCCCCAGTACTACTCGACCAGCCTGTCCATTCCGTGTGCGATAATTGAATGAATTTTGTTTCGCAACCTACCGACGTCCAATTCCCACTTTTCCAAACAAATCCACCGCATCTCGAACATCTCTCGCTATTTGCACCAGGAAGTCCACTCTCCAGGGTTATCCATCCACCTTCAGCTGCTGTCTCGCGTGTTTTATGCAGGTAGCTTGAGCTTCGACATTTACCCTCCGACACCTCCGCCAACATTGCAGTCGACCATTTTCTCGGCCCTCATATTGTAGCTTCTCAGAGCTTCGAGGATTGAGGGCCGTCTTGACCAAAAAAATTCTTACAAAATGGCTTCCTCCAAGGTCGGTCTTACCTCCGTCGCAAACCAATATATTTTTAGAACGATGCTGATCACAGTCAAATTTCCAGGAAATCCAACATTCCTCCAGGCCTCTAAGCCAACACCGCCTGTCAATGTCTACGACCTCTGGCTCCCTTCCTAAATCCCATGCACGAAATCATTCCCACTCGGTTTCTTCAGGATCCCTTATCACAAGCCACAGAGTGACACGTCGGAAGAGTGTTTCTTCCAATGCCGGCAATGTCGCAGCCATGGTAGCTGCAGTGAGGGACGCTGGTGACACCACCTTGGGCATGCCAATTTCCAACCGCCGAAATACAATGTCGAAGAACGCCTCGGCCAGGTCTGCGGCGCTTGGCAGCCTTCCTTCTCCTCCAGCGAGCTTGCCAGGTCACAGAATTCGATTGACCTCGACTGGCAAATCAGACCGAAGCGAAAGCGCAATTGACGACGAGCAAAATGACGATGAAATGGATGACGATGAAGAGACTGCATTCAACAAGTCACGAATGAGACGTGCTAGCGAAGGTCAACACTTGATGAAGGACGGGAAGAAAACCAACAGCGGAAGTGACCTGAAATGTAGCAAGTGTGGAAAGGGCTACAAGCACAGCAGTTGCTTGTCTAAACATCTGTTCGTCCCCAGACTCCTTCCTCGCCTGTATGCTCTGTAGTGGGTGGTGACGACCGAGACTGAAATGCGAACCTTGGAATGACACTGCTAACGCTGGATAAAAAGATGGGAGCACACTCCTGAATGGTCATATACATCAAAGCTCCTGATTTCGAAACATCAACAAGTACAGCTCTTAGAAGCCGCGTCTGTGTTGCTCACCATGAATCAAGACGGTATCACGCCGCCTGGTTCAGCAAAGGACTTCCAAAGCGACCAAGATTCGGCCTCCCCTGCTGCATCTTCATCGGAAAAGCAAGACGGTACCAGTAGCGCTGATACCACGCCTCCGCCTCAGGCAGATATGTTCAACACCTACAGTGGCTCGTACACAGGTAAACACCACAAACGGTACAGCAGTGGCAATACCTTTTCTCGCTCATATCAATCGACGCCCTCTACAAACCTTCTCGATGGGGGCAGCGTACCGAGCTCGTCTGGCTTCCGCCATTATCGCCAACCAAGCCACGAGCGTCGACCATTGTCGTCAGGGTTCAATCGCAACCAAGAGGATGAGGGCTTGGCAGCTGCCGTCGAGCTTCTCTCATGCTCCTTTGGTTCCACCGGTACACCCAGGACCGTCCCCGTCACTCTCGAGAATGCGCCTCCGGTGCCTTTGATCCCTACCCAATACTTGAGCCAAAGCAACAACTTCTCCGGCTCGACCCTCACTCCAAGCCAACATCCTCGCCAGACAGAAAGCTATACCCGAAACCAGGTGCAGCTTGATGGAGATATCAAGATGGAGGAGGATGATGATGACGAAGATTATGATCGACGAAGTCGTGGACGAAGTGACGAGGACGAAGACGGAGTTTTTGGCCGTATGGAGGAATGATCTTGTCAAGATGGATGCCCCTTTCAAGAGACAATGATTTCTTATGTAGTATGTGATGTGTAAATCCGGCGAGAATGTCTCCGTGGCTTTCGACACCTTGTGGAATATGGCAGCAGATTTCCACTGCGGGTTAAAGTCTGAAATACCGCGTCGAGCACAAGGCCTCAAGATGTAGTGGTTATTTCGAAATGTCATATAGCTCAACATCTGTCCACTTGTGAAACGTTTCGATACTTAACTTTGATCTTGCCTGCGCGACCCCGATATTGGCCTGATGGTGGGATAGGTGAAGGATCATACTGTCGTCAAAACCTACTGATAAGATATCATGCAGCATTACCCGCGTAGCAGTAGGTGGCCTCGACGACGAGAACGTAACAATGTTGAAAGTTGTGAACGGAATGCTTCTGGTGATAGGTTTTGAGTTGAGGGATGGAAAAGCCTGAGTGTCGGTGAAGAGATTTGCAAGCTTCCTTTCTTCGTTTGCAAGGGTAGTGGGGTTGCTGCGACAGCCTCCGGCTACGTCACCGCGTTAAGCTCTTGATAAACATCGTGAGCTTAATCGGTTCACATCAAACCTAATGTTGCACGTCCTCCTTTACGGTCCTTCTACACTGCACGATACTGGCGTAAAGGGGGAATATGGCTCAAAAGGCGACAGCTGTTGTGAAGCAAGGCGACGCAGTTGCGCGCCCTTCGAAGATACCTAGACCGCTACGATTTCCGCTTGTAGTACTGCTGAGCTTGACGCTCTCCTCGTTGCTTTACTCCTTCGCATCGAGTCAAACGGCAGATCTAGCACGCGTGTCAAGAAGTCTGGATCAATGGTGGCAAGTTGGCGCGCTAGTTGGCTGGAGAACGTTAGTTACTCTCCATCCTTACCTGCTATGTTCATTGTTCACTTACGGTCCTATAGATTCGAACTTAGTCTTGGATGGTATGGAGATTATGATGGAAATGATCTGGCAGCTCTGACTCTGCTATCTCATGGTCCTCCAGTAAGTACTTCCATCGGTTCTAGAGCTCTCTGTTAATTTTGATCAGCTTTATCTTCTGGGCACGTTCTACGAAATTCGGCCCATTGCCGTTCTCCTCTCCCTCAGCATCGACATAGCCACTACATATATCCCATTCAGACTTCTTCGGCCTCTATCACTGGCACACTCAGCGTCGAATACAATATCCTCCGTGCAGGCGCCGAACAATGAAATATTGACCTCGACCTCTATTCAGATCTACACAACGATTCTTGCCGCGGCTATCTACTCTGTCACACTCTATACAGCATACTTGACATTTCTTCCAGTTCAGTTTGCCACTTACTTCTCGAATATCCCAACTCTTGCACCTGCTTATGCGGCAACCCCCTATTTCGCTCTTCCCTCTCTCGATCTTCCTAGGGCTAGCAGCAAAGTCATTTATATTTACTCCTTCGGTAGCGGCTGAGTCTTCCCTCGCGGAAGCCAAGAAAGCAGCTTTCAATCCGGCGACGGCTTCCCTAGGAGAACACATTGTGTACAATGTGTGGGGCTATAGCAAGAGGAGCAAAGTTGTTATCAAGAGAACGGTTGCGTTGATGCTCGTTTCAGGTGTCAACACGTTTGTACAGGCGTTTTTCACTATCGAGGGTGTGGAGGCTGCAGGAGCAGTGAGCTACGCTTCAGTATGGCTTATTGCCAATGGCATAACAGGTTCTGCGCTAGGCGCTGTCAGTTCAGCTTAAAGTGGAGGATGATGGTGGAAGGTTGAAGTCCAAGGGAGCGAGATCATGTTGTATGAACAGGGATGTTGTTTAGAGTCGAGAATTGTTTGGTTTTTCTTGCGTCAGTTTGGGGTCGGCGGTTTGTTTTGTCCCCTTTGGGACAAGGGGAGTTATGGCTGGAGGCATATTATATTGTATGAATGATTCACGCAACGGGTAAATGTACAGAAAATGGCATACAGAGATCGGCTTTACGCAAGAGAGAATGTATTAAACATTTATCTAACTTTTGTTGACGCTGTTGGCGAGTATTACGTTGGATACAGTCGTAAACATCTTTGAATGTCAACGTATTGGCGGGTAAAGGTATTTGAAACACATCTGGGAAGGCGCGAATCACGCGCTCGCCGCGCTTGTTTTTGGTCTTCCTCTTTAAGATTACAAGCAGAGGAGCAACCCCTCACTCCCCAACTGCATAACTATCGTCGCCAGGACCTGGGATATGGCCTTTACGATGGCTAGTGATGCCTCTAGACGGTAAGAACCGCCTTTCGATATACTCTTTGAAACTCACGTGCTTTGGCCGCTAGGCAGGGATCAGCTAGCGCTGGGCCTGAGAATTCGCGTTACCGACCGCGTTCTCCGCACAGAGGATCGCAGTCACTGACAATTGTGCGTGTAGATGGCTCGATGACGGGTCATTGAGCTGTCGAATAAAGCTCCCTCCTTCTCATAGCGAAGCCTCGAGATCGGCGCAAGACAGCAATCCTGCCCAGGACATGGCGCCATCTGCTTCGATGGACGTCCCCCTCGAGACGACATCCCCGAGCTCCCGGCGCAATGGCAAGATCGTCGAGGCTCTTCAGTCGATGTCGAACATGAACAGCATGGAGCCTCTCGATCTTCCTACAGATCCAGAGCATCAAGCTGTCGTCACTGATTTCCTCGATTTCAGTGAATATTTGCCATCAGATCTGTTCAGATCATTGAGTCTCATCGGTCACCTCGATTCAACCTACTATGACGCCTCCTCGAAGGTCAACGAGCTTACGCACATATATGGCGAACTTCCCAACCTTCCTGCAGACACAAGGCCCAACCCTGTCGCCCTCCGCGCAGATATCTCTGAGAACCTAGCGCAAGCTGTCAGCGCCCGCACTTTGTCTTTGGCGGAGGCTAATCGCATGGCCGAGAACGTTGACCGCCATTACAATCGCGCGAAAACCATACTGGCGAAGCTTCAGGAGTCACTTGCAAACTTTCCTCCCTCCCGGCAGCCAAGTCCAGTTCCACAGAAAGCGAAACCACCCAAAATCACTCTGACCTTAGGAGGAGGACGTGGAGCATCAGCAGAGGCACCTCCACCAAAGCCGCGCCAATCTCGACCTCCACGTATCACCGTGCCGGGTGAGGTTCTTGCTCCATACGAGGTTGATTATTATTCCTTCGGGTCTGACAGCGAAGACTATGACTCTTATTCCGACGAACCCCTTACCCCTCGTGGCACACCAGGTCGGTCTCTTGGTTCTGGCAAGATTAGGCTGAAGCTCTCGAAGAAGAAGGACAAAGGACCCAAGCCTCCTCGCGGTCCTCGGCCTCCTGGGGTCATGGGAACAAATGGTAAGCTTATTTCTCCGCTTTACTAAACACTGTCTGGGGGTGGAACATTTCAGTGGATATCTTCATTTATTAGGGAGCCTAGCTTCCATCTCTTTCAGCGCCCCCGTAAAAATACGAAACTTCCATGCTAAATCGATGGTTAGTTCATAGCGCAGTCGCTGGCATATCAACAAGCAATGCTTTAGCTAAGCTCAAGCCGCCTCCAGCTGATGCTGTGAAAGGTGACGAGCATCTACCATGGCTACAATTAAATGCATGGGAACTTGCACACCTTAGGAAGAGGATGAAGAAGAATGCTATTTGGAGCCCAAGTGATACCATGATTGCACGCGAGTTGAAGATGCTTGGTCGTGGGATAGAAGCATATCGAGCAGCAAAGGCTAAGGCTGAAGCTGCAGGAGAACCTTTCGATCAACCACAACCACCTCAACTTCGGGGCGAAACAGTTCATGCTGAAGGGGCGATCAGCGTCGAGGCATTGCGTCTGGAGGAGCCTCAGCTAAGCAATCGCGGCATGAAGTTGAACGAAGCGAAGAAGTTGAAGAAAGAGAACCAAGCAAAAGAGCTTGCCAAAGTGAGTAGGACGAGCTCCTTTCAAGGAGTATTTCGGAAGCTCGTACACTCTCTCCACATTTATATAGTTGCTGACTAGAATGGAATAGCAGGCCGCAGAAGAGGCTGAGGAGTCTGCTCGGAAGATGGCCGCAGCTGCCCACGCAATGAGAGGTCTTTTCGGCAAGCCTCCGAGTATGGACGACAAGAAAGCCTTAGCCAAGACGCCAAGCAAAACCCCGGCCAAGAAACGCAAGCGAGACTCACCCGCCCCTGAAGTTGAAGCAGAGAGACCTGCTGAAGGAGAGGCTTCTGTCAAATCTACGAAGCCACCGCTGAAGAGAAGCAAGACGGAGACGCCAGTGCCTGCACCGCAACCGATCTCAACGAAGCAAGCGTCTCCCTTGACCCAGGCCGAGTCTGCTCCATCGATTGCTTCCGAAACAGTGGTGACTCCCCTTGATGCACCATCTGATTTTCTCAATGTCCCTGGTCCTCTTCCATCACCAAAGAAGTCATCAACCCCGATTCTTCCGCCTACTAAGGAGCCCAGAAGGCCCGCAAAGAAGCCAGTGGTTGAGACTGCAACAAATACTCGTCCTCGACGTACCTCAGCCGCTGCGACCCCGGGACCTGTAGAAGAACCACTTCCGCCGAAACGACCCACGTCTTCCCGTAGCAAAGCGGCTAGCCAGGAACCTACTGGTCCAACGGCAACAGCCACTATGGACCGACCGCGTCGTGCTAGTACGGCTCGCAACACACCAGCTCCTGAGCCTCGCCAACCGAGTAAGCGCACCAAGCGTCCAGCACCGGGGCCCGTTACCGCAGGCTCTGAAGGCTCTACTGCTGTGAGCGTCGGCAAGCGAAGTGGCGCAACGCGTAAGAAGGCTGGCAAGAAAGAAAAGAAAGATGGTCGTGAAGGAAGCGCAGCTCAAGAGGTTTACGAAGAGGTTGACGATGAAGGCAACGTTATTGATCCTGATGAGCCTCGATACTGCTTGTGCAATCGCGTTAGCTTTGGCACAATGATTGGCTGCGAAAATAACGATGTAAGTTCATCCTACCCCTTCATGAAGAATTACTGACACATGGGAAGTGCGAAAAAGAATGGTTTCATCTGGAGTGTGTTGGCTTGAGCGAGATTCCGCCGCGAACAACGAAGTGGTACTGCCCTGACTGCAGAATCACACTTGGTATCGGTGAGAAGGGAGAAGTTAACGCGCGAGGCAAGAAGAAATAGGTATCATTCTTTGCTTTGGAGTTCAAAGGAGTTATTGGTGACGGGCCCATGGCTGAGTGGAGTTATCGCATCTTCTGGTGCTGAGATATGGGCGTGGACGAGCAATCGAGGTGCATGATTATGTTTTTTGGCATCTGCTACCAACATTTGTATCTCTAGGACACCAGGCCAGCATCGATGGAACTAGTATCAGGCGGCGACAGCCTCGAAATCAAGATTATCAGTTCGAAATCTTCCTCCATCTCCTACTCTATATATTCACCTGGCCTTTGGTCAACTAATGAAGAAGTATACTTTCAGTTTGACTCATATTTCCTCAAGTTTGATATCTCTCTTGAGAAGTGTTATTCAACTAAGGCCTCTCTCATGGACCCTGTACACTCTCTCCCATCCCTTGCTGTAATATTGCACTGCAATTTGAGTGTCAGAAGGAGGGCTCTGTCAGTACCTCGACCAGTCCGATTACACTGCAAATATAGCGCTCTGGACGCTGATTCGTTTGTCTCAATAGCATAACTTATACGTACGGTAATTGATATGTGGGATATCTTCCATGTTTGCGTGAAAGAATATAGTCAAGCAAAGCAAGTTATTTTTGCTGCCTTCATGTACAGATTAAGATGGAGAGAGCAAGTGTTGATTTAGTGGTTCTTCCTTGGACATGGAGGGTCTCAGAATACTGTAAGCCACCAGCACTGCAATTATAGAGTCCTCTAGGAGGGACAAATTGGACAATAGCTTTCTCAGAAGTTTTGAGCCACCCCCTTCACATTAATTTTCGGCAATGAATTATATAAGTCAAGTCCAGCAAGTGATTGAACAAGCAGTCGACTCGTAAGAGGCAACGTTACATCTCCGTCTAAGACAATGCCTTCCATTTAATACAATGCCCGTGACGAAGCCACCTGTGCTGCAATTTGAACGTTCTCGAAGAGAGAGATAGGCTTGCATGCAATTGGATGACTCACGTCACATTCATTTAGGAGTCGAATTATAGTCAAGTTCAGCAAGTGGTATTTTTCTTTCATGTACAGACCACGAAGTATCGTGCAAGAGACTGCCTTAGCAATTAGGTCAAAAACCGCAAACCCATCCATCCAGCCTTATCACGCCAGTCATTCATAAACGCCATGCAAAAAAAGTCATAATCATCAACGCTTGCTTAATCATCATCAGCCCGGAGAGTAGGGTACAGATTCTCGGAGCTCTTCTCTGCCTCGGTCTTGTCCTCGGTACCACCCATCGAAGTATCCTCGTCGTCCTCGTACTCCCTACGCTCGAGCTTGTCGGAGATGAACTTGCGGAGTGCTTCGATGACGCGGATGTTCTCGATCCAGGCCTCCTCAGCACGATCGCGTGCAGAATCACCGCTCTCGGATTGGACGCCTGGGGAGCTGACACCGGGGGAGCTGACGCCAGAGAGTGCCGGGTCGATGTTACTTGCGGTGAGCGTCAGCGGTTGGAGAGTGCGTTCCTTGGGCGAGGGGGTAGCGGAATCGTCGGAAACATCCATCACGTCGACGCTGCGGGGGTTGGCGCTTCGTTGCAACATGCCTCCAGAGTAACGGCGGCGCTGATCGCTATCGAAGTTTGTGCCGAGCGTGGGTGCGGTGGTTGAATGAGGCGAATAGCCCATCGAGACAGCTGGGAGACTTGGGTATGCGGCGGAGACGGTGGAGCTATGTCTTGATGTTGGGGACATGCCGTGGGAAGAGACGGGAGAGTGGCCAGAAGTGTACGAGACCGAGCTTGATGGTGGTGTCAATGCTGGGGTACCCGAAGATGTGGATTGAGCGGAGTGTGTTGCCATCATTGGAGCGCCGGAGACATGACCATTTAAGTGGTTGAGGTTGTTTATGGCGGTTTGAGGAGGGGAATGACTTTGGCGGAAGTTGATTCCAGAGTGGGTGTAGTGAGAACCAGGTTGTTGGATACCAGCTGCTGCTGCTGCGTTGGAACTCTCATACACAGTAGATTGCATCTGCTCCAAGAACTGGTCGATGTTCATCAAGTCATTCTTGGTTCTCAGGTTGGGTAGTGGCAAGGCATATTGGTGTTGAGGCATGTGACCTTGGTGACCATGGCCATCAACTGAAACGAGAGCAGGACCAGCAGACATGTAATCCGTTGAGATCGCACCGCCATGGATTGGAATGTTTTGGAGAGCAACCAAGCGTTGTCCAACTTGCTGGTAGGAGGAAGCATCAATGCGGTTGCGCTTAAGATCACCAAAGAAGTCGTTCAAGGCATCATAGTTTCGCTTTCTCGAATCAAAGGCAGCATGTTGTCCAACTTCGCCGCCATGGCTGACAGGGTAGTAAACAGGGCCGTACGAGGTTTGCTGTTGGGGAGTGTAGTAGCCAGCGTGGGTTGGGTGATGGGAATTGGCATAGCTTCCAGCGCCTGGGTGCATATGGGTGCTTTGGTCATAGTAACCGCCTCCATTAGCTGCCAGGTTTTGCAGGTCAGCAATCACTATTTTCCTCGTCAGATGTGGGTATGTAGGGACACCACCATTGTGTTGGTGCACATACCTTTGCCGCCACGGTATCCAGAGCCGCCTGGGTGTCCATGCTGCTCAGGGGAGCGCAGTAGGACAGAATCATCGGCATGTGTCTGGAAATGGTCAATAGGAGATTTGATGGTGTGAAGTCAATAGAACACACCTTCACGTGCTTCTTCAGATCCTGTGGGCGCTTGAACGCCTTGCCGCAGAAGTCACACTTGTGTGGCTTCAATGGGACGTGTACGCGGATGTGAGAAGTAATGTGATCACGCTTGACAGTGGTCGTACGGCAGGAGTTCCATCCACAGGTCAAGTTCAGGTTGTTGGTGCTCTTTCGTCCCACGTGCTTCTCACAGATGTGGTCCTGGATGAGAGTTAGATCGATCTATCTATCTATCGGTCCAGACTCCGGCTAATCATCGGAAGCAAACAGGAATAGGACGGAACGTACAAAGAGGTTCTCAGCAGAGGTGCATCTCTCAGAACACTTCTCCCATTGGCAAGCCAAGTTGTCGTCCGCGGCAACGCTCTGTCTTGCATCGGCAGCGGCAGCAGCAGCGGCAGCCGGGGCTACGTCTTGCTGCTGCGGTTCCTGAGCTGGCGCAGACATCTTGGGGGGACGGGTCTGGGGTAGTGGCAGTCGGTACGCCAATCAGAGGTCGTTTCGGTTCGTTAGCGTCGCACTATGAGAGAAGTAGAGAAGTAGCGGCGATCAGTGGCTTCTGGGGCTGGAGGTCCTCGATATCGCTCCAGAAAGTCGTCAGAGGCTCGAAAGTCGAGAAGTCGAGGATTGCGTTGGTAAACACGGTCCGATCGCAGCTGGGGAACGAGCGAGATCGAGTCTTTACTTGTACCTCAGAAGAGCGGAACTGAAAGTCTTGGCATCATTAGCTTCCACCGCTAGCGTCTTGGCAGGAAGTCTTGGCGCAGGAGAGGGGTGGCTTTAAGCGCCAACGCATGTGTGAGTAGCGAGGCTGCCTCGGATAATGTGGCCAAAGGAAGAGGGCCAAATCAAGCAAAACTAGGCTTGAGGAGCACCCCGGGGTGTACCCATCTTGCAAAGTCTTGGCAAAAACTCTAGGCGCCAGCTGCGCCCCTTCTGCCCCTTCTGGTTTAACTCGGCACGCAGCGCATGACTGGCTGACTCGCCCTTGGCGAGCAAAGTTGGCGCTCGCGGAAAAGTCTAGGCACCAAGAGAATGCGCTCCGATGATGCCAAGCACGGAGGCTCTTGGCTGTCGCCCTCTGCCCTGCTCGATCAGCTCACGTAACAGAACGTCCGGCTGACACGAGAGCTGAAGTGTAAAATCACAGTGTGGCCTGTTTGGAGTTGACCTTCGGTCCAATCACTGGCCAGGAGGCCGTTTGAGGTTTATTTGGTCGTGAAGTCTATTCCGCGGACTCGGACTCCTGGCCGGGAAGGCCGGGAACTTTCTTCAAACACGGTTCTCCAGTTGCATGAGGCCATTTACATACAGTAATGTGCTCAATTTGGATTTACAGCAAAACCAGTCTGTCCTGATGAAGAGGATCTCGTTTCAATAGCTGGCATCTCAGCATCTGCCGAGCCAAGACTTTCCCTTCCCTTGCGCTGCCTGATTACTAGCATGCCCAGCCCTTGGCAAACCACCCTCCTCCGCCCCAAGAAATTCCACCCGGGCTCCGCAGCCGCCGGAGGAGTCTTAGGAGCTGTTCGTGTGATTGTGAAATGATGCACGGTTGTGTAAGCGGTGAGAAATCGATGCACTTTGGTGGCAAGAGAGGCAAGAAGGGGATTGTTACCCAATGGACGAAACTAGACCCCTGAGGCCAAGTACTCATACGCCAAATGAAGAGCAAAGAATGAGCATCGTGGTGGACAATGTTTTCAATAGACTCAGCCACAATTGGTCATCTGTCTTGGCTCGCTAGATATCAGCTTTCTTCCTCATTGAGCCAAGACAGAACTAAGATAATCGAAGAGAAAAAGGAAGACATGCACACATGTAGTGTCCTAAGCTTCAAAAAAGCAATGGTAACGGAAGTATCTGAATCTGTGTGTTGGACAAAGGTGTTCTCAAGGCTCTCGTCGTACTACGCAGTATCTAATTCAACCCCTCCCTGAATATTTTGTCGATCCTCAGTGCCCTATCCCAGACCACTACATCTTCTCCATCTGCTAGGCATCTCTTAAACCATACAATCCTGTGCTCTGGAATGAACAAATCGTCCGTGGTTTCCCTTACCCATGCAGCAACAGCCTTCTCCTGTATCACATCCGTGTGCCGGTCTTCATATCCGACCTTGAACTCATCGATCCTGAAGCTGGGGTCATGCTTCAGACGACTCAAGACAGCCTTGGCTGTGCGGAGTCCTTTAGAGTGTTCCTTGCTGCCTATTTCTTTGTTGCTTATGTTTTCCTTGTTTTTCTGCTGTTTTGTCGCTTTCTTAGGTCTGTCCAGTCCCTCTTCTTGTTTGATCATATGGTTCTTCTCTCTGTCAACCGGTAGTTCCGGACGCGGCCAGTTCCGAGGACAGATGATCAAGTTCTTGTCGTTAAACTCGTTCGCCGTTATGTAGACTGTCTTCACCGAACAATCTTCCTTCGGTATCACAGTATCCGCCACCACTTGCAAATTCCATGCGTTCACAACCCTCCTGTCTGAGTCTGATTCAGCGTTGCGTCGAAGGCCAAGAATGTAACAGCCGGCCCAGTAGCCGCCCTCAGAATCTCGACCATCACGTTCAAGATCCAATAGACGATGTGGGTAGAGACAAACTTCATCAGGTCTGGGAACTGTACTTTCCAGACGATCTTTCAGCTTGCTGAGCCGTCGCTCAATCATTGCCAGCCACTTGCCGCAAGCCAGTTCAGAACCGCCCCAGTAGATCAGATCGACCTGTTATCCTGTTAGTATATCAATTTTACCAAGAGAAGAAGTACAATTACCTGAACATACGACGTCATTTGAAGGTTTGAGTGTACAGACTCAGCCGCAGTATCCTGAAGGACCTTCACATCGAGTCGCCACTCGAATTCGATCATCTTGATGAGCTTTTGAAAGTTCAATGTTCGAGGAGAGTTGAGAGAAGGATTGGGAGTATATCGTCCTCGAACGATGCTCAAGGCTCGGAAATAATAGTAGGATAAAGTGTAGTCACGCTTGCTAAAATATGCTCGTAGTCTGGTGTCGCGCTTTATGGCCTCCACGATCCTTTGGGTATGGCTATCCGATTCTTGTACGATCTTATCTGAAACATTGAGAATCTCAGGGCAGCTGCGAACTAGATCCTCGCAGCGAACATATAAGAGTTGAAAGTTATGGCCTTCGAAGTTGAACCAGAAAGCTCCCGATTCAATCTTGTACACCACGAACTTGCCACCCTTGTCCTGGACTCTACTTACTGCCTCCCAGAATACATCAATGTAGAGATCGTCGGAAATTGTGCCAAAAGCCACACATTGAAGATCTTCATTGGTGGCTGTGAGTCGTATGGCATGACTTCCGGAAGGTAGAACGCTGACAAGAGGTAGGGCATCAGCTCGAGCTGCTTGTGCACTGATATTTTCGGGATCATTTTCTTCGTCACATACTTCATCTGGATGGCATTCTAGTAGAGTTCGGAGATGTTGGAATGCGTTGTCGACACTGGTCCACCACTCCTCCCTCGGCATATTGTAATGCTCTCTGAGGTACTCGATCAATTGATCTGAGTCTTGCTGCTCGGTTGACAGAGAGAGTTTGTTTATTGGGATTGTTTCCGCCATTGATACTGAATTGGGATGGGAAACGGGGAAACGGGTGTTGAAATGTGCGTCGCAGTTTGTGCAGCGACGAGATGAAATGATTCAATTGAGTGTTTGATGAAAATCAAGAAAGCAGAAAGGACTTTATGAAAAGACGACTTGAAACTTTTGACTCATTCCCCGAACAAAGATCCTTTCAGCGCAGTCCTCGCTCACAGCCTTGCAGGTGAGTCAGCGCATTTCAATTGTGGCGGAGTGCAGCAATTAATATGCTAGAGAGCAAGCCTCAACTACCTCGCACTTGCAACTGGAATGGAGCGAGACATCTCATTGCGTCGTCGTTGAGACGCCCGGTATCATGAACTGAGAGAGAAAAGTGGTTGATGTAAGGAGATGAGCACTGCAGACACTCGGGCCGGGAATTGCGGGTCTTTCTACCCCACTACCCCTCCGAGTTCCTCAATTGAACCCCTCCTATTGAAAAGCTCTAGTATATTTCATCCAAACATATCAATTCTTAAATTTCTTCACAGGCTGTACTTCCAGAAAAAGGATGCCTCATTCATACAAGTCCGAGTACCCGGCGGGAGTGCAAGTCGATGATGGCATCAAAGCCTTCTTCGAGGAGTTTTATAAGACGAGTGACACGCCAGATGCGCATGAAAAATATGCGGATTCTTTCACGGGAGATGCCACTCTGGTGATGGCAAGCAAGAAAGTCGCGGGCAGAGAAGGTACTGTGCACTTTGTTCCGAGTCTATAATCTAATATCCTCTTAAGAAATCCTACAATTGAGAAAAGGCATGTGGGCAGCGGTTGCTTCACGACAGCACACTATCAACAAGATATTTCCATTTGGCTCCGGATCTAATGAAGCCATGCTGTATGGTACCGTTGCATATACGTTAAAAGATGAGAGGAAAGCAATTGTACGTGTTTTGGTGAATAGGGGTCTGCAGCTTGCTGATCAAACAGGTTGAATGGGGTGCTCGAGCGAATTTGGTCAAAGATGGAGGGAGTTGGAAATTGCATTTCTATCAGGTGTACCTTGATAGTGCTGCAACCCAGAACGCGAAGTAGATGCAACTCTCGCCAGAAGAGGACCTGAACACCTTTTCAGAACTCTTGCTCTCTCGGCTGTCACCCAGTTCTCCCATGTCGTCTCCATTCCATATGTCTGAAAGTCGTTCGTTCTGTATGTGCATGCAACCCGACCAACGCCTTTTGAAAGCCCAGAACGCCAGTCCCTGCATGAATGAAGCACACACACCCTCTCAATCCATATCCATCTCATCCTCCACTCCACCGTCAACCAACACCTTCCGCCTCTGCTGCATCTTGCCGAAAGTCTTGCTCTTCTCCCTCTCCAACGGCAACTCCTCCACCTCCACGCCATTCTCCTCCAGCGCCGCCCTCTCACTGGCCCTCATCTTCGGCAACAAGTGCTCGTTCTCCGCAACCAGCTTCCTGTTCGCCTCGCGCTCTCTCTCCTTGTTACCTGCCATCCGCTTCTTGTAGAACACCCTCTCGCGCTTCTGTCTGATCTCGCTGACTCTCGCAATCGCCTTGAGCGTCTTCTCCATATCATTGCGGTTGTAGCGGGTGGGGACGTTGCGACGTGCAGCGAAGTTGAGTGTGCTGTCGACAACCATTTCTTTGCCAGCAGACTTGCGGAAAGCCTTGGTCCACTTGAGTTTGCGGGGGTTACGCTTCATCTTGAACTTTTTCTGCTGTCAGTACGGGATCGAGGGCCTAGGAAGCTTGAGTTGAGCGTACATTCTTGTGGCATTTGCTGCGGCAGAACCTGAAGAGTCGAGCATCGTTCCGAACGAAGGTAATTCCCTTTGAGGGATAGCAAGGCTGCGAGCAGAAGTAACACGTCTCAATCCTATGGGATAGTTAGTATAATGCAAATAATTTTTGGCCATGGAGAACGCTTTCGCAACAAGCACAATCGGCTGGAAAGAGAAATGCCATATGCGTGCGTTCTAGTGCGCAGAAGCGCTTCGATCTGCTGAAGCTCGTAAGAAAGATTTCCATACCTCATCTTGACGTCTTTGCTCCGGCTTGACTCTGTAACCTCGAACTTTGTTCAATATTGCTATCTTCAAGAAATTTCGACTTTGTCGCTTATCGAAAAGATTGTTGCGGGCCGGAACAACCTTTGACCGAAGTTGTCCCGACCCAAGCCGACAAAATTATCTCTCGATGAGCATCCAGCAGGAAGAGATCACAACGAACAATCAATCTCTTTGCGTTCGCATTCAATTTACAGGGTTATACCTAGATCACAATCGATCAAAGCGTACAGGAGATCTCAAAGAAAGGCCGGATACACTAGCATGGCTTCGGTACTGGCAATCGGCGTTGGAGTCGCCGCTGCTGCATTTCTTGTGCGCTCACGATTTCCAGCTATACCCCGAACATTTCTAACATCTCTCAGGGAAGAGCAGGCTTGGTTGCTTTACGGAGGTCACGCGGAGAAGCAGTCGGCGCATTGGGGAAGGCTTTCTACAAGGGCGGATTTGAGCCGAAGATGAATCGGCGAGAAGCTGCCCTGATTCTGCAGCTCAGGTATGCATTTGTAACGTTTTGGTCGAGCTATATGCTGATGGACTACTCTGCAGCGAACGGCAACTTACCAAGGAACGGATACGAAAGAATCACCGTACACTCATGATGCTGAACCATCCCGATCGTGGCGGAAGCCCCTACCTAGCAACGAAAGTCAACGAGGCGAAGGAGTTCTTGGAGAAAAACTCATAATGCGTGCGGAGCGGGTATGATGTGTAAGTGGATGTATAATATTGGGGATTTGAAGCATCAGCGTTGGCGTTAGAGCGGTATTTGATTTATTTGGCCTCTGAGGGAGATCTCTTCTCTGAAAGAATCAATTTCAAGATTTCACATATATGGGACAATGCGGGTTAGTGAAACGTATCGCATTTGGTTTTTGGAAGGCTCTGCTCTTCAGGTTGAAAGTTAACTCAACTGAGGTATTGCATTCCCTTCATCTTCCCATTACTTCATACCGGGCCAGTCTATCACTATCGCAAATTTGCAGGCACACCCTGTTTTAGTCCTCGAGCCCCTTGGAGTTACTCTGCTTTCCGGAATAATTGGATTTGGGGCATTGTCCTCCGTCCTTGGTCGACTGATCATCCTGTTGGCCTGTCAGTGAAAGGGGTAGCGTTTCCTGAGAAGGCGGATCTCGGCGGGCATTTGGATTTATCGGGATCCTCCCACAGTTGCCGTGGTCCACCCATCTGGCCGCGACGATCTTCCGGCCTCCAAGGACCTTCAGAATATTCGCCTCGTGGTTGGAAGTTGGTGGTCTTCTTGCCTTTCGGTGCGGAAGAGAGGACAGGAGCAACAGGACCTCCGCCGTCACTCCCGTCAGAGCTCCAACCTTCCTCTTTCTCTATAGCAAATTCAGTAGCTTCTCTCAGTGCCCTTTTCGAGTTAGTGGAAGGTTTCAGTCATGAGCAATAGACTTACTCCGCCATACGATCCTTCTTCTCTTGCTCTCTCACCCCCTCTGCCTTGTGCTTCTCTTCTATATGTTTGATAGCAATCGCAATCATAGCCTGCAGAGTATAGACAGCATCATTTCCAGCATTATGAAGGTTCCAGCCGATGATTCCCAACTCAGCTAGGATGCTGCCAAGATTTCGTGGGTTACCCTCCCTCTTGAGGTATCGCCACATGAATGCGGTGTCAGCCGTCTCGAGCAGGTTGGACAAGTTATGAACATCATAGCCGATCGTCTGTAAGAAGTTGATATCGGCACCGACATCATGACCAACGAGAATGATGTTGCGCTTTGGGTGGTCTTCATGGCCAAAAGTTGTCTCTTCTGGCTTTGAGAAAGGATACTTGAAGCAGCCTGCGATGATGTGAGGTGCATCTTTGAGATTGATAAACTCGCTAGCACTGTGAAAATATCAGTATTTTCATCACTCACATGCTGCCTCTGCGGCTTACCCGAACTCGAATTTGTCAGCACATCCAGCAACAAATTCGACGTTATTGAGATGCTTGTGCTCGTTAATCCTGAAGTGGCGAGCGCGAATGCAGCTCATCCAGTTGGCTCCTCCTTCGCCGGGGACTACAGATGCGAGGTCTTTGGTGTCGAGCGTAGCAATGCCGACCTCTGTGACGAGCTTGGTGTTACGTTCATACGCTTCAACATCAACGCAGACAAAGACGACGGAGGCTTCCTGTTCAAATCGAATGAGTTGGCCAGGATGGAAGAAGGTGGTGGGAGGTAATTTTGCAGCCGCAGCCTTGACAGCAGCATCATAGTCAGCCCACTCAAGACCGGAACTCTCCAAGCTTGCTCTGATAACCTCGAGGTGGCCCTGTCGAATTTCTCGAAGTCCAAGATAACGCTGGACTCGCTTGATTCCGTGGCTCCATGAATGCTGCTTCTCAATCCTTTCTTTCTTCTGCTTTCCCTTGTTGGCTACTTTCTTTCCCTTTTGTGCTTGGACCATGAGGTTGATCTTTGCCTGGAAAGCTGCAAGAGACCGATTTGATGGCTCCTGCGGACTCGGAGGCACACAACCTGGCCTAGAAAGATCCAGGTTAGTAACTTATTGTGGAGATTGCTGGTTCCAAAGTGCACGAAAGAATGTATAGCACAATGGTAAGATTTACAAGGTGCAGGGAGACAAAGTCTACCGTGGCTTGACCACGAGCTTCAGAAGGGAGGAACGTGTCAAAGATCTACGGGAAGCACCCGATGTCGCAGAGATGATTGTACTTGGCAAATATAGTTGAAAGTAAACATACCTATAGTATCTAGGTGGAACATTGTCCTTCAAGTTATCCGCCATTCCTCTGTCAGTGGAGCGTCCTAGGTAGCGTGGCTGGGGTGTTCCGTCGTTCTCGAATATAACTTGAAAAGCATCGTTCGCCCCGCCTGTAGGAATGGTGAGATTGGTGTTGAGAGATCGGTTGATAGTTGCCAAAAAGTTCTCGAATTGCTTGGTAGGGACCAGGATAAGTGGTTGCTGATTGGGATCAAGGGAAGCGCGATACAGGTAGAAGCTAATTGTAAGAGGAAGTATCAGAACCAAAGGGTCTCGCCCTCAACACATAGGTTTGAAGTAGCAACTTACAAATCCCAAGTCCTATCGAAGAGCTTTCCTTGATCAAAAAAGCCCGCAGCGACCTTACCATGTTAGCAAGGTTGAAGTAAGCAGGAAAGATGATGAGCGAACTCTCTGTCTATTGGTGGTGCCAATGTACGTGTACGGGTACCTCTTTACTGACTGAAATGGGCAAAAGCTCTCACCATCGCCTGCCAGGTCTCCGATCTGAAGGTCAAATCTCGGAAACTCCCTAGGAGTAGGGCCTTGTCCTTTATCCAATCAGTGTCCACGACAGGCAGGTCACCAGATTCTAATGACTGACCAGATTGAATTTCGGAAGGCTTGAAATCTCCCCTTGAATTACCCAAGGTGATTCGGCCTCTGCTCATGATGATCTCATCTGAATCTGAATCTGTACCCTCATAGAGGTGTTGTGGCTTAGGCGCAGGGAACATGAATGGCTGGAAGGCAGATTCTTCTCCGCAAACATCCTCCTCCCCAGTCAGTGCTTGGAGTCTGTTGAGTTTGTCCATTTTGCGGTTGCAGAGCAGAAGGAGCGATGAGTTGGTGTTTGAGAAACCTCATGCAGTCCCTGTTTGTTGTGTCAAGCGAGGACCGGTCGAGCTTTCAATCTCCAACAAGCTAGCGAAGGTATTGTCAACTGGCATTGGGCTCTATTCACTCTGGTGAATTTTCAGGAGAGTTGTATTTCTGTGGGATCGAGAGAAGTGGCCAACAGATTGCTCGGGGATGGACAGCAGGAAGGTGCGGCTGCCCGAATTGGAGACTGACGATGAATTTAGCTCTACCTGGGAAACCTCTTCTCGAGCTTCTTAGTAATCCGAATAGCGGCAAACCGACTCTACTATGTTTATCACCATTGCGATCCTCGAATTAAATGCGGGGGTGGACGACGATAAAGACATCATCTGGCTTTGAAAATTTCTTGTTTGCTCGTTTGCTCGCCAAAGGCCCTAAACCTAGCCCCTGAATCTACCGAGTTCACGTGTCATATTCCACAAGAATGCAGGAGGCCTGACGGTTTGTACAATGCGATCATTATTTTGGTCTTTCAGCGTTGCCGTCTTGCAGGATATATCTCCAGGGCAGGAAATGCTCGCTGAGAATGCTCATAATTTGTACACAATCCCGTTACCAAATGCCCCAAACAATGACGAGGACCGCAGACCCCGAACTGTTCGTCCTATGTAATTTTATCAATCCCCTCTACTGCGAGTTGGCAAGTCTGAGCCCAATGAGAAAAACTATCTTCAATTAGTGGGGTCACAGCAAGGGGATGCGTCTTCGTACCTCATTTGCTTCCTTCTCTGTCACATCGGACATCTCTAGAGCTTGTTTATCTATCAATCCCAAGTTGATCCATCGCAAGGACTGAAATAACTCTTTCCGGTCCCCGCCAAGGTCCCCGTTGGCCACTCTCTTCTTGAAATCTCGGAGGAAGTCATTCCATATCTCTGGGGTTTCGAATTCGATCATGTATTCTCTGAAAGTCTTCATGTCTGCCTTCACTTCCTCATACTTGTGCTTGCCAGTGCTATTGGTGACATGCATGCGAATAATATTTCCCATTTGCTTTGCAGCGTCATGAATAACACTGTCGTCCGCAGGGCTGGCGAGCATTTGTTTGAAATCAGGAATTGTATTGTTAGGAGAGATCTTCTCACGTTTATCCCGGTTGAGAAGAGCTTCGACGTCAAGTCCGGAGAGAGGTTTGGGGATCTCACGGCGTCCACGTGTGCCTTTCACTTTCGGAGGGACTGTAATTTGCGTCAAGTCAAGATCTAGTAGGACTAGACGTAGACTTACCTTTGTGGACTTTAGCTGCTGCCACTAACTTCTCAAGTTTGTGAGCGGATTTCGTAGTGAGGTCTTTCGGTGGATGCGACCACTTCGTCAGACTACAAAATGTCAGCATGCAGTCTCACCTGGGGGTTCAGTGGCGGTAGCAATCCTATTTGTAGCAAGAGATATGTCGAATATGAAATAGAGACCCTTAAGAAGTTGCGGAAACTATTGAATATACTTACAATTCAGCTGGAGGAGAGATCGGTTCGTCAGGATACATCGCTCGGTCACGAATAGCCTGGTTTATTCGGTGAATGACAGGTGTGAAGGTTTCTTCGATGGTCATGTATTCAACTGGCTGACCATTCTCGTCTTTCCCAGCCGCAGATAGATCCATGCTGTCAACATAGTCGCTCATAGCGTCAACTAAATCGTCATCTGGGAGATATCTGTGCTTTTTCAGGGCAGAGCCAGAAGCTGTAATGACTCTGTCCAAAGGCGGGAATCGATAAACTCGGACATCTTCAGCAAATGGAAGGGGCACATCAATGAGGGCCTCGAGATCTGGCTCGATGGAAGGAGCTAGGAGAAGTATTTGAGGATCCTTCCCATCCTTCTCAACGATTCGGGCTACAGCATAGGAATCCAACTCGAAGAGTGCATGAACCAAAGATGAGAATGCCATGCGCGCCTTGTCATTGATCGGTTGCGCAATAGTCATACGGCTCTCTCCCATATTAAGGTATCGCTCGTACTAGACCAAGCTGTCAGCTTAATCAAAAGCAGAACGCGGACTACAGACCTTATCACTAGGAATAAATCCAATGATGGAAAAGCTTTTGATCGTTTCGAAGTTCGTAACATTCTCATCTGACTCACTGATATGGACGGTGGTCCTTCCATACTCATACCCCCTCGCTAGTTCTTCCTGTTGAATGTCTCGCCTTCCTCCTGGCGCGATGGGGTCGTTGACTCTGTATGTTCTTGAGCTTTTGACAGTTAACAGACCATTTCCATTAGCTGGAGCATCTATCATATCGACATCGCTGTTAACGGTTTTGGAGGATTGAGTGCTCGCAATGGGTGCTTTGGTGACGAAACTTTTTGCAGAGGATGGCTTTGCATTTTTAGTACAGAAGTAACGCTTAACATCGATGTACATTGCAGTCGTCTCATACTTCTCGGGGTCCCCCAAGGCGAGGCGGCCTTCGAAGCTCGAATATGGCTTGGTTGACTTGATGTCGGGAATGCCAAGGTTAGCAATAGCTTCCGAGGCAGTCCCAAAGACACCATTGTCGCACAGCTCTGTTAGGTGTCTCAAAACACTTTCATTATGTTGCTGGAGGAGTTAGCTATCATTCTGATCACCAACAATAAGAAAGATGTGCTCACCTTCTGAGTGGATTTGTCCTCTTCCTTGAATCCGAACTCCTTGTCATCAAAATCAATGCCACTAAATTCCAGATCAGCAAGTTTCACATGATATGAATGAAAGAAACCTCACATCACGACCAGGCTGATTTCACAATCATTGATCTGCTGTGCTATTGACGTCAAGCCCTGGTCGTCTATTATGCCTTGACCGTCCGTCAACAAAGCAATTTTGCGCGTGTATGATCCCGGCTTTCCACTTTTGAGTTTGGTAAATTCGGTAATCATATGAACGGCGACCACGATAGCCGAGATAGCATCTCCTGCTTCTGTTCCACTCGGTGTAATTTGTGCCCGTAGCTCGTCGAGCTGATGCAAGTCCATGTTGCCTAATGGTCTAAGGACCTGGGTATAGTCAGCATTAATGACCTGGATAGAGAACAAAGCGGAGGCCAAAGCTTTGATCATAATATCGTATCAGATGACTTGCACAAATGATGTTCAACCTGCGTGGGGGAATATGGATTGCAGTCAATTCTGCAATAAACCGCCTATCCTATGCATGGAAATGCTTACTGAAATATTTTCATATTCTTCGCCAGTATCCAGTGGGTTATCTGTCCCATCCGTGCGGAGGCCGATGACACCTAGATTCCCTCCCTTCAAGTTGGCAGCCATGGTCGTGGCTATCTTGTCCCAGATATATTTCATGCCAAAGTCCAGGTCAGTCTCAACCCTACCATTGTGACACTCTCCCATCGTGGAACCCAAGTCCACAATGTACATTGTCGCTTGCTTCGCCATTGTGGCGTGCTTTCGATCGTGTATCGCGATGGCAGAGGCTCTCAGGTGGGTGGAGTTGATGAAAAGCAATCACCGTTCAGGCAGACGCGTCTTTCTAAAGCCAAAGTCGCGAAAACACGCAGTCACATGACTCTACCCCCTGCCGTTTATCATTCCACAACTTTTGAGGGCCAGAGAGGGCAGGGAGTTCTGCTTTCGCCAATCCTGCTTTGCATTTAGTTGGTCTGGTTTGGGAATTGTAACGTTCTTTGACTAGAATGTGTGTGGTGTGTTAGATTGCATCTGGACCGAGGCTGCTGCACGGAAACTTTGAAACCAGTGATTACACAGCGTCATCGACTCGCGAGCACTTTCCAGGTTCCCTCTCTACACAACTCTCACGACACGCACCTTTTTTGATAGCAAGCTTTGGATCCTGCACAATGCCTGACTTATCACTCTTCAAATCACCCGCACCGTATCATATTATCTCGTACGGTAAATTCAATTGCAGTTGCAATATGTGCTGATGTTAGATTTAGATACGGGACGCTACTTGGGACCGAATTCTTTCAGGTAAGGGAGACTATTGTGCCAGAACTGAGCCATTGGCTGACGCTCATAGACGTTTGTAGGAGGGATTGTCAGTTATCAAGCACTCCCTCGTGCAGGATTCTCTCAACTCCAACAAAAGCTCATGCCCGTGTACTTCAGCCTCCAAACAGCCTTACCAGCGGTCCTCGCCCTTACATATCCCGGATCCAAGATTCTGGGCCTACAATCGGGTCTACAAGGTGTATTGGCCGACAGATGGGGTGCTTTGGTTCCAGTGACAACGATTTTCATCACCGGCTTGGCTAATTGGGCGTATTTCGGCCCGGCAACGACGAGGGTTATGAGGGAGAGAAAGCATCAAGAGACAAAAGATGGAAAGAAATATCACGATCCAGGGCCTCATTCCACTAAGATGCAGCAACTGAATAGCTCTTTCAACACCATGCACAGTCTGTCAGCGCTGTTGAATCTTGCGGGCTATGTTTCAACTTGTTTTTATGGCTTCTCTCTTGCTAGCAGGATACAATAGAGAAAATATATCCGTCGGGAGCCATAGATACCGTATACTGTACAGGATAGTGGTGTGCTCTCTTACTACCCTGATCACTATTTGGCTGCGTTGCTGCATCATTCCTCATTGCTCCTCCAGGTTGTTTCGCTCTACATCATCAGTGAGCATATGAATTGACACTGCTTAGCTGAACAGTTATCTACTTCTTCACGATGAACACCAACGCCTCCAGACAAGCTCTCGCAGAACCCAGTCCGCCGACTCTCTCTCAATCCGGTGAGAATCTGGTGATGATCAATCCTGACTTCTTTCTTGAGGAAGAAAAGATCCGGACAAAGATACAAAGCTACAGAGCAGCGACCGGTCCGACTGTCCCAACTAAGCCAGAGATTGTGGCTTGGAAGGCACTATCCGAGTTTATAAAGTTCTTAAAACTCCCAGTCAAGCTGCGCTTGATGGTCTATAAACTGACCACCCGGGAGTCACGGCCTGTCGAGTTCACTTATTACCCACAGCAGAGCTCAATGGAGTCCAAGTTTCCTTCTAGGACCATTGTACCAACCATCCTTCATACAAATCAGGAGGCACAAGCATGTGGGCTCCAGATCTGTGAGAAGCTGAATTTTGGAATCCACTTCGACAAAACTTACGTCAATTGGGAGATTGATATTATTGTATTTGAGAAACACAGAGCCCTCTTTCCTTTCTTACGGATGAGTGGTGGCCGCACAAACAACATCTTGAACATCGCCCCAGTCCACTCTGTAATCAATCAGAAATGCCGGAACCTGGCCATTCACTTTCGAGATATTCAAGAGCTGAAATCTGAATTCTCATTGCAAAACTACTTGGGCAACTTGAGCATTCTCTGTCTCTTAAAGATGCCCGAGAACGGTGAGCAGAGAGGTTTCTTTATTCAAGGCAACCTATTCCTGATGGTGACACGGTGGATATAGCTCACCTCAATAGAGAAGCCCAAGACCTAAAGAGAAGGTTCCCTCGCCGAGCAGAACATTCCGAAATCCGTCTCATGGATGTCATACGAGAGCCGACAGGTTGATGACGGGCAGGGAGAAAAGAGCAAGAAGGGAAGTGGAGAATGGCACCATGCGAGCAGTACAAGTGAAGGTTTTGAGGGCAGAGCTCGATGCCCACATGAGTACGAAGATAAAAATTAGTGAACGAGGCAAAGGAAAAGGAGGACAGGCAGAAGCAGTACGAGGATGATCTCCTTTTAGCCGCAATGTAAGTCCCAAAACCACTGACGCAGGAAGATGCTAGTCAAGCTGACTCTTTCAAGACTACAATTAGATTTTCCCCGAGCTACAGTAGAATTGCTGGAGGTCTTCCCGATGTTTTTGGTGGATGCATATCTGGTGAGCTTGAGGAAGGTCTTTGAGTTGTGACTTGAAGCTGAGGTAGATATTTCAATGGTGTAAAATTGCGGTTGTAGACAGGACAGCAATGGAAGGGATTGGAGGTGCAAAGGAAAGGCCCAGAAACTGAATAAGGGATCCATTCAAATTCCTCCATTGACAACGAAGGTTCTTGCAACCTTGACATCTTGATACAGGAGTCTGAGTGAAAAAACCAGTTAGCATAACTGCAAATTCTTGTTGTCCTAAACGTCAAAGAATAAGCAAATAATTGAACAGTTCTTTCTACCACTCTGATCTGGTTCATTGGGCAGTGATAATTACATGGTACCAGCCACAAGTCTTGTCCAATTCCCTTCTTCGCCTTCTTCCCAACTCATTGAGATTCACTTCTAGGTCAAGAACTTGAATCTAGCGCCTTCACTCTCGATCGTCAAAGAGGAGGCACCAGCAAGCTGCAACAAAGAACTTCCACACAGAGAGGAGGTACATATACTGTAAGTGGAGACTCAGGTCTCTCTGAGGCTTGTATCACACTTCATTGCTTCAGTGCTTGGCCGCCAAGATGAACTCAACCTCGAATGGTACTTTGCCACTTCTCCATCCATCAGGGGAGAACCTCTATAAAGTCAACCCTAAATTGTACCTTGAACTGGAACGCTTCCGCTCAGAAGTCAGAAAAACATCAATCCTCGCTGGCGGTGACATATCAAATGCCGTCTCCATCAGAGTTGACAATTCGCCAATATTCCATAAGTTCCCAAAGCTGCCGCTTGAGTAAGTTTAATCCCTTCTATGGGCCACGTTTTGACTGTTCAGACTCCGTTCCAAAATCTGGAAAATGGGCGACCCTCGAATCGTCGAGATTGTGGTGGACCAACGCGGTGTCTTCGGCTCCAGAACTCTCGTCCCAAACATCATGCACGCCACCCACGAGTCTAGAGCGGAAGGATCGCGCCGATATACCACACTCAATCTTGGTGGAAGATTTCATGGTAATAGTACATTCATTGACTGGAACACCGACACGCTCATGATCGGCAACGACTAGACTCTGTGTACCATGTTTAGACCTGGAAACATCAACATGCTCAGCCAGAATCTGGGCAAGAAAATTGCCATTCATGACAGCAGTGTTCCGCTCTCCTTGGGCAAATTGCTAGTCTCAGATGCTTTCAATGCAATGGAGGAGCTGTACGTGGTCCGTCCTACACCCAGCACCAGGATGGGAGTGGGCAATCTTGAATTTGCTGGCAAGGGGGGACAAGATCCCCGTTTCAGAGAATTGCTGCGTACGAGAGACGGCTTCAGAGCTGCTGTGACCGTGGATGCTATTAGAGATGTGCGTAGATTGTTGGAAGGAGGTGAAAGGGATGAGCGGGATAAGCGAAGAAGATTGGAAAGACAAAGCAATATGGACATGCTACATGCTCGACGGTCAGTGAAATAAACTACCCCCTAGCTGCCCAGTTCACTAACGTGTACCTTAGACTCGAAGAGGACCTTCATCGGGGAGCTGTGGCTTAAGCTCAGGGGGTGGATAAAGAAATCATGGATAGAGTTTCCTGCTGCGGTTTTGTTGTGCAAGAAGGTTTCAAGAAAGGGTTCAGATGCTGAGAAAGATGAATCAGGTCAAAGGGTGTTCTTGCCCTTCATTTAATATGCACAAAAAAAGACAATCTTCTCTCACTCGCCTGCCCACTAGCGCCAGCATTTTCTTGTTTATTCAGCAGGTGTGTTCATACTGTCACACACGCGGCAATAGGGAGATTCAGATGGAGGATCAAAATCGACCTTGCATTCAATTTCCGAGCAGCAGTTAAGCCCTCAAAACAAGCCTGCACACGACTGAACCATCTCAAAAAACCGCCTCAGCTCCCCTCAAATGTGCTCGAAGCACACCTCCACCCCCAACAGTTCTGTGGGTCCTCTTTCACCACCTCCACTGATTAAATGTACATATTTGGTTAATAAAGCGTCGAATCGTAACAAGCCCAATCAATGCTGTAGAGAACGTCATATCTACCACAAGGCTTTCGTGTGGTAGACGCGCAGCATCGTTCCAGGTTTCCCAAGCCAGTTAGCGGAGTGGTGTTTGTGTTGTGTGTTGTGTGTTGAAAGTAAGTGTATATGCAAAAAGAATCCGTAAGTCGACCGAGCGCACGAGACTTTAGCACAGGCTCAAGGTCATATTCCCAAACAAAAGAAATGCACCAGGCATTCATTCCCTCCTCGCAATAAGGAGCATGAACCCGGTATCCCAGAACCATCCTTCAGATCATGATATAAAAGCGTGCTAGAAAACAAGTCGATCAATGCTCGCCGGCAGATCGTGACGCTTGAACCGAATCCCACCCCAATGCACCCCCAAAACGCCGCCAGATGTATTATACAGAACCGAGTCGTAAAAGTGCTTCGATAGCCTCCCGTTCTTGGGAGTCCGAAGCCATGCCAAAGGCTGATAAGTCAAGATTATTTGGTTGAGAAGGCCGCATTGGCATCGACTTTGCCAATGCGGAGAGGGATGGCCCACCACCGCCGATCGCTCCCCCAGTGTATACACGGGACGCAAGAAAGTTTCGTCCAGGTCCAGAGGCCGAGTATGATGCAGCGCGAAGAGCTGCTGCTCCTACCGCAGCCCAGTCTTCGTCGTCGGTAACGTCTTCAGGGTCATCACCCATGATCTCGTCGTCCGGTGGAGCCTCTGAGGACGAGCAGGAAGAATCTCCATCAAGAGACATCTTGTCCGCCTCATTCTCCATCATCGTGATGTCCATATCGTCGTCGTGAGAGAAGACGGCCGAATCGCCAGCCCAGCTGGAATCTGGGGCATTCAGTCGAGTTCTGTCCACTTTCCATCCTTCGGTCGTCGCAATCGGCATCGCGTTCGAGTAAGAGGATGGCACACTTGGGGGTGGCGAGTTTTGAGTACCTCTGCAGTTCCTAGCAGGATGGCCTTTCAATCTTGCGTCCCAACGTCCCCATCCTACCTTCTCGAACTTGACATCGCCCTTCAGACCTCCGCCCTCACCTCCACTTCCACGACCCTCCAGAGCACCGACAACAAGTCTTCTGGCCTTCGCGGGTGGGATTCCAGAAAAGCCTGGCACGGCCGTGGTGAGGAATCCCATGATGTGGCGAATGGCCAGGGGACCATGGTTCAGCAAGATCTCGGGGAGATGGTGCTTTGCCAGCAGAGTCGGCGTAATTGTGCCAGCTGCGTCAAATCCTGGGGAGCCGACGCGATTATCATCAGTAGAGATCTCCTGGTCACTGGGATCGACACTGTCGTGGAGGTCGAGGTCGGATTCGACGTGTTCCAGCACGTGCTGGACCGTGGTCGAGCGCGTCCCATACGGCTTGGCCCCGTGAGGAGGCAGGGAAGGAGATATGGAATTCGGGGGAGTAGGGAGAGGATGGTTCTTCGTAACAGGAACGCTCCTGGCCGCTACAGCAGCAAAGCTGTCTCGGCCACCAGCGGGCTTCGGGATATCGCGAGCAGTGGATGCCATGCTAGCCATTTCGTCGGAAGGTGCTTTCGTACGTTTCTCTGTAGTGACGCGACACGAGATTAGCACTCATTCCCAAGAAGAATACGTTGGGGTGGTGTTGAGAGGCAATAGGATGCCGCGATGACAGGGCTGACTCACTCGACTTGCGAGAGAAACGTGGCGAGTTGCTCAAGAGACGCGACAATGAAGCTCGAGGCTACGGATTATCGTGTCGTGAAATAGCGAAAGACCTGGCGCGAAATCTTATCGGGCAAGGCAAAGATGCTGTTGCGAGGTGCGAAGGGGCGAGCGATGGGTTGTTGGTGAAGCCGGTTCTTGGAAGCTCTGGCGTGAGGCAGAAGAGAATGGATCTCTGCCGCAGAACGATAGGAGAAGCTGGGGGGATGCGAGCCTTTAAGGTGTGCGAAGCGACGATAATGCAAGTGGTCGAAGCTGGTGAGTGGGATGCTGGTGGTTGCTGTGCTGTGTTTTGTTATTAGTTGCTCGTCTGTGACTCTCCTGCAGGTAAGGTAGCTCCTCCTATCTACTGGACTTCTGGCTGGGTTGAGTTTAGTCCGTCATCGCTAAAGTCTCTCGCTGCTGCCAACTCTTCCAGAACAATTACGCACGCCTCGCCTGGCCTCACCAGTACAGGAGCTTCGTGGGCCGCTGGCCTGCTGCCTCAGGGGTCGGTCCTTGCAGGTGCAGCTTCAGGTTCCGTTCACCTGTGCCTGGAAGGCTTGCGATGCTAAAACATGCTTCACTTGCTAGCTGTCTTTCCTCTGCCCCGACTCCCTGAGCCCTAGGTCCGCGGTGCTGGCAGCCGGCCCACGATTGAGCATGTCTGGTGCCCAGAGCCCAGAACCAACAGGCCGAAGCACTGCGGGAGATGGGCGCGCCTGATGATCAGCCAATTCGTCCGCTACCATCAGGCGCCAAATCTCGACATGGAAAAGGACCCAAATCCCACGTTCTACCTTTGCTCGACTCCTATGGGCTCGAGGTGCCCGACCCGTATCAGCAGACCCCCCTCTGAACCTCCAGCGGAGAGCCATGGGCGAAAGCGCCCCGCTGAAAATGGCTCCATTCGTCCCTTTTAGCCAAATGCGTGCGTCGCCGAGATGGAGTGCCTTCCCCACGTTGCTGAATGCTGCCACGATGCTCAACCCGACAGAAATGGGGCAAATGGCGCCAAGGCAGGCTTCTCCGCACTCGCACAGAGAGCTCGCTGTCAATTCCTCGTCATTCCGTGCTTGTACTGCCCAGTGGTGGACAATGAACTCATCCAGACATCCCGATCTTTCCCGCTCGTTGGGATTCATCTCAACCACTCAGCCACCATCGTGGTGCAGTTCCTGGAGCTGGGTGCAGTATGCAGAGGGAAAGCCACCTCATCAGGAAAGCGCGAAAATATATATGTCGCGCATGATCAGCGTTGCCGATCTTCGGAAGGTGGAAGTGGGAATGTCGACGTCGTCTGTGTCAGACCTACTCGAATCAAGTTGATGAACAGAAGCAAGCAGGCTTGACAACGGAAATATGCTAGGCACGCACAACATGAAGAAATTTCCTCCTTCAGAAACCTCGTCTACAAATGGCCCACACTGAGTTGTGATTTGGGAGAAACACAGATAGTGCGATGGTATGTAATAGTGCCATATTAAAATAACAATGCTACCGAAGTTGGGATAAAATCGCTAAAACTTGGCTTGAAATGGAAATAATACAGAAAATGCTGTAAATTCCAGTGTAACCTCGCTTATTCAGACGTCGCCCCTTTTTGGATTCGACTTTGACTGGGGACTGGGAACTGCAACAATTTAATGTTCTTATCAACTACCCTTAAAGAGATCCCAGGCACTTGACAATTTTTTCATCCGTGAAAGAATTGATTGGAAGAATTGCTCCAGAGTATCGAGGCAACTAAGCTGCTGCCAGAGTACAAAGTCAATCTGGACCATTCACCTCACAGCTTGCTTACGTCAAGAAAAGTCGATTCACAAAGCGCGACCTTCAAGCAGCATTTTCACTTCAAGGCTTTATATTTACCACTGAGCCCTCAGAAGGTTATGAAAGCGTTTCTTGTGCTTTTAAAGAGAATTCGATGAGGTTGACCAGTGATCCCCTTTCCCCCAAAGCAAATGAGGTCCCAGAGCCTTATGCAAAATGAAAAATCTACGCATATGCATCAACAAAGTGTTTAGCTGCCTACGAACAAAAATGAACGCCAGTGCCACCATAGAATTGGCTCTGATCCTGACAGTGAACTGCAAGATTGACTTGTCTCACAATCTAGTCTCCCAATGACGTGGACGTAGAGTTCTGCATAATTGATCAGCATGTGTTGAGCTCCATAGAAGAGGGAGACCTACTCCTTGCCGATTTGCGAACGAGGTCAAAAGCCATCCTGAAGTAGGGAACTAGCAAGAGCCATCATTACCACCATTGCCTCTGACAATGACATTATAATCGTCAGTGTCGAACTCCTGACCACCAACAGTATCACCGAATTGGTCCCAACAGTCGCTGACAATGTCTAAAACATAGCTTGCCAAGTACGAGGAGGCAGGGTCGATAGCATACGAGTTCTGTAAGACATGTAAACACAAGGGTCAAGGATGGGGCGTTCCTTAGAGGAACAGGAATCGGACAGCACTTACATCATTGCAGGCAAAGACTTTGTCTCCGTCATCGCAGCAGATTTGAGCACAAGTACCCCGGCCAGCTCCAACGGAAATTCGAGCGTTGATGCCGAAGAGAAAACCAGCACAGACCCCAACATCAAAGATTTCGGCTTCTTGCCAGTCGGGGTGTGAGGACATTGGAGACAGAGTGGAGGGGTGATCTGAGAGGCATAGGAAGTCAGCTGCTTGCTGGAACAAAGGAGCGTAGCAACTCACCTTATTTCTCTTAGCTAGATTTTCTACAGCAGCCAGAGCATCGTTAGTGTTCTTCGGCAGCTCGATCTCAGGATGTGTTGCCTTAAGCTGAGCCAAACCGACTATTTTTGCATCAGGGCTTGAACACGTGGGGTTTACATGGGCTTTGTACTCCAGCAGTGCCATTCAACTGAAAGGCATGACCACCGACTTCACCAATCCAAGAGGCCTCGACGATATTGAGAATCTGGCCTTTTTGAATACTGGCAGAGAGGACCTATTGGAATATGTTAGTTGAGACAAGGGTGACTGGATGCGTCGCAAGTCACGTACCAGAGTGAACATATCACAGATGGCAAAGGCCATGCCGACACAGGGGTGATGCATGGTTGCATGAATTGTCTTGTATGGTATGTGTTGTTGTGGTTGTAAGGGCTGGAGTAGTAGTGGAGATCTTTGGTTTTGCAGAGCGGTCCAACAAGTTGATGTTGAAAGTCGAAAGGAAAACCACGGTGGATGAGCTTCTATATTTTCTTGGCCGACTCAAAATTTGCAAATGAGCATATCAAATGTTCATCGAGTTCACTTGACACATATATGTGACGTGAATACCTGCTGGTGGTCCAAAATTTCAACCAAATCAATAAAAATTTAAAACAAACAAAATCATTACAACCCATTACAAAACTACAAAATAACACTCAAAAAAAACTAAAAATCCATAAAAATATTAATTTATTCTTAGCTAGATGGTTGTTAGATAGAGTCACTTTTATATCTGGGCCACTTACATGGCCATCCAAGCTATCAGCACCCTTGACCCAGACCACAATTGTCTGTACGTTTCCATAGGGCACCTCCCCAAATAAGATAATCGAAGACTCCGCCTGATAGACGGAAGAACTCCGGTTTCGATTTGTTGAAACGGAGCTCTGCTCGAGCGGTGACTCGAGTGCCACATCCCACATACTAATTCCAACCTCTCCGCCACTTCGAGTACCAAGATCGCCTTTTCCGAATTCTCTCTCTGAATGCCCATAATTCCTCCAGACCCCTGGAAAAGCTCCAGTAGCTATCCAACGAGTCGGCACGGGTGAGCATTATTGAGCTCTCCACGCAACCGGAGAGACGATTTTTACATGAAGTCATTTGAGGTGTAACCCCAGATCCCCATCAAATCTGTTATCCGCCACGTAGTTCCCCATCCTGTTACCAATTCGATCCTCTTGATCAGGTTCACCACCTCTCTGTGCTCAGTTGGATGACTCAACAACCTGCCAGCAACCCAAAGCCTACAAAATATAATCAGCGCTGCCTTATATGAATAAATCAGGGTGATAGGAGTCATTGTTGTAATAGTTTCGAAGCAAGAAGTTTTATGCTCATTGAATTAAACTTACGGCTGTATGGCGTTGTTCAAGCATCCATGATGCTCATTACTCGACGAGATTCCACAGATTCGACGAGCGTGCCAAAGATCTACGCTGCTAGAGCCCGCATAAGATATATCAATACTTGGTGGCTTAAGATCTAGCAACAACAAGCACGCTGTGTGATACAACTGATTGGAAGATATTGCACAGGGAACAGCAAAGATAACAAAAGGGAAGGGCGAGTTAGCAGAATTATCGTCATCTCCAAGAAAGTCAAACTCTAGGAGTTCCGCAGGACGGTTTTGACGCCAGGATTGCAATTCAGCCCATATATCAAGCCAATCGCGCGAGAATGATCCCGGATCTGAAGGCCCCATGTTCTTCGTTTGGGCCCAGATGAAATCGGACACTTTAGCAGTCAAGTAGACGGCATAATTAGCCCACATGTCTGGACTTCTAGCCAAGCGAAACAGTTCATAGACTTCGGCAGCTGAGAGGCCTGAAGGAGTCCAGTGCCGAAGTGGGAGGACTGTGCTATGGTCACCGTCCGAGATAATCGCAGCACAGAGGTCTATGTGAGGTCAGATAAGGCGAGTTCTATGAAGTAAGGAGTGGTCCATAATCCCAAGCTCACCCATTCGTGCATAGCACCAGAAGACAGCTTGAGGAACTCCTCCACTAAAACCATGGATATTGTAAGATTCGAACAAGGTGGCACATCCATCCAGGTGTTTCCTCCAGTTCTTGGGAGATGCAGACATCATCTCCAAGCAGCAAAGAATGACACAAGTTGCCATTATGTTAGGATCACATGCTAATAAATGTGGCGTTAGGCTACGGATAGCTTCCTGATAGAGCTGCAGGCTGTCATGATCTCCTTTCAACTTCTTGACTCTCTCCATCTGACGCGCTGAAATCGCGAGTATGGCATAAGTCAATGGAACAGATGACTTTGCCAACACCGGAACTATTTGACCAAACATTTGCTCTTGGTCAAACATATCTAGCTTCTCCGCATTAGTGAAGTGACAGGTGTGTGGGTTGTACACATACCCAAGGCGCAACTTCATCGAGATAATTCCGAAGCCAGATTATTCGGGGACCAGTTGACACAATCGAGCTCAAAGCATCGCCGGACTGGTGATCCAGAATTGCATCATGAACTGGGCTGCCTCGGCGCGTTGGAGCTGCGGATAGAGCGCTGGTGAACAGCAGGGATCTAAATTCTTGTTGTGACTTGAGGAACCTGGGGTCGTTGGCGAACTCATCAAAGATCGAGTATGCTGTGGAGCTTGGTGATATCCCGATTCCAAGAAGGGGAGACGATGCTGCAAAATCTCTTTGGTGATCTGAAGAAACATCCTTCCCCGGAAGGCTTTCATCGCCAGGACTCTGATGGAGTGCTATCGCTCGATCCATTTCCACATGTGCACTTCTGCCATTGAGTATGAGCTTCGCTGCTCAGCTTGGATTGGCCAATAAGACCTGATTACGCTGTATTGTGGTTCAAAAGAATGAGAGCAAGAGTCCAGCGCCCAGGATCAGCGCACCTCACTAGCCAGAAGTGGGGTGCAGTATCGCCACCTCGACCACTCCATTGCGGCCTTCTTGCTGTACAATCTATCACAACAACGAATTTCGGGACGTGGAACTTCAGGATTTCGGCTGCTCGAAGCTACTCCGGAGGACACCATGTCAGGATCTGTGGCTGTCCGGCAGAGGACGAGAAATGGCTGTCTAACATGCAGGAGGCGCCGACGAAAATGTCAGTGAGGGTTTTATTGCAAGGTCTTCATTTTTGCATCTCATCAAAGTGGTCTGGAAACGAAGCTCCTTTCTTTTGACGACTGCAAAAAGTCCCATTGAATGAACGTGGCTAACAAGAGCAGGTGATGAGGCAAGACCAAAGTGTCGGAATTGTACCGAGAAGCAGTTGGAATGCAGATATGGGATGCAAATCGTCTTTCGAGAATCCAATCTTCTGGGTCTCACAGCCGTGGAACGAAGAGAGCTTGAACGACGAGGGCCTACTGGATACTCTGATCTCCGTGTAAGAATTCTGTTAGATAATCCAAACGTTTTATTTTCCAGTTTTGGACACTCGGCAATAAAGAGTGTGTTCCCACTCCCATCTCAGACTGATTGCTGCAGTAGTTTGTCGATGCTATGGAGGAGGATTTAGAATATTTCGAATTATCTTCAACTGAGGATGATACAGTGCCAACGATTCGAGCAGAGACCATAGAGCAAAGTCCTACAAATGAACCGCCAGACTCCTCCGAAGAGAATCATCCTCATACAGAAGATGATTGGGGTACAAATGAGTCTGAGCCGCCAATGATGGTGGGCATTGAGTCAAGCCATGCTCTCGGAACGACCACAACTAGCACAACATTCTCTCACGATAATCTCAACGCTAGTACTGTAAGGTCAACAAGCCAAGCAGAGTCTTTCCCTCCATCGCGAAATCCGATGTTGCTTGAATACTTAGCCTCCCCGGTGTCCTCTTCCTTTTCTTTGCACAGCTCCGGATTCCAAAATACTTTCTCATCAGAGAGACCTGTGCAACGGAAACGTAGCAAATTTGATTTCGTTGACAGTATAGAAGAAGAAATTGTGTCAAAATCCGAGAAACATCACCTATTCAAGCTCTTCCTAGAGAAGTCATCTTCATGGGTACGTCAATACCATTAGCAGCCTGCATTCATACCAACTGTCTTTAGCTAGATCTAAATCGTCTGACGAATTCTCTTGCCCTTGAACTTGCTGGTTTGGCTCGTACTTGCCAACCGCTTTTCTTTGGCATGTTAGAGAATGCAGCCTGCCAAGAGATCATGAACAATTCCATCTCTAGCTATGGGATTGTTCGAAGAAATCTGCGGGCACGAGCTTTGAAACTGCTTGAGCTTGAAGTCAACCAGAACAGTGTTGCTGTTGCCACTGAGACTTTATTGATAGTCAACGAGCTATTGATAACCGAATTGTCTAACTGGGTTGTTGTTCTTCGAGACCTCGCCTCAGATTACAATGCTCAATCTCCACAGGCCAACATATCGTCTCAGCGAGTCCTTTCTTGGGCCATGGCTCGCTTCGGTGAGTTTAAACATTGTGGAACACTTACTGAGGACTGCCAGCTGATATTGTTAGATATTGCTGCCTCCATTTTATCTTCACAACCTACAGTGGCTAACTTCGCACAATACGATATGTTGCAAGTCCACCCAGCAAATGAGATTCAAGATGCAATTATATTCTGTGCCAGGACGGTGAATCTTAACTTGGCACCAGCTATACACTCGATTGGCACGCGGGAAGAATGGTCAAGATTACACACGATAATGGAAGATTGGCAATCGTGCCTCGTCACAGGAGTACAACCACTTCTTGCAATCAATGGTGCCAAGGCTGCAGCCTCTGATGATATCTCGACCTCATTTCCGGTGGTCATCTACTCAAACCGCTTTACGTTCTATACGTCCTTTCTCTTTCATTTGTCATGTCTGATGCTCGCACAAAATCGGCCGCACTCACTAAGAAGGATGAAAAGTACTTGTTTGAGAACTATTGCCTATCATTCGGTGCATTTATGTGGCATTTCTAGGAGCAATAGCTTGGCATGGTCTTGGGATCCAATTCTTGTGGCCACTCTCTTGTTTGTGGGCAAATTCTTGAGTTATCATGGGCAGCAGATTGAATTATTGCAGCATTTGACGGAACTCACCGGACTAACTGGGTGGAAGACAAACAAAGAGATAGACAGACTTCAGGAACATTGGAGAGTTGGCCAATGAGAATGTTAGAGACAGAAGGTATTGTCATAAATATCAGTCGTCTTAGTAGCATCTGCCAGAATATGGCCTCCAATGTCTTAGGAACATCCAATACTTTACCTGGCTCGCGCTGGACACAAAAAGCGGCTCTCAATATTCCAAGTCTACTGGGACATTTGATCTGCTTCTAGTGCCAATGCTTCTTCGAGCTCTTGTACATTAGAACTCTGTGTCTTCTCGAAGTATAGGAAGCTATTGAACTAGAACATCGCAATCTTCATCACTCTAACCAAAGATGAAAGTACAATTTTCACCAAGGATAATTAAGAGTCGAGCCTCATTCCCTGTCCATCGCGAGCCTGGTCAAGATTTTTGGGAGTGGTAGACAGTTGAACGACTAGTCAGGTGATAGACTGGGCCCGAGGCGTATTGAGTGGATGACACGCAGCAAGCTAATTCAATTTCTAGACCTTATTGTAATCAGTGAACGCCTTGACCATTCTCGAATCTCAGAAAGTGACGCCTTGCTCGGCATGGAGACGGAAGCCACGACTGTGTCCAAGTGAAGCATGGGTGGTGGCTACGATTGCCTCTTTTATTAGCCGAGGAAATGGAGAGAGCAGGTGCAAGCGCTGGGCGCTACCTTCCGCCCACTTTTGACCTCGAAGCAGACTATTTTCCACTCCTACACCAGGATTCACGCTTTGAAGACCCCACACCGGTCCGGCTCGGCCTTCAATCCAGAGGAGGTAAGTTTAGCCTCCGGGCCGCAAGGCCGATCTTTGGTCCCGAGCCTTGAATATCTTGGCTCAGACTCAAGTCATCGAGCTTCTCTTTTCGTAAGCTCTTTGTTCGGACAATTGTTGATGATCTACTACAACAAGCATTCTCACCACTTGAGTACGGATTCCAACTCCCACCGAATCCTTGAGTGATTTTTCCAGCCATTGACTGGTTACTCGCTTTCAACTGTACCCTTCAACTATACAACTTGCGATCGCCAGGCCCTCGGGGACGTTCTAGACAAGATGGCCACAAAATTCTTTCAAGACATTCCTGCCTTCAAGTCGAAACCACATGTGGCAGTACTCACAGACATCTGTAATGAACCTGACGACGCCGAGTCCCTTACCCGGTTCCTCTTATACGCCAATGAAGTCCAGATTGACGCACTCATCGCCACAACTTCATTTTGGCAACAAAATTCCACACATATCGAGCAGATACATCAAATCATTGATGCTTATGCGAGTGTCGAAGCCGCCTTGAACACTCATGTTCCCACCAGTCGACGATATCCATCAGCCGAATCATTACGGGCTGTGTCACGATCAGGTCTAGGAGGCTACGGCTTGAAATCTGCAGAAGGTCCTACAAGTGAAGGCACCGAGCTTCTGATCCAAGCTATTGACGCTATTCAGGAGAGTGACCATATATGGGTACTGCTCTGGGGCGGTGCCAATGTTTTAGCGCAGGCATTGCTGAACGTCAAGAAATCACGATCAGAAGACGAGGTGGCAAAGTTTGCTGCGAAGTTGAGAGTATATGCAATTTCGGACCAAGATGATTCTGGACCCTGGATTCGAATTCATTTTCCAACTATGTTTTACATCGCCTCTACCCATGGGTGTAAGATATCCTTGTTCCTTGATTTTCGAGCCGGACAGGAACAATTTGTGCTTGCTCAAAAATCTGTACCTTTTCCTTGTGATGTAGCACTCTGAAATATCCAGGCTGACAGATTAATTTTCAAAGGGAATGCGTACGGCCTTGCTGCATGGACTGGAATATCTGGAGAGTCCTATTACAATTTCAATCCAGGTGGACCAGATACAAGCATCGTGACTAAGGAGTGGATCAAGAAGTACATTCAGATTGGGCCATACGGAAAAGCGTACGTGACCTGACTTCCCCCAGAGTTTACGTATAATCAGAAGTACTGACATAGCACTTGGAAAAGCGCATATCCCGATCCAGTTTTCATTCCAGAAGGAGACACACCTACCTTTCTCAGTCTCGTTCAGAATGGCTTGACAGACCCTTGCCGTCCGGATTGGGGAGGCTGGGGAGGTAGATATGACCTCACTGATCGAACGGGAACTGGAGGAAACAAACACTACAGCGACGTAGCAGATTATGTCGTGGGAATAGATGGGAGGATGCACAGTGGAAGTCAAGCCACAATTTGGCGATGGAGAGCTGCTTATCAAGGCGACTTCGCAGCTCGTATGCAATGGACTTTGGGAAAACCTTTCCCAGAGACCAACCATGCACCTGTAGTCATCTTGAACGGAGATTCAAGTTTGGAGGCGATGCATATCAGTGCAGATTTTGGCAGCACAGTTCAACTAGACGCCTCTGCGAGTTGGGATCCAGACGAGAAAGACACCTTACAGTTCCGTTGGCTGCATTACCGTGAGCCCAGCGCTACCCAGTGGACAACATCTTATCAAGTGCCACAACTGGAGTTTAGGGATGAGTCCGAGAGCGGACGAAAGCTTGAGAAAGTATCTGTCAAGATTCCTTCTGAGGAAGAAGGCATGACCTTTCCATTACATCCGGATCAAGTTCGGAAATGGGGGCCTAGTACATATCATTTAATACTGGAGGTCATAGATGATGCAGAGTTCCCCATGAGAATGTATAAGAGGGTCTTGGTTCACGTGGGGGGTGGTTCCGCCTGGGAGAAAGCCGAGAATGATTTAGGATATTCATAGGAAAAGAATATGGTCTACCGAAACAAATGTTTCGAAATATCAAGTCTTATTTACGATTAAAATAACGAACCTAAGTCCATTTAGTATTTTGTATTTATTCCCAAGTTATCCAGCATCGCCACTAAGTATATCCCTTCATAGGTATGGTTTGGGCTCACCCAGATATGGTTGAACCCACTCAATCCAGCACGTGATCGTCTAAAAAGGGGTACTGTATGTGAAAGAGGACCGTGCACTGGGATGTTACTTGGAGAATTTCTTCTGCGCACTCCCACAATCGCATGACTTCAGAATATCATTGCTTGAGCACTTCTGTACATCCTACATCGAGAGCCAAGCCAGTCAAGCACTCGTTATTGTGTACTCCATGTCAATGCGCCGCCTTTGCCAATGGTCCACTATCCAAAGGGTTGCAGTGCTTTGAGGTGCTAATGTGTTACCCAGACTCGGCGGATTACTGCTGACAAGAAGCGTTTCAGTCAATGTCCCTCTCGTCAACTACCTGAATCTTGATGCTCCCTTGGGTCACATCTGAGCAAAGCTTCAATGCATCCATCGCGTTCTCAAGCGCAAACGTGTGGGTAATCAGTTTGTCGAGGTTCAAGATGCCGCCACTGAAAGCCGAGATTGCTGCTGGCCAAGTATCAGTGTATCGGTTGATGAATTTCAGATTGATCTAGAGTATCGAATCAGTCTTTGGCCTGTTTTTATATCTGGCTTTCGCATTAACGCTGGCTGCATTCTTACCTCTGATAGACTGATTTTCATGAAGGGAAGGTTGTTCATAATATCCTTCCCCACACCTATTACCAACAGATCGCCACCTGTTCGCACTACATGTGCAGCTGTTACAACACTTGACTCTGCCCCAGTACACTCGAGAATTGTGGCTGGTGCTTCATACTCCGTTGGACCAAACAATGCCCTAATCGCCACAGCGTTGGATTCAGCATCCAACGTCGTATCAACTTGGTAGACCTCGCACGATGGGACGAACTCCTTCGCAAAGGCCAACCGTTTTGGTTCTAGGTCCGTGATCACGAGAGGATGTGCTCCAGATGCCCGAGCTGCTGCCAGAGCAATAAGTCCAATAGGTCCAGCACCGCAAATCATAGCTCCACGTCCAATCGAGAGCTTTACGTGAGAAAGACCATGGAGCACGACGGAGAGGGGCTCAAGAAGCGCTCCTTGAGCATATGAAACGTTTTCCGGCAACCTTTAGACTCGTCAAATCATGATACAGCTACCGATGGGAGTACATTGCTTACTTGTGGACATATCTCGCTGGATGGACCTTGAAGCGCTGCAGCGCACCATGGTGTGGGTAAACACCGATGAACCTCACTTGTGGACAGAGGTTGGTTCGTCCACTTGTGCACGAGAAGCATATCCCACAAGGTACTTGTGGCTCGACCGCAACTCTGTCGCCTTTTCGCACCGTCGTTACGCCTTCGCCAACTTCGAGAACGATACCTGCAGCTTCGTGGCCAAGGATGCAATTACCCTCAACTTTCAAGCTTCCAATCGCACCCCTCTTCCAAAAATGTACATCGGATCTGATATTGTTTTAGCGGCTACGAGTTAAGCTCAGATCAGCTGACTTACCCGCAGATTCCGGTCGTTTTGATGTGAAGGAGGACATCACCATGACCTGGCTTTTCCATCGGGGCCTCAACCATCTCGATACCACGGCTTGCCGTGACTTGCAAGCTTGGATTAGAGTGCTTTGTTAAGCTGGAGCCACTCTTCTCAGCTTCGATCAAGGCTGGCGCCATGGTGTATGGTAAAGCGTGTATCGAAGAATATGATCCAGAGGAAGTTGCTCAAGTGAGAGTGAAAGACTGAATCTCATGTCTTAGTGCCGTGAATCAACATGCCCGCCAAAGTCGCCAAAGTCAGATGCCGATCGCGGACTGCTACGAGACTACGTAACGTCGTTTGTTGGAAATATGGAAATCAAAAGGAAGTCTCATGCAATACAGCTGGCTGCACCCCGAGGGGCAATTCCTGGAGAACCTCCTTCACGGGCGCTGCGAATCGGGAAAGTATAGGCACCGGCTGATTCTCGGTACTTGCCCCCTTTGAGCTAAATAATGCGGCAAGGATTACCCCACCGATCTTGCCCCTCAGCGGCTCTACTTTATCAGAGCAGCTTGAATTTGGAGCTCGATAGCAAGCTTCCAAGCTTCAGGCGGACTTGAATTTTCTTTCGATATACTCAATATTATTCTTTCACAAATCTTGAAGAAATATTTTGAATTATCAAGTGTGTTTTTGATACCTGAATTCATTGTTCAATCCTCCTCGCGAACAAGCCGAGCTACTCAAAAATTTCTGCTAAAATGGCTTCAATAAAGCTTGCTTCTGGTTATGTTCGTCCTGCTCTATTTCACATGTGACAGTATTTCCCTCTAAAATAGCTGTTCAAACTAACTGCTAGTTCAAGGACATGCCAATTGTAGGGTTTGGACTTTGGAAAGTTGATCAAAACACCACTGCGGATACAGTATACCACGCCATCAAGACCGGATACCGCTTGTTTGATGGAGCATACGACTATCAGAACGAGAAGGAGGCAGGTGAGGGAATCAAGAAGGCAATTGCGGATGGATTAGTGAAGAGAGGAGACATTTTCGTTACGACAAAGTTATGGAACAATTATCACAAAAAGTAATTTGTTATCCTTGATGAAAGAAAGGCAAAAATTGATCTAACTCAGGGAACATGCAAAGGCGATGGCTTATGCACAGCGGGATGCTTGGGGACTCGATTACATTGATCTCTACCTCATACACTTTCCGGTTGCGCTCAAGTACATCGAACCAGAAAAGCTTCGATATCCTGTAAGTATCACAATTTACTTCTTTGTGGTAATGCTAACACTGCGAAGGCCTGGTGGGGAGATGCAGAACACAAAATGATCGAGACTGACAAAGTACCAATCATGGAAACATGGAGGGCTCTAGAAGAGCTCGTCGATGAGGGCGTGGTTCGCTCTATTGGAGTCAGCAACTTCTCCACACAATTGCTTTATGATCTCCTCTCGTACGCACGCCGCCCGGTTTCGAGTTTGCAGATTGAGCACCACCCATACCTAGTCCAAGACACCCTAGTTACCATGGCTCAAGAGGAGGGAATCGCTATCACAGGATACAGCACTTTCGGACCACAATCTTTCATGGAGTTACCACCCTCGTTCCGCGCTCGAGCTGAGAATGTCCCGATGTTGTTCGACCATCCTGTAATTCAAAAGATTGCAAAGGCGCACCGTACATCACCTGGCCAGGTACTTCTTCGCTGGGCCACGCAAAGGCAAGTTCAGCGAGTATCAGAACGGGTTGTCATTGATGCTAATGAAGTCAGGGGAATTGCTGTCATTCCCAAGTCTAACAACAAGGCACGCTTGCAACAAAATCTCGAGGTGAACAACGTCAGCTTGGAAAAAGCAGAGCTTGAAGAAATAAGTGCCTTAGATAGGGGGCTTCGCTTCAACGACCCAGGTTTCTATCTCAAGAAGCCAATTCGTATCTTTGATTGAGTAACGGGAGCATCAAACAGAGCGTCGCAACTGAGAGAGAAGTAATAAAAAATTTCATGCCAATACTAGCGCACATGCCTCGGTCCGTTTTGTGTTATACCTATAGTCTACGATGCATCGTGTGATATCGTGAATGGGATCAAATACTTACTGCATGAATCCGTTGCCACTTCTCCGCAACTATGCCTTGGTATTCTCAGATCCATTTGGCCCACCTAGCAGTGGCGCTCTTCAAGGGTAACAAGGGTGGGGTAGTGCGGAGGCACGAAAAGATCGGCTTCCCAATGTGGAAGTTCTAGCCACCGCAGTGTTCTTGCCCATTCCAGATGCCACCACACCTCCGTGTGACTTCACGAGGCTTTGGAGTTTCGCTTTACCGTTTGCACCAGCCTTCCAATGGACCGCAGGAGCTAAGTAATCTGTATGGAAGACGGAAAGCATAGCATCGTCCGACCGGTCAGTGTTCAACTTTCTGCTGGTGTCGGTGCCATGTTGATCTTCAGTTGTATCAACATTTCAAAGTTGTACTCGTACATCCTGTTTCTTCCTCATTTCAATACTCGATATCCAATTTCAACTCCATTTCCATAGGCACTTGTTTTACAATGGCACCGTCAGCAACGGAACTTAATTATGACGCTTCGAAAGCCAAGATTGCCGTACCACATCTTGAGCGTCGAGAAGAACACGACTTAGTGTTGAGAACATTTCGAGTCCTCATTGCAGACCTCGTTCAACATTACAATGGTGGTCACCCTGGGTAAGTTCAACGAAACAGGTTTGACTGAGATGGTGGTGATGCTGATGGGACTACTTAGGGGCGCAATGGGCATGGCTGCTATCGGCGTGTCTTTATGGGCATACACGATGAAATATTCCCCAGAGAATCCAGCTTGGTTCAACAGAGATCGATTTGTGTTGTCCAATGGTTAGTGAACTTATTATAATTTCTCCTTTGGGATTGCATCTAACAGTACCCCAGGACACACATGCTTATTTCAATACGCCTTTCTGCACTTGACCGGCTATAAGCACATGACAATGGATCAATTGAAAACATATCATTCATCATCATGGAGTTCATTCTGCCCTGGACATCCTGAAATCGAACATGAGGGCATTGAGGTGACGACGGGGCCGCTGGGACAAGGTATTGCAAACGCTGTCGGTTTGGCTATGGCCACAAAGCACCTCACAGCCACGTACAATAAGCCGAATTACGATCTCATAAACAACACCACATGGTGCATGACTGGGGATGCCTGCTTGCAAGAGGGTGTGGGATTGGAAGCTATTTCTTTGGCCGGTCACTGGAAACTCAACAATCTGGTCCTGATCTTCGATAACAACAGTGTCACATGCGACGGCAGTGCTGATGTTGCAAATACTGAAGATATAAATGCCAAAATGGCTGCAAGTGGTTGGAACGTGATCGAGATATTGGATGGTTCAAATGACATCGAAGGAATTGTTTCTGCGCTCCAGACCGCAAAATCAAGCAAAGACAAGCCGACATTCATCAACTGCCATACAATTATTGGCATCGGCAGTGCAGTTGCAGGAGATGCGAAAGCCCATGGGGCTGCATTTGGCGAAGAGGATGTGAGAAACATCCACACCACCTTTGGATTCGAGCCCGGAGAGAAGTTCAACGTCTCTCAGCAAGTGTATCAGTTTTTCCAGAAAGGTAGCCTCGAGCGTGGAAGAAAGCTAGTCTCCGACTGGGAGGAATTGAAGGCTGAGTACTGCGAAGAATATCCCGAACTGGGCGCCGAGCTCTTGAGAAGGATTTCTGGAGACCTTCCGGACAATTGGGAAGACTTCATCCCAAAATCCTTCCCAGACTCTGCCACGGCGTCACGAAAATCTGCTGGACTTGTCTGCAATCCATTGGCACAAAACATACCTTCATTCATGGTCGGCACTGCTGACTTATCTCCAAGCGTTTATATGAACTGGCCAGGAAAGGTGGATTTCCAAAGTGTGAGTTCTGAAGGATGACGTTATCGAATAGATGCTCACATGTCTGCAGCCTGATCTCAGAACAACTTGCGGCACCAATGGAAACTACGCTGGGAGATACATTCATTATGGCATTAGAGAGCATGCTATGGCGTCTATTGCCAATGGCTTGGCCGCCTACAATCGTGGAACGATTGTTCCGGTCACGTCAAGTTTCTTCATGTTTTATCTAGTAAGGCTGCCTCTAAGAAGTCTTCATTGATAGACCCTGACGTGTTCTCAGTACGCCGCTCCAGGAGTTCGCATGGGTGCTCTGCAAGAACTTCAAGTGATTCATGTAGCGACTCATGACAGCATTGGAACTGGCGAAGATGGACCAACACACCAACCTATCGAACTTGCAGCGTTATATCGTGCCATGCCCAATCTTCTGTACATTCGACCTTGCGACTCTGAAGAGACAGCTGGAGCTTTCAAAGTCGCACTACAAGCAAGGCAAAACTCGACCATCATTTCGACATCTCGTCAGAATTTGCCACAATACAAAGCAACGAAACGTGATGCCGTCAAATACGGCGCTTATGTATTCCGAGAGAGAGAAGACGCCACTGTGACCATGATAGGTGTTGGTGCAGAATTTTCTTTTGCCGTTGAGGCTGCCGAAGACCTTGAAAAAGATGGCATCAGAGTTCGGATAGTCAGTTTCCCATGCCAACGGCTGTTCGAGCAGCAAAGTCGTGAGTATCGGCGAGCCACTTTGCAAGGTAAAAAGACCGTTGCTGTGGTTGTGGAAGCTTATGCGGCAAACGGTTGGGAACGATATGCCAATGCTGGTTTCTCTATGAAGTCATTTGGTAAGAGTCTGCCTGGCAAAGAGGCGTACAAGTATTTTGGTTTCGATGGGAAGGTTATATCGGGAAAGATAAAGGCGTATTTGGAAGATCTGAAGCACGAGCGAATTTGGAAAGACGAGTTTGTAGAACTGTAGGATTGTGTTTCTACAGCGAGAACATACTTTGACTACACATACCCTTCACCAAATTTCAGTACTGTACTTGACACTGTTCGTCTCAGAATTTTCCATAAATGGGCTGCACAAAGCTATTTTCGAAGGACTAAACTACGGCATACATCCGAGATGTTTATGGTTAGTCAGAGTTGCCCAAGAAATCTTGTGCTCTGAAGCTTTCTTTTCAGGCTCAAACTGTAAGAGCTAGAGTTCTCTACTGATTCATCCCAAGTACCTTGAAAGATGAGATGAATGTGGAGACGAAGCGTGCCAAGACTTAGTCCCAGACCTTTGATAGCGTATCTGGTTCCAAAAGCAGATAAAATAGGCACAGGCAATGGGTCCCACAGCGCAAGGAAGCTCCAGGCACATGGACTCTCATCATACCAGAAAGCTCGAGCTTGAAAGATCAGGGGCGATTTGTCACCCCTGTAAATCCCATCCACGCAGTCACGAAAAGTTGGAGACGCAATCTGGAGAGTGGAGCCCCGCTGCGTGGGAAAATGGGTGGAGTCCCCGCCAATTTGTCTCCCTCTTACTCTGCTTGATTTCAGCTTGGGCAGTTCGAAAGCGTATATATAGGTGGTCCTATCCACACGATCTTGAAGATAAATCCGCCAGAGGCTCCTATTTCTCTAGAAGCAATAATTCATAAGTTGGAAATCGACTCCTTCGGGTCAACCTCTATCCTCCATCATGGCCGATGCTAGCAACACAAGGACCGTCGATGCAGAGAAAACTGTCGAAGCCGAAAAAACCGGTGATGCTTTCGTCGAGAATGTCGATCAGGCCGCTCGGATTGCGAACCAAGACGAGCACGATGTGGGAGCAATCAAGGCTATAAAGATGTACCCCTGGGCCTTGGCATGGTGTTGCTATGCTGTATGGATGATCATACTGAACTCATTCGAGAATCAAGCAGGTGGCTCGGTGCTCGGCATACCTCAGTTTAGAAAGGACTTTGGTTACAAGTTTGGAGATACATACGTATTGCATGTTCAATGGCAGTCTGCTTTCAGTGGTGCACCGGTTGCCTCGTGAGTACTTCTCTTGGTTACTATCTGTATACGGCATACTAAAGCTTCTCAGGGCGTGTATAGCATCCCTAGGAATTGGCTACATCGCAGACAAGATTGGAAGAAAATGGGCTTATGCACTTGGCCTTGTCTTCTCGTACATTGGGATCACCATTGAGTTTGTTGCTACAACCAATCCAATGTTTTTTGCGGGGAAATTCGTCAAGTATATGTTGTTCCTTGCTCGTTCCGGTCCCCCTCTAATAAAATCATCACATAGCGGTTTCGCGATTGGAACATTTGTGACACTGTCCTTCACGTACATTGGCGAGGTAAGATGCCTCACTGAGCTCTAAGAACCATACTGACATTGCTCAGATCAGCCCAACAGCCCTCAGAGGGATCGTTAGTAGTGGTGCAGCAATTGCCTTCACTCTTGGACCATTCCTCGTCGCTCTGATCATCAAAGGAACGGGGTCATACAGTAAGTTAAGCTCTACACCGAGCAAGAACCTTTAAGTCCATCGCTAATCTCCCGACAGCCACTCGTTGGGCTTACAGAGCAGTATTCCTTGCGCAATATGGTGTTGCAGCTATTGGCACTATTTTCTTGCCTTTCATGCCCGAGGTAAGGAGACCTTTCGAGCAGACGTTCCAATCATTTGCTGACCTAGCGTTTCAGTCCCCGTGGTGGCTTCTGGGCAAAGGAAATGAAGCAAAGGCAGCTCATGCTCTACGCAAGCTCGGGTACACTCCAGATGGGATCGAGAAACGCATGGCTGCCATGGTGCTCACACTTCAAGAAGTAAGCGTTCCTAATCATACCTCTAAAAGATTGAAAGATACAGTATTAACATACAATCAAACAGGTGCAGAAAACAACAAGCGATGCTTCCTACCTCGAATGTTTCCGCAAATCAAATCTGCGACGGACAGGCATAGCTATTGCACCATACTGTATCCAGACACTGTCCGGGATATACTTCGCATCTAATTATTCGACATACTATTATCAGCTTGCGGGATACTCCTCCAGCGAAAGTTTCGTCCTCCAAATCATCCAACAGGTAATTTCCATGATCGGCAACATCATGTCCTGGTTCCTCGTCGAGAGAGTCGGTCGAAGGCCTCTCATGTTCTACGGCCTCTGCTTTCTGACTGTGGATTTGATCCTCACAGGTGCTCTAGCGGTAGTTGCAACTCCAGCAGCATTGAAAGGTAAAGCTGAACTGTAATCGTGTGTAGAAGTAGGATCTGACACTCTCATAGGGACATGTGCTCTCATTCTGATCTACTGCTGGGCCTATAACGTCACCATCGGGGCTATAGCGTACACTCTGCTCGCAGAGACGGCGACATCCCGTCTCCGAATCAAGACTGTTGCTATTGGCATCTTCGCGCATAACGCTATCAATGTAAGCTTTGCATTCCAAAACTTGGTCCTCGACCAGCGGTTGAGTACGAGTGCTAATAGCCGGCAGGTAATGTGGGCATTTGTCATTCCAAAGCTCTTCAACCCGGATCAAGCCAATCTTGGCGCCAAGGTCTCATTTATTTTCGGTGGTCTCGCGGCCCTGGCATGCTTATACCTGTGGATCTATCAACCGTAGGTGTTGAGGGAGAACCCATTTCCTATTCTGGCCTGTCTTATGATTTTCTCCTCAGACAATGTCCCCTCCCGAAGCAAACCCCATTTGAGAAATTGCTAACTCCCCCTTTAACCAGAGAGACTGCTGGCCGGACCTACAAAGAACTCGACGAGCTGTTCACAAATAAAGTGGCTGGAAGAAAATTCAAGTCTACAAAGACACAGACGGAACTCGAAGGCATGCAGGCAAAGGATATCCAGAGTGAGAAGACAAAGGGTGGCCAGACTGTGGAGCAATAAAGAACAGCACTTAGAGAATCGCACCTGAGAGAGTGCATTACCTATGTTATTAAAATACCGAAGCCTTGGGTACAATATAAATATTATTTGCTTTTTCCTACCAAGTAAGTCCGCTAGGGTATGCACACCTCCTATAGCGGTCAGCGCATATGGCTATCAAGCTCTACCGGCATTCAGCACATATCTTCTACATGACTGAAAGGAAGTTGTTAGCACACCTCGAAAGAGCTCGGAGGCATTCAAACGACTTACGGCCTTCAAAAGATCAAGCCTTTCCTTGGATTGTTCAAACACCCGCTTGTACTGCCTCACACTTTCTCGCAGCATAATATCGCCTGCTAGTCTTCCCTCGCATATATCCTTCATCTTCAATTCCATTTCCTTGCGTAGGAATGGTTTGCTGAGGCTTATTTCGTGATCCATTTTGTCGTATCCGTCTACAAGAGCTACGCCAAGTGTGGAGGGAATGAATTCCTCAACTCCACCACCTCCTCCCCTAGCTGCAGCACCTTCTCCGCCACTTCGACCTCTCTGTCCTCGGCCTCCCCGGCCGCCCCGAGCTGGTTCTGGTGCATGATTTCCACCACCACCGCCCGCTTTGGGCCTGGTGAAGACATAATCACGTGTTTTGATAGTATTGATATGCTCTGCCATCGTGGCATCAGTACCGATTCCATTAGCATCCATCAACGCAATGAGATCCGGCTCTGTCAAATAACTGGGTCCCGTGGTTTTTCCCTCCATCATCATGGCTTCGGTAGGCTCGAAAACTTCGTTGCGTGTGAACTTTGGTAAAGTACTGCTGTTCGTCCAGTTCTCATATGGGTATACATCGAGATAGTTCCGAGCCAGAACAACTACCCCATGCGCACTAAAAAATTCATCCCCATACTGAATATCTACATCTGTGGCTTGACCTTTCGCATCGTCAGAGCAGCAAGCCAAGAAGCGGCGTGTAATAAACTCGTAAACTCGTCTTTCTTTGTCGTTCAAGTTGGCAGGAGAGCAATAGGCCACGGGATGGATAGGTGGATGCGCCTTGTCATCGTGCCTTCCTTGTCTTGGTTGCTTAAATGCCCCGTTAACCAAATTCTGAGCAAAACCACCCCATCGGTTGTCCGGCGTCTGCTTCTCGACCAGCGCTCTCAGATTCATGCCTGGATCAAATCGATCAGTTTCAGTTCGCGGATAACTGATGAATCCTTTTTGGTAAAGCCCCTCTGCAACAGCCATAGCTTCGTGACTGTTCATTCTTAGGAACCTGCTTGCATTTTTCTGCAGCTCAACTGTAGTTAGAGGCAACGGCTTCCATTTACTGGTCGGCTTCTCCTGGACCTTTATGACTTTGGCGGTCTTGGCAGTGATGCATCTTTCGAAGAGAATGACAACTACTGCTCGATCGAACAGCCGATTACGCTTCCAATTGAAAACGACACTGATATCATCGCGCTTGTGGGTGACCTTGATGCTCCAAAATGGTTCTGGTTTGAAATTTTGGACCCTAAAATAACGATCTACAACAAATCCGAGGGTTGGAAATTGACAAAGCCCTGTTAAATTAGTCTGGTTTGAAGATACGCTTTAGATTTCAGGGTGGCTCACCGAAGCTTATTACTCTCCTGGCACCATCTGGCCGGACGCTGAGAGGGCCACCCAACGGCCGGAGACTGTTGGTTAGATATCTCGTAAATGCATATCCAATCCTGAGATCCAGTTCGATACGTACAGCAACTGCACGGATCTGGCGGTCGTCTAGATTGACTGGGTGTTTTGCTGCGTGAATTATATGACTGGAGAATCAACAGGTGAAGAATCGACATGATTGGAAAGACCTACGCTCTCTCGATGTTGCTGAATTTAGCTCTTCTGACCTCTAGGTTTGGGTTTTGCCGGAGAGCTTCCGATCTTACCTCACCTCCAATGTGCTCTCCTTCTCGATCACAATCGGTCCAGATGAACAAAGCACGAGCTCCTCTAGCATTGTTGAAGATATTGTCGGAAATTGATTTCTTGTCCTGTGATTTGCGGTTAGAGACTGACTAGTCATTCTTGGCTGTGATAATACCGACATCTTCGACTTTTATGCGAACTGGGAGGTCGAAGAGTGCGTCCGGTGGAGGGTGCTCCCAATTCCGTTCATACTCATCGTCAAATTTAGTTGATGTCAGATGACCAGAAACGCTGGTCATGATCACATTACAGGACCCCCATGGCGGACCAAAGTCAAACGTGAACGTGTAGTTCTTGATGTATGGGTTTCCTGTGTTTCCCTAGCACGGGATTTAGTTCAGGCCTAGTATCACCGACACGGTCGCAAACCACACTTACGGTCTGGAAGTGGCCCCCAGAGAGATGCTCGGCCACAGCTTTGGAGATGGAGTTCTTCTCTGCCACGCATAGTATTTTCCCAGGCATGATGGTGCGTCACGTGTGACGAACGTGAGTTTGACATCAGACCTAGCTCATTGAAGTACTTCACATGACCAGTCGGGACTGGTGGAGACTAGGTTGAGCATGCAAGGGCCGCTGGGCGCGTCGAGCAGTACTGAGAATCTTGTCGAGGCCGTGCTGGATGGAAGAAACGCGTGATGAAGGCTAGAATCGTGCACCACCGAAGAAAGTATGATTAAGCTTAAATCGACCCTTGCCTGTTCCTGCTGTGCGCCCAATGAGGGAAGGACAGCTCGGGTGAAACTGCACCCCTGTAGACTTCTAGCTCCGCGTCATTGATCTGACTTCATCAACAACACAAACTCGCCCACTTCTCATTGTCCCCGACTACACGGTAGAATTGTACATCCACACCCCCAACTTTCGAACGTATCTGCACCATGGCCCTGCCAGTGGTAAAAACGCTCACCGAGTGCTCCTCCTTGCAACAGACCGTGCTTCCGTTCTTGCCCCAGCTCTACGACCTCCCCCAGCAACTTATTCAATCGTGGAACAATCCCGCCGAGCTACGAACCATTTATCTCGCCACAAATCCTCTGATTTCTGCTTTGGCGTTCTCGCTGTTTCTTGCACCGGTGTTCCTCATTGTCTCCGAGATCAACAAAAACTACTCGCAGGTCGACCGCTGTTGGAGTATTCTGCCCACTGTCTACAATGCACACTATTCCCTATACGCTCATCTCAATGGCCTCGAGACCTCGCGACTGGATCATGTCCTTGCATTCAGTACAGTGTGGAGTGTAAATGGCCTTCCCCATAGCTGTGGAATCTGCTAATCCAACCTTCAGTTGCGACTGACCTACAACTACTGGCGTAAGGGAGGATACAACATTGGTTCGGAGGACTATCGATGGTGAGAAAACACATACTTGGACCTGGATATAATGTTGCTGATTTTTTGTTGTGTAGGGAGGTTCTGAGAAAGCATCTGAACCCAGCCCTTTTCTTCGTTTTCAATGTTGCATTTATCTCCCTTGCGCAGAGTATTCTGCTTTTCTTGATTACAACCCCTACGTATGTCATGGTATTGGCTGCTCGTCTTGGTGAGACAATGTCGACGTCCGATGTTGTTTTTGCTCGAGCCTTGATGGGTTTGGTTTTAGTGGAGGTCTTTGCAGACCAACAGCAGTGGAGTAAGTTTCTATCTGAAAGTTGTCAACAGCAACCACTGATATCTTATTCCATAAAGATTTCCAAGAGGCCAAGAAGTCCTACCTGAAAACTGCAAAGGTCCCCCACAAATTTGATCAAGAAGATCTCGACCGTGGCTTTGTGGTCACTGGCCTCTGGTCCTGGAGCCGGCACCCTAATTTTGCTGCTGAGCAAGCGATCTGGGTTGTTCTTTACCAATGGGGCTGCTGGACTTCAGAAGTACTCTACAACTGGACCTTCCTGGGAGCCATGTCATACTTCATACTTTTCCAGGCCTCTACTTGGTTCACTGAGCTCATCACTGCTGAGAAGTATGAAGACTACAAAGAGTATCAGAAGCGTGTTGGGAAATTTTTGCCAAGGCTTGTGTCGGACCTCCCAGGAGATTTCAGCGACCAAAAGGCAAAACCAAAGGTAGAGAAGGCAGAGAAGAAGGATGGAGCAAAGAAAAGCCTGAGGTAGTTGTAAGATGGCGAGCATTTGGCTATGGAGTAAGTGTTGACCCCTTCAAATCGAGGGAGTTTGCACTATGTACTCCATGTTTGCATCATTGTCAAATATCTTATTGAATTCACATTTAGGTGATTCTGCTATACCCTTATCGATCTTCCGTGTCGTCACGGGGTCGCTTCCGTAGTGGCAAGTCGGAGATCGGTAGCGCAAGTAGCGTTGTTTTCCAACTGTTCAGTTCAGAAAGAAACGACTTCTCTTAAGCTCCAAAGATTTTTCTTTCCAATCTCAGCATCTTGCACAACTTATCAACTACAGAGTTCTACACCCAACTTTCTCCCTTTCATTTCAAACAGAATGTCGGATCACAAGAAGACATCTCCAAAGGCGCCGACGCCGCTCCACATCCCGAGTGAGCGATCTCCTCCGCCTGCTCCCTATCGACGCACCATCGACCGGGGCTCTCCAAATGACACAGACAATTCTTCAAACAAGAACGAAGCCGCTTCCACTGCTCTCCCATTCAACTCCGCTGTTCAACAAAAGCAGCCAGGCAACCGAGTCGATCCTATGCGACGTAGCTACCCAGCTCCGACAGAACCTCTCGACATTGCAAAGGCCTTGGAGCTTACTCCTCGCCCGCATACGTTCCGTCACCAACTCCGAGAGATCAAGAAGGCCGCTGAGAACATGGCCCCTCGAGTCATGAGTAAAGAAGACGAGAAGGCTGAATTTGAGCGCGTGAAGAGTGTACTAAAGTCATGGGGGAAGAATGAATAGTCGTGAATTCCGGTATGTAATATTCACTCTAACGACTCACAAGTTATGTACTGATTTTTTTTTTCAAGCATCGATGCTCTTTGTGTGCTGTGTTCACATAGGATGGAGGCTCGTTATGTTGCAGCACTGAAGCATAGCGTGGCGTTTGGCACGAGCGGCTGTTTCCTATTTCTTGAAGTCGTTTACTTGAGATGCACTTGAGTTTTCGTGCAATTTCAGAGCGTTTGGCAGAGTTTGTTATAGATCGTGAGGACTTCAATTACTTCTGGAGTCTGTCTTAGATGTGTCTGGAGTTTAATCACATCGTCTGTCAGTTTATGGAGATTGTGGATACCACAGAGGTTCGCCTCACAGTCAGGGGAGAATTGTGTAACCAGCCAATGGAAACACGCTCTTCACCTCATCCAGTTTCTATCAAAAGTGCACATCTCATTTAGTTTGGTATCTCTTATCTGCAATGCCCTAATCTCGTCCGAACTCGTACCCACTCCGACGCCAAGTCATGCAAAAACAATACCAAACCGTTCCAAAAAGCAAGAAGCAATTGTGACCCGTTGAGGTAGCCATCGAATGTGCACGCAACAAATAGAACAGTGTAAACTCCACTAGATGCCCCAAGCCACCCATATTCAACCCTTGATGTTATGTCCAGAAAGAATGTGTAATGAGAGAGTGGCGAAGCGAATCCTGTTCCAAGGTGCCCTTCAAACTCTTTGACTAGCGAAGTCGAGAACCTCACAATCATCCTCGAAAAATCCCTCTTCATCGCCGTCCCCAGAAATCTCGCCAGAACGTGAAACACCCTTGCGTCTCCTTGTGGTAATCACTATCTGCTCCATCTCTTCTGTGCTATCTGTGACCCTCAAGACACGCTCTATTGCTGACGAAGGGAGTGCACGATGGTCCGCAGAATCATCTAGATCATCATCCGGATTGTGTGGAGGCCCAACATCGAGTTTAGTAGTCTTTATGGGTCCACCAAAGAGCCAAGCACCCGTGGGTCTACTGACAGATGGAGCTTTCACTTCATCTGCCAGTCCAGACGGGGAGAGAAGGGCGGACACAGACGGTGAAGACAGAGGAGCCTCGTCATGCGCATATATATGCAATCCGACACGTCGATCGGTATGGAATGGCTGGTATGGAGCATTCGATTCAATCTCTGCCTGCGGAATAGACGATTCCGTTCCACGTAGCTGCGGCGCCGGAGATGGGGAGTGTCTCGTCTTCCAACGAGACTCCTCGATATCTCTCTCAGTGAGCTCGAGATCGCCACCTTGATTCAGGTCGCGCGTAATTTCTGGCGCGAACTTGAAGTCAGGCAGATTCGGAATGCGATACTCGGCATATCTAGCACCTCTCGCCGCTTTCTGTTTGTCGACGGGGCGGTCGGCTCTCCTATTCTTTATAGAATAGAACCGGACAATGCCGCCTGCTACGGCCATGACGGAGTCGTTCCTCTTCCCGTTCAGTAATAAGATGCACCCCCTGCTAGGAACAGTGGTACTGTTAGGGAGATGAAGCTTCGTGTGCCCGGATTTGCGCATTTCATTCATCTTTCCCGTGGCCGCTCCCACAGATCTGCTGATCCCAGCAGCCAAGGCCTGCGTGCCATGCCCTGCCTGGGCTGTGACAGCCTTGGCAGATAAGCCGACACTACTTCGCCGTCGGCGGCTAACAAGAGGTTGTGCAGCAGTCCATAGAGAACTGACCGCACTCGATGCCAGTCCGGTAGCCGTAAGAGGTGGACTGGCAACGTCACCGGCACCCTCATCTGATTTCTGAGATGGACCTCTTCGGCGAGGCGGGGGCCATGTGAAAGCGCTCGCTGGAAGGTCGAGAATGTGAACGGTCCCTGGTTCTGTAACCATGGCGGCACGCTCCCCATGAGGAGATGTCCACACCACGTCAACAATCCTAGCGATTGTCATTCGCGAAAACTGGGCGACCTGACGCACATGAGGGCCATGAGTCACACTTTGAACTCCCGCCTTCAAAAATGAAGACTTGGCGTATTGGATGCGCATTAAGTCCCAAACCGACTGCACATCACCCTTGCTACTTGCTGTAAACAAGGCCAGGCCGCTAGGAGCAAAGGACAGAAAGCTACATCCATGAGGAAGTCTGAATGTTGCTAATGGATGGGGCAATGAGGCCGTTGATGAACTATGCTGTGCAAGAGAGTCCAAGTCAATAATCGACACCAGGCCAGGATCTTTGGAAACGAGAGGAGCTGGAGTCGGAATCCCATGGGTAGGAGGAAACTGCTGTCCCAGATTAGCCCGGTTGTTTGCGTGAAGTTGGTATTGGTCTCCATTTGATTGTTGAGTTGTTGTCGAAGGCTTGTTCCTGTAAGTATTCCATGCTTGGATTCCCCACTCTGTAACCATTCGGCCCCCCTCAATGAATTTTTGCGTTCCAATCTGGACCATTTGTTTCACCATACTCTCTCCACCAGGGGTTTCAACCATGCAGTTTACAATTGGGAGTTGCGCAGGTGCATAAGCATTAAGCCCAGGCACTCTTGCAGTGGAAGCTATCCCAGGAACCGATGCACGAAGCGAGACTTGTGATGACGGTGCGGGTGGGCAGTAGGCTAGCCAACGGCCACTGATTGACAGTATGGATGATTTATATTGTTTTCGCATCGAGATAAGATCGTTCGATTGCCAATCACCATCGACCAATCCATTTGGGCCTACAGGGTCAAGCGTGACCCCGTGTTGCACAGTGGTCCAGATTTTGCCAATGCATCTGAACAGTTCAGAAGAAGTAGAGTCAGCAATGGTTTGATGGAAGATCCAAGTTTCTCCAGTTGTACCAGAAGCAACGATAATGTGACCGCTTTCTGCACGAATGGTCAATGACCCTACTGGAGGAGGGGCTACAAACAGTGGACTGTTTGTCGGAATCGCCAAGTGCGTTCTTGGAACAGATAGTAAAGTTGCAATGTGCTGTTTGGTGCGGAGCGAATAAACCTCTACTGTAGTCTGATAGTACTCCACCGGATTGTTGTTGGCCATAGACGCGCTAGGAATCCTTGGCGACCCCCGGAGACTGCCATTTTGAGATATAGAGGCAGCTTCAGAGGGAGGTGTTCCTTCCTCGCCACTTGAATCTTCACTTGACGTCCAGACTGGGCCATGGACCACTGCAACGATGAGCGGAAAGTGATGAGAGCGGGTCCCCTGAATGCTCCACGGTAGTATTTTGGCATTATAAACCCCACCTCGTAGCCCATCAATACTTGACGTCTTGTGCAATCCTCTTCTGGAGACCGCATAGATATTGATCCCTCCTTCGTATCCAGCTACGACAACATTGTCTGGCGGTCTAGACTGCGACGAGCTTGGCAAACTGTCAAACCCACAGTAATATCCCCTGTCACCGGGAATCAAGCCGGGCGTGGGAGGGGAGAGCATCAAATTAGCATCGACGCCGTAGAAGTGGGGTTGAGGTTGGTGCGGCAGTGGGGGGTGTTGCGCATATCGTGGATGCTGTGAATACATTGAGCTTCGACGAGCAGCGTAGGATGACATTTGGGACCGGTGCTCATCAAATCCTTGTACGTAGTTGCTATCAAGCTGATAGCTCAGAGGCCTTCTTCGGTTGGACGGCGGAGATGCTGATGAGATATGGCCGTTCGAAACGCCTCTGTCTCTTATTGCCCACCCTTCATAGGAAGATGGCAAGTCTGCTGTGGGAGGACTTTCCTCCCCAAGATTTATCAAATTGGAGGGCGAGCTTGAAAATGCAGGAAGAGTCTTTGCCCATTCGTTGGTGTTCTGGGAAGAGCTTCGATCCAACGCGGCAGAGGACAAAGCATCCAGTACCGGAGAGGTGATGGGATTCCCATTTGAAGGAGAACCGACAGGCTTCATCTCGGGTGATTGGACTCGAGCAGATTGAGCGAATGGTTTATTTCTATTGGGTAGTCAGTCCAGATGTCATTCATGGAAAGGGGCATTGATGTGTATCGTGAAGCGTCGACGGCGTAAGAGTCAATACTCACTTCGTCACCGATGCCCCACCTCCACCACTCTCTTTCCCCGTTCCATTATTTTTTCTGCTACTCTTCGTCCCAGCCGACAGTATCTTCTGAGACAGCTTGCTGGCCGGTATATTACTGCTGGAGATGTTGTTTTGTTGTTGATCCGGCATTCAAATGGCGACTTGGTCTCACGGCGGGTGGTCGCGATGACGGGCGCGGCAATGTCCCAGTCCGCTGCAGCTGGACGAGGTGCGCAGGCAGCTGAGCGGAGAATGCGATGCGTGTATATCGCTCGGCTGGAATACTCTCGCGGTCAGGGGATTTCTCTGCAGTGGTTTCGAAAGGTTTGGCACAGCCCTTTATGAAGAGCTTGGTAGTTGTTGATCTGGAGTGGAGGGGCAGCTTCCAGCCTTCCTGCTGCAACCGCTGCAAGATCCCGCAGCTGTGATTCGCTGCGAGTCCAGAGGGATTATGCACTGGGGATTTCCTGATTACAGCAATCTGCAAGGTACGGCAAAGTCGTACGGGTCTATGAACCAATTCAGATCCTCATATCATATCAGATCTAGATGCTATCACGGATCATCGTAGCATTTGATGCTTTGCGGTAGGACCGCGTGGAGCATTGCGCGTTCATGGGTTCTGTCGCTGTCAAGAAGCCTGGGTATATTACAAGCAATTGTTTCCGACTCGAGGACAACCCGTCCCACACTTCTAACAGGTGTTCCCTTTTGATGATGCTACCACATATAAGTACTCTCGAGTTGGGACAGGTGATCGGATGTTCCACAGGGCCCTCTGCAAGACCAACAGCCAAAACTCCAGCCATACGCTCAAAACCTCCCTACGCCTTCTTCTTTCCAGCAGCCTTGGCTTTGGCAGCCTTCTTTTTGTTGCTCCGAATCATGACCGCACTTAAGAACGAGCCCACCACCGCACAGCCAAGTAGAATGAGGATCACAGGGATCCGAATAGCCCAGACTCGGGGTGGGAACACATTTTGTAAAGGGTGATCCGAATCGACAAAAGGCTGGAACGCACGGATTAGGTCTCAATCCTGCGGAAGAGTGGAGAGTCCTACCATTAAGAGCGTCCATATGGTGTAATAGAGAAAGACGATTGAAGCAGCGACAAGCATCGCGAGTCCGACGAGTTTATCGAGCTGGTATGCGTTAGCAGTGTGCCACAGCAGAGGGCTGACGCAGACTCGGATTGTAGAACTGACCATTGTTACAAACAGGCGAGAAAGGAGTGTGATGAAGCAGACGCGAATGACTGAACCGATTGTTGAGGCAGCTGCGATCGAAGTGTGAAGCGGAACCAAAAAGCCAGCAAGGCTCGTTGCTGGATCAGGCTTAGGCAATTCAGGCGTTAAACTTTATTTTAGCGCGCCGCGCTAAGGCAAGCAAAGGAAATCTTGAGGTGACAGCCTCACATGCGGGAGACCTTCGACCTTCGCATCTCGATCGTTGAACCGCGTACCCACGCCAGTACTGCAAAGATGGAGGTCGCCAGAGGCAAGACCGAGGATGAGAAGCAAGCGGCGGCGAAAGCTGAGTACGAGAAGCTTTTGACCATGCGATCTGGTGGCACCTACATCCCCCCCGCCCGATTACGAGCTCTCCAGTCCCAGATCACCGACAAGACCAGCAAGGAATACCAACGCATGGCATGGGAGGCTTTGAAGAAGTCGATCAACGGTCTTATCAACAAAGTCAACGTTTCGAACATCAAACACATCGTTCCTGAGCTTTTTGGCGAGAACTTGATCAGAGGACGAGGCCTGTTTTGCCGAAGCATCATGAAGGCGCAAGCTGCTAGTTTGCCTTTCACACCCATATACGCAGCAATGGCGGCCATCGTAAATACCAAGCTCCCGAACGTTGGCGAGCTGCTCCTCAAACGGCTTATTGTTCAGTTCAAGAAAGGGTTCAAGAGAAACGACAAAGCTGTATGCCTTTCTGCTACAACTTTCATTGCTCATCTATGCAATCAACAGGTGGCCAGCGAGGTTGTTGCGGCGCAAATACTGCTTCTTCTCCTTCACAAGCCCACCGATGACAGTGTGGAGATAGCTGTCGGGCTGACAAGAGAGGTTGGGCAACATCTGGAGGAAATGAACCAAGCCATTGCGCTAGCAGTCTTTGACCAGTTCCGAAGCATCTTGCACCAGGCTGATATTGATAAGAGGGTGCAATACATGATTGAGGTTCTGTTCCAGGTTCGGAAAGACAAATACAAAGATAATCCAGCTATTAAGGAGGAACTGGACTTGGTAGAGGAGGAGGACCAAATCACCCATGTCATTGCCCTGGACGACGAAATCGATGTTGAGGATGGTTTAAATATTTTCAAATTTGATCCAGAATGGGAAGACAACGAAGAGGAATACAGAAGGACAAAGGCCGAAATCCTTGGAGAGGGCAGTGATGAAGAGGGAGACGAGGACGACAGTGACGATAGCGAGGACGACGAAGAGAGACACGAGGAGAAGGCATTGGAGATTAAAGACCAGAGCAACACGGATCTTGTCGCTCTCCGAAAAACGATATACTTGACCATCATGTCCAGCATCGATCCGGAAGAATGCTGTCACAAGTTGATGAAAGTTCAACTTCCAGCTGGTTTGGAGCCAGAACTTCCCTCTATGATCATCGAATGCTGCTCTCAAGAGAAGACTTACTCAAAGTTTTATGGTCTCATTGGGGAGCGTTTCGCCAAGATCAATCGTCTCTGGACCCAACTTTTCGAGGATTCTTTTGCCAAATATTATGACACCATTCATCGATACGAAACTAACAGATTGCGAAACATTGCGCGCTTTTTTGGTCATCTCATTAGCTCCGACGCCATCGGATGGCACGTATTGTCTGTCATTCATCTGAATGAAGAGGAAACCACCTCCAGCAGTCGTATCTTCATCAAGATTCTTTTTCAAGATCTCTCCGAGGCCATGGGCATGAAGAAACTGCAAGATCGTCTCAAGGAGGACCTTCTACGACCCTATTTCGAAGGATTGTTTCCTCGCGACAACGCTCGCAATACACGATTCTCCATCAACTACTTCACCTCCATTGGCATGGGAGCTGTCACGGAAGAGATGCGAGAATATTTGCAAAATATGCCGAAACCAGCACTACCAGCACCGGCACCTGAAGATTCGGACTCCGAATCAGAAAGCTCGGTATCAAGTTATTCATCGCGCAGTGGCTCATCTTACTCAAGGTCGCCAAGTCGTGGCCGCAAAGCCTCGTTGTCAAGATCAAGATCAAGATCACAGACCAGATCTCGTTCACCGTCTCGTCACATGTCGCGGCCAAGATTGAGGCGTCCGAGTCGTTCAAGAACCCGGTCAAGCTTGGGACGCTCTCGCTCTAGATCGAGGTCAATTAGATCGAGGTCAGACTCCCGTGCAAGGATAGGACGTGCAACTCGAGCAAGACTTCCCCCAAGATCTCGGTCCATATCGAGAACACCACCCAGAAGAAATGGAAGAGAGAGACAGAGAGGACGGAGTCTCACGAGATCAATATCACGTTCCGTTACACCACCGCGAAGAGCCATACGTCGGGATAGCCGATCACCATCACGTAGCGGTGGCAAGAGAAGACGTGTTGATAGCGAATCGAGGTCTCCTTTGCCTAAAAGGGGCAGGCGATATAGTTGAGAATGGATGTGCAAGTCATGGCTTATCAATGCTGGCCAGGCGTCCCTGAAATCAGAATCAGAATTGCAATCGAAAGACGCAGTCCCACTCCGACGAGTATATCTCCGGAAGGCTGAATAATCTACCCTCGTCTCTTCCCTCGTCCCTTTCCCTTGTCCAATGTCATGTGACGAAGCGCTCATTGAAGCCGTGATACGACTGACTCAAAATGATTCAGCAGGAGGCATTTGGGCGTAACAGGGCGTGAATGCGAGTGATTGGCTTGAGCTGGGTCACTCGTCGCCTCTCATTCAGCAAGTGTAAAGCCCATTAGTGGAAGTGTTCGTGAGTAAGCAGCAAGCGCTGCTCCACCGTTCCACAACCCCGGATGGTAGCAGTCGTCGACTCATCTCCAGGCCATTATTCCCAGCGACCGAGGACGCGAATCGCCGAGCCAAGTCCAGCCAACGAGAGGATGCTGCATTGCTGGCAAGACAAGCGGCCCTCCTACAGTAAATCTGACGTTGGGGTAACGTGTGCCTGCGACGGACTGGCCCTCCACATCAAAGGTCTATATGCACACATCGTCCGATCCCTATTTGCGGGATGGGCTCGGCACGCGAGAGTACGTGAGGGTACGTGATTCTAAGTGGACAGCTTCCACATTGAGCATTTGTGGATCGTGTTAGTAATCACGTCGACCGATGACAAAAGGGTTTTGATCCTGGTGATCCATCGCACCGGCCCTCATGCAAAGGCAGAACGAGCCCGCAAGATGACAAGCCCAGCAAGCCAGCCAGCGCCAACGCCAATTGGAGAATGGTTCCGGCAGGGCACGCGGTTCCGTGTCGATGAGATTCGCATGGCCCGCTGCGAGGTCAATTATTATTAACGTTAATTCAGCCATTGCGTTGGACAGGCTCCCTCGCGTCAGCAAATCAAGCTCCCTCCTTACAGCTCCCTCCTCCCTCACCCCTACATGATCGTCATGGGCGCGCAAGCACAGGAGCTATGTAATGAGCCTGGGGTACCAAGTGCTCAGTGCACCTTACTCAGAGCAGAGAGACTTACTTAGTAGTCGATCTGGCGCATAGCACTGTTATACACCTGTGGTCATCCTCTTTCTCCCTCATGCTATCCCCACGACCTTGATCACAGGACGCCTGCGCATGGTGTGTAAGCAGCTCCCCTTATCGAGCATCCTCCCACGCTCTTTGCTAGTCTTGTGTACTGACTGGCCGTTGATCGCGCAGATTCTCTCACGTCTTGCGCCTTGTCAGACACGAAGGCCCAAAACTCCCCTGCGGGACCTAAGGCCGATGGCTGGGCAGCTCAACACTCCCTCAGAAAGACTTAGGCTCTGGCAGTGTGGTGATGGATGCCCGGGGGCGAGAGAAGTCACGTCGGCCGAGCATTAAACGACCTTGGGAGGAGGATGACGTCTTGCCAGAACCCGACAATGCCTGGTTTGGGGCGACTTTGCCTCCAATTGACTCCCTGCAATATCGCAGGACTTCAATCTCGACGCAGGTAGCAGAGGCTGGAGGCAATTTGCATAATATATACCAGCCGAACAGTCGGGAGGCCGGGGCGAAGAGGGTCAGATACGAGGGTGGGACTGATTACAACCCATTTCCGGACGGGAAGCTCCAGTCCCAAGCATCTCGTAAGTTAAGCAGGAACCCCGCCGTGACCGCCCGATTTCTGACTGCTTTACCAATCTAGAGCTATATAATCCGATTCGGAGATCTTTTGGCACGCCCGATTTCCAGGAGCGGCAGGGCGGGGAACCCGCAGATACTCAAGATACCGCCTTTCTGTGTCGACGATGCAGGAGGCTGACCACACAGGTTCGAGACTTGGAGCTCGAGGCTTGTGAGGAGTGCGAAAGCAATCCCGAGCTAGCCCTTGTTACTCAAAAGGCTGCAGCTGCGCTGACTAAGTTGGCCAATACTCTTGTTTCTGGTATCTCGTCCGTTCGGCGCGGTGTCATTCGTGTGAGTCTGTCGGGATCATGCAGCCCTTTCCTCATTCCCCTCTCTGTTGAGATGGCAGATTCTTACTGAACATATACAATGTAATCAGACCCCTGAGCACTTTGAAGTTAGCTCCACCGACTGCCCTCCAATTGCACAGTACGGTCTGAGACACACGCTCAACTGGCTACTTGGCAGAATCAACCACATTAATGGCCTAGCGGACCAGTTCGTACAGAATGTGCCGCCAGAGCCATCGCCAACCTTTGATAGAACGTTCACCAGGTATGGCCAGAGCATTGAAGATGGTCTTTCGAGCATCATGAAACGCCGCATCATCACCGAATCTGATGAGGCTCCTAAAGATAGGGACGACAATGCTGAACCCCCCTCTGACGCTAAAATGTACACTAGGCGGAAGTCAATAGCAACCATGATGGGCAACGAGGACTCGCTATCACGGTCCCAGCATGAATACCATCAAGCATCGCAACCATCAATAGATGGGCCAAGCCGCCGAGGATCTTTCATGAATCCTCCACCGGCCCCTAACCGTCAGCTCCCTTCACCGCCAGGACGGTCCCTCCCATCCCCAACGTCTATCAGCTTTCCTTCCCCTTCTGCTGGATCATATGGGATCTCCCAGCCTCTCAACTTACCCACGCCATCAAGTCTACACCATCAACCATCACCCGGTGGCTACTTGCCCCCTATTGGACCCTCCCATTCGACCGACGCCATCCAAGCTCATTCTGCAGCCCTCCAGCATGAAGTATCCGTTCAAAAGATTGCTCTGTCATCTCTTCAAGGGGAGCATGATAAGCTCCTTGCTGCCTTTTCCCGCTCTCAGACTCGTGCCAGTGCGTTGGAGAAGAAGCACGCCGTCTCGGACAGCGAGATCATCAGTCTGTCGGAAGAGAAGATGCGACTGCAAACTCAGGTCATCGAGTTGGAGCGTGATGTCGAAGAACTGTCGCGCACGAGGGACGAGTGCCGACAAGCCGCAGTACAGGAAGGCGCTCAGTATGTGGAAATCGTCAAGAAAGCAACGCAACTGGAAGAACTTGCAGCTGAAGAGCGGAAGAGTTGGAGCAAGATGAAAACTGAAATGGAGCAAACAATCGAGGCGCTACGGGCCAGCGTCAGCACGTCGGATGGGGCGCCGCGCGGTGCAGCCCTCCTTCCTCTGGATCACATCATTGACGACGTTGACACACCAGCATCCTCTGTTGAGGCCGACCTCAAGATAGAAGCAGCGGCAGACGTGGGACCAACGTCATACCCCAAGGAGTTACAGGAATCTAACGAAGAGCTCAAAGAGGAGATTCGTCGTTTGCGCTTTCGATGTGCAGAAGCGGAATCCTCCTTGCGCGCTGTCCGAGATGACAGCCGTAAGATGGAAGGAATAATAGAGGCTCTAGGGTTAGCGGGGAAGTCAATCATAGAACGGGCTGATAGAGCACTTGGAAGCGTGGCCGAGGACTGAGAGTCAGTTGGCTCTGGACCACCTCCTCTGCTGCTCGCGTGGGGGTAGAATCATTGCAGGCGTTCGGACTAGGTTGCATATCCGAAGGATGTGTTTTGTGAGATTCAAAAATGCTGCGCGCCCAGGCTGCTCAAGATAGCTTGAAGATGTTCCTCCCCCCTGCTCTGTGAAAGGAGAGGGGTAATTAATTATAAGTTTGAAAGGTGCACCTAGCATTTATGCTCTCGGGACCACACTGCATCGCGCGCGCAAGTGAGACGTGCATCCAGGGCGGGGTGTGCACGGAGAGGTGCGAAGCAGGCCAGCGAAACGGGCCAGGGTCCCTGCACGGCCCGCAGGCCACGACTCCCATCCACCATCTCCGACACTCTTCAAACCTCGCATCTCCGACCACTTGGACAAAGATGGCCTGAGAAATCGCGTGAGGCCAGCTCTCCTGGGCAGGATGTGAGGATGATTCAAAACAATTTCATTGCCGTCGCGAATCATTGGCGCCATTTGCTGCCCCAAACAGGGCCAGCTCCGCAATGGCAGATGGCAGTCAAGGCCCTCGAGGCTCTGAAACGCAGAGACGTCGCGGTTTTGAAGTAATGTCACTCGTTAAGCCTCATAGTCCAAAAATAACACGCATATAATCGTTTTGGAGCCCCCAGCTGGGAAATGGGCTTGCAATCGATTTGACTTTTGAACGTTGCTGCTGTCGTTTGTTTTCGGTACCGCCAGCCAAAAGTTCGAGCGTGCATCTGTCTGTTGAGCGGATCTTCTTTCTCTTCCACTCTATACTTTGCGCACATCACTTTCGTTGCACTACACTATCCTTCTAGTCGAAGTTTATATTAAAGGCGACTTCCTCCGCTCTCTGAACAACCTGTCAGCAAGACGATCCTGCCGGTAGATCGGCAACCCGAATAATAGTCTTTATCTCCTCACAATCTCGTACCGGTCGATATGGGTCAAGCATTTTCGGGGCCCAACGCCTTCAAGTTCTTCGGCTTCACGCCAGCAGCAACGGCTGTTCTGCAGAGGAGCCCACTCCTCCTCGTTACGCTTGTGGTCGTCCTCGTTGTGTTAGTAGGTCTGGGTCTGCTGGCTTGGTACATACACTATGTCACCAACATTCCATATCGAAAGCCGAAAGAAGTGAAAGGGGCGGCAAAGAAATAAAGACGAAATCGGATCACGTGGTTGGGGAGTCGAAAAGGAAATCCGGGAGTTGACTCAAGGGAAGTGAGCCAATCAATACAAGGATCGAGTTGGCAGGAAAGGGACTATTCCGACGTGCTTTCACGGTCCAACGGCTGGACGCCTAGAGTGAGATGTGCAGGACACCCCTTGCTGGATAATTATTTTGGGAGACTTGTGTGAAATAATCTGAGCTTTTGGAGCGACTTTACATTCCCGAGGGAATGCTGTTTATATTAGCCTTTCAGTGCGCATTCAGACTCAATGTGCAATACAATTTAGGGAACACCATTTGAAGTCAATTGCGTGATTTTATTGTGCCGTGCCCAGTTTCAAAGCATAGCCGTTGTGTGGAATGCACCGAGTGTCTGTACCAGTGTGCTCTGCGATGTACAGGTCAAGTCTGAGCAAACTTGACAAGATAGAATGAGATGTCTGCTCTGAAGCATCAAACAGCCTCGGTGTCTTGTCGATGCGTCGAGAATAAGTGACCGGTCAGGCTGTAAAAGCGGCGCTCAAGAGTCTCGAGGCCCATTTCCTCCAGCGTGCTTGTCTTCGCAAACTCGGCAAAAAGGCGATGAAGTCTCGCGATCTCGATGCTGATAACTTCACTACCGCTGTAACGAGTTAGTGACATAATATTTGGGAAAAAGGAGACACGGGGATTAAAACATGCTCCCAGCCAGTGAAACGGGGAGCTCGAGATAGGGGACGAAGAAATAATCTGCTTACATGCTCGTCGAGGCGCAGAGCTCAGCGGTCGAGCCTTTGGTGAGCAGGCCAATGTGTGTGGTTGCGGGTTGGCGATAGACCGATCCTGGAACCTCTTGGGCTTCCGGCTTGACTGCTGACTGCAAAGAGGATTCATTAGCCCGGCCTCTTGTTATTGACATCGTCACCTGGAGACTCACTTCGCTTGCCTCAACCTCCTCGACCAACACACCGCGTTGAACATGAGGAAGCTTCCACAGAGCATACGCCAAGTGATCTCCCGTCCTCTCATATGTCTTGTCACGTCGAGCATCGGTAGCAGCAAAGCGAACCGAAGTTCTCTCGGGTGGTCGGCCTCCAATAGGGTCCTTATTGATGACGACAGTAAGCTCCTCAATGTTCTTGAATTTCCTGACTCTCCTGTAACCGTTAACAGCAAGAACCGCTCCGTAGAAACATATCCTGTTCATAGCGAGAAGACGACAATTTTGCATCAGATCAAATTGCTTAGGAGAAGTCAACAACCGCTTTGCGGCCTCGATGTCAGTGTTCAGGTAGAGCGTGTCTCGCTTCCAGTTGATCATCGCGCCTGTCCATTCTCCTTCATAGCATAACTCCTCAAAGACCTTGAGAGCAGCCTTACGAGAATCGTGGCAAATGCTGAGAACGGCTGGAGACGATGTGCGGCATTTCGGCTTGGAGTTGTTGGATGGGATGATGAATTCCACGATGCGGGGAGTGGCTCCTTCGGCGCCTTGACGCCAGATCTCGCTGCGGAGCTCATAGGGGAGATTGGGAAAGACCGTGAAGGTCTTGAGAGGGCGTGAGGCGGTTGATTGGGTGGCCATCACGGTTTCGGCCGTAGGTTCTGGTGCTAAGTTCGCCATCCTGGACGAGGGTGAAAATCAAACACTTTTCGGGTTTGTGGACAAAGTGTGAGATGGAAGGTGGTTGAAGTCGCGTGTGAAATGGGGTTGCTAGTTCTGGGTTTGTGAAATGGTCTGAGTTGCGGAATTCACCCTCGTTCCTTGAAGGTGAGATGCAAGTGATGCATTGGGTGTTTTTGGGTAGACGCAAGGTGTCGAGGTTGAGCACCGCCGTAATGTCATATTTTATTTGAATCTCGTTTCTTCTGCATGAATAGGAATTTACCATTTGGCTGTGTCCCATATTGAAACCTTGATAGCATAGAAATCTATTGAAAGCAAGTAAACAGAAGTCATTGTCTCTCTAGAAGCCATTCTCAACCCACCGTGCCCGATCCTTGCGGCCACCATGGCAATTTTTGCTTACTCTTAGTTTATATTTCCTTGCTTACGTCTCTGCCAAGGAGCTAAAGTTTCTTTGGTGCACAAAACTCTTTGCAGCGCTCAACAAGCCCATTTTTCCAGCTCTGCTTTCCAAAGAGAGGTACGTAGAAACTACCTTTGTGGTACATAGTGAAAGATTCCGTCATACTTAGTTCTCTGATACTCCAGTATGTTCGTGTCCTTCTTGAGAGCCGCCCAGGACAAGGAAGAGGATGGCTTCTAGGTCCGCAAAACGGTCCAACGAGTTCAGGCAGTCGTGAGTGTCCTAGCGGTCCATGATCAATTAACGGCAACATCGAGATAAACCTTGCGAGTCCAACTTGTGTCAGCCATGCTCTTTGAATGCTCCTTTACTTCGAATGGAGTGGCAGCTTTGTGTTGCCTTCCAGACCACGGCTGGGGTTGAAATAAACCTTCCTATAGCGGACTCGTGAAAGCTGATGGTCAATGAAACAGCGGATCGGAAAGAGTCTTAGGATGATCTTGACATCAGAAAATTAGGTATGAAGCGACATTAAAGAGGTCGGTATTATCTGGCAGAAGTGTTGTAGAGGGAAATTCTTTGTTGTGGTGAGGAAGTCCAGCCCCTTTAAATTCTCGCTTAAGTAGGGGAGCACCAAGATTCCTGCCTATTTGTTTCATAAACACAATTTAATCGGTTCGGATTATTAGGCTGCAACTGTGGTTCCCCCCCCAGCGCATCTTTCCAGAGGGCTCCTATTATGGGCCAACATACGACCCCGTTTGGAGGAAAATCCCATGTATTCTTATGCTAACCGTGTATTCTATGCAAGCGAATCTAAATCCTCCTACGCCTTACCGTTCACCATTGTTTCCTCACTACTTCCGTTTAAAGCTTTTGACTTCTCCTCCGCTGCTTCTGTCCTACATCTCTCACACATGCACCATCCGCCCAAGCTTCCCTGGGCCCACTCCCTCCGATCTTGAACCTTCAAGTCAATATCGCAATAATGACTCAAGATCTCCTCGCCAGCCTTGATCCCGCCTTGTATACCGCCAATTCTCTTCTCCCTGCACCAAAGCTTCATTCTACCACCCCATTCCCACTGCACATTTGGATTACAGTCATGGTTGGCCAGGCACCACAGAGGATGAACGGCAGCAACTTCTGGGTGCCCATTTCTCGCGTTTACTCGTGCTGATGCCGTCCCCCTGAACTTGCTGTACAAGGTATTGAAGATCCACAGATCATAGTCAGCAAGCGAGGCGAAAATGTCGATATCCATTTTTTCCAAGACATGGAGAGGTCCCGAGATGTTGTATTGAAACGAGAAAGGGAGTGTCCAGATAGGAGGTGGAGGGCCATTGGGAGATAAAGAGACTGAATTTGCAGAGCTTGGAAGGAAATCGCCCCAGATATACTTCACCGCGGTCAGGTCAAGGGGGTGCGTTTCCTGAGTAGCAGCCATGGCTAGAGATCTGGATAGAAGAAGCAAATACAGAGCAAAAGTCTTTTCCTTCGGATTGGGGTCCTTGGCAATGGTATCGATGTCCTTGTCACAGACTGCTGGGTGATATCCTTCTTGTGCACGTCTCAGGCAATCCTCGTTGCAAAACATGATATCGTCGCATTCCGGGCACCCGACAACCTCATTGTTTTCGTTCAGAGGGGGCAATTCCGAGCTGCATGCGTCGCACAAAGATTCCTTTAGGCGGTTATTGGCTGCAAGAAGGGAGAACTCGAACAGTACTGTCTCGCCCGGCTTGATATCAGCCTTCGCAAACAGCCCGAGTTGCTTATTCGTGGGTATGATGCCGTAGTCATCCGTGTTGCTTGCGGATTCGAGCAGGGTAGGTAGTTCAGTGGCTCTCACTTCGCAATTCGGAGCTACCTCCGCGAGCTGGCCATTCAGGAAGTCCAGCGTCTCCTGTGAAAACCGGTTTGGTTCATGGTCGTTCCACGGGTATATTTCCCTGCGTACCAATCCAGTGTCCGGGAGCTGATTGATATCCACTTCTTCAACCTTCAGTCTCCTCTTCGCCATCTTCTCGATGTATTCCTTAGCCTGCAAAAGCTCTTCATCCTCCGGTGCTGCGGCGAGTCCCCTGGTGCAGAACTCGAACGCGCTCTTCAGACAGCCGCACAGCAGCAGGCTGATGGCGAGGTTGCGATAGCATCGTAGCGACGCTGCCTGTGCGACTTGCAAGGTTCTCTGGTCTTGGTCTCCGTCTATGGTCAAAGCCTCTACCCCGCCAGCCAGATCTGCGTGGGCCGTCCCTGGTCTGCGAAGCAGCGGGGGAAGGCCGTCAGCGGCTCGCAAGCGTAGGGTCTCCAGGGCTTCCTCATGGTATTCAAACCCTTCGTTAGCACACTCATCGCAGAGGAGAAGCGCCCGGTAGCTATCCCCTGCGGCCAGATCGGGATAGCCCAGCTCTGTGTGGATCGCTGCGCGCTCGAGGTATGCGACTAAGTCATAGGGGAGCCGGAAGAGACCTTCTGTCAAGATGCGTCTTTTCTCCAAGAGGTGTATGGTTTCGTCATCCGAATCGCTGTCCATGGTAGTAGATGTGACATGACTGAAAGTCTCGAGAAGGTCGACAGATTATTTATTTTTGCGGGTGCTCGCCTCTTTTCTTCACCGATTAAACTCAGCATTTTCGATCTCCTGCCAGTCCGGAGGAAAAGCTCCTTCCGCGATTTGATAGGCCAGTGCCGCCTGCTACTGCGAACAGTGCCCACCAGGGCCTCCTTTATCAAGGCTATCAAGGCTGGGTGCTGTCGTTCCCAGGTCAGGGTCTTTTAGCTTCCGAGTCCAAGGACAGCCAAGATTACATGCAGCTTCGAGTGAGCCAGGCCATGAGGAGGTTCGAGTTGTGCGGGATCGGGCGTTAGAGCTTTCCCAGGAAGCCTAGTGGCCTGATAGTGGCCTCATATATGTATCTTTGATCTTTTGCTCAAGTGATATTGCCGCTACTATCTACGTGAATTTATTTCTCGTTAGTCAGACACTCTTGGCAAGGACCTGTTGGGGGAAATTTGCCCTTCCTCATGGATCCATAGATCTCTAAATTGTTGGCTTGAATTATCTCTGAACATCTGGCCTTCCCGCAAGAATGTGGTTGCAAATGTTCAGCATCATGCAATGCCTTGTGGTTGCAGATGTTCTACTTCATGAAATGCCCAGGTCCAGTTCCGGGCGTTGACCGAGAATAACCAAAGCTGTCATCTCATTCATCAAGTTGGAGATATACGCAAAACCCTATCCCTGCCTTTCGTGCTCGAAGATCCGCTGCCGCAATCGTTTGTTTTTCGTGCATTCCTTGTACAAATCACACGCTCCAGTTATGGTAGTGCTTCAAGTTTGCTTCGAGATTTCGAATCTCTTCACAAGTCCCATAAGAGGTGGCCTCTAGATAATGATCAGTGCGTCCCTAATAGAAGCCAGACCAAACCTCTTCCCCCCCCCTAAGCTACCTACTTTGTATCATTGTTTTGGATGGATGATCGTGACTTGAAATCTTCCCCCGCCTGCAATGAGAGACACTGCTACCTGAATGTGTTTGAAAGCGATTCCCTCCAAGGCTTAATCGCTCACGCCATGGACCTGTAACTGTACATCTATCGAATTTGTGGTCTATGCTTCTCTTCTAAAGTATGGTCTAGAACAGCTCTAGAGGCAGGGCTCGCCAACACATGAAGGTCTAGCGTTCCCCAAATACGGTTCCGAAGGTACCGAAAAGTGGGATACTACAGCCCTCATCCCATCAGGTCGCTCAACTTCTCTACGTAAAATGCTGGAATGACTGGAGCTCCTTCAGCGTCCCACTCCTCCTTCTTGCTCACCCCAGTTAGCACCGCCAATGTTCCGCCAAGCTTGCCCTCTATACCGAATCTGATATCCGTATCTAATCGATCACCAACCATACAGGTTCTCTTGCGGTCAAACTGAAACTTCCCCTCTATCGAGTCCATCATCGCTTGGCTTGGTTTTCCAAGAGCAGTTGGTTGTTGTCCAGTCATGTTGATAAGAGGTATTGAGATAGAACCCGCGCCGGGAAAGAATGTATGGTTTGAAGGCAGAGTGCTATCGGTGTTCGTAGCCAGAAATTTGGCACCCCTTGCCAGATAGTGATATGCATGCGATAGCTTCAGGTAATTGACGTGAAAATCCAGCCCTGCCAGCACAATCCCGACATTGTCGTCTAGAAGCGACCCATCTGCAATCCCTTTGTAGTCTTCTGGTGTAATATCTCTCCTGTATGATGGATCTGTGCCTCCAATGAATTCGATCCCTTCTGACTTGAGCTCCGTCTCGATTCCGCTCTCCCCCAGCACATACACTTTGTTCCTTGGTGGGGGAACCTTCAATATCCGAGAGATGTAGATTGCGGAGGAGTATGCGGATGCAAAGATCTCGTCAACACTGCTCGGAATTCCCATGGAGGTGAGTTTTTTCTGGTAGTCGGCTCGAGATTTGGTTGAGTTATTTGTGACAAAGACAACTTGCTTGCCTGGAGGATGTCAATATGATAGCCAGATAGTGGGGTACGGGGGGCTTACCTTTGGATCTCAACAACTCCAGCGTTTCAACTGTCCCAGGGAAAAGGTTGTCTCCTGACCATAAGACGCCTCACGATTGTTAGATTTTGATTTTTGCGTTTGTCAATCTGGAAGCTTACCATCGCAATCGAGCAGGAACACCTGAACCGCACGTCAGTTTGAGCTAGTAGAGATGCCTCGACACATTCTGGGACTGACTAACGCACGTCGAATTGATCAAGGAATTCGTTGATTGCAGCTTTGTCTCCAGAGAGATGCTTTGGTTGTGGCGCCATCTTTCTTGTTCGAGGAAATATTGTTGTCTGAAGAAAAATGTCCAGGGCCTCGAGCGCCGGGATTTGGCGGGGAGTCGAGCTTCATCCTCTCCGGCACGTGCTATTTCAACCTCAACACAAATACGAACCACCTGCTTCATTGCTTCGGCATACGACGCACGAATCCACGATTGAACAGTCTAACGAATCAAAATACTCAACCAGTGCCTTGGCCAACTCTGGTGCCAGAATCGAGTTCGGCACGATGCGGCAGGTGTGTTGGGATAATGAGGAGTTTTTGGAACGATACCATCATGCGTCGGAAGTAAACCCCCCCCCCTTTGGCACCTGCATTTTGTGAGGTATCACAATGAAGGAACTGGTTTTCGGCTTTGAGGAAGTTTTTCAATCTTTGCTGCTTTCAAAATGGTAAGTGCTGGCTCCAGATCTTGTCAATCATCACGGATGCCTGTGAGAGATATCCCCCACCATCTGTTTCATAATGGACGCTCAAGCAGCACGATATGGGAACAAGTGTTGGAGTTGATCTATCATCAGATGATAGTTCTGGAAGAACTCCTGCTATACTTATCAGCTTGAACTCTGTTCGCAGCTTAGCCCCCATCTTGAAGCACTAGCCGCCGTAGGGCCATATTTCGTAGGCTCGATTTGGATGGTCACTGTAATAAGTTCGCATTTTGAAACTTCCCAAGATGTTATGACCCACTGGATCAATAGAGGAACATATACTGGCTTTCTTGGTCTTTCCTGAAGAGGATAAAGAGCGCTGAGATTTTATTCCTCCGCTTCTACAATTCTATTGTTGATATTGTCAATACATCACACTTCCTCTCTGTCTTTGCTTGACTTAAAAGGTTTCATTGTCTGAATAACATACCTTCTGCTTTAACTACCTTTCTTTCATTCGCTTCTTGTAATCTCCCTATCTTTTCTGGTACATACTCGGGTATTAACAGTGAACTGAGAGCTGATCAATGGGACCTGGACTCGATGACTTTAGCAATGCTAGCTAACGAGGTCTGCCAACCACAATGCCTGCCTGGTGTGTTCCCATTCTCAGTCTTTGCAAAATCTGCTAACAAGATTCAGGTTCGCAATGCGTATAGTCCAAAATTGGAATAGCTACTCGAATTCACTCAATTCAGCCACCATTTTTTTGCCTCAAGCCTTGACACCACCCGGTATTACCAATGAATTCTATCCCGATCCGACGAACAGTAACATTCATCTTAAGACCACGGAAAAAACATCTATCACTGTCCTTGGTCTGGTACCCTTCAGTAGCCCTGCGAGTACAGCTGCGGGTTGATTTTGGGACAAGGCAACTCAAGCCGCCGGCGGCTACAAATCTGTCACTTGCGTGGAGCAACGTTACAATATCACTCGCAATAATCTTATAAAACTATAAATTCGGCGGTCTCAGCATCTTTCTGGGTAGCTCACTCCGACACCCAGTCAATGCCACTGCACGTATTGACTCAACATTGGTCGGCGGTGCGTTGCTAGGCTTTACTCAATATTTCACTCAAGCGGATCTACAGAGTAATGTTGTAGCTTCAATTAGAATTCTGCTATGGTACTGGTACTTCAAGCCCAGAAGGTCTTTGTTTCTCGGCTCATGAGGGCAAAATTCTGCTCCGAGGACGATGCTACCCTTTGCACTTAGAACTCTCTCATGTAGAGTGACAGTCATGGCAACTTGAATCCTCGACTCAATACCAGAAACCTGTTGACGCAAAAGTATGGAATTCCAAAGCATCAATTTCAGGTTAAGACAAAAGCCTGCTGGAAGACTCATGGCCAGAAACAACCAACCGATCCTGTTACTACATCTGTGCCCCAATTCCACAACTCAATGTCTGTTCAATTTGATAGCATGCGGTAAATTAGCAATTGATGGGGTTGCAACTGTTAGGCAGGGGTGAGGAAGGACAAACAAGGTTGGTAGCCTTTGAATGCACCATAGCTACAAGAAATAGTTCTCGAGAAAATAGCTACTATGCCTCCAGTTGACTTGGAAGACTGTTCAGAAAACATCTCCGTCTACCACGAGCACAGCACACAGAGCGACCTTATATAAAGGGGTAGCGTCTTAAGCGAGGCCACCACCAATTTTCGAGGCTCCCGTCCAGTTCCTTTCTCGACCAGCATAATCTTCTGACCTAGAAACATCACAGCAATCGAAGGAATGACCCAACGGAAGCAAAAAGTCTACACAATAGTCTCGCAATCACACCCTTTTCGTCTTGAGATAATGGAAAGGAGTAGTAAAATCTATCACGTGATATCATATTTCTTACCACACAATATAGTTCTGTGTGAATTAAATTGGGATGAACAGCTGGATAGCGTGTGCAATAGTTTACATGTCATGTAGTGCTTTGGGGGAAGAGGAAGAATTCGGGAGGTTTTTTATTTTATCAATATCCGCTAAGTAGCACCGCATGAGACTTCTCATCCCAGCATTCATAGACTTAAAAGAAAGGATGTTTTTGAAGCAATACTCCAGTTTCCAGTTTTTCAATAGCCCCAGTATTTAGAAACAACTATGGCGTGATCTTTATGCAGGAAGGACCTCCGTTTCCTCCAGCATGCCTCGATATCGCCTCGTGCATGTGAGGTGCGGTCCGAAGCGGCAATACATATCAGTTATCAGATCCAACACCGGAGGGCTAGTGATTAGCAATATGTAGCACCGAATCACATGTAAACTTACTGCCTCGTGGGAGGGCACTGGCATTTCCAAAACCTAGGGTTACAATGGATGTTGTGCTTTGTGGTCATTGACTAACCTTGTTGCAGCGCCGCTCACCTCACCTCGGCATGCAATACCTGTAAATCGAACTTGACCGTAGGTCTTTGGAGATAGGATAAATAGAACCCAAGTCGAGCGCGAATTGATTCCGATGTGCCGATTTGTTGTTGGAATCAACAGGAATGCTGCTAGTAAAGCTCAATATAAAGGACGTTTCACCAAAATCCCTCATCCATGGTGAAGTGTGGATCAGCATGCTGCAGGTTTTGTGAAACATGATTCTTTTTCGCTCCGGCTCCAACTTCCAGCACGCTCAGCCTTGCAGGCTTGCAGCGGGACCACAAAACCAGCTGGAGATTGGCCACCTTGGGAGCAATGATTGGGCTATGGGTGTTGCTGAGGAATTAGTGAGGATCAGCGACTGCGTTGTGTTACCTTGTGCCCTTGTCCATAGATACTGACCACCACCACCTCACGAATGTCAAAAGCTCTTTACGCTCCAGAGCGCATCCAAACTGACTCGTCTTGTCTTCACGCCCAAGAGGATCGTTCCGCCCTACCGAGCAGCCATAAGTGCGTAGGTGGACACTCTGGCGGAAACCAGCAACCGTTGCGAGTATCTAACCCGAGATAGCCTGGCGCGCCTGGCTTCTATCGACTTCTCTTATCGCACAGATTCGGGCTCAGCGTCATTGCTCTTCGCCTTCAGACCCGCCCAAATTTCGGGTAGACCCACGACCACCTGCAAACTCTATAACCTCACCCAGTTCACCAGCATTTGAAGGTACGACCTCGCCTCTCCTTCCGACCTCGTCGTTCCCTGACACCCTCCTTTGTTGCCATTGAAACCACGCGTCGAGCACTGATTCACTCCCTTGCAGCGAGCTTGAGATAAACAAAATACCTAGCCAGCTATCGATAGCGGAACGCGGCACGCACCAGCCACACTCTTCAACAACCACTCTGCGAAACGGGTCATCAAGATGGCAAGACAGCCAAACCTCTTCGCATTCCCTTCGGTGGACGCGCTTGCGACCACTCTCAGAGCCTACATCATCACCTGCCAGACAGCCGGCCTGCACCGCCATGACTCCTTCAAGGTAGCTGTCTCCGGCGGCTCGCTCCCGAAGACGCTCGCGCAAGCTCTCCTCGCTCCTCCAAACTCCGCAGAAGATACCGTCAAGTTCGACAAATGGGAGATCTTCTTTGCCGACGAGCGAGCCGTACCTCTCGATCACGAGGAGTCGAATTACGGCCTCCTCAAGAAGGAGCTCTTGGACAAGATTCCGGCCGAGTTGGGCAAGCCACTTGTCCACCCTATCGATGTCGCACACTTGGACGATACACAAGAGCTGGCGGACCAATATGAGCAGCTTCTCGTCAAAAGCTTTGCGCAGAGAGACAGTGTCAAATTACCCATCTTTGACCTCCTGCTCTTGGGATGTGGACCGGATGGACATACTTGCAGTTTGTTTCCCGGGCATGAGCTTCTGAGAGAGACAGCTGCTTGGGTTGCGCCAATTGAAGACTCTCCGAAGCCTCCCCCAAGAAGAATCACGCTCACCCTGCCGGTCGTTACACACGGTGTCAAGATCGCATTTGTGGCTACGGGTGGCGGAAAGAAGGAGATTCTGAAGAAGATATTCGAGGAAGCCGCTGGGCTGCCGTGTGCTCTCGTCAACGAAGGTGCTGGAGAGAGATGCAGTTGGTTCACAGACACGGCTGCCGTAGAAGGGGTTAGCTTCCCACGGAGAGGGAGCCTTTGATTATTTTAGACTAGATGATTTGGGAGGCTGTATCTTGTTGGCTTAGTGCTATTTTCATCGGAGTTTGCAGCGAGACGGTGTTCTAAAAGGGATGCGGTCATTTCAGCGCCATTGCGGGCAGGAATTTGTTCGGACAGAATTCCTAGGATTTCATCAGGGCAGGAAATGCATATGCAGAAATGCTTCTTCGAATTTTGTTGCGAAGTGTTTTCCTAGTCAGTGAGGAACGAGCTTGTGCGAGAATCTTTTGCCCTGCGATCCATGATTTCTTTGGCAGAATTCTATGTCATGATAGTACCGTTGAGTAATGGCTATGGTCGGAGTCAATTGGAAATTTGTGCTGGGCTTAGCATAGTAGAAAAACAGGAGGATCGAGACTCAAATTTTAGGTTGTCGTGAAACCTGCAAGTTTTGATTCAAGCCATCCAGACGCATATCTACAAGTTTATCCATCATCATGAATCATCCCTTAGGCATGGCCTCGTTCTATCCTCTGTGCTGCAAAATTGCACCCTTCAACCACAATAACGCCATGCCAACGCCATCCCATCTATTGCTCTCGAGCCAGCTCTTCCTCTAATCTCCCGACCCGTTCCAGACAAATCCTTAAATCTTTCCCTGGTATTGAAGATAAAACCTGCATACAGGACCCGCAAGCACTCAGACAACACCAAACGCATTTCCATCTCATTTCCGCATCTTTTCTCTCGCAAATCATGCATGCTATTGGGCATATTGCGTTTCTCGAGCTTCTCATGAATTTATGTGACTGGAAGCAATCGAAATGTAAGTCGTTCAACGGTAGTCCTGACATGACCGCCCCTTGCTCAGCATGCCCAGGGAGTGTAGGGAAATGTATGCCAAGCCCTGCCGGAGGGGATATAGGCGAAGGCAGAGACAAGGGTGAGGCCTTGTCGGGTGATGGTTGTGGAGTGAGAATTTTGGCCGCGAAGGCTTTCTTTGGCTGTGGTGATCTCTTGACAGCAGGTTCGGAGGTAATTGTAAGCGTCTCGCTGGGTTCTCGGGAGTGCATGGGAGGAAAAAATGGTCGGTTTGTAGAATCTAGCAGGGCAGCAGCGATATTTCCTCTTGCTTCAGATTTCGCAGGGACTTCGGGGGCTTGTTCTTCCGGTGGAGTGACTGGCGAAGCTGGAGATACAACCTGGGGTGTCAAAGGCTGCGCTTTGTCCGTCTTGAGATACTCTGGAGTGGGCAAACGCTTGAAGGAGGTGTATAGATTCGGGGCTTCATCGTTGCTGGTTTCTTCGGATGACTCTCCTAGGCTCTTGTTCTTCAGCTTTGCCAGCTTGTTTCCCATCAAGTCTGGTTGTGGTGGTGCAGGACGAGCGGGAATCGGCTTGCGGCCTCCAAGACTTCGAGGGATCTGAGCTCGTGCTGGTTGCTCTTGCCTTCCCGTCGCTGTAGATCCGTTACTCCTGTCCAACTTTAATTCCGGAAAGCTAAGACTCTTTTCACTCCTCTCAGATCGACGTTTCCAAATTTCGGGTCGGGACGGCGAGGAACGTAGGCTTGATATAGGGCTAGACAAGATGGTGGGACTTGAGGGCATTGTTCGACTCCTTTGATTGTCTTTGGCAGGCAAAGGCGGTGTTGAGTCAACCCCGCTCAGTGAATCGCGTGTGTTGTAGCTGCTTCCATTTGACAAACTCCTCGACAACCCTGGACTATCCGAGTACACCGAAGAAATACTCGCTATTGAAGGAGCTTTCGCGTGGTTGGAGTGGGCTCCAACGGGACGACGAGGTATCGCTATCGGCTTCTTGGCCTCCCCCTCTGGCAACGGAGGAAGAGCTGACTGCTGTAACAACGCTGGACCCATCTTCTTTTCAAAGCTCAATGACTGCTCTTCAGGGGGTTGTGGCAACATTTTCGAGAATCTCGACCGGCCTCTGCCAGGCGTACTTGGGAAGATCGAAGTCTCCATTGGACCGGCGGCAGGGCTTCTTAAAGATACTTTGCGATCTTTGCGGCGTACTTAGAAATTCTCGACAGACTCCGTAGTCGCCAGGGCCACAGCAATTGCAGACCATTTTGGATGTTTAAAAGAAAATGTAAGCTGGGCTCCCTCGTCTTGCTGAAACGGCTGCGGCTTGGGCCAGCCCACACATCAAATCAGAGTCTCTTCCGACACCTTGCACCCTGTCCAAAGGAATTTATGCATCTGAAGTCTGCGAGTTAATTTGTTCGCTCTGCTCTTGCTGACCCGGCACCAATTACGCTCAGAGTGGTTTTGCAGGCACGTAGGAAGAAACAAAATTACATAGGGGAAAGCAATATACGTGGTCGACCAACAATCGCAAGACCTACCAGAACGCGTGTGCGCCCCGCCGGCAGTCGCACCAAAGCAACCCAGCGACCTGTGAGCTCCTGGAAGACTGGAGCTGCGAATTCCAAGACCGCAAGCCAGGAGGTTTGAGCAGTGACGAAACTGACTGTTGCTTGATGTGACTCCATCCTCCAAACGGTGTGGATTTTCACAGGGGGGAAACGTCTTGGGAGGGGCGTTGTCCCCGAGAAAGGATTGCTAGTGTGACAGGATCAATCCTGCATCCCAATAATACACTGGAGGATGCCGGCGTATATCATATCAATCGGTTTATGCCATAGAGAAGGGTCCTGTCGGGGGTAAGAATATCGGATGTCGTTTGGCTCGCGAGTTCTGGCCTCGCAAAAGCACCCCTGATCCAGAAAGGGCCTGTGCTCACGACCTTGGGAGTGTCAACAAAACAACCTCAACACTAACCATGTCAGCGCTGCCCTCGAGGACGCGATCTCTTCGCAAACCCGCAGAGGCCGGCAGCAGATATGACCGGACAGCAGTCGACGCTGGCGAGGGCATTATTGTATCACGGCCAGACAGAACGGGCCAGTCGCCGAGTCGACTGCCCAAACCTCCTACGCGCACCATCTCGAGGCCTCCGAGTGCCACTGGCAGTGTGATCAGCAATTCCTCGATACGGCCTCCTCCTACTCGAGCAAACATAAGCAAGCCCACGACCGGTGGATTGCAAAGATCATCTTCGGGTCGCCGTCCGAACCCTCCTCCAACGATCACAGATTCGGAACCAGCAAAGAAAGACCGGTCAAGACCTCCGCTGACGCAGTCTCGCCATCTCCGCAATGCATCTGCCAGCACCCTCTCAGCTGGTTCGAAAGGTCCTGGGCATACGCGCACAAAGTCTTCCTCCACGATCCTAACGTCTTCCGTCGCTCTCCGACCTCCAACAAGGAATGGCGCAGACGATCCAAAGGCGCAACCTCCGCAGACTGAGTCGCAATTAAGACGACCTGCCTTCTCCACCCTCCAGCAACACTTCTCTCCTGCAAAGAACCTTGCCCCCAAACCTCATCCTGCTGCTTTTCTCGCACCTCCATCTCCAAGCAAGCTACCCTCAAATATAGCAATCTCAGCGGAGACAGCTAAGCTACAGAACGAGCTTTTGCAACTGCATTTACTACATAAGAGTGCCGCTCAAGTGGATTTGGAGTGGAGAGCCAGTGCTAAGAGGAAATTGGGAGCAAGATTCGAAGCCGTAGTTGCCAAAAATGAACAATTAGTGCAGCTAGAAGTGGAGGAAACGGGCAAGATCAACGCGGCAGCGCTGAAGAAATGGAAAGATCTTGGAACGCCTGGGTGGGGTCTTGATGAGAAGATACAGTTGCTTGATGAAGTAATTAGTGGAGTGTGGATTCTGGGTGACTCAGGAGGGAAATATGGGAGGGTCGTAAGGAGGTTTGAGAGATGGCTCATCAGGTGCCAGGATATCATGAGTGCAAGGGCTGAAGATGAGGGGCTGGAAGATGATGAGGTCGTATTTTTGGAGGAGCTCGATGCCGCATGGAAGGATGAATGTCAGATTTTATGCCGTAAACTGGACTCGTGGAGGGGTCAGATCAAGAATCTGGGTACCATTGATCCGGGATCAAGCTTGGCGATCGTGGTTGATGGTTGTCGCAATCTGGTGAGCAGCATGCTGATGGAGTTAAAAGTCATGGCACAGATTGAGCGAGATGCTATGAGCATGGAAACGGAATGGATCAAGAGTATGAATGACGATGTACTTGATGATAAGGATACCCCGGTGGCAGGCGCAATATGGAGGTCTCGGTAGTTATGCTAATCTCAGGTGGTCTCTTATGAGCCTGCCTTGGTACTTCCTCTGCCAATTCGAATATGATGCTCTTACCAGGAACATGGAACTTGGCCACCCATAAGAAGCTCTTCCAAGAGAAATAAGGAGTCTAGTTCACATGAGCGCTGCAAGTGTAGTTCCACAAAGGATTTAGAAAAAGCATCAGTATTTGTCTTACATGGAATATTTTTCTATTTCAATCAAATCATCACCTTCCAACAGATTCAGTGATTACAGCTAGATCCTCACAAGCATGCGGTACAGAGGAGAGCAGGGTTTACAACGACAAACATTTCTCCATCTCCCCTCAAAGATCAAACGTCTGCCCCACCAATTTCTCACTCAAGGCCCACAGTTTCTCAATGTTCTCCCTCCCCTGTGCATGGTCCTTTCCAACTGGACGAACGGCACAATCTTGGAGCAGTCCACCTGTCGATTCTGGAGTAGTTAGCAACTTGCCAGCCGTTTGACAGTGATTGCCATCATACCTTCAATTGACGGATCAAGAGCAGCAACCAATGAAGTGGAGCATCCTTGCTGAAGAGTTTTCGGCTCTTCCATCGCAACCTGGGCTTGCTCTTCTCCTTTGTTTCCTCTATTTGCCCACTCAAAAGCGCTAGTCCACATTTCTTGTGTCACATGTGTTGATAAATTAGACTCGAGGATGACTGATTTCTTCAATCAGTATCGAACAATAGAGAATCTTCCCCTTCGCAGGGCTTCCTTACCTCCAGGATGGACGGAATATGATTGAATGCCTTTGCTCTTCAATTTTTCAGCCAGTGCTGCCGAGAACAGTACATTTGCCGTCTTTGACTGGGCATAGGCGCCCCACATGTGGTAGTCATCGCCCTCCTGATTGTAGCGTCAGTTCAACTTCGTGGATATCAATGATTTCGAAATACATGAAAGTTCCAGTCCTCGTATCTCACACCGCCATGTTCGAATCCTGTGCTTGTGATATTGATGATTCTAGCCCCGTTCCCAGCTGCAATAATCTTCCTAATGATCAAATTGGTAAACAGAAAATGACCAATATGATTCAGACCGAATTGCATCTCAATTCCATCCTTGGTTGTCTCGAGAGTTGGAACCGCCATCACGCCAGCACAATTGATCAGGTAGTTGAGCTTCTCAACGCTGGCGTTGATCTCCGCAGCAGCTTTACGGATTGACCCTTGGTCGGCGAGATCAATCTGGAGGAAAGTGACTTTGATCTTGGGATTCAGGGTTTTGATTTGCTCAATCACAGGTGTGATTTTACTTTCGTTGCGTCCAGCGAGGATGATTTGAGCCGGGCTTTCATGGGCGAGGGAGATTGCTGTCTCGGCTCCGATTGACTTCACACTGGGACCAGTTATGAGAACTGCTCGTATCATTAAAATGGTCACGGAAAGATGTTTTGGGGAATTTTACATGTCTTTCCTGTGACGCTGTCTGCGAAAGCCTCAACGACCTCCTTGCCAGTGGTGTTTCGACTGAAGGATGGCATGTTGAGAGAGGATATGGGCTTCGGAAGAAGTATTCAAGTAATGAGTGTTCTGAGCTTTGAGAAATAAGGACAGGTGAGTGGTTTCTTGGGATAGTATTTAAGAGTGGGGTATTGACTTCAGTGTTTGGTTTATGAGATGTTCTCTTGGGTTATACGGGATATACTTGAAAGAGGATGCATGAGTGCAACGAAAGGAGAGGTCGGAGGGAAGAGCAACACTTATATACTGAATGATATTGTCTTACACGGACACAAATTAAGGGGAGCACAGCTGCCAGCAAGCAGCGGTATAGAATTTGTCCGTCCAGCCTGACTCGAGTCTGGTCTCTACTGCCCTATTGAAACAGCTGGTTTCTCATTCACTCACAAAATGGCGTTGCACAGCATTGGTATCAATGACCAAAGTCGACCATGACAAGGTATGGACAATCAAAGAGGCGTCAGTGCGCCTCAAAATAAGAGGCACAAAACATCACTACAGAATGTAGCACTAGATAGCGCATTTCTTGCTTACAAACTTGCCCCGAATGGCTTCGGAGTTTACGTGCTGGCTTGCAGTAAGCGAGCACGACTGCAGGAATTCAGGGGCTACAGTACACGGGCTTACTATAATCGCCGATGGAGCTGCAGCGAGGGCCCGAACTCTTTTCGCTATTGCCGAACTATCAACCACTTGCCATGTCCGAAAGCGATGTGGGCGTGGACATGGTTGACTGCAACTTCTAGATTTGGATCGCATTCAGGAATCGTGTAATTCTCACTCCACCGAAACGGCGGAAGATCAAACACGATTCTGGCACCGTTTCTGGCAATCGTCACGCTTTCCTTCAGATTCGGACCGATTTGCATTGCTGCTAAGGAGCAATCTTGGGTACAAAGCAATCGAGTGTCTGTTTGCTTTCTCTCATTGTACCTGGCTTTCTAAATATTGAAACTAGCTTTGTATTAACACGTCACGAACACTTCCAAAGTTGAAGGCTTTCTCGTGAACCAAAGTCTTTCTGCCTATAGCTTCTGCACTTTGTTTCTTCTAGTTTGTAACTAAGTTTATCCAATGATGAATTTTATAGTTGATTGGTTTCCTTGGATGCCATTCAAAGCATGAGCGAGAAGGTACCTTCCGTACTTGTCGGACTTGAACTTTCGATTAACATTATCTATCGATATAAGCTCATGAAGTATATTTACAACAATGGCTAATGTTCCTTGCCAAGAAAACCCTCAAATAAAGGAATTTAAGTAGCTTACTTATGACAGAGTGTTCCCTGCATTGGCAGGCACAGTTCTCTCGATCGCAGAGCCCGAAGTAGCAGCCTTCGAAGAGACCGCCTCCATTTGAAATACCCTCGATTGCGTGGCCGCTGTTGTCAGCCCAGACACTGTTAACGGCGTGGAAGAAAGTTTGCACCTGCCAACCCGCGGCTGTGTCTTTCAACCTTCAATGGGATGAGGCTGTGAGGTGGGTGTCGGGCGAGGCTGTCAATCGCTAGCTAAGATCACTAATCAAAATAAATGTCCAGGGAGGCCTCAGTACGGCCGTTGCTCCAGGCAACCTCGAAGAAAAGGAGTAGCGATTAGGGCTCGCTAGGCAGCAACTCAGGCAGAGTGATGCAAATGGCTTACGTCTGCCCAATCCCCATCCACCTATTCAAGAAGGCGCTTGAAGATGATAATCAAATCCCAAGCACACGTGGTTTCGTGTTCACTTTCAACGCGAAATCCCATGATATCTGCGAGAAGTGACGCGTTTTACTTTTTCTGTCCCCGTCATACGGACAGCTGGTTTGCCCACCTCGACACAAGTTAGTGGTGAAATGAAGGGATAAAGACCTGCTCTCTCCCAGGAGTGTGGTCTGCAGTTTTGCAAGCTAGTCCTCCATCCTCGGTCAGGTAGTCCCACACTCAGCGCCATATCACACCGATATACCTATTTTCCACTGAACATTCTTCAGCATTTCAACGCTTCAAAACTCCAACATGCCAGGCAAGGTGAGAAGTCATTGAGCTCAATTGGAGTCAGAACATTAAATTAACTTCTATACAGATAGTCTCGCGCGAGGAGTGGCTGACTGCTCGCAAAGACCTTCTCGTGAAGGAAAAGGCCGCTGCCCGGGCAAACGCCAAATTCAAAGAGCAGCTCCGGAACGACTTTCCTATGGTGAAGATCGATAAAGATTACACCTTCGAAAACCCCAGCGGCAAATTCACGCTCGCAGATCTTTTTCAAGGCCGCAAGCAATTGATCGTCTATCATTTCATGCTTGGACCTGATGACGAGGCGGGATGCCATGGTTGCAGCTTTACCGCAGACAACCTTCCGTCGTCTTCGACGCACCTGAACGGTGCTGACACCACTTTGGTGCTTATCTCTCGTGCTCCCGTTGCCAAAATCGAACAGTACAAGAAAAGAATGGGATGGGATTTCCCATGGTATTCCTCCTTCGGAACCGACTTTAACTGGGACTACAACGTGAGTTTGGATGAGGCTGTCGCCAAACCAGTCATCTACAATGTGCGTATATTCCTGATATCCCATCCTTTTCACGTTCTTCAATGCTCAGATACAAGCAGTACAAGCCAATGGAAAAGCCGACTAAGGGCGAACATGCTGGTTTGAGTGTTTTCTACATGGAGGGCAACGATCTCTTCCACACCTACTCAACGTATACGAGAGGCTTAGACAGTTTGCTTGTGACTTATCATCTGCTTGACCTCACGCCACTGGGCAGAATGGAGTTCGCCCCGAAGCGCCATGACGAATACAGTGCCGAGGATCTCCAAGGCTTGTCATTGAAGTAGTTGTTGGAATTCCGGTCTCGGCGATTCACGGACGTCGCTATGGGGTGAGATTGGTGGCTGTAAGCAGCGTGAATTTCTAGATTGGATGCTAGTTCGTATTCGAAGGGTTCTTAAACTTTCTGTTGGGGTGTATGTATCTCGGAGATGGGAAATGTCGGTCTCGGATGCCGAATTGATGCTTTTCCTCTTTATGTCGTACTCCGCGATGATTCCCCTGTGACTCGTAGTGCTCTTCCCATTTTTGTCTACTGAGATAATGCTGGTCCCAAGTTCTTCTCTATCAATCCAATTGAGCAAGTAAACCTCGCCAGCCAGTGACCCTCAAGATCTTGCATTGGGTAAGTGAGAGAACTGCTGCAAAACCAGCAGATTTTCACGTTGTCTTCTGGCTGCCCTATATAGGCACCTGACTGCTAGATCAAGTTGCTCAAATTACTTGAACCGGCAGATGTGGATGTCTCGCAGCCTGTAAGCTTATTGGACTAAAAACTGACGTCAATGTTTTAAAGCTTGCATGATTTCGGGACCGTAAAGGACTGGTGAGCGTTACTCCGGAGGAGCAATCGAGGACTGCAATAGATAATGGAGCCAGAACTACTAAGATTGATTTCCAGACCTGCATGCATATTATCGACAGCATCGGACTATTCCTCCTGCGCGTCAAGGGTCGTAGAATTCTCTGGAACTTAGGCACTCTCGCTTCCAAATGTCCCGAAAGCTAACGATCATCCGAATCTGGGCTTTGCTTTGAGTACACAGGGTGGGCGTTTAAAGCGGCAGAAAGATCTCATCGTACTTGAACTTTGAACAACTCGTGGGCTGACGTTTGAGACGAGTAGTTACTGTACCGAAAATCCGAACTCCAAGGGAGATTCAAAAGGGAGGACCGTCCTTGCCCTGAAAGATGCGAGTAGATGATTGGACTTTTCTGGACACGGTCTTGGCGTTATTGCGAGTGCCTGCTCAGACTGATGCGAACGCCGCTTTTTCTTTGTATCGTGATTGCAACGTCGGCAGTAAAATAGCATTCTGTGGACGCGCGCCTTTTATGAACCCTCAAGCCGTATTGGGACAGCCAGACAGGCCAATCATGGTCTCTCAGGTTTGATGCATCTGCCAGGTTACTGATGACCAAAGCGTCTCCACGCTGCAGTATCCCAGAAAGGGAAAAATGTCTGATGCAAGCCTCATTGAACGACAGGCCAATCACAGAGCGTCTTCGCAGCCCTATCTTGGTCCATCCTCCCCCAGCCCCAACTCCAAATACAGCATTCTTTCTTCCCGATCTTCAAGCCAAGCTTAGAGAAGTGATCTTCCCGGCAGTCCACCAATCTGTTTCTCTAGCACCGGGCACGTCGCCAAATGACATTTTCTCCTATTCTGGTTCTTGTAAAAAGGAGCTCAGGCGATTCCTCCGAGGCACATTCTGGCAGAAGCAGAGCGACGATTGATCTATTCCAGCGACGGTTTCCAGTGGCGTTGATGGCTCTCGTGACCTCTAAAACGCCACTGTTAGGTAACGGGAACGGCAACGCTGATTGGAAGATCTCACCAAGGAGAAAACAACAAGGCTGTCCTGAGTTGGAGGCAAGTAATCCCGAGTAGCCTGCATAGCACCCGGACAGAAGTCTGAAATGCTTACAAGCTGAGCAGAGATGACTTCAGCGCCAACGAAGGACAAGAAAGTGCTTTCTGGGGGGGAGACAGAGGTTGGTGCAGGCTCTGAAGGGAGCCACGAGCAAGCATATAACTTTCGATTTGTCGCGGCTGGGGACGATACTAGGTCTACAATTCGATCTCATGTCATGCGGGACTACTATGAGAAGAAAGACAACCGTCGGAAACCCAGTACCGTCCCAGAACTAAGCTCTGCAGCCTCTCAGAAAGGGGGAGTGTTGCAGCAAACCCATAGATTTAAAGTAGGTCCAGAAGGACTGCAAGAAGTGAAGTCTGGACGCAAGAAAGGAAGGGGGACGTCAAGAGCAACTAAAACCCCATCAAAAGTAGCCACAAGCATCTCTAATCCTGAAGACCGCCAAGTCAACAACCCGGAGAGTTCGCGAGTACTCCTATCCAGCCAGCCCGAATCAGCCAACTTTGTCCTGCCAGAGCCTTGGGCTGGGCAAGAAGGAAGAGTACTTGCTGGGTCAGCGGCAACCCCTGATGTTGTCATTGGCGATGCACTGCTGCCGCCACAAAGCGAGGAAGACAGCCGAAGCATCGCACCTCCGGACCAGATCTCCTCGATCTCAGGCGCGATAGATCCCTTCAACACTCTACCTATATTGTGCGTTCCTCGCACTGAACACTTGCTACATCATGGTACGTCTGTCAACTATACCATGTATCTGCAGGGTTGATTGTTCTGGCATTTTGCCAAGCTCCAAATTCGTAGCACAAGATTCCTCTCTCCAACTACTCCCCACCTATCTTCACCCACGAATTGCACTTGACAAGCAATAGCTGATTGCGTGTTACACTGTAGCAGCGCAAGGAATACTTTCGTCAAAGGTTATGGGCCGATTGCGCACTCAGTGGCTCGCTTTGGCGACGAAGGATAGGGCTTTCTTCCATGTGGCACTTTCGCATTACGCCGGCAACTATGGACTCTCGCGCTCAGAACGTGATCCAATGGAGGCGGTGCGCTTCAGAATGGAAGCTATGAAGATCATCAATGAAAGGCTGGCAGTCGTCAAGACCGCTCTTACCGATGGCACGCTTGGAACAGTAGCAAGCTTGGCAAGCTATGAGGTATCAGGTTTGCCTCCGAAATGATGATCATTTTGCTGACCCCAAGTTGAATATACGCAGGCAACGAACGGCAGCATTCCAATCATTCGAACCCATCTGGCAGGCCTTCAGAGGATGGTAGTGCTACGTGGTGGCTTGCAAGAACCAAGCATAAATCCATATACATTGCGCTTGGTATTATGGTATAATTTTCTACATCGATCCCCCAAGCCTAGCTAAAATCTTGTTTGAATTAGGGCCGACTTCAACTGTGCAATCGCCATGGGGACCAATCCCGTCTTTCCAGATCTCGAGATGTCGGAGGCTGGACACTTATCCACACCAAGTACCTCTCCTCTTAAGGAAAATTCGAGAACTATGAACAAGGAGACGCGCGTAGAAACACTGAATATGACTTTAAAAGAGAATTTCGACAACTTGAAACGAATATGCCAGAAGACTGCGGACACGGAAAAGCCAAGCATCGATGAGAAGGATGGTATACGAGATAGCGATACACTTTATCGAACGGAGCGGTGTCTCCTGGCCCTCTCTAACATCTGGGGACCCCGTAAATTCGTTACCTCGGGATGTCTTGCTGCCATCATATACGTCGATAATCAGCTCCGTGGCATCAGTTTCATTGCTCAGATAATGGATAGAGTCGTCGAAAGGCTCCAGCTCTCCATTGGTGCTGTTCTGAATGATATCTCACAACATGATTTGAAGGAGAATGCCGCTAGAGCAATACTTTGGGCTTTGGTCGTGGGAGCAATTGCTTCTGACAACCGTGCTTGTCGAGTGTGGTTTCTCGAACGAGTGGTCGATTTCTGCGATGCTCTTGATTTGCAGACCTGGAATGCTGCAGAGAATATCTTGACCGGATTTCTTTGGCCTCCCGCGTGGCACACTCGGGGTCGCATGCTGTGGAAAGAGGTTGAGGAGAGCCGATTGATGAAGTACACGACGTTTCCTGAAATTACAAATGGCAACAGCACCGAAGCGGACGGAGAGGATTTGGAATGGTTTTGATCTCGAACAGAAAACAGAGAGGAGAGTTCTTGACGGGATGAAGTGCGACAGCGCGTACCTGATCGACAATGCGACCGGCCGACGCTACTGTACAGTAGTCTGCGCTAAATAGTAATAGACGTCACTGCTGTGAAATACGTCCATCACCCCAAAACCTCGTGGGACAATTGTCAGATCCTCAGATAGATGATGCAGCTTTATGAACTATGGGGAACCCAAGGGTCATCTACTGGTTTCGAACAGATCTCCGTCTCCACGATTCGCCTGCTTTGAAAGCGGCTTTGGAGCTCAACCCTGAAGCTTTCTGGCCTATATGGACCTGGGATCCTCATTATGTTTATAGAGCGAGGGTTGGCACCAACCGATGGCAGTTCCTGTAAGATCCACTTAGATAACTGCTTGTTCGAAACTCACCATCACAGTCTCGACTGCCAGAATGACCTCTCAAGCTCCATCACGAAACTAAACAAGAACTCCAAGCTGTTCCTGATGCGAGAAGCTCCCCAAACCTTATTCCCAAAGCTATTCAAAGCTTGGAAGATTACGCATTTGGTGTTCGAAAAAGACACAGATGCATATGCAAGGGATCGGGATGCAGAAGTCAAGAGAGCTGCCGAGGAAGCTGGAGTAGAGGTAATCATCAGGTCAGGCCGGACATTATGGGATAGTGATGAGCTGGCCAAGAAGAACCACGGGAAGCCAACCATGAGCATAAGTCAGGTACAAGCAGCAGGCCCGAAGATTGGGAAAATACCTAAACCAATTCCTGCGCCCAAATCCTTACCCGATCCAGGAGAAATTACGTTGGAGTTCGAACAAGAGCCACCAGAAGCAAAACCAGATTTTAACGGTAGCTCGAGAAGTCAGGGTGACAGATCTTACGAGAGGATATCCGGTCCAAGCGGTGATTTTGCAGTTCCGACGATGGAGGAGCTCGGCTTCCCAGCGGCAACATCACCCCACCATGGAGGAGAAACCATCGCCTTGGAGATGCTAGATAAAATAATCGCAAATGAGAAATACACTGCCACCTTCGAGAAACCAAACACAGCGCCGACGGCGTTCGAGCCCCAAGCAACCACTCTACTGTCGCCTCATCTTCACTTTGGCAGTCTCTCTGTCCGCGAATTCTACTGGCGAGTCCAAGGCGTTGTAGACAATTACACTGGGACAGCATCACAGCCGCCAGTCTCTTTGACAGGTCAAATCTTCTTCAGAGACATGTACTTTGGAGCTCAAGCCGAGCTTGGCTACTCCTTCGGCCAAACGCTCTACAACTCCCACTGTCGATTCATCCCCTGGCACCTCCCCAGCAAAGTCGACCACGAAACCAAGCTCGTCACAGGCGATTACCACATCGACTCTCCACAAGCCGAAGAATGGTTCCAGCGGTGGAAATATGGCAGGACAGGATTTCCTTGGATCGATGCCCTGATGCGCCAATTGCGGCAGGAAGGCTGGTAATCAACATATCTCTTTGTTCCCTGTCTTGAGCTCCCTTTTTTTATTGGGCAGCTCTGACTTTCAGCTCCCGGCTCTCTCCCGGCTCTGTCTCCCTCCAAGAAATTTGATGCTAATTCGTTGGCAGGATCCACCACCTCGGAAGGCACGCTGTCGCCTGTTTTCTGACAAGGGGCGGATGCTATATTTCTTGGGAGCGCGGTGCGGAAGTGTTCGAGGAGTGGCTTATTGACCATGAGACTGCTTGCAACGCCGGGAATTGGCAGTGGCTTTCCTGCACAGCTTTCTTCGCACAGTTTTACCGGTGTTACAGCCCTGTTGCATTTCCGAAGAAGTGGGATAAAGAAGGGAAGTTTGTGAAAAGGTACGTGCCGGAGCTGAACGAGCTGGATTCCAAGTATATCTACGAGCCTTGGAAAGCGCCGATTGCAGATCAGAAGCGGGCTGGAGTAAGGATACAGGGTGACGGGAAGGTGGAACAGGAGGGAATATACCCGAAATCGATGTTCGACTTCAACGAAAGGAGAAATATCTGCATTGATGGGATGAAGAAGGCGTATAAAATTGGATTGTACGGAAATGACGCGAAAGTGATTGATGGGACGTGGAGAAAGTTGTTTGAAGGCGATGCTGAAGGGCCAACGGAAGGGAATACATTTGTTGATGCGATGGGAGAAGAGGCGGGAGATGACGAAAAGGTACAGAGTGATGATGACAACAGAGAAGACCGAAACGGCGCCGTTGAAGAAGACGAGAGAGGTGCTAAGGAAGCAGGCGGTGAAAATAATGAGGGGGGCAAAAGGGAAACAAAGCGCAAGCGAGGGCAAGGAACCTTAGATGCACATGTGAAGATATCGAAAAGGTAGCCAAATTCAAAGCTATTTAATCTGTGGTAGGCGCAAAAGTGAAGATAACTTCTTCTGACCCATGTACGAAAGTGCTAGCTTCAGCCCAGACATTCAAGTTCATCGATGCTAACTGAGCCTGATGCCCATAGTTCAAGCAGCACCTGTTCACAACTTTGTGTAAGGAGAAGCAAATCGTTTAGACACAATACAGTTCAACTCAAAACTTCAGCAATGGAACCGGCCAATCTCAAATTGCCACCAAATACTTTATGCATCTCGGCAGTGGTTCCTGATTTTACAACCTTGCCAATCTAGACCCAGATCCAAGAACGCCTATGCAATGCCCAATCAGTCATCCCACTCCTCATCAAGTTGATCGATGAGTCGATTTTCGTCCTCATTCCTGTGTCTTCCTCTCCCATTCGAATTGCCATTTGCTGAGATGGAGAGAGCGCTGTAGCCTCTCCTACTTGGGAAGAAACTCGCACATGAGGATGTGGCGATGATGAAAAAATCCTGAAGTGAAGTGTGTCAGCCCATTTCTTGAGAGTCGTGGTCTGGGACGTGAGGAAATGGAATTAAACAAGTAGATTCCAGCGCCAGTGTATGCTACTCTATCCTACAATCCCCCTTGATAGCACCATGCAAATAACAAATACAAGATTTGTACAGGGTGGTAGTGTTTATACAGAACTTTTGTATCTCTTCGAAAATCCTGCCAATGGGCATAATTCATGAGAGATGAGTGCCGTCCCAAGAGGTTCTCGACATATAATTTTTGTGAGACTTCCGGCCAGCGGACGGCCGCACTTCCATAGTAGGTAAAATTCCATCCCGAACCGAAGTAATCCGAGGGAAAACTCTCAGCTTTAACGGCTGGAGAAGTATATTTCCGCTCACCTTTATGAAACTTCCTATACCCGCCCACATGCTGTAATTCGGAAGTTGCCTCCATCCCCGCGCATGAGCCACGTTTCTTTGATAGAATACACCTCCGAGGAAGTATACTATGATGGCAATAGCTCCGATAATGGCAAACACGGCCCCTGGACCAACGGATTGCTTCGCCGGCTCGGCAGTGACACAGGCGGCTGAGGAAAGAACCTCGAAATGATAGGAGCACTCGTCTGGATCGGTGCCGACGAAAGAAAGTGTCGCTCCGCTCGCGAGGGGATCTTTATCACAGTGGAAGGAAATCAAAGCTGACTTCCGGCGCAGCCCCTTTTCATTCTTCTCATCGTCCTCGTCCTCGTCCTTAATTGCCCGCCCAGCCTTATTCCTCGGACAAGGCGATCCACCTGTATATTGGAGCACCAGTCTTTTCCCCCGGACGGTTAAATTCGAGGACTGCTGTCTAAGGTGCTGTTAGCGGTAGCACGAGTCTCTGGTCGCAGAGCGACTCACCCAAGAGAGTATATCTTCGATCCAATCTCATAGTATGCGCTAACGTTCTTCCAGAGATCGTGGTCACTGATACCGACCACATCTTTTACAGGCTCCACCACCGGCGCGCAGATATTCAGTGTGAAATTGGCCTTGCCGTCCTGATAATCCCATCCTCGAGCGTGCCAGTCATCAGTCTTCACTCCCTTTGCAGGTTTCTTCTGGTCATCTGCGGGTGGAAGAATGGCAAGCGATCTCAGATCATAGAAGGCTCCGGTCGAGGATGCCACTGTGCAGGGTTCCAACGGCTTCGGCTTCTTCTCATCAGAGGCAGCTGCGTCCACCCCACCACGTAATGCGAGCGTCAGGAGAAGGGCCGTCGGCAGCGATGGGAAATGCATGGCGAAGGAAAATTTGGATGAAGAAACAGAGCGCCTGCAGGCGCAACACGGTAGAGGCGTATGCTATGATGGTTGTGGGATGGATGTTGCTGACGGGAGATGGAAGGGACGGAAACATTTGATGGAAGTGTACGTAGCCTCACCTTTTGGTCATGTTGCGCCAGGGGCTCTTACTAACCAATGAGAAGCGTGTGCCTTTCTTCAAACCTTATATTGATATCACGTGATGCTACCTCGGGACTCGACCTTTAAGTGCAGCCCTTAGCTAATATGAGCTTTCTTTAGGATGCGTTCAAGCTAGCTGTTAGTAAGTATTCTAGAGAAGAGCTTTCGTCGCTCTGGTAAATGTTGCTTGAAAACGGCAAACGCTCCTCTTCGCTGGCTGACCCGATCCAATTTTTGAATCAACACGAACACGATCGGCAACTCGAAATCCCGATGACACCACGAAAGCTCGAAGCCCCAGCCACAAACACCCCTGAAATCTGGGGTGCAACTTAAACAATAAAAGGTCCTTGATGGACAGTTGATTTAAACAAACGGCCACCTCAATTGAACCTTACCGTCAAGATGCCTCCGAAAGCCTCAAAATCTGTCGCCATTAAGCACGATGAACCCCACGGCTACGAGTTCGCAGGACCGTGAGTTCACGCCCTCAATTGAGCTGTAAAGCAACGCTGACTTCAGGTGCTAGACCAGGAGCATTCGCGATCTCCTTCGGACTGCCGTTGGCCGTTTACCTTGCGACCTTCCTCTGCAACGATATCTCTGGATGCCCAGTACCATCTGCGCTCTCCCCTTCAACCTTGACCATTGAGCAGCTCAAGAAAGATGCGGGATGGCCCGCGGACGGGATATGGGGTTTGGCAAGCTGGGACGTATCTGCCAAAGTCTTGGGATACTATTTGCTCAGCATGATACTACAGCGGGTTCTGCCAGGAATAGAGGCCGTGGGTACTGAGCTTGTCTCCGGAGGCAGACTGAAGTACAAGTTCAACAGTGAGTGTGGGAACTCCATTTACCCTACTCTTGCTAATGGGACGTAGCCTGGTCCTCCACCATGTTCACACTTGCCATATGCGCAGCTGGGACTGTGATTCAAGGCGCCGACTTCCCTGTATGGACTTTCATCTACGATAACTATGTCCAAATTGTTACCGCCAACATAATTATTGCGTACTCTCTGGCTACTTTCGTCTACGTACGCAGCTTCAGTGTGAAGCCTGGCAACAAAGAACTTCGCGAATTAGCGGCAGGAGGACACTCTGGGAATATGCTGTATGATTGGTTCATTGGCCGTGAGCTCAACCCTCGCATTACACTTCCCCTCCTTGGCGAGTTCGATATTAAGGAGTTTTGCGAGCTGCGTCCTGGTCTGATGGGCTGGATGATTCTGGATTTCACATTCTTGGCTCATCAATACAAGACGTATGGATTCGTCACGGACAGCATGTTGCTCACCACTGCCTTTCAAACGCTATATGTTCTGGACAGCTACTGGATGGAGTCCGCCATCTTGACTACCATGGATATCACTACTGATGGCTTTGGATTCATGTTGGCATTTGGCGATCTGGTCTGGGTACCCTTCACTTACTCTCTTCAAGCCCGCTACCTCTCAGTCTATCCCCTGACGCTTGGTATTTATGGTACAACTGGAGTCCTTGGCGTTCTCGGCCTTGGATACTACATCTTCCGCAGCTCGAACAACGAGAAGAACCGTTTCCGAACAGACCCCAAGGATCCAAGAGTCGCCCACCTAAAGTTCTTAGAAACAAAGTCTGGATCCAAGCTATTGATTTCTGGTTGGTGGGGCACGGCTCGACACATCAACTATTTCGGAGACTGGATTCAAGCTTGGGCATACTGTCTTCCAACTGGAATCGCAGGTTATCTTGTCCAGCACAGCTCCGTGGCTCCAGCAACCGGACAATCTCTTGCAGACAAGTCGTTCATGTATAGTGGACCGTATCTCCACACCGAGGTTTTGCAAGGTTCAGCTAGGGGTTACGGGATGATTTTCACGTATTTTTATGTTGTTTACTTTGGCATCTTGCTCATTCACCGGGAACTGAGAGACGAGGAGAAGTGTTTGAGGAAGTATGGCGACGACTGGAAGCGATATACGAAGATCGTGAAATACAGAATCATCCCAGGTATTTATTGAGCTGCCCATGATGGATGTGCACGGTAGTAGATATGGTAGTCTTCAAAGACCTGATGGAGAAGCATTGTAATTGTACGAAGCATGGAGGTATAGCATGTGAATCGCAAAAAAAATTACACTTTTGCATAATATATTTATTCCACTTGGGTCGTGAGGAGAGGCAAAATATGAAATGGAGAATGCACTATTGTGGCAAAATGTACCGCTAATGCTCCCCGAAAAGCCCAGAAGGCAGGCTCTTGCATACAAGTCGTTCCGAGACATTATCATCTCGGAGAGTGGGATGGTCCAGTGACAACGGGCACGCGGAGAGGAAGGCAGCCAAGACAGACTGGTGGTGTCTCTCCACCGGTGATAGCAACAAGACAGGGGAGGACAACGAAAAAGTCTTCAACTCTTTGCAGTGCAATTCTCACACGGTACATCAAGTACGCGATTATAAAATATAGTAATTCGGGTTGATAAATAGTATGGCGCTTTCAGAGCACGGACATCTGAGCTTCACGTATGGATACAATCGCAACGAGCTACCCTCGCGGTTGCACCTGCTGACCACACCACTTAGAGTGCAGCAGTTATCCCGATAATACCCAACCACCAGTTTGCATGGCAAGCAAGATTCTTCCATTATTTCGAGCTTCTGGGGTGGTTTTCTGCTTAGCCAACATAATGTTACTTTTGACATACAACACTAAACGTAGAAATACTAGCAGAAATGGCTTAGGGAAAGGCTAAATGTCAAGTGACAACTCCAAAGGCGGGGGTGCAAAATCCTTCTGGTGGGAAGGGGCTTTTGGAATTTCAGCTGTAGTACGCCTTCGAATCGGAGTGTAGCAATGCCGACTAAAGCATCATGCCAGCATGGCGAACGGTACTATGTGGAGAATAAAAACTGGAGGCTGAAAATGCTCAATGCTCGGAGAAACAGGCAGAAACTCTCTCGGCACGGTTCATGCGGGAGTTTGGAGACCCACTCAGACTGGACTCCATAATGACGTCCACTCCAGGTGGAGAGGAAACTGGAGAAGACTCAAGAGAGGGACGGACTGGGGAACATCAAGGAATCTAGCCAACAGGAACATCTTTCAGACAGCCGCGCTTGCTGTCTCGGTCCTTCTCGGTCGTTACACGAGCTTGATTTGACAGGCGGACACTTTTGTGTCTAAGGTACACGCTGCCGACATCTGTCTAGATAGTTAACCACGGCCTCAAACGGCAAGGAATAATGCAGATCACGACCAACTTCTCGACTAGAGCCGCAAGGGGCTCTGTACCAGATCATCCTAATGACCGAGAATGCAAGGGTAGCTTCGAAGTTTCTGCAGCTCCAAAAATCGGAGAGCTGGTGGAAGAGTAAACCCAGTAAATTAGTGTCTGACAGAGGCAGAGGTCAAGATCTGCAGACTTATAAGAATGCCTTGCTCCGCAGAATGTACAGGTCGCAAGAAGTCCACCATTTGATCGTTAGTTTTTTTCGTTGTTCTTGCGCAAGCATACTTCGAGATGTCCCTAGGGTTAGCCGTGGTCGTCGCGCTGGCAACGCAGGTCGCTTCAGCGTCACTTCTAACGCGACAAAATACAGGGGTAAGATTACCAGTCTCAGTCAGATATTATTCCCATGCCTCCATTTCACATCATCTATACATCATATTCGTGGCTTGAGGGACCCATATGCGCCTCGTTCGAGTCGTAGAGTTTGCAGGATGCGATATCTGCTCGAAATCATCGCTTCAGTAGCAGCTCTGCTTGCGGGCAAGGATTCTGTGTTGACGAGTGTTCAGATATACCCAAATGGCACATATCCAGGGGCTATCGACCCTGCTGCCGAACCTGGAGCACAATTCTTGCAGACTTCACCTCCATTCTACCCTTCACCATGGATGAATGGCCAAGGGGAATGGGCCGATGCTTATGCTCAGGCCAAAGACTTCGTCTCACAACTGACGCTGCTTGAGAAAGTAAATCTAACCACTGGCGTTGGCTGGGAAGGAGAACAGTGTGTAGGACAGGTAAAAATCTCCAATCTCCACGCACATATCAAATTTTGACACTCGAAAGGTTGGCTCGATTCCAAGGCTTGGTTTCAGATCTCTATGTATGCAGGATTCTCCTGTGGGAGTCCGAGATACGGACTACAATAGCGTTTTCTCCTCTGGCCAGACTGTGGCAGCCACTTTTGATAGGAACCTGTTCTATCAGAGAGGCTATGCTATGGGAGCTGAACATAAAGCCAAAGGAGTGACTGTTCAACTTGGTCCTGTTGCTGGCCCACTTGGTAGAGCTCCTGAGGGAGGCCGAAACTGGGAAGGTTTTTCACCTGATCCATATCTGAGTACGTTTCTTTCTAGCAACAAAGCAGATTCCTTCCATCGAAGCTAATGATCAACAGCTGGCGTTGCTATTGCAGAGACCATCAAAGGTACACAAGATGCAGGTATTATTGCCTGTGCGAAGCACTTCATTGGGAATGAACAGGTTCGTCATAGAACATTGATAAGTAGGAACTATGGTCACCTGACAACCTCGCAGGAACACTTCCGTCAAGTAGGCGAAGCTGTAGGCTATGGATTCAACATCACTGAAGCTATATCTTCCAACATAGATGATCGGACCATGCACGAAATTTATCTCTGGCCATTCGCGGATGCGGTTCGTGCCGGTGTAGGAGCAATTATGTGGTTGGTATTTCTGTTTTCTTCCTGAATGGCTTCGCTCACCCCCTTGCAGTTCCTATAACCAGATCAACAACTCCTATGCATGCCAGAACTCCAAAATGCTCAACAATCTGCTGAAGAATGAGCTCGGCTTTCAAGGATTCGTCATGAGTGACTGGCAGGCTCAACATACTGGAGCCGCGTCAGCTGTAGCTGGTTTGGATATGACAATGCCTGGTGATACCTTGTTCAACAGTGGCGAAAGCTTCTGGGGCACAAATCTGACTCTAGCTGTTCTCAATGGAACGGTCCCGGAGTGGCGTATAGACGATATGGCGATCCGGATTATGGCAGCTTATTTCAAGGTTGGGCTAACTCTCCATGAGCCCCCTATCAACTTTGATTCCTGGACCCTAGACACCTATGGGCCCCTTCACTATGCAGTGGGAGAGAATACTCAGCAGATCAACTTCCATGTTGATGTTCAAGGGGACCATGGTACTTTGATTCGAGACATCGGAGCCCGTGCTACTGTCCTTCTGAAGAATGTTGACAACGCTCTTCCTCTGTCAAACCCAAAATTTGTCGCTGTCGTTGGAGAAGATGCAGGACCTAACCTGGATGGACCCAATGGTTGCTCAGACCGTGGATGTGATAACGGAACACTTGGAATGGCATGGGGTTCCGGTTCCGCCAACTTTCCATATCTAGTTACCCCTGATTCGGCCCTTCAAGCACAAGCTCTTGCGGATGGATCGAGATACGAGAGCATCTTGGACAACTACGCTTCATCGCAGATTATTGCCCTTGTTTCCCAAGCCAATGTGACGGCCATTGTATTTGTCAACGCAGATTCGGGGGAAGGTTACATCAATGTCGATGGTAATGAAGGGGATCGAAATAACCTCACATTATGGCAGGGTGGTGATGAGCTGATCCAGCAGGTGTCGGCTCATTGCACCAACACTATTGTGGTCATTCATTCAGTTGGTCCGGTAATCGTCACCAATTGGTTTGACAGTCCCAATATTACTGCGATTTTGTGGGCTGGTGTACCGGGACAGGAAAGCGGCAACAGTATCACGGACGTTCTCTACGGAAAGGTCAACCCTGCTGCACGTACGCCGTTCACTTGGGGTGCAACAAGACAAGACTATGGTACAGATGTCATCTATGTGCCAAACAACGGTAATGGTGCTCCACAAGATGACTTTGTCGAAGGTCCCTTTATCGACTATCGTGCCTTCGAAAGACAGAACACCACTCCAATCTACGAATTCGGCTTCGGACTATCATACACGACATTCGAGTACTCTAATCTCCAAGTAATCAAGCACAATGTCAGCGCCTACGCGCCCACAACGGGCGTGACGGAAGCCGCTCCCATTTTTGGCAACTTCTCCACCAACCTGACCGATTATCTGTTCCCCAATGCTAGCTTCCCTTACATTCGACAATACATATACCCGTACCTCAATACCACCGATGAGAAGAAAGCTTCCGCAGATCCCAATTATGGCCAAACTGCAGCTGAATTCTTACCACCTCACGCCACTGACGGCACTCCGCAGCCGCTTCTTGCTGCAGGTGGTGCGCCAGGGGGCAATCCTCAACTTTGGGACGTGCTCTACACTGTCACAGCAAATATCACGAACAGCGGCACTCGCGATGGCGAAGAAGTCCCCCAACTCTATGTCTCTTTCGGAGGCCCTAATAATCCTAGTCTGGTGCTTCGTGGGTTCGAGAGGCTGAGCATTGATGCTGGACAATCGACTACTTTCAGTGCAGATATCGTACGAAGAGACCTGAGCAATTGGGATACCGTCGCGCAGAATTGGGTCATCACCTCGTATCCGAAGTCGGTTTACGTTGGGCCCAGCTCGAGGAACTTGCCGTTAAGTCAAGCTCTATGAAGGTGTTCTATAATGAGAATAGAGGACTTGAGCGAGCGACTTTAGAAGACGTTGGTTCGGAGCTAGACACTCTGGCATGAGTATACCTACCTCTTACGAATTATGAAAGTGGGCAGAAGGTTCTATAGAACGATCATTGGGAAATGATAGATGAGGTGTACAGTACACAGAACCTTAGAATGATAGAGTAATTAATTAGAAGTCCTCAAACTTCCCTTTGCATTAAGCTACAAATGCATTGCTTGAAGCGAGTCGAGTTCCATCTTATCGTCCGGATATCTCTCTCCTTGATACTCTTTAAACCTTCTAGCGCATCGACGCCATAAAACCACAAGTATGCTCGTATAAATTAAATTGGAATATAGAGAAGTAGTTTGGAGTACAAGGAATTCCCGGTTACGCTCGCTAGAGGGTGCAAATACAGCCTCCTTTACTCGTTAGCCAGCCCCTGATTTTAGACTCACGATGTAATAAACTCAAGCTGAAGCACGCGAGTACAAATTCAACGAAAGCAAAACAAGGAGACCCAAACAAATCAATGCCCCGAGGGAGTTGATAAAGAAAAAAGGGACCTGAGAGCAAAAGGTTCGTCGCACCCTCAGTCGATTAGAGGGGTTACTTCCTAGCTGAATCCGCCGGGAAGGAGATCGGGGCTGACAACCCACCAAGGGACAGATCTTGCTACACCGAAGTGCACGTTAATCGCTACGCCCCTGCCACTAAAGGCGGAAACCCCTTTGATAACCCTGGAGGGGAGGGGTTTTCGTCGGCCTTGGCGATTTTTGTCGGCCCATTACCTTTCTCCATTCGAGGCCCTGGTTCTTAGTGTCGCTACTTTAACGTCTTTGCGGACAACAGCTACACGGTCGGTCAGTTTGAGGGAATCATTCGGTTTCTGTTATTTGGATACATAAAGGTGACTGGAAAAGGGGCAGTAAGCGAGCAACAGAGCTGAGGAGTCTACTCACTAAAGCAGTTCTCGTTCAATCAGGGATTGTCAATGCCAGCCCAGTGGTAGCCTTCAATGTACCACAACCCAAGGAAGATCCGGATAGAGAGGGGCTTTACCAGCCGGAATGTTCCTCTTATCAAAGTGCTTTTGATATGAAACGAAGTAGTCTTCAAACATTGAATATGCTTGATATTGCAGTAAGATTACATTGAGAATAGGTAGTTCACCACGAATCCTGACAACCACTATTGAACAGGCCTATGAAGCAAAAGCCAACCGTGAAATAATGCAACAAAATCTGTGATAATGTGTCTTGTCCTCTGGCATCCTTCAATATTTATCAGTACTGTACACGTACACCACGGAACCCCTTTTCATGGTGTGACCATCTAGAGCCCTCGAAACTTAAGCTCGCTCCTCTTCCGTTTCTGAAAACAGTGACATCCCATATTCTGGGCACCATTTCAAGATGTCCACCTTTCTATCTGGATGTTTCGCCAGGGCTCCATCATAGCCAAAAGGCTCCTCAGCCCAGACGTCACCGACAGCAAAGAACGATGCAACCTCGAGCGTTGGCAGCGTGGCCCACTCTCTATCCTTCACTAATACAGGCATTGTCGTCATCAAATCCCAATACCATTCGTGTTCGAAAGGCTTCCTTATCACACCATCAGCATCTCTGTAGCTAGATGCTGATTTAGCCCAGCTTGTCTTCCATGCCACGTTCACCATCGCATTCCGATTCCGTAAGGACAAGGTCCCACCAACCCCCGATATATCCTCCAAGCCAGAATCTGGATCCGCGCTAGTGATCGGCGCACCGATGAAATCGTATTTCAGGAAGTCGTCGATTGACAGTTCCGATTTCGAGCAGATCATACTGTCCGCGCCAAAGAGAAGCACATGCTCCGCAGGCATGAGAGACTCCCAGAACCACGGCCCCGTCAAGAACCTAGCTCTCTTGACCGGCTCGTGGAATGGGTAGTCGACTTCTACACCCATCGGGAGACCTCTGACTTCTATCTTTCCATCCTCTACCGAGCGATTAAACGCAGCAGACTTTTGGAGCATTTCCACAACGGACGGAGGCGTGTAAAGATAGATTGGCCACGTGGGGCCGAGAACAGACGAGAAGTGGAGGATCAAAGGGAGGAGGTGAGAGAGTGGACGTGTCTCGAGGATGATTGCAACTTTCTTGGGCTCTACTGTACCAAGTACAGACTCAAATTGTGTAGGTTCCGCAGACGTCGAGGCAGGTAGAGAAGTCTTTCCAGCAAGCACATCAACCTCGTGTTCGGACAATCCGTGGCTCGGGGCATACTCTTTGATTTCGGTAGTGCTCAATGTGATTCCTTGGTCATATGAGGTTACGATTCTAGTAGTCATTAAAAGGATGATAGTGATTGCGAGAACAGTAACGGCGACAAGACCTGTCCTATTTTCAGAACCTAGACTCCTTCTCTTGCCGCCATGATCGCTCGAAGAATGTTAGTTGGTGTCCTTTGTGGACTTCTGCTTGAGTCATACCTGGACCGCACACCTGAGGAATACTTCTGGTGCATAGCAGAAGAAGTGCAACTCTTCGGCAACCCTTGAGATGCAAAGTGTCCCCCTTGGTTTGTCTGTTGGAAGAGCTTCACATCCCTCTCTGCGTCAACATTGGGAAGGCAAAAGTTTTCTTCTTGCTATATCCACACGTTAGAGAACCTGAACCGAAGAAAAATAAGAAGTGAAGGACATCAACAGAGACTGGAATCCGCAGCGCCGTAGATTTCAAGGTGCCTGCAGATGTGTCAGGCAATAGCCTGAACTGAACTTGACAGGGGGGTTTATCCACGATTCCCGTTAAACGAGCTGCCTCCTTGTGCTCGTGTCTTCAACTGCACCAGCTGCGCAGTTCAAGAATCTCTAAGTTTATGCTCTGCAATTTCCCTCTTGCGTTCCGTCTGAGATACCGGACTAGCGTTCGCTGATCATCTAGGGTTTCGCATCTGCTTGCCATTCGAGATTCACATGCCCAGGGAAACGGCAGAATGATTTTGTGCTCATATTTTGTACATCCGCCCTGTTTCCCAGTTTAAAAGATTACAAAGAAGCATTTATACAATGCCCGTAGTCCTAGCAAGCTCGCCGAACCCTTTCCCTGAGATCCCATGTGGCCACTAGGACGCCCGTAAAGCTCATATCTCGTAATAGCATGTAAGTAGATGGCGAAATGAGCCATGTTCTAAGCAAATCGTTCCTCCCATACCCGCCAGTGTGCTATACATATTGAAATGATGGGCCAAGGAGATCACTGCCATGTCGCTTCTAATAAAAATGTAGATACCCCCAAAATGATTCAGCTGGGGGCGACTGGTGGCGGACTCGTGTTTCCGATTCCATTTGGGAGCTGGTGAGATATGGAACCCAGATGAGGGCTCCCCCCGTTAACAGACTTTGATTTGTCCGATCTCGGTGGTGTGATGCCATTGACGTGTCCATGGCTTGGCTCATCTGGCTGTGGATGGGCCGTTGACGAAGGTGAGGCTTGGTAGCCTGGTATTAGATCAAACAGACCCTGCTTCCGACACACCTCTTCGTAGTCAGGCTCCCCCGGGTACACTCTGGTAATGCCTGCACGTCTGGGAAACCTATCCAATGGGGGCGGTTCTGTCACTAAGCGTGTCTTTTGGGGTTCGGCTTCTTTGACGAATTCCCCGTTGACATATAGTCTTGGCTGCGGTGCAAAAGGCTGGCCAGTAGGGGTATTCGGATCCCTCTTCCATTTGTTCTCGATGAGCGGCATCCCGGGTGTCCCTAAAGTCTGTGGTACTCGCAATTCCATGTACTTGACTTGTAATTCAATGCCCCGCAAGTGGGGGAATCTCGGGACGATGTACATGAACTCAGATATCTACTCATATTAGTAAGGTAGGTGGGGCCTGGTCGCAAATTCTGTGCATACCTTGACAAAGAATAAATCCAGACCAAGAAATAGAGGTTCATTTTTCTTGAAGACCTCATGAGCGGGCTCGCGTTGGGATGGCACCTGTTTCCGTAAGATCGACAGATTGCCTTTGAGAAGAATCATCCCATTTTCCGTTCCCCAGACGCCTCGCTTTTGGTCATGAGATAATTGTATGTGTTCCCAGGCCGTATCTAATGCAGCTATTAAATTTTCTGTACATATAGAGAGCAACGAGTGACTTACATCGTGACAACTGTAGATCTTTCTCTCCAAGGAGTATTGCGACGTGAATGTTGAGCATCCACTGTTCTCGACCAATAGCCTGCCCAGTGGCCTCGGGTTTGATAGTATCATATCTGTAGCCAGCGATTCTCCGGAAGAGATTGGCAATTTCTGGATTTTGTGGATCGCTCGCTTGATCGAACCACTTCAATAGAAGTGGCAGCTTCGCAAGCCGTTCTTCCCTCCTTTCTTTTTCAATTCTTGCTCGTTCTATTCGTTGCTGTTCCAACGCTGCAGCTGCTCTGCGTGCTTGTTCTTCTTTCTTCAGGCGCTCTTGTTCAAGGTAAAGAATCCTCTGCTCCTCCATGGCGCGACTATGGGCCTCCGCATCTTCCCGCTGTTGGCGCTCCTTGCGCTCTGCTTCCTCTCGTTGACGCTTCTCCTCTTCTTCTCGCGCAGCTTGTTCTCTAGCGAGTCGAGCTTGTCTAGCATTCTCAAGCCTCTCTTTTTCTTTCGCCTCGTCTACCTCTTTCTGGCGGGCAGCTTCCGCCTCCTTTTTCTCACGCTGCAATTGCGCTTGCCGTTGAGCTTCCTCTTCTTCCTCAACCTTGATTTGTGCTGATTGAGCGTTTGATGGTTCCTTGGGTAGCCGTTCGCTTGAGTGTTTCGCCTTCCTTTGAGCAGCATCGGAGACAGAGCTGGAAGTCGAGTTTGAGGATTTGGACGGTCGACTAGACGAAATCTTGTCACTAGTAATCGAATCTTTAGCACCATCAGAATTTTCACCAGGCTTTGTACCAGAACGAGGTAGTTTGGCTTTGCTCTCTGTGCTGGATTTTCTAGAGGTGTTCTCTCGTGAAAGGGGAATTTTCGCCGATGTTGTCCGATGTTCTGGAGAAGAGCTGGGCGTGCTTTCTGCTTTCTGTCCACTGGCGCTGTCAACCTCGACTTTTCGTCGCTTTTGTGGGCTACCACCAGAGCCATAGGCGGCTGTCACTTCTTGCATATTTGACCGAGGGGGTGTCTCGCTCTTCCTAGGTCTCTTGACGGGACTCTCGCCACGAATCGCGTTGAGCCGATCCTTTGAATCGTCCCGCTTGAGTGATCTCGCTCTATCTTTCTCTGAAGATTGTCTGTCCGAGGTTGACTCCTTGTCATTGACACCAGAAGTTGAGCTTTTGGAAATGCGAGGTACGTTAGGGCTAGACTTGGCGTCTAGCTTGTCCGATTTAGTGTCAGTAGAGCCGCGCTCACGCTTCTCTTTAATAGACACACTAGAAGCATTCGAGGCAATACTGGCACGGCGCTGTTTTTCTAGCTCCCGCTCTCCTCTGGTGACAAGTTTCCGACGTGGCTTGACCATGGGATCGCTTTCTGAAAGCTGGGTGTCAGACTCGGCCTTTTTTGACTGAGACTTAGAATGTGGAGGTCCAAGAGGACTCGCTTCACGGTCTGACAATGTTGCAGAAATACTTTCTTCCTTCCGTGGGCGCCCAGGTCCTCTTTTTCCAAGAGGCTGTCCATCTTTCGATTGATTCAAAGATGAAGTGCTCCTGTGCCGGCTCTTGTTCGACTCTGCTTCTTTGCTTTTCGGGCTTGAAGCACTTCTTTTGTGAGAAGGAGCCTGGGGATCGTCATTCCGAGCAGACTTTTTTGCATCACGATCGGTATCTCGGGTGTCCCGTCGAAGACCAGGAGACCGCGGCTTGCTTGGAGAAGATTTGTGCGTCTTTTGGTAGTTCTCAAATGCTTCTTTCAGAAGCGATTCCTCTTCCTGCCATTTTGGGCCACCTTTTCTCTTTGCGATTTCGTGGTAAGTTTCTCCCCTGTAACGACGTGTGGGATTGAAATCACTCTGCGCAAGAAATAGTTTGATGACTTCGAGGTGTTTATCTTTGCCAATGGCAGCAAGCAAGGGTGTCGATTGTTCCAGTGGCACACCCTCCAACGGAGAAGGGTCCGCATCGAATTTTCCCAGAGCGAAAAGAAGATTAATGACGGCATCGTGTCCACCTCTGGCGGCATTGAAGAGCGCTTTCGCATCGTTCAGATTTGGATTGACGCTCAAAATTTGATGGATTGCCCCAACATCTCCTTCACTGGCAGCCTTTTGCAAAGTTGCAGGGTTGGCTGTCATCCAAAGGTGGCTATTGCTGGTCTTTATCCTCCGTGCCGTGCCACTCATGCGACCCATTGAAGTCTGGGTTTCAAAGGCCGGCGGAGTCTGTCGAGGGCTTTCCTTGGGATGAGACAGACGGCTCTCACCATTCTCGTGCATCTGATGGTCGTCTGAACCACGTCGAGTGTTCGATGTGAACTTCTGCTTCGCTGCCATGATTGCTGCTCTCATTTCACTCGCTTTTTCTCTATCCTCCTTTGAGTCTTCGTCATCCTCGTCATCCTCGTCGTCCTCCTCTCCGTACACGCTTATCTTATCAAGTGGCTCATTACCCTCCGTGTTAGTCAGACTGGGGTTTGCTCCGGCATCGAGGAGCATTTTCACCACTTCAACATTCTTGTTATCAACCGCATCGTGTAGCGGGGTATCTTTCAGATCGTTGACAGCGTCCAGCTCACAATTGCCTGTATCGATCAGAAACTGCACAATCTCCACAAATCCCTCCAGGCTCGCAATGTGCAAAGGGGTGTTGAGGGCATTATCAGCAAGGTTCACATCCTCAGGTCGTTCTTCATATCTCTGTTTGACGATGTCTAACTTGCCTCGGGAACAGGCGATTGCCAACAGGGTCTGGCCTGAAGAGTTGACGTGCTTCTTGTGGGGAGGCATCTTTGCAGGGGATATTGCGGAGTCGCCTGTTGTCGGTGCGGCTAGATTGCGGAGACGTGAGCTTCGAGGGTGTGAGTTGCCGCTAGCAGAGGAATCGTCAGAGTGGTACTCGGTGGACTTGAGAGGTTCAGGAACACGCTTCTTCTTATGACTCAGTCCATGTGATGATTTAGAGGGAAGCTGTGTAGAGATACTGCGTCGATGGCCCCGCGGATGTGGCGAGATCGATCGTGTCCGCTTCCGCGAGGTGTTGTCAACTTGGAGCTTCGAGGATGAACGCCCATCTCTATTCGCTTTGTGGTCTGCCCCAGAACTTCGCTGGCGGCCAAATCTTGGGGACCCGGCTTCAGCGTCGTCTTCGTCCCCGGATCCAGATGCGTAGTGCTTTTTGCGGGGGAGGACTCTATCCGCCGACTTGGCCTTATCACGCACTGCAGCGCGAGCTGGAGGAGAGGGTGATTTGGACAGATCGGAGGAGTCTGAGCCTGCAGGCTTGGAAAGTGAAGAGCGCGTGGTTGCGACCGGCGATGTTGGCACAGAACTGAGGCCGCTGGAGTTCCCAAGGTGGGCGGCATCGTCTTTGCTGGTCCCGTTCTTCGTTCGTTTTCTCTTTCCTAGGGAAGTCGCGCTTGCCGCCTTTTCTGCTCGCGTCGCAGTCGAAGTCGCTGCCGCCGCATCTTCGTTTTCGTCGCGCTCCGCCAAATCTTTAACGTCAGGCGCATCAGTCATTACTTCGTCGTCGCTCTTGTCTTCATGCTTGATGGATTTCCGCACCCTCGACGGCGAATGGCCATCTTTTCCAGGAAGCACAATCGTTTCTGCGTCCGAGTCGCTCTTCCTCCCAGCATCTTCGAGCTCACCGCCCGACGCATTCCGCGGGTCCATATCCATCGCAGCGTCTTGGGACAGAGTCGGCGGCGATGAGCCGATGCCATTTGGAGTCAGTCCACGCTGGACTGCATCAGGCTGTCCAGGCTCACCGGGCGACGCGCCACTCTGCCCAACGACGGCGTCCACGTTGTCTTGCACATCCATATGATCGAGCGCTACGGCCTCCTTATCCTGTACATCATCGTGGGCCAACTTATTGGGAGACACTTTGACAGTGTCCGGGAGGAGGATGGACAAGGAGGATCATCCGAGTCCTGATCCTCGTGAGGGGGTATTTGCAGGCTTGCTGTCGCGCAAGACAAAGGGGCAGAGCTCAGCGTACAATAGTGTTTGCGACAAATGACGGAGGGTCTAGCAGTTGTGCAGGTCGTGAATCAGGGGCGTTTGGTCGTGATTTCGAACAGAGAGACCCGCCTCGAGGTTGAAGGCTTCACCACATTGGCTTCGCTACCTGTTACGGCGGACGATGCTACGTTGACCGACTTTTCGCAGAAACGGATTGGGCGCCCCCAACGCGGCTTAAAAGCTTCAGGGATAAAATAGAGAATCTTTCGTGTCCAAGGGAAAGGGGTACAGCTGTATCGCCATCTGCTGGGCCCCATGATACCGGCAGCATTGCGCGGGCGAGCCCAGAAGAATTAGCAAAGGCCGCGCGCGGCCCCCCCAGATCCAGCTTTGGATTCCCGTCTATAGCGCACCAAAAGTGTTGGTTGCTGTGCTTGCGCTGGTAGTTTTCTTCGGATCCCATCTCCAGCTTCCTCTGTGCTCCAGATCTTTCCTTTTCTCGACCGTGACGTTGCCAGTTCGGCCATCGCAAACCTGCGAAGGTGAAGACCGGAATCTGAACACAGCGAGAGCGTGGCTGCCAATATCCTACACATTCCAGAACCTTCACGGTCATTAATTATTTATCAATTATCCCTCGCAGAAACCCACATTTGCTATGCCGACACAATGGCTTCACTAACAGCGTCATCGTGCCTTGAGGACTACAGAATACACGGCCTTCCCTCCAGCGCTTTCTACATATCGGACTTCATTACTGTGTCGGAAGAACAGGTGCTGTTGGACAAGGTAAGAAAGGCACCAGCACATTGTTGACAAGGCTGACCTGGCAAAAGATCGAGGCAGCACCAAAACCTCGATGGAAGCAGCTTTCGAAAAGGCGCCTCCAAACCTGGCCGTCGGATCTCACAAAGAACGCGCTCCTTGACACGCCGTTGCCGAAGTGGTTGACGGAACCCGTTATTACACGATTACACTCTCTGCGTCTTTCGCCATCAGACCCCAAGAGTCACATTTTTCAAGACAGCCCTCATAACGGCCCCAATCACGTCCTCATCAACGAATATCTCCCAGGCCAAGGCATAATGCCTCATAAAGATGGCGCAGCTTATCACCCGGTTGTCTGCACAGTGAGCTTGGGCTCGTCACTTTGTCTTGAGGTGTTTGGCACAAAAGAAGATGGGACTATCGAAAATAAGCCCAAAGGGAAAATCTTGCAGGAACCCCGAAGCTTGCTCATCACGGCTGACGAGCTTTATACTGGTTATCTTCATGGCATCTCAGAAGTTGAAGAGGAGGTAGACCTTGGTCCCTCCACCTTGTCAAATTGGGAACTACTCCGCAACACAGACGATATCATAGACGGACGACTCAAGCGCCTTCCACGAACAAGTCTTACTTATCGGGATGTCATCAAGGTATCAAAATTAGGGGCAAAGTTTGGAATATTTGGCAGCCGTTGAAGATAGAAGACGGTGCTTCAGTAAACGTAAGGGATCATCCGCCAACGACCAGCAACGTTCTCGATTCCAAACTCCTTGCTATACCACTTTGTCGTCGAATCTGCTGTTACTGCGAGATTGGATGCCACAAAACCCAAGCCTGCTAATACTGTCCTGTTGAACGTCTGGCCATGTGGTGCTGCTGCGATAGCAATTGCCAGATAGATCAGGCATTCGCTGGTATAGTGTGGACAGACTACCCATCGAAACCAGAAATGGCTGGGAAGCGTATACTTTTTAAGGTTTGCGAGATACCTGTGGCAGTCGTGTTGAATGCCTGAAGCAACCAAGAACATCGGAACTGCAAGCAACATCTTCATTGTTGGCGCTGAAACCTCCGGGAGGCTCCCTTGTCCCGTATGCTTCAGAGAAGCTGAAGAGATCAGTCAACAAACATTAGCTGGGTCAGGGAACAAACCGATACCCTCAATCCAAACAGAGATGCCCATACAGACATAAAATGCCATCCCGATGATCCACGTTCCAGCCCACATCTTAGACTGAGTTGGCTTCATGAAAGTAATACATTCGTAAAGACGTCTAGTCCCCTGAATCGCCATCAACAGCCAAGCTAGGAAAGCTTGATCCACTGACATTGTTTCGGACCTGGGCTTGGAGAAGGATGCCAGGAATTCGAAAGCCATTCCTTGCGTGAAGATTTGAATTACCCAAAAGACTGACGATGCGACGGAGATCAAATAATAATGAGTGAACCACGTGTGGGGGACTCGAAACGATCCAATATATTCCAAGACGGTGGTGAAGGTGATCTGACGAGATGAGCCAGACGCAGTTGACGTGTTGCTTCGGAAGCCATAATTCATGATGTATTCTCTGAAAGGTGATATCAATGGTCCACCAACATCGATGGCTGTCCCAATACTGTAGAATATCTGGCAGAATAAAGCTGGATCCATTTTGCATATAAGCTGAGGAAGTGAAATGTGAATATTAGCAAAAAAAGCTTGAAAGAGGTGGTTGCGCACGTGACGAGGCTGAAAGTGCACGGACCAAGCCGACGTCAAAAAGTTGACTCTCCGCATTTTAATTTATCAGTACACCTTCTCATTCGCACAATAGCAGAACATCTGCAGTCAGAGCCCTCGATCACAAAGACATCTCTCTGCTTATTTCTCGCACGATTCGCAATCATGGCAACTACCGTCGATAAGGTAAGAAACCTTTGATGGCTAGAATTATCAAATGCTAATACCCCGCCATAGATCAAGGATATCGAGGCCGAAGTATGTCCTCTACTTACCCCCACAAGAACCAAACCTGATGCATTTTAGATGGCCAAAACTCAAAAGAACAAGGCTACCTCCTTCCATCTGGGCCAACTGAAAGCAAAACTCGCCAAGTTAAAACGCGAGCTCCTTACTCCCACAACAAGCGGCGGTGGCGGCGGGGCAGGTTTTGATGTCGCAAGGACCGGTGTTGCCAGTGTAGGCTTCATAGGTTTTCCCTCAGTGGGAAAGAGTACTCTCATGAGCAAACTTACTGGTCAACATTCCGAGGCTGCTGCCTACGAGTTCACAACTTTAACAACAGTGCCGGGCCAGGTAGTCTACAATGGAGCGAAGATACAAATGTTAGATTTACCTGGTATCATTCAAGGAGCCAAGGACGGAAAGGGGAGAGGTCGACAAGTCATTGCCGTTGCCAAGACTTGTCATTTGATATTTATTGTCCTGGACGTCAACAAGCCCCTCACGGACAAAAAGGTTATCGAGGCCGAACTGGAAGGTTTTGGGATTCGGATCAACAAGCAGCCGCCAAATATTGTTTTCAGGAAAAAGGATAAGGGAGGTATCAGTATCACGAACACGGTGCCCCTTACCCACATCGACCACGAAGAAATTAAGGCTGTTATGGGCGAATACAAAATATCCTCAGCAGATATCGCAATCCGATGTGATGCAACGATCGACGACCTTATCGACGTCCTCGAGGCTAAGAGCAGAAGTTATATCCCGGTTATATACGCCCTCAATAAAATCGATGCCATATCAATAGAGGAGTTGGATCTGCTTTACAGAATTCCAAACGCATGTCCGATTTCGTCAGAACATGGGTGGAATGTTGATGAACTGATGGAGCAGATGTGAGTGATCCTTCTTGAACTACCTTGTCATTCTTTCATTGGAATATAAAAGTGTTCCTAGCCTCCACTCTTTCGGTGCGTCGAGTGATTGCTTAAGATGGAGAGCGCCCCATGCATAGGTATGGAGCTGTACAGACCGCTTTTATGCCTCATGGTACCTTGGGAAGGCCCAAGTTTATGGTTCAACAATTTGAGTTATTAAGCTTGAGCTAACCTCCGTGCAGGTGGGAGAAACTCAACCTGGTGAGGGTATACACAAAGCCTAAAGGGAAATTACCCGATTACACTCAACCGGTCGTCTTACGTTCCACAAAGTGTACCGTTGAGGATTTTGTAAGTGAATGTTACATCGAGTCATGTGCCAAACGAAGAACAAGTCGCTGACCATGCAAGTGTAACGCCATCCACAAAACCATAGTCGAACATTTTCGAGTTGCGATTGTCTACGGCAAATCGGTGAAGCACCAACCTCAAAGGGTTGGATTGTCCCACGAATTGAAAGACGAAGACATCAGTATGTTGCCCGTTCTCTTATAAGCACTACCTCCATTCAGGCAACATTTGCTGATCGCTCTTCAGTCACTATCATCAAACGATAAGTTCCATCAGACACTTACTTACGTGACACTTGTCATCCAAACCCGACCACCCTGCCAAGACGGCAGAACAGAGCTCTCAGTAGGGACGCGGTTGCCTGGAGAGGATCAGGAGGCTAGCTCACATGGAGATGGATTCTATGTAAACGACTGAAGCTTTTGGCAGAACTCGCCGGCAGCACTCTCGGTCAAAACCCACAAACACATCTCAAGTGGACAGCAGTGGCCCAGCAGAAACATGCCTCTTGCTCAACAGTTTCCCACCCCATCCAACTCTCCCGGGAGGTATTATTATTCGCAGACCTATGGCAGTGGAAGAGTGGAAGACAGCCTAAAAAAGAATATATTTCTCACAAGTTCGCCAGGCTTTTGCCGCATTTAGTTCCACGGATTGCTTTTGACGTCTCCGCTATCGGTTTTTTGTTCAAGATGTTTTACCCCAGACAGCCAGACACGTCCAATCCATACGCGCAAGTAGTCGAAGAACAGGCTTCATGGGTTTGGGGGTGCATAGCCGAGGATCCAGGGATGATAGGAATCAATCTGGAAGAGGATGTGAACTGGTGCAAGCCAAAAAGACGGCAAGTGCACGGACTGCGCGTCTTCAGCGCCTCGCGCACCACTAAAATCCCGCGAGGCTTTCCCTCAGGGGTTGCAATTAAGCCTATGAGCATGACGCAGCAGAAAAAAACAGCAGCCTATCATTTCTTGAAATTAGGATGCGCGAAACTAATTCGACCGATTTATGCTCAACTCCACCGTTCAAATTCGCCCTCGTACCGCCGAGCTGTTTAGGGGTGCCTGTGACTCTGGCCTGTTGTTTCTCAACCCACACGTCCAGGATCTGAGCCTTGGACAAGGCCCGGCTCGTGGAACGGAACGCGACAAGGTGCAAATCATGTCGCTCATGCTTTCAACGGTTTGCGGAGCCGGAAGTTGTACGAAGACTCGAGGAGTCCAGGCTGAGGTAAGTCTGTTAGACGGTAGTGCCCGCCTGAAGGCCTAGAAGTGGGACGTGCTTCAGCCTCGATAAGAAGCCACCGACTCCAGAGCCGGTAATTTGAGGAGAGAAAAGCCTGACTTAAAACGACGGTTGAGCAAACTGTCAACAAAAGCAGAATGGCGAGGAGAGGCTGACGGCACAAGAATGGACGGCGGCGGATCTTCTCCGGTGATCTTTGCTTTATCAATTCCTCTTACTGTGCCACCATACGGCGCAATTTCAGTGCTACGATAATGGAAGCCAAGCCAAAAGCAAAAGGAACCGCCATGCGACCATAATTCCCGGATTGGTGAGAGCCCAGCCTCTTTGGAGGTGCCCACGCTCCACTAGGAGGATTTGAGCATTCTGGTCTGGCTCTGCGATCCTCACTCTTAGCCACTCTCGTCCAGCGACTTCCAGGGGTCTGAAAGATAAACGGCCTCTTTGAGACTTTCGAGGGCGTCCCACCTCGGCGGCCGAAGGGCCAGCTAGCAGCATTATTATCGTCGAAGATAATGATAATTGACCACGGCAAGCACCCCTCAGGCAGCGCAGCTAGACGAACCACTTGGAACGAAGCCGAGAAGGGCTTCGCTTGGACCCTCGACGAAACCTTCCAATGGCCAGACCTGATATCGACATCGGCGTCCTGAGATGGCACCATTGATTGCTGACGGAGGAACGACATCGGCCAACTTGGGGCAAGCCCCCAATGCGAAAGTGGCCGTTTTATGCCTTGGACAGTTGGACTTTTGGCCTCACCAGAAGCCTCGTGCTCGGCAGGTGGGTGTGCGTGAAGGGTTCAAGGGACGGGCCATGGCCGTCGATTGTCCGCGTGCCAAGTGGACGCTGAAGCCGCGAGACATGGCTAATAACGTGGTCGGGGGCTGCTGGGAGCAACACGGACAGAAGCGATCTAGCGATTCTGCAGCAGCAGCATAGGCGGGGATTCGCCGGCGACGGCTGGCTGGCAGCGAGTGGCAGGGCTGGGCGGCGGCCATCGTCAGCACTGAGCAGCTGTGCATGGGCCATGGGAGTGAGCGAGCAAGAGTGCCAGTGTGCTCGTACCGTAGTTATCGACCGCAACCGCAGCCGCAGCGAGTGCTGAGGGGGCAGCAGCCTACGATCCCAAAGGAGCATATCTACAGCCCCCAATCCGAGCGATACTGGTGATAGACACGCTGCCGCCAGTGCTCGCAGAGGCTGCTTGCTGGTCGCGCGCGCCGGTGCTCGAGTGTCGAGTGTCGAGTACGGTATGATCGAGATGCCCAATTGCCCATCCCTCCTCCCACTCCCACGCTATCACGCTCCCCTGGCCTCGCAACAGGCCCTGGTAGGCTACTAGGACAGAGGCCTCCAGCATACCCGCGCTCACGAACCTAGCACCGCGAAGGCTTGACTCGGCATCCACTCACTAAAGCCACAGCTTCTCCGCAGTGAGCCAGTCCGCACCGTAGTAGCTGCTGCTGGCCCCCCCTGCTGGCCTGACCTGCCTCCCCCAAAGTCTCCCTCCACTCTGCAGGCCTCCCGCACGATATCACCTCTGGCCTCTCTGTCTCTCCCGGCACTCAATCGACGTGCATGTTTTACTTGCTTTTATGCTGTTGCGCGTTTAAGCAAGCTCCCTTTCGCGCTCGACTCGTCTTCTTTCCACTTCCAACTTCGCCGCCGCTGCAGCTCAAGAGGCAGGGTTCACATATTGACGCCGCAGCCAGGAACCATTGCTTATCATGCATGCAGTCTGCCGTTCTTGAGGGACTGCCTTAGCCAGGAACACCGTCGCTGTCCACGATACGCACAAACACTCAATCGACTTGCAATTGCTGTCGCATACACAGATATTGGAGCCGAGCATTCATCCAGAGGATGCACGAGTCCATGATGGCGCAAATTGGCATGGACCACGAGCATCACCACCACGACAACGGGTTTGGGGGCAACGACGGATGGGTCGATATCAGTAACAGTTACAACTCTTCTCAACACCAATCGCCAATATACGAGCATGGAGGTTTTGGGTTTATGCAGCCAGTTCAACACAATGGGTTGCCTTCGGAACATTATACCCAGAGAATATCGCAACCACCACCGCCGCATACAAACCACCAGCAGCTACTACCCCTCATTATGCCCAGTCATCCAACCTGGCCGAGTATGTTAACAAATCCAGCAAGCTACTCAGCGCCGCCGGTTGCAATCCCTCCAGCATCAGCCCCTGTGGTCAAAGGCAATGGTACAAAATTGCCTGCAATTCATGCTACGCCGTCTCCACGGAAAACTCTCACGGATAGCGATCGAAGACGAATGTGTCAATATCACGAGGAAAACCCTTCTGTAAAGCAGACTGAGATTGGAGGTGAGCAAGAACCCGCGATATTCCTCATCCTGTTATTAATTCTCTGGCAGCAATGTTCGGCGTGGAACGAAGGTAATTCTTCGTGCATCTTCTATTTTCTAATTTACTAAGATTATATGACTAGCACTGTTTCCAAGGTCCTTCGTCAGCGCGAGAAGTATCTCTTTCCAGAAGACCGTAGTCTTTCTCCAGTGAAGCGTGCCAAAGGGAAATTTCCGGACATCGAAAGAGCCCTGTCAAACTGGGTGAGAAACATGCAAAAACAAGGCCATCCTTTGACAGACGCTGCTATTAAGGAGAAGGCCAGATTTTTTGCTACTACCGTGGGCAGCAACAATGAGAGTCATCTGAAAACGAACAGCACCAGTTGGCTTGAAAAGTTCAAACAGAAGAATGGAATCGGAGGTGCCAAACTGACCCGACGAGCTTCAGAGACCAACATTTCGGACAGTGGCTCTCTCAATCCGGACTCGGCGGGAGGATCGGCCTCCCAGACTCCCAATGGTATCTCTCCTACCTCACCAAGCGGGTTGCCGTCTCCATCACCATTGTCAGCAACAAAGAGCGACGAGGATCTGAAATCCGAAAGCCTGAATGGGTATCTGGAGTTTGGCCAAGGCAATAGTGGTTATCGACACTCGAACTCTCAGAGCACCACGTCTCTATCGAGTGCCTTTACCGATACAGCACCTTCTTCGTTTTCCGGTGGACCAACAAGTCCCACGACTCCTTTCACCTTCTCTCCAGACAACAATTCTGGATCATGGATGCCTTCGCAGCAATCTCGATTACCTCCACCAGGTAACAATTTCCAACGACCAAGAAGCCAAACTTTTCCCATGCTTGGAATTGATCCCTCCTTCATCTCCTCGCAGAATAACGAGCCTCTCACTCCAAAGTACAACCTTCCTGTAACAGCACCATCCTCAGCTTTAGAGTCTCCGATTCACGAGATGCCTCCACCTTTTGGAATGGACTCGGCCATCTCTTCGCCTCCCTTGCATCACAGCAGTAGCAATGGTTCCATGGCTCCACCCTCCTCTGGAACACCGATTACTGGTCTGCAATCACCACCTGGATCTTCAGCTCCTGGCTCGCCCACCCAGGATGACGCTCGAAGAGCTCTCGATACTTTACTTACCTTCTTCAACCAAGCCCCCAATGGCCTTGTTGATCAGAACGAGTATATGACCGTCCTGAAATTGACTGAAAAACTCCGACTGCAACAAAGCAACGGTTCCCTGCCAGGAGGTCTTCATCGAATCGCCGAGCAGGACTGCGAGATCCCCGCACCGAAGATGGAGCAAACCATGAGTGCACCTTGCTAAAGCAACGAATCTCCTTTGACGACCTCCCCAAAAATTCTTGTACATCTCGAACAGCATATTCCTTCAGATCTGTCCTTACAATCATCTTCAGCTGCACATTTTCATGGCGTTACTCAGGCTTCTCGACACTCTAAATCGGCGTCTACAGCGCCAGACGAGCAGCCTCCTTCTTTTCACCACTATGTTCTTATTTCAATTCGTACCAGATACTCTCTACACGTCACTCTTCTCGGCTGGGGTTGGTGCAGGCTGGCATCCAGGGGACCCGGAAAACCATATACCCATGATATATCTCCCGCTCACGCGAACTCGCTCTCCGTTCTCCATTATCTATTCTCATCGCTAGCATTGCTTTTCTTCGATTCTAAGGGGGGTGGCATACGACGCTTTTCGTGTCATTTTAGGACAAAGCACAATCCCCGAGTCGAGCTCGGGGGTTGGCGCTTTAGGATTTAGGCTTGGGGCTTTTACGGGTGTTTCTATGGCCTGCGTTGAGGCTTCATCGTTGTATTTTGGTCATTGGGAGGAGGGATCGGATGGGAAGACAGGAAATGGACTGGCCGGGGAATATTTGCCTTCAGGAGGCATTGGCCGGTCGGGGTTGGGTCATGATCATTTTGCAATAGCAATCAACTATGGGCGGCCCCATCTGATTTTGGGAGGCCCCTTCTGGAAATCCTGTGTCTATGCCTCTCAGATGTGTTGTGCAATGATTTAGACAAAGCTAATTAAGCCTCTCCTGCAGGAGTTCTTCAACCCCCTTCTCAGCCATTTCGGGTATCAAGCGTACAATTACCAACTCCACAACGCCATAGAGCAAGTGCTTGTTGCAATAGCTATCTCCAAAGACGTCCAGAACCCCCTCCACCTCCCTGACACGCCGTTCAATACCGGCTCCGAAATATACATCCTGGATCCTGGCCGGTATGAGGGTGAGGATGGCTTGGGCGCATCGCTGTCGAATAAGAAGCTGCTCTGGCGCGGTGGGGATAATCCGTGGGGGAGCAGGAGCATTGTTGGGAAACAAAGCAGAGCGAGCTGTCCGCAGCAGGGTCGGCAGCAACGTTGGATCCAACACGTGGGAGTGAATCGCATGGGACAGAATTCTGCCGCAGCACAAGTCAGCCAATTAGTCGACTCGTGAGAGATTTCCCTCTTGCTAGGACGCCATTGTCCTGAGGCGTCAAGCCATGCATGAGGAGTTTTAAGGGCACCAGATTGATGAGACGTTGGATTTGGATGCTGCAGCGGCGATGGAGAGGGGGGAGGGGGGAGGGGCCAGGGCAGCAAGGGGCATCACTAAACCCCGCGTTGCCAGCAACGCAGCAGCGACGGGCGATAGCTGGCGCAGCCTTTGTCATCGCGGAGACCAGCCTGCACAGTGCACAGTGCACAGGTTGGGCCAGAACGGGGCGGAAGCGCAGCGAGTGGCTGAGAAAGGACGCTTTGTGCGGGAGGAAGGTGCGGTACGACGCGAGGAAACCGGGGCCTTGACGATGCATCGATAACGCCGGGCGCGTAAAGAGGGCTGTCGTAGGGCTCACTAGAGCCGTATTCCAACACCACTCGCGAAACGATGGCAAGGGTGGCAATGAGCTTCATGCAGGACAAGGTAGTCGAAACGTTGAACACTGCAAAATGACGATTTCCGAAGTGTGATTGGAAATGAACTAGTTCGGATGGGCTGATATTGCATTGTGCCCATTGACCGAGATGGAGAAATCCTTCTCTCGTGAGCATGGATCCGAGTCGCACAGCATCAGGACTTGGCCGCGTGAGATTGCACTAGCAAGCAATGACATTCGAGACTTCGAGCGCCATCATCTCCATTCCCGCTTCCGCAGATTGCAGGCATGTCATGCATTGCGATAGCAATTGTTCCTTGCAATTCCTCGCTGAAACATCTTCGGCTTCTGAAAGCTAACTGGGACAACAAAAGTCAAGTGATTGAAATCTCATGCGGTGTGACATATGTTACCCGCCGCTTGGCCGGGACGAGAGGAGGGGTTTTGAGAATTCGGCCACTCACTTGTCAATCATCCCGTCTGTATTGCCCAATTGTCCAGGCCCTGTCAGAGCCACATGTTGAAGCATAGAAAATGTGGCACTCAGCCACGGCATGCGGGCATCTAGATCCAGTAGATTAGCGGCACAAGACCATATCTTCATCTTCACAATAGGCTGTTTAGTTTGGTCTGTTCGACCATCCCATATATCGTCAGCATTCGTCGACTCTGGCGGTTCCAGGTGATCCTTCGATGGAGGTAACCCAGTAGCTTTCACCGTAATTGGGTTACGAGAAGGCAAGGAGGAGGATGTAGCTAAGGTGATGGCAAGGAAGCGGACCGCGCTGAACGCGAGAAAGCAGTACTGGAGGGCTAGCCAGAAGGACTTTTGCAGTGATCGTTGAATCCGCCATGACTTCGTATTTGGACCAGTCAAACCCTTGGGCGTGGAGTTCACTACATCTGAATTGGATCTCTCAACTCGGACTTGTGCTTTCGACTTTGGAAGGTGGGCTTGCAAGACCTCCGAGATCTTTGTGATCCCCTCCCATATCATCCACGGCTCGGATGCTTTTCCGCCAATACCTCCTCCCAGGATCATCTCGGAGAAGATTTGGCCAACGATTGCAGTAAGACAATCATTATCCAAGTCTTCTGTGGGTAGAAGGACCGCTAAGACCGCTTGTACTAACAGTTGTCTGTATGCCGCTTCGTTTTCTGTTTGCTCTCGAGCATTTGGTCCACCATCACCGGGTACTGGCGACAAAGCGGGCAATGGCCAGAGTGAGTGATAGATTTGTCGGGGATCCCGACTGATTGGGGGAGGGTGTAGAGGGTAGTGCGAGGCGCGGTATGCTGGATAGGTTTTAGCAAATTGCAGGAACGCTCGATTTGGGAATTTTAAGCACCGTGAACGTGAACACCCAACAGCTCCGGCAGCTCGTCAAACAGCAAGCCTTCCAGATCAACGTTCCTCAACCTCTGCTCGAGAGCCCTCGTGCAATGGGCAATGATCTTCACCACCTCCTCTACAAAGACTTGGTCTGGTGTAATCTTCGAATACCATGTTTGCACAAATTCTCGGATTATGATAGCAATGAATGCATATAATTGCAGGTCCACCTCGTTACTGCTCGTCAATGGTGGAAGGATCTCATCAATGGGAGCCGGGGTGATGCGACCTTTCTCCCCAAGCTGAGAACATAGCGTCCGACGAATTAAGAATAGCGTTGCTCGATCCGAGAGGGTATCTCCAGCTGGCACCCGTAGATTTTGGCGGGAAGCAGGTGTCTCTGGCTGCGGTATGGGGTCTCTGTTTGCGATCGCAGATTGTGAGGATATATTCGAGGTTGCCAAGGCCTTCAGACGCGGCTGAAGGCGCGACATTGACTGCTGTGAGAGCCTTAGGCGCACCAAAGCACCTTAGCATTACGGTTCTGATGCTATCGCGGAAGGTTTCTCATTGTTCGTCTGCTGAAGATGAGGTTTGGTTGTTATTAGTCGATGCAATCATTTGACGTTCAGGTCATGAACCGCGCTAAACCCCATGCACTGCAGCTGCAGCATCGCTTGCCATTACTTCGTCCTTTAGCACAACTCCATCACTAACCACTTCTTGAGCAATAAAATCAATCACTTTCAGTACAAAAACGGGTGCGAAATCTCTGCATTCTTCGCCCTGTACATCAACCAAGTAGCTCATGATCACATCTCTTGAGCCGTGAGTGACATTTCCCATGATCCACCTCCTTGATGAACATGAAAAGCGGCACTAATTATGCATTTCCCGTCTTAACATTTTTGCCACATCTCTGATTCAAATTCTCAAAATAATTTTTGAAGAACAGGTGGGAAGTGCCTGAAGATACCTCTCTGCTCTGGTAGTTCAACTCCATTGTCCACACTTGGTCAAGGACAATAATAATTAGTGTCGGTGCTTATGTCCGTAAGCACCAAGATCCATCCTCAGAGTGTTCGTCAGTTCTGCTACGTTGGCACAGGGTCCATGGAAATGATCACAGCTCAATGCTGGCCACACACCTTGTTTCGAACTATCTATTGAAAGAGAACTGAAAGTGCTTCGCTGGACATCCTAATTCTCTTAAGGTCTCCCTATCCAGTTGTTGACTACCCATTTCGACTGCTCCTAGTAGTCATGTATCCCTTGCCTTCGCTGCACATTTCCAATTCCCAGCTACATGAAATTCTGTCTAAAAAGGATAGTTGGAGCTCTCCAATGTTGTCGAAATCTTCTTACTTTTCTCTCAAATTCTGCCTCGAGTAAGACATTGAGAAAGCATTCTTCTTCTTCCCATGTGTTATACCAACTCCCATACGTAATTGGGGCCGATTTTCGATCTCGCTTGATCAATCGAATGACCTGTTTTCTCCTCCTATTGGCCTGGGCTTTGTGTCTCTTGAAAAAATCAAGACAGTCTTTCTTCATTGTTGATTTGGGGTGCGGTACAATGATGAGCTTCTTCAGCCTCGGAAACAAGAGACATACTTTGACAATGTGGTCAACCATTTGATGTCCATATGACCAGCTACTGGCTGGAAGACTGTACTCCAGATCATACTCCAGTATAATCTTGCGAAATTTTCTTGGATCAACAGAGCGCGCGATTGCTTGCAATTTGCAGATTTCGTGTGCTGATCCAAAATGAATTATGTCTTTCTCCAGGTTTGCGTAGGTGGGTGAGAATTCTTCTCCAAACAATGGCTTGTATGTTTTCAAATATACCTGCCGAGCTTCGAAGCAGATATGAGCAAGGTGACAGTCAACCGCATTTCTCACTGAGAATTTGGGTTCGGAGGTTACCTGTAGGGTACCGCTCCCTAAGATTTTGAATGCGGCTTCTGGATAAACGGTTGGAACGCTTGCTGGTGAAATTTCGAGACTGATAATCTGAGGTTTCAATGCAGCCACTCGATCCTCCCAAATCTGGAGCCTCAGCTCCGCCGAGAGGTATCGGAATTCAGCTGGAAGGGTCTGTTGGGCGGCGAATTCGGTGAGCAGTTTTGTTGATGACTCTGGCTTGGAAGCATTTCCATTCATTTCTGACTTTGAAGTCTTGCTAGATGTGTCTCTTGCTGAGAAAATAGATTGGTTGTTATTCTCCATGTCGTTGGTAGCTATTCGTTGCAACAGAGGATCTTCGATTGCTTTGAAATTAACTTTCGAGAACTGGCGCTCTATTTCGTACAACTAGAACACAAGTATTGGATTTGTGTGGCTGTGGGATTCGGAGAGTAGCTCGTGGCTGGTCTTTTGTGGCCTTCTCCGAAAGCACTGAGACAGGTTGACGAATCGAAGTTGAAATGGTAAGGTAGTACGATTTTTTTGTAGCTAAGACTGGAATTTGGAGTCTGGGAAAGCTATAAGCCTATTGATAATCGAAGGCTGGTCGAGTGATTTGGCTGGGAGAGCATGGTGGGAAGGTTTAAATGCTAGAGCATTAACAGCTTGAAGGGTTTTCAGCTGATATTAGAATATAAAGGAGATAAAGCTGCCTTGTTGCTGTTTGGGACCGAGTTTTGAACCAAAGGCGGGATCATGACCGAGGCATCACCGCCGCCGCATCAGCCATAAATCGAGGCCTGCCACATAGAAACTTTTCAGGCACATTTCTTATTAGCTTCTAGTCATACTAGGTGCAATTCCTGGAACATATCGAAGGTTGTAGGCCTGTGAAGAGAAAGTGCAAGCTCGATTGAACTGGTCGAAAGACGAAGCCGGATCGCCCCCGCATCGAGATACTCTTTCTGCCCACATGCAAGTAAACCATGCATCCTTTGATCTGGAAAAGACAGATTAGTGAATTTTTCGTCGGATCATCAAGACGACAAGATAGACAAGAAGAGAAACAGACAACTAACTCTAGACCAGACTTATCATTTGGTGGAAGGGAGGGGTCGTCTATCAAACTGTCCGTGCACTGTTCTCTCGCTGTTTTTTTTAGAAATTTACCCCTATCCCGAAGCGAGATCTCCCATTTCTTGTCAACAAACATTGAAATGCCTTCACAACATTCGACTTTCCTGTATCTGCCAACGAATCGCTCCAAAGCGCTAGGTAAATGTGGTGATGCCGCTCGCAAAAGTTGTAGGGCCTCATGCCGTGCCTAATAGCGAGTTAAATTTGATTTTGCCTGAGCCTCCCTCGAAATCTTCCAACAACTTCTTCCATCTCGACTCCAAACGCGGAGATAGTAGACACCGACGCCGATTTAGCGATTTTGCTGCTTGCTACCCCCTCAAAGAAATCCGCCAAGATGCCACTCTCCACGGATGACAACCAAGTCGAAAGACTTTTCTTGCAGCATATTATGGATGAACAGCGAGGTCAATCACGCCAAGGCAGTATCCCTCGTGCTGTCAGTAGCAATGGCAATGGTCCTGTATCCTCTCCATCTGGCTCCCGGTCAGTATCTGCATCTCCTGATGCCCCTCAAGGTAGCCGGCGAATCACTCTCAAACTCAATGTAAGCAAACCTCATAACCGAAGCTTGACAACTCCAATCTTGTGGCTGACCTTCGCAAATAGACGAAGAGGTCCCCTCTCAAGGACGGTTCTCGAGGTCTGACCAACGACGACACCCCTCAAGTCAGCTTCCACCCGGGTCCCAATAGCAATGCACCACGCAACTACGATGATCTCCCCGAAAGCGCGCAAATGGCCAAGTATATCGCCGAGAACAAGGAACTCCTGGGAAAGCTTGTCGCATTCGAACGTGAAGGATATCTCGCCCACATCGCCTTCGAGTACCCTGACTCTCCAAAGCACACTCCCGTCAACTTCGAGGACGAGCCGGAGGAGAGTCAGAAGGCCTTGAACGATATTCTCCACGAGAACTACTGCTTGAGACTCCGCTTCCAATGCCTCACGAATATCAAGCGACAGCACCGAGTTGGAGTTTATAAGTCTGGAGAGGAAGTTACTATGAGAATGTATGGTAACTACCACTTCAAGGTCACCTTCCCATAAAGAGTGGTGAATCTGGTACACTCAGAGGCGTTATGGTGCAAGCTTATTGATGGCTGGAGCGGTGGTTATGGTTAGCGTTGAGGGCGTTATGAAGTGCATGGATTTCGTCTAGTTTGACATAGTCCTAGACAATAAACACGGTGTTTTCAGGAATTGGTATAATGCAGAATAATGATTGCTAAATGAAGGTTGGGCTACAGCTCATCAAAGCAAGGACTAAAGCCCATTTCGAGTCAAGTCAAAGGATTTTGCTAGATTTTGATGCAAGCTGGTTTGACCTTGAACGTAGGATTAAACTCGGGGCAATAATTAACACCAAAACATCAACTTTAAAAACACTCGAAATGTTCTATTTGACTTCCAGTCGAAATCAGGCTTCTCGTCCCGAGGCGCCAAGGGTTGAGATGGGCTCATATCGTCAACTAGGTATGTCACCATAAACCACTTGCAACACCGTCTTAATCACAATGTGTAATGGAAAGTACCTTTACCAAATGTATCTATCTAGTAGCCATGCCGTGCCGGACCATGCTCCAATCCCAAACTCAAATAATCCCAAAAACAAAAAAACAAAAAACCAGATGCCATCCGTCCCATCTCTCGCACCAGGCTCCGACAATGTAAAGACAAAAGAGAGGGATCATAACCACGCCTGATGTTAAATGCACCCAAACTCACATAATCTGGCACCCGTTGCTCCTGGCTCGCCGCCTACGTCCAATGCCACCCATGCCGACGCCACCTTCTTCCTCGTCAGCATGCATCATTTGCGCTTCTCTCGCTCTCCTCCTCCGTCGTCTCAGTCCAGCCCCACCAGCGCCTGCCTCCTCGTTCGCCATCATATACTCAGCCCACTTCCTCTCTAACCTGCCTGCTGCGGGTAGATCACCTTTCAAGACTCGCTTCAAATGCTCATCGTGTGTTCCTTGCCAGCCATAAAAGCACTTTAGTGCAATAATTTCAGTCGGAAAAGTGACCCCAATTTGCGCTCCTGTTGGTTTCTTGACTTCCGAGTTGCGTGAGAGCACTTCGCGAATGCCAGTCCATGTGACATTTTGGCAGTCGAATACGACCATCCTTAAACCGATGCGGGGCCGTGACTTCGCACATGTAGTACGTGAGGAGCGGGCCCGAATCATGGATGCAGCTTCGACCAGGACGAGATCGCTGATCTTTGTGTTGTCTAGGTCGACACTCTGCAGGCTGGTGCAAGCACGGATGACTGGAAGCATGCCAGTATCGCCAAGGTTTTCACAATAGCTAATAGAGAGATGCTCCAGGAGTGGAGCGCAAGGAGCTTTGGCGAGATGCTCGGAGAGTAGGTCGTTGGTAAGTTCGGCGAGTTCTTCCAGGTCGAGGTGTGTAAGACGAGGAGTGGTAGCTAGAACATCCGAGAGAGCGCTGTCAGTTAGTGGTGTGCAGCCACTGAGTGAAAGCCCTTCAAGTTCAGGAACGAGGTGTGCGAGTGTCCTAATACCTGCACTCGTGAGCCGAGTACAGCGGCTGAGATCTAGGTGACGGAGCTTGCGAGTCGGTACTTGCGGAATGTCTGTAAGGATGTCCAGTTCGGGGTCCTGGCCAGCAATAATCGTCTGAAGCGCTTGGTCGGTAATGTCAGAGCAACCACTCAATACCAGCCTTTCAAGATTGTTAGTTTCGAAGATGTCCTGAGCAAGTTCAAGGTTATTGAAGCCCCTGATCTCGCCTGCTCGAAGGTCTCTCAGCTTGGGACAACCAAGAATGACAGTTCTAACGCCACGAGCATCCATGTGAGTGCACCAAGATACATTGAACATCTCCAATGAAGGACACGACGAGGCAATGATTTTGCAGGTTCCATTGGTAACTGCTGTCAACCCTGTAAGGTTCAAGTTAATGAGCCTTTCGTTGGATTTGAGGAGGTTGTGTAAAGTTGGTCGTTGAAAGTTCCGGCATCCTTCAAGGGTGGCGTTTATCAAGTTTCGGCACGCTTTCACGACCACTTCTGCCCGCTTGTAATGCTCCACCTGAACACACCCTCGTAAGTTAAGGTCTTTCACAAAAGGGCCGGCTGAGACGATTATCTTCGCCAGGGATTCGGCCGGGATGACCTTGTAGAACTCTGAGGCATCAAAGCATGTCCAGAGCTGGCCATCAAAGCAAGTCTTGTAGAAATTCTTGGAGACAATAGAGGCCCGCACTATTTCCTTTGGATTCAGATACGCGAAGATCGAAAGCTTGATCTCGTGGGGCATTTCTCCCCAGAAGTCGAAGTTGGCCCTTCGAATCGGTTTTGCTGGGGCGATTGGTAACGAGAAGTAATCTTCCATGATCTCTGGAATCGCAGAATGAGTTGGGAATGGAGAAATACCTCCTCTCGAATGAGGCCTGAGAAGCAGTGGTACTTCACTTGTTGGAGTCGAAGTGCCTGGAGATATTGCCCCTTGTTCGACTCTTCGAATAGCAACTCGACCATATGAGCCATCAAACCCTGGCGTATCAACGAAGGGCGAATTTGGAATAGAGTTCGGGGCCGTCGAGTATCCACCTCCAGATGATTGAGAAGAGTATGAATCACCATAGTTTCGTGGAGAGCTACCAGCCAAGCTCACGCACGACAAAGTGCCTCGACCGCCATATGGATTACTGCTTGCTCTCTTCCGACCAAGTTGTGCTAACGAGGGAGATGACGAGATTCGCTGCAGACCACGCAGAAGCTTGGCTCGACCTTTGAGTTTCGCGGGAGAATCGATAGGAATGGCTTCGGAATGCTCGATAGGTATCTCTACCGACCCCTCGGCCTCGAGAATCATGTCTGGGAGAGCGCTTGCCATGACTGGCGACACTGTGGGAGATTGTGTACGCAGAGAAGTTGGGTTGTCGTCGATGGCGCACGGGGAAGTAGGTCAGGGTCAGATTTCCTGCGGGGTTGTTGATCTCACCCGCTTATGTGCTATCGCAGCAACACAAGAATCCTGATCGAGGGCGTTCGGTACCAACTCTCGCACGGCTGGTTAATCTGCACTGATGGCCCTGGAATGCAGAGGCGAACACTTGCTGGTTAAATCAAGGAAGGCCGTCGACTGCAGTTGGCGACATGTGTTGCTCTTGCTGCTCTGTGTGACGTTCGCGGCTTGGTGCGCCGAGCTATTATTGGATCGTCCGCTTGAGCGATTTTCAAGGAGCGAGAGCGGGAGTAATGCTTTTCGTTGTCGTCAGTATTCATTACTCTCTAGCCCAACAAACATCCGCAGATAGGAAGGTCGATGTCCGCCATCAGACATACATTGTGGAAGGGCGAGGAATTAAAGATTACTTACACTGAACGACCACTGGGGCAAGCCGTGATCAAAGTGGGCTGGCTGGCTTATCGATAACGCGATGTCGCGTGGTATCGACTGCAGATCCTATCTGGAGGTTTCACTCACTCCCTGTCACACGACGACGTTCTTGCGCGATCAGGGAAGAAGAAGCACTGAATGTTGAGGTCTCAAGGTGCGGAGTGAATGACCAAGGCTGGAAGGAAGGGAAAAGCACAGTTTGTGCGGAGTGTGAGCTTTTAGTCTCCCTATGGATTCTTGACTTGGGCCTCTGCCCCAGCCGACAGAAGCAAGTCCGAATGCAGGGCCACTGCAAGCCTCTTGGAGTGGAACCAGGCTATCTGCAAACCAGGCGGGCCAAGACCGCGAGAAAGGCATTTGTCTGTCAAGACCACCCGTCCGGACGGACTCCCTTTCTCAGCCGGTTGGGAAGGACGTGCCAACCCATTGGTCGAGAGACCTTCAGTCCCCGACCGTCAGGCCAATATCCTTGGCCTCCCGTATCCAAACGGGAAGCTCTCAGCGGGTGCCATGAGCGGGGAGGCCGTAGGGTAGGGTAGGAGGTAGGTAGGCTTCGTGCGATGGGATAGCGTGGGTGCTGCATGTGGGGTTCTCCTATTCTCGCCATCCTCACCATCCTCACCATCCTCACCATCCTCGCCATTCTCGCCATCCCACTCCAAATGTCCTCCTGGTGCTCCACTCGCGACCCACGCTGCAAAGTCCGACGGGGCCTGTCCCCCCTCAGTTCTTGGGACCAGCAAGACTGGCGCCATCGCGTGGCTGAGCCAGAAGGGCCGGATGAACCAACCATTCACATCCAGCCCGGCGCTTTGTCGGGTCGTTATTCTGGATTCTGGAAGCATGCACCAGACGACCTAAGACGACCAGCCCCCCCCCCAAGCGTCATCTGTTCTAACCTGGTGTGCATGATTCTACTCCTTATCTGGCTTTCGTCCTCTACCCCGCGGACGATAAGGAAAAGACCCTTCTTGCAGAAATCTATTTGCTGGGGAATGCTTGGCGCCGTGTATTTATAGTCCCAAGCGTCGTTGGAAGGAAGTTGAGCTTTAGAAAGCCACAAGTCCTGCTACAGTATGCCACATAAACTTGAGAAGCGTCGGCTCGTAGGGGAGTATCTCCTGCCAGCGGCTCGCGACCCCGGAATCCGGATAATTTAGCCTGCGGCTTCCGGGCGGGGTTCGTTGGGAGGTCCACCCGAGGTGCATCTTGAATACTCGTATCGCTTGATGTGAAAGCTGCGGGGTTTAGTTCTCCAGGTTACGGAGTCATCACGAAAGCCTCAACGCCTAAGTGTAATATATCGTTGTATAAGAGAAGGTCATACTAAATAGGAACTTAGGTATCTAAGTAAGATTACCTAATTCGAGACTATCTATACCTCACGCCACATAGACTCTCACTTCCGTCAAGCCCCCCTCGCAGCAACAGAAGACTAAGACTTCGTTCCCCGATTCCAGGGCTGGTAATCCACAGGGCCAGGACATGTTCCAGACAGAAAGGGTGGTTATGAGGGATGAGGAATTTGATGTCATAATCGGTCTTATCTTTAGTTTGTCTCCCCTAGTATAAAGAGCACTCATAATTGATAGAGGATATCGTGACCGAAGATAAATGGCTACGCCGTTATGAGAACAAGGGCAGTAGGCAATGTTCGGTGACTTATCCTTGAAATCCTTGAACCTTCTCTTTCAAATGTAATGAGGTGCCAATTAGATGCAGCAAATAGCATTTTACGTAGTAGGTTATGATCCCCCATGTTGACCGCAGAAACTTTGGCATAACGTATGAAGAGAAACGAGGCTGCGAGAATGACCGAAATAATCCAAGTATCTTAGAACTTTGGGTACAGTGAATTTTAGTCAGGCTCTCTTATGCAGCAGAGCCCAAGTGCTGTATACAATGCTTTCTCAAAAATCATCGCATAATACTGAGCAAGTTTAACATACCAGAACAGGGATTGGCCCTTATCTGATCCCATAGAAGATGTTGAGAATGGAGGAGTGGTACACAACACTAATGAACCAACGGGTCAGCAACCTCATTCGACAGACTACGATAGGGCTGCAGCACGCCTCTGGGAAAGGTCGTCGGGCGACCTTGCTCAACACTTGCGAGCCATTGATGACAACCATCCTGGTATCACAAGTTCGGACGATTTCCAGCGGAAAGCCTTACGCGTGTAACACCTTCAGATCTTGTGGGTCCCTTGCACAGCCGCTAGTCTACCGGACTCCGGTCGTGTGAGGAGCTGGTATCTTGCTTGCATGCGTTGACTGCCCCCGACAACACTTGTGCTGAGGTTATTGGACTCGAGTACGATATGGAGTTTGGTTGAGATGAGGAACAGGTCTGGGGCAGCCACGCTTGGGGAGACAAAAGACAAGAAAATGAATGACTCGTCAATAGGCACGCGAGAAAGGTAGCGGACGAGGATGCTCCGATTCAGGAGAAGATTTGAGTCTTGTCGTCAAAAATGCCTTCCCACCTCGTGAGGAGTGACCCCCATCTGCTGGCCCAAAACGATGTAGTGCAGACATTGCGGTTGGTTGATTCGCTCACGAGCTGCGAGTAAAAGCGCGGAGGCGTGAACCAGTATGGGATGCGTTGCGACTGGATCCATAGGAACAGAGAAATGGAATGTTGGGAGACGTTAGACACCTGACTCCACATGTGGACAGCTCAAGTGATCCAGCAACCCTATCCTCACGGAGAGCGCGCCGCTGGACGAATCTTCAGATCGTTCATCGTTGTCTGGAATGTGGTGTTCTTTTTGACCTGTGCCCCCTCAGCGAACCTTTGGAAACGGCTACAGGTCACGCTAGGAGATAAGGGCGCGTCCTACCTGCTACATTGCAAGCCCAAAAACGACTTCCCGTCTCCAAGGCAAAGCGTACCACAGACGTCAGTGTCAGCAAGATTCCCGAGCATCGAACTGCCGCGGAGGAGTATCTTCATGTGCAACGCGGGCAGGCTACAGTACCTAGCTGTTCTTGCAACTGACTTGGCGAGCCGCGCAGCCAACGTTGATCTGACCTGTCTTCACCAGCCTCTGCACAATGCTTTGCCCATAACATCCCAAGAGCTGGGCTTTGCATTCCGAGCTCCATCTGGCGCCGATTCAACATCTTTTTCCATGCCACTTTGGCAATCTTAGCTCGAAACTTTGAACCCCACAGTCGAGGGTGACCCTGATTTTTCCATCCAAACACCAACTCCCACAACAAGCGGCGAAGTTTCACTGACGGCACGACAATTTATTACGATTTCATAACCGCCCTCCCCCCTGCCGGCCTTCCAAGAAACGAAATCGTCAGGACGTTCTTCTTCTGTGGCGGTAGCCTTACAGCCATTTCATTCAATTTGGCACTTCCCGCGCATTCGAAGGCTTGACAGTCAATACACCCCCACCAGACCCGAGACATCTGGCCTCCGACCGCGAGAGCTCCGTGGAATATCCCACTGCCTCCAATTATGCTGGAGCCAGATGGGCCAAACCATCATGGTATGCTATGCTTCTATCTTTGGCATCTGTCAAAGGCACGCCGGACTATGGGGATCGGCACTGCGCAGGACTTGGTGCATTGTACCGAGCAAGCGCGGAACTACTCTCGCAGTGCAAGCCTCTGTCAACGGCTCCCTCTTCTTGTCTGTTGATTATCGTATTTTTAATTGAGTCACCGTAAACTGATCTGGAACGTTCTACAGGCGTCGATATGCATCCCGGAGGCACTGATAGAGGCCGCAGTCTCTCTCCCCTCCACGACCAACTACTTCTACCCAAGAATCGAAGCACCGGAAACCTTCTTGCACATGCTCCTGGCACAGAAAGGGCTCGAATACGGTTCTCGTTTGACGCAGGAATGGCTGCAGAATACGATACAATGTCGAGGTCAGTGTTCGAGAGCTCGGCTCGTTGTTGGATATGTCTCGAGGCTGCGCATGACTCTGGTGCCTGTGGATTTACAAGATATACATGCTGGGGATGGCTGACCAGATATTTGAATCAGATCCTCGGTCATGACAGAACACGACCATGGGATGGGTGTCTCTGGTCTGCGGCGGATCCGGCAGCAACCTCAAATGCGGCAACCACCTACACTGCCGTCTTCCGAATCGTCCTCCCGTAATGCATCTATAGGTCCTCGATCGGGCTCTCTCACCTTAACTCGCTCATCATCAATGATCATACCCCCGGGACCTGCTTCACCGCCGTTAAACTTCACAGAAGACCTCAGTCGGTTTCCGTCCGAGTCACTACATTCTTTCTCGTTCGCCCACCAGTCCGAGGAGTTCATACACAATCGGCAAAATGTTTTGAAGCGATCTGTGGAGTTCATGTCTCAAAAGCTAGGCTGGGGGAATACAAGTGCAGGAATTGCTAGTGCTCAGGCACGAGTCAGTGGGGATCAAGAAATGCAGGGAATGTTGGAGCTGCTGGCGCGGGCCAAGCTTGTTGGAGCAAACAATATTCCAGGATTTGGACAGTCACACTTGACAGGCCCTCTCACAGGACCAGCAGTCGCTGAAGATGCCGGAAACCCTTTCGACAGTAGCTTTGCACCTCAATCCCCGAGCTCTGAAAGCTTTTTTGATAGTCCCCACTCCTCACCACCCCTCACTCGGAAACCCCTCCTTCCCCATCCAGCCATTCCAGAGGATCAAAGCCAAACCGAGATCACTGAAGAGCCTCTTTCCATTCTTCAAGCAGATTCCGAATCCTCTTCCCGCACTCCAACAAACGAAAGCAGAACCACTGCCAAGACGTCTCCACCAGGAACACGCCGGCAAAGTCTAAAGAGGACATTCACTGACACCGCACCTCTGACGTTACAAAACAAACTCATGGATGCTTTAGCGCAGCCCTTCATCGCCGGTGACTCATTTCATGAGCCGCTTTTGTCACCTCCTTTGCAGGCATCATTCGTTGTGTCGGGTCCTCATCCTCTTGGCCCTGCTGTGCATGGCCATTCCAGCAGGTGGGCGCCAGCAGCGCAGGCCATTTTCACTACGGAGAGCACTACACCCTTCACGATCCTAGCCGCGAATGATCTTGCTTGCTTGGTGTTTGGAGTTACAAAAGCCGAGGTGCGGAAAATGGGTATTATGGAAGTCGTGCGAGAGGAGAGAAGGGCTTGGCTAGAAGACAAATTGGGGGGACCTGGAGCCGGTTCTGCTTCCGATTCCGGTAAACAGTCTCCCCGCTCACCACCTGGGACCCAGAGTCAGCAAGCGAGCCCGACTCCAACAACCTCATTCCTTCTTGGAAAGTCTGCTGGAGTTACTGCTGCACTGCTTAGCAGGCCGAACTCTCGGCAATCACAAAAATCTCCTCGGAGGGCACAAACCGATGATGGAGCAGGGTCAAGTCTTGTTGCTAGAACGAAAACTGTCAAGGGTGGTCTGCATCACTCGAACAACAAATCAAGAGGTGTCTTACTGTGCGGTGATGTGGTCCCAATACAAAAGAGGAACGGTGTTACCGGATCAGCCAGCCTGTGGGTAAAGGAAAAGAGGGGTGGTCTGATTTGGGTGCTCGAGGAAATCCACGAAGATATAGCTATACTCAGCTTAGATGATGATGCTAGGATCACTATGCTAACTGGATCGATTGGTCCCATATGGGGCGATGGAATTGCTAGAGCTGGGATGGATATTGGGAAGCTATTACCAAAGTTACCACGGCAAGGGATAGATGGGCGGACTGGAGAGATCGATTATGCAGAAGTGGCAAAGCGGAATTTTTTCACAGCCCGAAATTCTGGACGCGTCAACATTCCTTGTTCGGTCGAGAGGGTGCAAGGCGGGACTGACCTCAAAGTTTCGAGCTTCCCTCACATAGCTGGTATCATGGTTCTTTCCGCGCAGACTCTGAAAATCACCAGTTCTAATTCAGTATTCTCCGCCGCGTTGTTTGGACAGGAGAAGCCGGATGGCCGCCCGATTACTGACCTGATCCCGGACTTTGATCGTATACTGAAGATTCTGGTCGAGGAAGATGGTGTTCACCTTGTTGATGGGATAGTCATCCCTGAGCATAGTTTCCGCCGTGCTCGAGCCTTCTTAGCTTTACGAGATGGCAAAGCGGATGCAGCTTCGTATTTTCTCCGACCTGATGGTCTGCCGGCTAAGCACAGGGATGGTTCCGAGATTAAGATCGATGCCCAGTTGAGGGTTGTGAAATCAGAGGTTCAACAACCAGTTTTCGATGAGCATGTCATTGAAGAAAGGGCCGATGAGGAGGACGATCACCATATTGCAAGGTCCGAGTCTTCCGGCGAAATTGTGTATGCTCTCTGGATCACTTATTCACGCCATATTCACGCTTCGAGACAGAATCTTGGCGCTGCTTCTCCTTTACTTTCTGGGGCTGAAACTCCTCTACATCAGCCATCACCAGGACAAACGGAAGTGGCTAGCCCTGTTGAGATCGAATCGGACGAAGAACCAAAAAAGGAACCCTCACATGCATCTTTGCTCACTGCCCAGCTTAAGGCTGCGGCAAAGAGGACTGCTGCAAAACTTACAGGGCGAGATGTTCCCCATTTACCTGAAGAAAAGAAGGAGCCAGTTCCTGAAATTGTCGAGCCTCTCCAGAAGAAAACCATTGAAGATTTTGTTATCCTCGAAGAAATGGGTCAAGGTGCTTATGGTCAAGTAAAGCTTGCACGCTACAAGAAGAATGGCAATAGGAAGATGGTTCTGAAATATGTGACGAAGAGACGTATCCTTGTTGATACTTGGACTCGGGATCGTCGACTAGGCACGGTGCCTCTAGAAATTCATGTTCTCGATTATCTGCGACGAGATGGACTCAAGCATCCCAATATCGTTGAGATGTCTGATTTCTTCGAAGACGATGTTAATTACTACATCGAGATGATACCTCATGGGCTACCTGGAATGGACTTATTCGACTATATTGAACTTCGTGTAAATATGGAGGAGGACGAGTGCCGAAGCATATTTGTTCAGGTCGCAAAAGCTATCCATCATCTCCATACGAAAGCGATGGTCGTTCATCGAGACATCAAAGACGAAAACGTAGTGCTGGACGGCGAGGGCAATATTAAGCTTATAGATTTCGGCAGCGCTGCATACATCAAGAGTGGGCCCTTTGATGTGTTTGTGGGCACGATTGGTGATTACTCTGTTCTACCACACTGAACTTATGCTGACCATCTCTTAGATTACGCAGCACCTGAAGTCCTGGCTGGCAAGCCTTACCGTGGCAAAGAGCAAGATGTCTGGGCCCTAGGTATTCTTCTATACACTATCGTTTATAAGGAGAACCCTTTCTACAGCATCGACGAGATCATGGACAGGGAACTCCGCGTCCCGTACGTAATGAGCGATGATAGCATTGATCTGATACGTGCAATGCTTGATCGAGATGTCGATTCCAGGATTACCATTGAAAAAGTACTCGATCATCCGTGGTGCCTGGCACTTGATGCTGATGAGTGAGGGTTATTGAGGCGAGAGGTTCTTAAGTTTTGGCAGAAGAATCCAGAAGGCAGAGGAAGGCAGCACCAACACCAACACCATCAGGGTTGAGTAGTTGGGCAAGTGAGCATGCATGCACACATGCAAGGATTTTGCATTATTAGCAAACTGAATCATGACTAGGATACACCACGGTTGAGCAATGATTGAATGAGGCAGTAGATTTCATGAGTTACGATGCGAGAATGAAAATAAGATCATCATAAGGAGGACTTGTTTTGGAGGAGCCTCAAGCTTCATGATACCCAAGAGGTGGTGGTGGATTTGTAGAACGAGAGAGACGATTTGCATCATCTGCATTGATTTGGGAGGCAGCCTCTTGGTTGTTTTGGCATCGCAGACTGGCTGGGACGGAGGCAGCATTGCGTGGAGACCTTTTGTGTATATCATGAGACGAAGCGTAGATCTGATTCTGGCGTCGATGGTGGACATGAAGTCCGGCAACAGTTGCGAAATTTCTCAATCATGTGCTCGCATTGCCCCAAAAGATGTATTACTTTCGATGGTTTGTGTCCTGTAAGCTCCCTCTTGAAGAGTCTGAGTCAATAACTCCCTTGTGGGAAAGCTTAAGGCTTTAAGTCCCTACTCCAATATTTACTTTGGCATGGGCGAGGTATGTATGGGACTTCGAACTGAAATCTCAAAGCTATATAGATTATGAAGCCCTGCTTAAATGCTCCTGTTTCCTTCCAAATATCTCCATTCCTTTAACCTCGTATCGTCAGCACATTGCCTTCTAACACACGCCTGACACGTTTGCGCAACTCACTGCCTTATTATCCAACCTGATCTGCTTCTTCTGGGGGTGCTTTAGAGGCCTGCCTCTGTCTCTTCGGGCAAGGGTACTTTCGTTGCACGCTTGAAGTCCCTCGCAAGCTCTATCCACCACGCGAGATCCTTGTCCGCATAATATGAATCGAGCCTTTCCTGTGCCGTTTGTCCCTGGATAGGTATATCCTTCGACCTTCCTTCAGTTCTGTGTTCGAGTTTCGGGTTGTCCACACCGACTTGGTGCTTGTGTTGGGTAGGGTCTGCGGGTGGTTGGTTCGTGGAAGTCATTTCTGTAATGCTGTTACCCAGGTTCAAAAAGGAAAAACGTGGATTGTATTATAATAGTACCTGATAGTCTCTGCACACGTGATGGAACCTTCTCTTGGATGAATAGACCGTATTTGGAGCTTTTATACAAATAATTATCTTGGTGCCTTGAGGAGACGCTACGGTGAATAGTTGCCTAATGTGTACACCGAAACCGACCTGCAAGCACAAAATGACTCCGAGTGGCTCTGGATAGTCAGCAGAACCAACGATGACTATTACGAAATTACGTAAGGTTCATAGTTGGTGGTGTAGAAGTGATGCGGCAAACCCGCGAATTAAGCGAGACCCCTTTCCTGCCCCTGAATGAAAGACGCGGTGATGTTACATTCAACGATTGAGAACAATCATACCTGATTAGTGGAATTTATTGGGCATGTTTACGTTCGGAAATATTTTGGTCATAGTAATCATGCTTATCGGGCTACGTGTAGTATTGGAATTGAAAAGTATAGTCGTCTAAAAGCTCTCTGTTACCAGTCAATTCGTAAATTCGGTTTGAATATTCAAAGAATCTCATCCTCCGGTTCCCTTTCTGGTCTCTGAGCTGGAACATTCGTAACTTGTAATTGTTGAGCTGGCGCGGCTTGAGAGTCGTTACTTGGCAGGAGAGAAACGTTGGAAGATACAGGTAGAGGAACATTTGTTGCCCATGATTGATGAGCTTGTGGAGCGCGAGGAACATTGCGTGGAGTACTGGAAGACTTCTCAAAGTTAGCAAGCATAGTTTGGTTAGATATTACCTGGTTTGTGTTTCGCGGTCGATTCTTTCCCCGTCTGACTCGTCCCTGCTTCTGCGGTGATGGCGTAGGCATTGCCGGTGGAGAACCCCATTTCGAGCCTGCCAGACCGACTGTTGCAGGCTGATTGACTTGTCTTAGGAGCGAACCCTGAAATTGTGGTGGGGCGTCTTGAGATTGGCCTTCCAAGCCAGCGAAGCGTACTTGTTTTGTGCTCCTCCGTGCTTCGCTCCCCGACGGCGCTGAACTGATCAACTCACTTGGCTGATTCTGTGAAATTCTTGGAGTCTCCTCAACCATCTCCAGTTCATCCTGATCCTTTTCTAAAGCCCATCGAGAAGCTGCAAGGCCGACCATGTCCTATTTTGTTGATTTGTTGATGCGTGTTTTGCTTCTTCGCCAGATCAATTGTAAGGTAGGCTGTCGGCTTCAAGGTGATTGAGAAAAGCGTTGATGCCAATATTGATGAGAGAACTGCATAAGTTATCTCTGGATTTATAGAACTGCGGCTCCCACTGTCCAGAGTAATCTTGGAACAAGAATTCCTGGGTATTTGTGGCACGTTGTTCAACCACTGTTCTCATTTTTCTGGTTCAAAAGCGAAGCACAACCAAGACTTGGCTGCTTCTCACGCGAGAAAGAGCTGAGGGGGTTCGCGAGGCAACGAGAGCGAAAATTAATACAAAAATGCAAAAACTCAACTGCTCAGCTAACCACCGCAGTCGTGTAACGGTGGAAGGGTGAACAGAGAGGAAAACCAGACTAACTGAAAGTTTTCGTCGTGAAACTGCATATTGACAGAAGCTTGTGCGCTTTTTAGCTAGTTTATCCACAGTGGCTCTTTCGGTGGGGTTGTTAGTGAAGCCACTTTTGAAGTGGTGCTCACATACGTGAGTGATTTCACTGACGAAAAAATGCTTATATCAATAAATAACGCGGATGGCTTTAAGGCGAGATCTTCCTTCTCCTTTGGGAACGGGAAGCGAGAAGTGTTCCTTCCTCTTTCGCTCAGCTTCGACCTAGAGGAACACTTCAGACTCTGAAAATCCTTCCGTATCCTCCATGCTCTCCCAAAAGGCACGGTGACTCAACGACAGTCACGGTATCTTGGCTAGAAGTCAAAGCTACGACCACAATGCCTAAAGCGAAGGGAAAGAAGTCTTTTGTGTGTTTACTTCTTCGATACCCCTCTTCTCCCACTGATCTCAACCAGAAGACCCCTTCCAAGAAGGAAGCGAGGAATGCATCTGAAGTGACTGCAATACCTTCACCTTCGATTTTGCCATCACCACCTATTATCGATAACCCCATACCCTGCACAATGTTCGATCGCTTTCCGAAGCTACCTGCCGAACTGCGTCTTAAAATCTGGAAATTTGCCCTCCCTGGTAGGTTGCTGGGGGAGAACGCGTTTCCTGTTTTGGCCTGTTTTATGATTTCCCCCTTAAACCAACGTCCCCTCTCAAAACAAGCCCATCGAAGAAAATGCTAACTCTCTCGTTAATTTAGGACCACGTATTGTGACGGTCAAAGCTCATGTCCTGAGAACACATGTAGCACAGAGTGTGAGGGGAGTGAAATTCACGTCTCCAGGAACACCAGTTCCACCGATTCTCCACACTTCTCGAGAAGCACGCGCAGAGGCGCTGAAGACTTACACCCTTGGATTGAAAACGTACTGCTGCTCAGGGAGGTTCTATGTGGACTATACGAAGGACACGATCTATTTGAACAGCGTTGAAGGAGGCTCTTACTTTGATCTGGGCGCCTTCGCACGCGATATGTCGGAGAAGGAGCGTCGAAAGATTCAGCACCTTGCTGTTGAGCAAGACTTATTCGATAACGATCGATGCGAGAACACGGAAATAATCTTCGATCTCCAAGAATTGAAGACATTCACTCTTGTTATGGAGAAAGATGAAGAGACTAAGAGCGGCTTGGTGTTGTTCCAAGAACCTAGGGACATTGACTCGACGGTTGTCTCTTGGAGCGTCGATGATGACGATTTCGAGGATATCTGGCCTCACGAGACCAAGGACTGGATCGAAGGTCTTCTTGAAGACGTGAAAAGTGACCATGCCAATTGTGGAGCAGAGAAGCCTAAAGTGGAGTTCAAAGTTCTTACAGCAGCAAATTAGAGAATGACCACGAGGAGGAAACAACAATGGTTTGTACTGACGAAATGGAGAATAGTCTCGGCGAGGAGGAACCAAATCAGCACGTAATTGAGGAGAGGCGCGAAGAATGATCAACATTAATCATACGGTGGAGGATGGAAGCAGCATCGTTCGACTAGAGGAAGACTATGGCATCGTGGTATTTACTCAGGGCAGATCAAACAAACAAAACCAACACATAAAATAGCAGGGCTCTTGGCCGATACACATTATGAATGAGTACAATTCTTCACACAACAGTCGTTTTAGTAAATCTCTCCCTAACTCTCTCCCCAGCATCTCGAATCTTGGTCCTGCATGGTCCACAGAGAGCTGCAAAGGATTCCTCATGCGCCTCAAAAGCCAAGCAATGCTTCCTAGCCTCGACTCGCCGGCATGGCTTATCCATAAATTTGCCGTAAAAGTGACCGCAGCTGTAGAAAGTGTTTTGAAAGTGACACATTGCGATTGGCTGTTGTAAGCTGAACCCGAATTGGTAGTTGTTGTAGTTAAGTTTGCAGGTTGTTTCAGCGGTGCAACAAAAGTTGGACGGATGTTGGTGGCAACAGTGAACTAATCTTTGTGCATGATATTTCGACAACAGAGCCATTGATAGACTGTTGATATGATACTTTAAGGTTTTGTGCTGCAGCGGCAAAGAATTGAGAGAACAGCTTTGTCTTCAATGAGACTAGGTCTTTGGGCACTTGAGTCCCTACGGCACATCTTTCATTGTCCTGCTCAGCTCGAGACATTCGCGATTGGCTCGAAAAGTCTCGAATATTTCTCAAGTTGAAAGACTGAGCTTCACCGTTTGGTGACCTCAACGATGTTTCAACTTTGACTCGTGTTCCATCCAGAAATTCCGGCAGGCCCTATGCCCCCAGTGTTCTACCCACCACTCACCAAAGCTATCCTCGACCTGAACGTCAACTTTATTGATCCTTTCCTCTCTCTTCAGCCCGCAGATGAGACATGGTTTGGGTGCCGTCAGACCTCCTTCCTGTGTCTTAACGTGCATGGCTTCATTGAACTCGGGGATAACTAAATGAGACGAGGCATCTTTGATGCTCGAATTTGCAACAGCAACAGCAGATCGCAATCGACCTAGTTGCTCCTTCCATGCCCTCACTACATCTGCAGCTTCTCTGTCTTCTCGGGTGGCTTCAGCTTTGTCCACACCCGTCAACTTCATTCCCCCCTTTCCACCAGCTGCAGCAGGTCCAATTTTCATGGCTTGTGAGAGCAAGGTGTCTCGTTTCCAGCGCAGTTTCCGGCCTGCAATAAGCCTCGCTGCCACTACAGCAATGAGAACGTAGGCTCGCAAGAAGTCGACGGTTGTAGGATCAGAAATGATCCGATTTTTCAGAGAAAATGGCTGATTGGCGACTGCTTTGAAAAGCGTTGATTGTGGCAGATCAAACAGCGGCGGGAACAGTGCGAGCAAGACGGATGGTGGAGGAATATTTGTTGGAGGCGCTGTCTGAACAGGTTGAGCTGCTTCTGTGACCTGATCTGCAGCGTCCCATGCCCAAGCATCAGCTTCAATGCCAGAGGCCGCCTTGGCAATTTCCACTGCTGGCGTTTCTGGAGGCAGATCGGCAAAATCACCCCACTCCTCTTCATCTTGAATGGCTGCAACTGGTGAGTCTCGATAAAGGTCAGGCTTTGCAACTGTGGGTTCAAATGTGGGCCAAGCAGTGACAGGTGAAGCCGACTTTGGCTTATCATCGCTCTTTACAGAAGATAATTGCTTCGTTGCAAGACCTAGCTCAGCGAAGGGGTTCCGTTCTTGAAACGATGGAGATTTCGGAGCTTGCGGATAAGGTAGCATACTCGAAGTCAGGTTCGCAGATGCTGTCAACAAGTCCGACGGTTTTTTGGTTTGCTTCGGTCCTAGGGTCGTTGCGCCAAATAGATCATTCAATAATGGCTGCGGTTGAGAGACTGGCGCAGTTGAGGTCACCGTTTCAAAATCGCCAAATTCATCATCATCTTCGGGCTCATTTGAGATTTCATCGGCGTCGAACAATATTTCTCCACCCGACGAAGATTTTCGTATAGGCGTTGGCTTTGACGGAGGAGGGACTTGATATAGAGGTTTCGTAGTAGGTCTATACGAGGAAAAATGTTCTAGATCGTTTGTATTACCGGAAAACAGATCTAGGGTCGACCTCCTTACTACCTCTGGCTTCTCCTGCAATGGTAAAGAAGCCGTTTGGCGATAATTTACTTGACCCATATTTCGCCCTGGTGGTTTTGCCTTGTCCTGCTCAGGTACTGCCTCGAATGAGCCCCACATATCATCTTGAGATGTTGCCGGCTTCTGTGGTGCAGCTTGTTGGAAACTGCTCATATCTCCCCAGATATCTGCTGTTGGCCCTGTTGCAGGAGTATGTCTCTGTGAAAATACATCTACACGTCCCATGTGTCCATTTTGGCTTGTATTGCCCAAGAATGACAGATCATTCGATGGCGGGGTTGGGTTCGAGGGGGCGTCTTGTGGAGCTCTGTAGAAGCTGTCGAACTCGGCAAGAAGATCGGACGACATCTTGAGAAATGTGCTAGAGATGTGTCACGCTCGGAGGGAGGCTCGTCGGCTGTTCAAGACCACTCGATAGAGCATGCCGCATGCGATGCTGGCTCAGAATGGTTCGGCCGTTGCGGAAGCCGAGAAGAGCATCGCCGGTAGACGTGTGGCGACGTACTTACGTCGCTTGTCGACTTGTATACGTAGAGCAAGGTTTCGGAACCGAGGTAGTCTACCCGCTTCGAGAGCTCGAGTTGGGGAGAGAAATGTGTTTGGTAGAAGTGATATTTTGGTCTCTTAAGTCGAAGCATGGAGGTCATTTCAGGAGCGAGGCTGAGAGTCGCATTGATTGGTCTATTCCCAACCCCTGGCGACCCGCTTCGAAACATGACGGAGAGACGAGACGAGACGAAGAACTGGGCCTCAAGTGGGAACCGTCAACGTAAACTCTCTCTTGCCTTTCAAGGTCAAGTCCCGACTTCGACCACGGCAGTGATGCGATCGTTGGAAGGGGCAAGGTACACGTCCATGCAGTGTATATTATGCTGTTTCACACGCTAACACGCTCCCGAGAGCACGATGGCAAGTGACGATAGGGCACGCCACCAGCCTCGAGGCTCTGAAGAAGTCCGTGAGACTGCATGGTGATGAAAGTCCCGCCAGGTCGGGCCTTCGTTCAGTGTGTTGGAAGGTAAGTCCTGGCTCTCAGCTGCTAGAGGATGAGTAATAAGTCGGTCAGATCTTCTTACTCTTCCAAAGTACAGAAGTCACGAGATGGTCACGGACTCTTGTAGACTCTCGGAGTGCGTACGCTTCTCTCCGAGAACACCTCCTCAGATACATAGAGAACCCTGATGAGCTTGGTTCTGCTCTGGACCCGTTAGATGATGATCAGCATGTAAGGTGACTCTTGTGTTGCTTCTTTGCTCTGGTAGTGGATTAAGTCATTTGTCAATTTGCTAAAACTACTAGTCCCCATGGAACACTCTGCGGCAGGACGAGGAAATCCGAGCAGAGATTTTCCAGGATGTCGAAAGATGTATGCCAGAGGAGCCTTATTTTCGGAAGCCTGAGACACAACGGATCCTGCTGGACATTTTGTTCATCTTCTGCAAAATTAATCAAGACGTAGGATATCGCCAGGGTATGCACGAACTTTTGGCTCCAATTTTGTGGGTAGTCGAGCAAGATGCAATTGAAGCTCAAAATGAGAGCAACAAAGGCGCTTCTACAGGAGATGATCTTGTTCTAAAGCAGATCTTAGACCCTGTTTACATTGAGCATGATGCCTTCACCCTCCTATCTCTCGTAATGCGTTCAGCAAAATCATTCTATGAGCTCGGAGAGCCAGATAGAAGATCAAGCTCTCCTTCGACAGGCTCTGGAACCCCCCAACATGGTGCTTCACCTATCGTTGAGAGAAGTAAGCGTATCCATGAGATGTATCTCGCAAGACTTGATCCAGAGCTTGCGAAACATCTCACAGATATTGAGGTGCTTCCGCAGATCTTCTTGATGTGAGTTGTGTTCGCTGTCGGTCCGAAACTATATGCTGAGTGCTTGTGTTAGACGCTGGATAAGACTCCTGTTTGGGCGCGAGTTTCCATTTGACGAACTGTTAGATATGTGGGATGCTCTTTTGGCAGAGGATCCTGCATTAGATCTTGTGGACATGGTTTGTGTGGCGATGCTTTTGAGGATTCGATGGCAACGTATGTCAGTGCTTCTCCAGCATTTGAACTTGCTAATATCCTGTGCAGTGATGGAAGCAAACTACTCATTCGCATTGATGCTTCTACTCAAGTATCCAGCACCCGAGTCTCCGAACGGCCCGCAAACATTTGTGGATGATGCCATATATTTGCGTGACAATTTCAGCGCGGCAGGTGGTGCAAAGATTGTCAGCAAATATAGTGGAAAGGCACCCCCGCTACTGTCCACGGACTCAAGGCCATCGACACCTCTTGGTCAACCACTGGGTCACAAGCGTAACATTTCTAGGACAAAATCGCCCTTACCATCACCGGCAAGATTCTTGCAGCAACAGGGTGGAGTCGAGGCTCTCTTTCAAGGGGCAGCTAGAGGTGTTTTGGACCGAGGGGAGCGCCTTGGCATCAACAAAGCCGTCCGAGACGCGGTTGGAGAGGTCAAGAAAAACATGCAAGGACTTCAAACATCGAGGAATAACTCAACCAAACGAAGACCATCCGACGGTATGAGATGGTCACTTGACGAAGGAAAAGCTGTACCGCCTTCACGCGCCTCGGTATCCGCAATGAATGCGCGAAACAAACAGCTTGCACTCATGCTTGATCAAGCGATGACTGATCTTCGTGCAGTCTCCGTCTCAGAGGATGGGGATAAAGACAAATATGTTAAAGCCATGGACCTGGCAATTGCTAAGGTTGAATTTGTAAAGGTCTATTTGGAGGACTCGACCATGCCTTTGCTGGAAGACTCCTCAGTCCCAGATCCTTCCACGCCATCCCCATTACCCGCAGACACCCCACCACCCCCACTCCAAGAGCCTCTGCAGAATGTGACGCCAGATCCCACGGCTTATGCATCTTCAGATCTAAAGAGTGGTCAACGCGCCGTGGGGCTGGCACTGCCTGCCAGTCATACCTCGGAAACTGTTACAAGCAAGGATCCGACTGTTGCAACTTCACCCATTGCAGCCGAATCAGTAAACTTACAGCAGAGCACCCAAGATGCTGCACACGAAGAAGGACTACTACATCGACCAAAGGCCCCTGTCCCTACGCGATCTAGTATTGCCCAGTCCAGCTTCTCATGGATGCTGGAGCCGGATAGCCCCTCTGGCTCTGCCATGAGAGCCTCCCCCCCTAAGTCTTCGTCTCCATTCCTCAAGTCGACGAGGCGGCCGGCGTCTGGTTCTGGCCGAGAGAAAGCGGCATTCCTCTTTGGTGAAGTGGACGATCCAATGTCAAACTCCCATTCCCAACCGCAGATCGATACTGAGACTTTTAACTTGGGCTCTATGAAGGGAAACCAATCGTAAATAGGTGGACGGTTTATTGACAATATCCAGAAGTGGCGGGCGAATATCAGAAGCAGAATGTCCGTCTAGAACCAGATCAATCAGAGGATACCTCTCTCGATTGGTGCCGAATTTCTTTTGGTACATCACACATTGTGTCTTTCCGACTCTTGGATCATGGAGTCTTACCCCACGAATTTGACCGCGTCTGCGGACTTTTTGGACAAATCACAGCCAGTAAGCACAGCCGATTGGCGATCTCGAGGCAATCAAGGAGTGAGAGGGGGTGAGAGACCGAGAGGATCTGAGCACTGCAGCCTGATTTGCCTGACTTGGCTGACTTGCCTTTCGTCGGCGTGTTGTGAGGTGAAGCAGCTGCATCAAGGCATGCAGTATCCCACGCCGCGAATGCATGATACTGCATCTGATGGCTGCCTCGTGCTTCTAAACTGGGGCTCCCACGCCTAGCGCCGTTATTCCTGCATTTGGCACACCATTGTGATGAGTCTTAAAAATACGCTTCCGGGTCCGGATCGGGTGCAACCCGCCTTGACGGTGCTCGCGACTCGCGACTCGCTCTCGGTGCCTCGACAGGATGTCCGTCTGAAAGTGGCATTTGACGAAGCATCTCGATCGCCGCCGGGACGAGGCTTGTGCCGGCGAGCCTTGATGCCTGCAGCGCCGTCATGTGAATGTGAAATGCCTCTTTCTCCCTACTTACCCCGCTTCGGGTTGCTTCCACCAGACGTTTTGCAGCAAAGTGTTGAGGATTATTGGTTGAAAAATCATGGGAGGGTGTCCAATGACAGGGGCTGCTGAGGGAAATTCGTCTCAATGGCTCAATGGGCACGGCTCTGCAGCAGCAGGAGGACCCTCTGCTGCAGGCCGTTCGTGAAGGAGAGGCCGCTGACAGCTCTGAGTGGTGGCTCCAGGCTCGCGTAACCTGGGGCCCGCCGCCTGTAGGTCCACTGGCGGGGAATCAGCAAAAGCTCATCCAGAATTTCTCTCCTTCGACGTCCACTTCACCTCTACCTCTACCACTACCTCTACTCTTCCCTCCCTTCTCCTGCTCACGAGAAGCTCCATCTTCCCACCCTCTTGCCCTCTCACCTCGCACCCTCCACCCTCCACTCTCCACCCTCCGCCCCCGGTCCCGCCGACCACTTCCGTCTCGACACCCCGCTCCTCGCAACTCTCGCGCTTCGTCTCCGACATCCGATTCTACCCAGCAACCCCACCATCCCCCTTCCCCCTTCCCCCTTCCTGCACGAGTTGACCTTCCTTTGAACACCACTCCAATCGCGGTATGTTGTAAACATTCTCTGCTTCTTGTTTGAGCCTTCGTGCGTGTCTAACTTTCGTGCCTTGGTTTCTTGCAACGCATCGGGTCACCTTTCTGCTACCGTACATGGCTAATTTGTCTGTCTCGCAACAGAGGGTCTGCTCAGAGTCGCAACACAACAACGCAACACTTCCTACGACCTAACCCTCTCTCCATCATGTCTGTGCCCCAAGACAACCGCGACAATGTCGACGAGCTTGTCGAGGGCATGAACAACCTCAACACTGGTGGTGATGAGGGCCGCGTGGGACCTGATGGTGAACCGCTTCCCAAGACTGACGAGGAGTACGCCGAGTCACAACTCACCTTGAGGGCCATTGTGTCTTCCAAGGAGGCTGGTGTAATCATTGGCAAGGGTGGCAAGAATGTGGCCGATCTTCGCGACGAAACTGGCGTGAAGGCCGGTGTCAGCAAAGTTGTACAGGGAGTCCATGATCGCGTCCTGACAATCGCTGGAGGATGTGAAGCTATTTCCAAAGCTTACGCGATTGTGGCAAAAGCTTTGCTGGAAGGTGCACCGCAGATGGGCATGGGTGGAGTTGTATCAAACAATGGCACGCATCGTAAGTTCATTCCCCACTCTAGCCCGGACTCTTGGCTGACTGGTCCTAGCTATCAAGCTGTTGATCTCCCACAACCAGATGGGCACGATTATTGGTCGCCAAGGCTTGAAAATCAAGCACATCCAGGACGTCTCTGGTGTTCGGATGGTGGCCCAGAAGGAGATGCTACCACAATCTACTGAGCGCATCGTTGAGGTTCAAGGTGCCCCAGAAGGAATTCAGAAGGCTGTCTGGGAGATCTGCAAGTGTTTGGTAGATGACTGGCAGCGAGGCACTGGAACTGTACTATATAACCCCGTTGTACGAACTCAACCTGGTGGAAGCCCTGGCATGGGCCAAGGTCTTGGAGGAGGAAATGCACGCGGTGAGTACAACAACAATCGCGTCATGCGAACAGGCAACGGTGCCGATTTCAGCGAGGGTGCTCCTCGCCAGTACAACAACCGCCGCTCCGACTCAGATGCTGCCCAGCGTGGAGGTCCACCAACACATGACGAGAACGGAGAGGAGCTGCAAACTCAGAATATCAGCATTCCCTCAGACATGGTTGGCTGTATTATTGGCCGTGCAGGCAGCAAGATCAGCGAGATCCGCAAGACTTCGGGTGCGCGAATTAGTATTGCCAAGGCCCCTCACGATGAGACTGGAGAGCGCATGTTCACTATTATGGGCAGCGCAAAGGCCAACGAGACTGCTTTGTATCTCTTGTATGAGAACCTTGAGGCAGAGAAGATGCGCCGAAGCCAGGGAAGCCCCCAGGACTAAGCGCTTCTTTATTTCGGATCACGTTGTTTCTTTGCATCCGGGCAGCGTTGTCGAAGTTCTTCCAGATCTGACTTGCCGCAAGGCTGTTACTGCGATGGATCTCTGGAAGTTCCCGGCTCTTCTCTAATCGACCGTTATTCCTTTTCTCCAAAAGCATTTCCTCGCCATTTTCACGATTTCACTTTCCTTTCGATACGGACTTTACGAATTCACGGTCATACGGCAGCATGGTGTACTCAGGTAGCCCATCAACTGCCATTCCTCCTCGATACTCGAAACAGACGACTCGCCTTGACATTCAATAACTCGAGATACCGACACCCTGTCTCGACTTCCTCTGCCAACCCGATGTCCTCCCTCGAACGCACGAGAATCGCCCTAATCTCGTCTTCATGCGGCTATGACCATAAATTCTCACAAAGTCACGAATCACGACCTATAACGAAGCTCTTTGCCCAACTCCAATTCCCAGAAAACGCTGGTCACTCTCGCCTCTCTCGTCTTCACAACTCGCTCCCTCACTCATCCCAACCCCGGAAATAGCCTTATTTGACTCGTCCCTGCTAGGGCTGGCTCGCCATCATACCGACACTCTTGATCTTCGGACAGGATGTACGTAGATTTAGTCTCAGGCTAGGCAATAGGAGCAATGAACTCGGACCGCATACTGTTTGATTTTGACATGTGACCAATAAAGCTAACAAGGTGCAAAATCTTCCTTGAATCTAATAAGCAAGAACACTATTGATAGAAACGAATCATGAAAAATGTCGTGCATTTTCAAGATCGTAACCCTATTCGATTCCAGGGACGCCAAGCAAATGCTTTAATCATCCCTTGTAAACGCCGCCGCTCAGAGTACCACACTCAGCCTCTTCCTCCGTTATAATCAGCCCCACCTGCTTTCCTTAGCCTGACCACAATGTCTTTCTCGTCCAAATCCGATTTATCTCTCGCGTCGACCTGGATACTATGGTGTCCCAGAACCTTCTTGACCGCCCCACTCTCAATGCTGACTCTTGCCTTTCTCATGACCTTCGTGGATTCCCCAATCCATACTATGAGCACAAACTTCACACGCTTGCTTTCCGTGTCATTGGCATACTCCACTCGAGCGTAGGCGTATTGTGCTTGCGACGGGTCCAGTTTGTCTGCCAGTTCAGAGAGGCCTCCTGTCCCCGTCTCGCTGAGCTTCAATTTGTCTCCTACCGCCGAGGCATAAGAGATTATGAGCCAATTCGTTTCGTCCTTGTCCGACCGAACAGCATCGTAGGCTGCGAGTATATCAGGGGCATCAGCGCCGGACATTTCGAGGGTTTGGTAGTGGGGGAAGTCGGTGAGCGTGGAGAGATGAGGCTCTAATCGGATCTAGTCCGCGATTCCCTTTGTTCTGTAGATGCCAAATTCTGCACAAGTGAATTCGCACACTGTGCCAGAGACAATTGTCTAGATTGGAAAGGGGAAAACGACTTTGAGGTAAAGCTGAAGTCGAGCCGTCGCAACACAGAAGTGTGTCAGATTTCTGCCGAAGCACTTTGCTAGATGGGGAAGATCTCCGGGCGGTGTAGAATGCTCGACTCCGGTGCGACCCAAATTATTATCTGTCCAGAACGATCAGCAGTAATAAATAATCCTCCGAGTGTCTTTGCCATTGCATAAATCGCTTTCTATTTTTCTTGTCTCTTCTCTTTCAGTCGTTCCTTTAGAAATCCGGCATTCAATCAGGATGGCAAGAACGAAACAAGCTACACCTCTCCGCCGCGAGCCTTCTTCCGAGTACACCAGTAAAGCAGACCAGAATGGGACACCAACACGAAGTCTACGAAATATGGACAAGGAGATAAATGGGAATGGACGGCGCGGGTCTATTTCACTTACAGCTGAGAGTGTGATTGAAGCTCTCGCACCAGAAGCAAAAAAGGAAGCTGGCGCATTGCAATTTCTAGTAGCAGTTGGTGGTATCTATGGGTCGTTGTAAGTGGTATGAGGCCCGCAAAGAAACGCAGTTCTGACAATGGAAATAGCCTCACTTGGGCACTCCTTCAAGAACGTCTCACTACAACTCCGTATGGCGATGCTAGCTCCCCCGAGCTCTTCAAGTTCCCTGTCTTCCTCAATACTGTTCAATCGCTCTGCGCAGCCTTAATTGGCTATCTCTACCTACGGTGGGATACCAAAGGATCGAGTCCAGCTCCAATAATACCAAATCGCCGAATTCTCGTGCCTCTATTCTTGGTAGCTGTCACCTCCTCGCTGGCATCTCCCTTCGGCTATGCATCGCTCGCCCATATCGACTACATAACATTCATTCTCGCCAAGTCCTGCAAGCTTCTCCCCGTCATGTTCCTCCACATAACTCTGTTTCAAAAACGATACCCATTGTACAAATATCTCGTGGTTCTGGCCGTTACGTCCGGCGTTGCAGTTTTTACCCTCCACGCTGGCTCCGCAAAATCACACTCCAAGCCCTCAAAAGCAGCTATCAACCCAGACAGAAACAGTGCATGGGGTCTTTTACTCCTAGGTATCAACTTGTTGTTTGATGGCCTGACGAACACTACGCAGGACTACATCTTCCAGACCTATCAATCATATAAAGGCCCTCAAATGATGTGTGCAAATAACATTATCAGCACTGTTCTCACCTTCACATACCTTGCTCTCTCGCCATACCTAGTAAACACAGGAATTGGCGAGTATCTAGGCATGGATCTTGCATCAGGAGGCGGCGGCGAATTTGCAGCAGCGCTAGGATTCATGGCCAGACACCCATCCGTCTGGTACGACGTCTTCGGCTTCGCCATGTGCGGAGCCATTGGGCAGGTATTCATTTGTAAGTCTCTTCCTCCCCCTTTCACTCTCCCTCTCTCATAATTCGAAACTAAATGCTACCAGTCTACACGCTCTCAACCTTCTCCTCCCTCCTCCTGGTCACCATAACCGTCACCCGCAAAATGCTCACCATGATCCTCTCCGTGCTCTGGTTCGGCCATCACCTCGGAGGCCGGCAATGGATGGGCGTGGCTCTCGTCTTTGGGGGAATAGGCGCAGAGGGAGTCGTCACTCGGCGCGAGAAAGCTGCGAAAGAGAAAGCGAAGAAGCTAGCTGGGAAGAAAGAACTTTGAATTCCTTATTTTGCACACACTTGTAACAGCAACGTTTTGTATGATACTCGGCGCAGGAGGAGTTTTTCCGGTTCAATATTAAAAGGCGTTGATTGCTGGGTCTACATGATAGAGCATAGAAACACATGACATTGGTCAAGCAGATTAGCTTGTCTTTTTTGAACCCATCTGAAAACTGCATTTTTGCCTATATAAGCCTTTCCCAGCAAGTAAGCTGCCTCGTGATCACTATCCTGATGAGTGTAAGTGTGATGCGCTGTCACTACGGTACGACATCTTCTGGACGTGCGATCTCCATCCAGGCATGGGACCTGGCACCTCGGCCATCACATGGAAGCTAAGTAGGAATTGCACACTTCATCCATCCATCCACAAGGACTACCAACAGCCTCACTCACATGTACCATTCACCTTCAAGGTTTCGTAGGACTCAATCAGGCTCCCTTACCAACACAACGCACACTGAGTCACGAAAACGTTACTTTTCAAATCCGCTTTCTCTCGGGTATTTTATGCGTTTTATTTTCGAAGCCTCAGCCTCTTCACCCTCGACTCTCGACTCTCGGCACTCATTATATGATACACAGGGGATCGTGTACAACGAGTCACCCATCCACGCCAAACGCCACCATGCAAAAGCCGTGCAACCCCGCGACGGCATATTATTCTAACGCCATAAATCCAATCCAGTCCGTCGTCTCGCATCCTGTGGTATATCCCGCTACAAAATCATCGTCAAACTCGAGGTACTGTCGTGGCTCACAGGAAATCATCGATAGATCGGGTAATGGGAGCTTCGCCTTTGGTGGGCGGACTTCTTGGATCCTCATCCAGCGCCAAAGAGGCTCGCTGCGCCGGAGTGTGGAAGAAAGATGACCGGGGAAACTCGAAAAGTCGAGGAGAGAAGACGTTCGGGGTTGGAGGGATTTCTGCCTCGGATCCGAAATGGCGGGAGAAGGTCTGGAGGGGGTTACTGGTCATTTCCGTCACACGGGGTGACAGCAAGTCTTCCCACTCATTACTCTCACGCTTCGGACGCTCGTTGCTGATGGACATCTCTCCGAATCCAAAATCGAAGCCTCCCAGCCTCTCAATCGCCGAATTGGTTATCGTTGAGGCCTCAATGTTCTCCTCCTGTTTCACCATAGCACCGTCCCTTGCCGAAGCACTTGGAGTCGAGTTACCTCTTGCTCGTGATGGAGTAGGCGGTTGATCCGCTGACAACGTCGGTCTGTGCTTCACTGTGGTCTTCCGAATCGCGTTGTTCTTCTCGACCTTTTTCCTTTCAATGACTTTCTTAAAATCGTTCAGTGAGAAGAGGAGTGACATATTCGGATTCACCCAGCGGGATTTCGATTGCGCCAGCGAGTATGCCTCGTTCGGTCCCAGATCCTGATTGATGTACATCCCGTAAGCAATAATCAACGTGGCTGAACGGCTGGCACCCTGTTGACAATGGACGAGGACCTTCTTTCCTTCCTTTGTCCGGGACTCTATTATCTGGCACAAATCCCATAGCTCGTCTTTCACGTCCGTGTTGTGATCCCAAGGGACATGGATATACTCTGGCAGCTTTCTCTCGACCGAGGGTTTAGGCGTTGTTGGTGATGATTCCGTCGAGCTTGAGGGCTGGACTTCGAAAGCAGTGCTGTACGACATTATTGTGGCCGCTGTATCAGGGGGGTCATCATTGATCTCTGGGGTGATGTCTATCCGTTCCGGAACCGCAGGGGCAAGCGCATCGTCATGTTTTCCGGGCTCTTGCGTCTCCAACGCCTTGAATGGATTTTTCACCTCTCGTGCTACGTTAATTATGACGTCAAATTTCATTGCCTCTTCGAGTTTTGGTTCCAAATAAAGATGGACGCTCGGTTCATGCATCAATATTGGGCCTTCTGGATAAGATGGAGATTTTGCGTCCTCTCCTGAGTGTGGGCGGTCGAAACTATCTCCTCCAACAGCAACTCCAGGAATCCGGGTCGCCATCTGCACTCCCGTGGGAGCTTCATGTGCGTCTTCATCAATGGTAAACGTGTTCATGGCAAGGTTCGACTCCTTAAATCTTGAGGAACCAAGAGGCTTTCTCTCCCCCAACGTCATGCCCCCACTGGGACCAAATGATGGAGTCGATAGCATTTGTGGTGAGGATATTGAGTGCTTCAAGCTCCTTCGTTGAAGCATTGTTGGCATTCCTGGAGAACCTAGCGGCTCAATGGCCAGAGTAAGATTATTGGCCGCGCCCGTGTTTAGACTGAGTAGACTAGGTTTCCTCCTCCCTTTCAGCGTCGGAGGCTTTATGAATGATGGAGAAGAAGGTTCAGAGGATTGAAAGGCTTCGACACTTGAATTGAGATTAAGAGCTAGGCTTTTGGGATTTTTTGCCTTGCGCGGTGATGGCGAGGTCATAGGTCGGTCGTCATTCAAAGGCAGACGAGGGGTGCTGCTGTCAGCCATCTTCAGGCTTTGAAAGGAATCTAAGCCAAATGTTGAGCCAGAAAATGAAGATAGCGGTACTAAAGTTATTGGTGATTCGGGAGAAGAACTGGGCGACGGATCTGATAAAGAAGAGGAGTCGACGGTAGATATGGTCGTTGTAGGGGAGGAGTCGGTCGAGTCTGAAGCTTGTGTGGATGTGCTCTCTCGGTATTGGTGTGAATGGATTGGTGGATTTTCTTTCTCTGTGTCGCGTTGTTGGGATTGCTGAAGAGGGTGCTGAATAGTACGTGTTGCTCCAGATAACTTTGGGGGCTGGCCCAATACTGGGCTCTCTACGACCGTCGAGTCCATGTCATACACAGACATGAACGATGGTATGTGACTCTCATAGATCCTCGGGGGAGCTGCTGACGGCATGTTTGCAGTTTGGTACCGACTTCGACCTCTCGGAATAACAATAGGGACCAATTTCCCCTCGAGCTGTTCCCTCGACCTTCCTGCCTGGGTATCAACCGTACTCGATACCGCCGATCGTCCAGCGAGTGGGCTTGATGTTGCAACCACAGCAAATGGTCTCTTCAACCGTTGACTATTAGCATTTGACAGACTTGAAGGGAGAGTCGTGGCAAAAGCACACGGAGATATAAGGACGGTGGAGGAGGCCGAGCGTTGGAGGCATCGTCTCTGATCGATTTCGGTAGACATAGAACACCAGATGCTGTGGTTTCTCTCGATGACAACCTGTTGCTGTACAGCTCTGGTCCCAACTCAGAGATGAAGCCTCCTGGGCAGCGGATATGAAAAAGGGGAGCAAGTCAAAATGAAACGGGAGGTATTTACCAGGCCTTATGAGGCGCTTCCGAGCTGGCTGACTCGATGGCAAACCCTCGTCCTTAGCGCTGCCAATGACGCGCCTAAATGATTGAAGACCGGATGAGGGAGAGGTGGTGCAAAGGGTGGCTTTCGGCAGCCTCGAATTGAGAACCGTATAGAGAATGGTGTGCAATCACTGCCACGAAGGATGCTTGAACAAGCAAGAACAGCCTCTCAGCAGCCAACCTGATCGTGTGTCGCAGGACTGCGGAGGCAAAAGCTGCCGCAGTTCTCGTCGGCTGGTTTGTCCGTAGTTCTCCCCTCCGTCGTCGTGCTGCCTACACTTCCTTCGGCCGTTTCGATGTCGCAGAACTCAGCACGACGATAGCAACGAGAAAAGAGTTCGAGGTGAAGGAGAGACAAAGTGGTCTCGATGCAGTTGGCGACCGGCAGGGTTGATTATTGTTGGCTCTAACTAAAGAGTGTCAGCTCGCATGCAGCCACTCAGGACGAGGCCAGCCGGATGCGCAGCCTATAAATAGGCCCCTGTCGAAGGGTGGGCGCCAACGACGAGCGAATGAGGATGGAAAGAAATTAGGCCTTACAAGAACTCCAGAAGGGGACGTCTAAAAGGGTCTTGAGCAAATCACCGGCTTGCGGTAATCAAAAGACGCCTCCCGCGTGCAACAAAGGCGGACGTGCGAAAGAGGGCCGTTCAAAGCGTTCTCTGCGCATTCCTCCAGGGACAAAGGTCTTTATATCACCGGGACTGGAAAGGACGAATTATGCAGATCGAGGAAGAAGCGCTGGGAGGCAGCGAGCAATTATCGATTAAGTGGGTGGACTGAAAGGCCGTGGACGTTGAAAGCGTTGCGCCGGGAACGGTCGTGATGTTTGGCTGTTGATGAAACGCCAACCTTCTTTTCCCGCCGCGAGAATTAGATGAAAATAACAGTGTCCAAAATATGCAGGGCGCCGCGATCTGCCAGAGGATATATGGGCGTGGTTCGTGAGCGGGCGGGGGCGTTCTCGAATGCTTCAAAGAGCGACCACAGTCCCCAGTACAGCGCTGCGACCGATCGCTTCGAGGTTGCGAAGAGGGAGTTAAGAAGAAAGGACGACGCGGTGCCGGGCAGGCAGAAGCGACGGTCAGAGAACCATCGTCCTGTTCGAGAGATAGGATCTGCGAGGGCAGTGAGGGAGGGAGAGAGGGCGGATAAGTGGGGAGAGAACGAGGGGAGAAAAACGAGGTTGATGATCAATTGTGAGTTGAGATGAGTTTGAGTGGATAGATATTGGTGCACCGTACCGAGTACTGTACTGGTAAGAGGGCGAAATGTCGAATGCTGCCTGAGAACTGGAGCAGTAATGCCTGGGCTCGAAGGGTGGGCAGGGTGCGCTGTGGTTGGGCGAGACGATCAGGGCTTGACGATTTTTGAAACGGAGCTAGTGACGTTTTTAGAACAGCGCCAGTGGCAGTCATCCACTCATCGCCACTCGCCCGCCCGCGGTGTGGCATTTCATTACAGGTAGTTCTACGAAGTACGAAGTATGGTATTGTGGCCCCCGGCAAGAGGCCCCTTTTGTTCGTCACGTGTGGATACTCTCTAGGTACTCACCTAACTCCTAAGGTAGGGAGGCACCTAGGTAGGTAGGCATTGGTTATTGCTATTTCTATAAATTCATCTACTTCGTATACCCTCTCCTTACTCGCTTGCTCCATGCTCTTCTCGGGGCCCACACGCTTGCTGTGTGCCCCGCGTTCGTCTCGTCTCATCTCATCTCAGCGCATCAGTGAACAATGACGCTTGGGCCAGAAGCGAGGCTAGAAGAAGCAGCAGCAGGGTGGAACAGCAAAGCATCAAAGGTCTCGCCATGACCGCCGTGACCATTCCAACTTCTCACGTGCTCCTCGCCTCGGGCTCTAGCTAACTAGGTACCTACCGGTAGGAAGATCGGCCGAGTCATCCACTCATCATCTCACCCAGTGTGAGGCTGAACATGGATTTGACACTGTAGGAAGAGAGTAAGAAGTTTCGTGAAGCAGTTTCGAATCAGTGTTTTTGACACCGCTCCGAGATCCCATTCGTCGCCCTCTACCTTCTGATGCGGATGACATGTGCTCTGGAACTAAGTTCTGCAGCCTGTCCTTCGAACAATCTGATGTATTGATTGAAATGGCCCTTCGTTGTGTCCAGCTCCGTGTCCTGCCACCCGGCTCCCAACCCCTCCCGTACTATGGACGGCCATTGGGCAATCCGCCAGACGCCCAGCATCGTTGAGAAACTAGATGCACGACTTGTGGCCTTGCATGCGGCAAAGACGTGGACGTGGGGCAGAATCCTTTGTCACGCAGATTCGCCCAAGTACTCGATCATCTGCAGAAACCCTGGCTTGCAGTGGTCGGGATATATCTCGAGAAAAGCAAGCTGGACGTAATGGCTGTCTCAATAATAATCCCATCCACGGCGGCAGCGCGTTGGTCCCATCGTACAAGCCTTCTTCAACATGTCTCAACTAACTCCTGCCCTCGGGATCGCTCTTTCAATTCCAAGCTGTGTCAGCTTTAGTAGGATGGCTCGCAACCTCGTGAAGATCTAGGTTAGAATAACGTGGCGGGTGAGTGCTGGCCCTCGCTAGGGTCGAACCCCTCCCCCTAATGCAGGTCGAAATGGATGGCCGTCCCGATCAGTAGCGAGCCCCTGAATCTTTTCACTTTCAATGCAGCAAAGATGCGAAGTGCACCACACAAAGAGCAGCAGCATGCTGTGATAGCAGCCAGACGGGCGTCTCAACAACGGAGATCTGCACACATTTGTGAGATGTTTCAGGAGGAGGGTTTGGAGATTTTGGTCCGTGGGTGCAGCGCCACAGCAGCCTCGGGACCCTGCGGTGAAGGGGGCACTTGCAGGCACGAGAAGGAGAAGTCCAAGAGAAGCACTTGTGAGCACTAACAGCTCGACCACACCGTCTCCACCAGACCAAATCTGCCTCCTCCCTTCTGTGCAGCTACGGAGAATATCAGATGCAATGAGGCCTGAAGCTGGCAACGGCGTGTCTGTCTGTCTATCTTTCGATGCCGTTGCGGCTTTCCGCCAGCCGTTAGGTGTGATCAATGTTGAATCCATGCATGGGCGTTCTGCGCTTTGGTCCCGAAGACACAATAACAAAATTGGCCCATCTATATTGAACCGCATTCCATTCCTGTCAAAACCCCGTGAAGCCCCCCGCCTTGCTTGCTCTCCCAACTTCTGGCCAGGCCAATCCTCCATAGAGCGAAATGGAGGTGCCTCCAGAAGCTCTCCGAGAGCACACAGCATCGAGGCTGCCCTCGTATCGCTTCCTCGACATCAAGACAACACTCCCGGTCGTTGCGGTCTCACCTAGAGCAGCCATGCACGGCCATGACCAAGTAACCCTACAGGCGGCTTCACAGCCCAGCAACGAGCCTAGCCCTGGCAGCAACCTCACCAAACCTTCGTCTGCCAAAGATACCGTGCACAGCAGGACGCACTCTGCCAGCACCATCTCGACTCCCCAAAAGCGCGACCCTCCCAAGGCGCGACCGCAGACGCTCCCTTATCCCAGCTTTGCCACCGCGCTTGAGTCGATTCAACCAGCACCGGCCTCGAACGTCTTCACCCCCAGGGCACAAAAAGCAAGGAATGTTCCACCGGGAAGGAACACCAGAGGTTTAGAGGAGTTTGGGAAAGGGCCACCCAGAGCAATGATCACCCAGCGATCGTACAAAGTCGAGAACTCGAGCTCTTCCACCACCGACTGGGTTGCACAGCAGCAGCAGCAGTCCATCTCCACTGGTGACGGTGACGGTAACGAGGAACACGCGCCGCCGCTTGCTGCGCAACCACAGATATCGCGAGCTGTGACAGACGTTGCGCCAGGACGACCCCTCATCAAACCCATTCGTGGCTTCAAGCCATCAACCCGCAAAAGCGTCGAGATGGCATCGCGCCGCACCTCGATGGATCCAGATAGTACACTGACGGCGCTGGAGGGATATGACAGCTCGCCACGTAACAACACACGCCATACTGAACAGGACGAGCACAATAGCGATGACAGCGACCTGTTTCTCCAAGCGGCGAGGGAGGAGGAGTTGGCGCGACAGGCCAGCAACCCAAATGGAGATGGCCTAAGCCGTTCAGATAGCAGGAGAGTAAGTTTCCATTTGCATTATGTCCAAATCCAGATTTATCTCCCAAGTGCTCCCAAGATATGAAAGCCTGCGAGAAGGTGATCCTACTTCGGCGCCCCACACTTTCCTTCTTAAAGTCTCAACTTAAAATTGAAGCCATGTGCATCGTGTGGCTTTCATCTCATTGACACGTCGTTTCTAGTCCCGAATCAGTCAGCGCGCATCGCTCCCACCCTCAAATAGCCAGTATCAGCCCTCGGTATCTCGTCGCCGTGGCTCTGACCAAGATAGTCTTGGTGGTTCTCGTCCCGTTGACGAACAGGAAGGCCTACCTCAAGCATTGACCTATCGTCCCGCTGGCAGAGATCGCCCTTCTGCACTAGATGATCTCAATAGAAGTCGATACTTTGGTACGAATTCTCGGTCTACCCCAACCACTCCGAGGGCTCTGGGAAGCAGAGAGATATCCCCAGAATCACAGACACCGTATAGTGGACGCAGACCCTCTGTTCCAGACGCCACGCAGCCATCACGTACTTCTTCGTACCGCCAGTCGAATCTGTCATATTCTACCCCCAGAATTTACAATTCGTCGCCTCTTGTCTCGCGTACAATGGATATGCCTGACACCCCCGAGATACCTCGTGCAGCAGAAGGCACAGAGTCAACGGTATCAACTACAGCTCCATCAACTGTCTGGGACGAGCTGGAGGATCTCAAGTCACGTATTCATAGGCTCGAATTGACAGGAAAGTTACCGGCCACATCTGGAGCTGCAATGTCTCGCGCGTCTAATGAACGACCGCCGACCGCAACTACAACCGTCACCACCATGTCCTCCTCCCCAAAGAGGGGACGAGGTAACAGCATATCGCCGACAGAGCCTGTTGCTACTGATAAACCTGCTGAGGCCCACCCCCTCCTCCATTCTGCTCTAGCAAAATCTAAGTCATTGCTCAGCGCTGAGGTATATAAAGCTTTGGAGGCCACTTCCTTGGACGCCCTCGCGATATCGTCTATGATGGGAAGCTCAGGCCAGCCCGGACCGATCTCAAGTTCTCAATCCACCATTGGGGGGGCAACTTCCGTCTCAGATCGACAGGTTCGTCGAAAGGCTGATAGTATGTGCCGAAGCTTAACGGAATTGTGCATTGCTCTGTCAGAGGGAAAGACTGAACACATCGCGCCTGCGGCTAATCAGGTTGCGCTGCGGCCGAGTAGTCGAGATCATGAACTGCGTGTCAACCCAGAAACAGCGAACAACCAGCGTCAGCTGGTGACGACCGACCTCGCCCGCGTAAAGTCTAGTCCCAGAGCTCTAAGTCGCTTAGAGGCACGACGGAGTAGCCTTCTTGCGACAAGTGCATTACCAAGCCCTCGATACGCTCCATCAGAAGCTGGTACACCGACTCAGAACTCAATGGCTGGACGTCGAACATCTTTGCTGCTGCGAAGTCGACGTGGAGGAACTGAGGAACCAGAAGAGGAAGATGATACCCGATTCCGCGCACCTTCCCGGGCTATCACTGAGATTGGACGTATTAGAAACTCTCCCAGGGAGTACACATCTCAACAACCGCTCCCCGAAAAGCCAGCTTCTGTTCAGTCTTCTTTGCCGGTCAGGAGGCATTACGCCTCGACAAGTCTTACAAATCCCGGCGTTCCACCTATGCCACCGGTTTCGAGTTTAGGAGGCAGGAAATACCTTGACCGGTCAACACCCGAGAGAGACACTAGCAGTGCCGTGGGTAGGTTGGCTGAAGATCGTGGACAAAGAAAATCCTCAATGGGTCAGGGCTTCCCACTAGGAAGAACAGGTAGCCTGACTCGCAGAAGACAACCTGCATCAAACGATTCATCTGCTGGACAGCAAAATGGCTACCAATAATCCTGATCATATTATCTGTACAACATCACACTCTGGAGTTTGGAACCGCTTTGAAAAATCGGCAGCGCCTGTTTTGGAGCGTCTTTTCATAGTTTGTTTTTGCCAACATCGGGAAGAGGCACTTCGAGATACCCCAATACATGGTTCAAACGATGGCACGATGAAACGGATCACGGACGCAATAGGGCGCACTATGAAAATGCTCTCGCTGTAAATATTGCTATTTGCGTGCCTTCTTTGCATCTGCTAAGCCTTTCAAGGCCTGTACTACTACCGCTCATGAAACGATGGATATGGCTTTCTCATTGCTTTGCGTTGTCGCCAGATAAAGGAGTTTGGAAGGTACATCTCTGCGGAGATGAACCATGAATGTATAACATTTCGAGGCTTGCCCTGCTCTCACCTGACGTGCTTCCTTTTGACGTCGAGACCATTCCTCCTCTGGTCAAGTGACATGACTTTCCCTTCGCAATCTATTATCATCAAGCTCGTCAAGGGGCCGCCAAGTTGCCGCTCACGAATACAACAAGAACAGCAGCATAAGCAGCCGTGGAAGCAAATAGTTCTGCTCTCCTCGCGTTCGATAGAATGCCTACACTAGCTGCAAACACAGCCGTGTAGACACCCACGAGGCCTAATCTTTTGAGATTGTCTTGTACGAGGTACAGGTTGACGATTGAGCCTACGAGTAAAATCGCTGCTAGCAGGATGCTGAGTACGGCCACTGCATAAGAAATTCTTGTTTCTGAGAAGTGGGCTAGTGAGCCTTCAATTTTCCCTTCCTGTTGTTATCGTTAAATCTGCTTTGCTTTATCTCGAAGATAAGATCGAATGTGAATGAGATGTAGGCAAGCAATCTTAGACTCTAGGTTGGCGGGGAAAGTTTACCACAAACAGGATCCGGAAGTAGCGACGCACGAAGCGGGTCAACCAGTCCTGATCTACTGGAGGGTGGAGAGCGATGAGATCTGATGCGTCGAGAAGTCGGTTTGCGCTGAGGCCTGTGATGACCGGAACGCCCCGTCCGTCTGCTTCCCCTTCCATCCAGCTTTGGAAAGCTTCGACGGTTCGACGGTGCGGCTTCATCATTTTCAAAATGGTCTCTTGAGCGATGAGTGCGTCCTCTAGTGAAGTGTCAGTCAGATTCTGATTGTGATTCTAAATAGCAGAACGTGAAGACTGCAAGCTGATGATGTTCCAGGTCCTTGTTTTTCGTATACACTGACACCATATATAGTACTTACGGTACTCTTTGATCTTTGCCCGACACATCGTCAATAGTTCTCTTCTTTCCACACACCTCTCATCATCACTCGTGCTTAGCCTTGACCAGTCTATTGCGTATTGTTTTGAAGTCAAGTCCCCTTTCAGGTCTTGCTCATCCAGCTCGTCTTGTCTCTTCTCGAGATCAAACAGCTCTGCCTCCAGGTACAGAAGGTTCCGTGAAGTCAATCGGTGGTAACTCCGATAGATGGATGTAGAGCGCTCCTTGTCCTTCGCAATGAAATCGGCTAGGGAGGGATAGCCGTTCACGATGACTTTCTTTCTTGCATTTTGCATTTCAATATCTGGCTGCCTCTGAGCCATGAGACATCTTTGGTATTGTCGAAACTCGTAATCGTGAATGCGCGACACGGGAATCCTAATGAGTGATGGTATGCATATTTCGGGAGCCTTGTATAAGGCGTCCACGCCCAAGTGGCTGCCTTTCGGTCCCGATATCACTCGTGGCGCAAAATGACTGGTATTCCGTGCGCCAGCGCGGTACCGACTCGCACGAGAGCAGGAAGGTTGGGCGTTGAATGAGGGATTATGAAGAAATCGTCCCACGCATACTTGCACCAATACGACTCACTCGAAACAGCATGGGATGAACATGTAGTTCTTAAAGCTCGCCTCCCTCAGCCTTTCAAGCCGAAATTCATTCCAGGGCTCACCGACTTCGCGCTGCAGGTTTGCTTTCCAAATTATCTAGTACCCACTGCGATTTTTGAGAAGATGCCGAGGGGGGGCGCGAGGACCAACGAGTATTTCATTCCGAGAGATGGCATTGATCGAGAGGTGATCGTCACGGACATTTGTCGTTATCTTGGGAACGACGCTCTGGTTCGTCCTGGAAAATATGAGGTAGAGTTGAATGTTCTCAGCTGTGACACAGTAGCCAACTTGTTGTAGAATCCCGAGACTGGCGAATTCACACAAGGATACTTCATCACAGCGTACAGTAGTCCTACTGCGGTTGGTAATCTGCACTCCGCCGAGGAGGTGCTTCTGCTGACCACCTAGCTAGGCATGCATTGCAGATATGAAAGCCGATAGCGAGCGCTGGGACGCAGAGAAGCGCGCTACAGTGTCCAGAGACAAGCCTTTCGGTATGTTGTCGTGCTATGATCTACCCAAGATTCAGGGAACTTAACAGCCTCAGACATCGAGTATCGAGCTTCAATGACTCACCAATCGCGGCAGTATTACGGGCCGACAGTTTCTGCAGCCCATTCCTTCAGTTCGCAGAACAGTTACTACGTATCTGGTCCTGCGGGTGTCTACCGCCAGCCCACCTCAACAGAGTACTTACCAATATATCAACACTTGAAACCGAACAGAAAGGATTTGCCGTTGTTGTTGAATGGAACACCGTGCAGAGCATGCGCTGACTTTGGAGCATCTGCGAATGTGATTGATGCAAAATTTGCGCGCGAGCTAGACTTGACGATTGACTCCATAACCCCGTGTCCTGCTTTTGAACTCCCTACCTTCAGGAAGCTTCTCAAACCATCTGGGAGAGTCTCCATAAATTGCGAGTTTCCCGATGAGCCTGCAAGCTGCGTTGTCGAAGAATTTTTCGTGATCGAGAACTTCGTACATTCTGTAGTCATGGGACGCACTTTTCTCCGCAAGACGAGAACTATCGATAAATTTCGCAATCGCCTAAAAGACAAGCTCCTTCAAATCCATGAAATTCCTGTTGTGGCCTCTCTCGGTGTCCAAGACGAAAGATTGAGATTCTGGCTGGATGGACAAGAACTTATGTCAACACCGGACACTGGTTCCGAGATCAATGTCATGTCATTGTCATTTGCAAAGCAACGAGCCTTCGTCGTCAAAGAGGATCCAATCCACCAAGTCCGTTTTGCGGATAGTTCGTTGCAAGATATTGAAGGCGTTGTCTGTCCCCGTTTCCTTTGGAAATGGTGCACCACCGAAACTGCTCCTCAAACTAGTCGACCCCGACCTGAGGAATTACTCGCCCACGATCGTCAGGACAGGCAATGCCATGAATGAAATCGATCGTCCAATTGACTATGGATCCACGGCATCTATCCTAGCGGATTTTCACATTCTTGCCGGCTTGAAGGTTGACATTATCTTTGGGGAAGATCTTCTGGCTACTGTGAATGCTTTCGTGCGGCATTCCACTGACTTCGATGAGACCGCTAGTTCTCTTCTAGAGTCTCCCAGCCTAGCTACCATGGGACTGGTGAAGAAGACAGGAAAGCTGGTCTGCAGCGTGTTAGGGAAACAACAAACTCAAAGCAAGATGATAGACTCGGAAAGAGAACGCGATATTGCCGATTCAAAGGAGCTTGACCGGTATGAGAAGGAGAAAAACGACATCAGAAAACTTGTGGGGGATGAGAAAGCAAGCGCTGAGCGGAGAAATGAACAAAAGAGACGAGAATATACTGAAAGCCGGAGAGTACTGACCAGCCTGAATGGGAGTTGACCTCGTTGCCACTGTTTCGACCTTTCTGATACGAACTGGAAGCAGGGAATCGTAGTAGTATTTGCAGGCAGACCGTTTCACCGACTTACCAGGGTCTTGTTTGCACCACTACCACTGGAATAAAATATTCGGAGATTGCTACTGATCCATCCTTCAAGCTAGCATACTAGAAATGTCATCTTCACTCGTCATCGGCCAATCTCCTGCTCTGAGCACGAAGCTCTCAATCTCTTTCGCTCTCCTTTTATTTCGCCACAAACAATCTATTTCTGTCCAGTCCGCACTGTAGATAGGCAACGTCATCCATGTCTGGTTACTATCTTTCAAAACGCCTGCTAATTGAAACTTTTCAAGCGTGGAACCGAATTTGTCTCTTATCTCGTCGAGAAAGTTTCTCCAACTTCCCTCCACCAACTCTGCGGACGTGATCGATAGACGTCTCAGACAACCTGCCTGTTGTTCGAGGAAGGGGATGAATCTGGCTGTATCCATGGTTATTCCACAAAGTGTGACTGAATGCAGTTTGGTCGGTAGTCGCGGACTCTCGGGGAGAAAGTCAAGGGAAAGGGAACCAAGTAGTTCAAACTTGACGTAAAGGTTTTCCAACTCCAGAGACGATGAAATAATGTTGCGAAGCCGCAAAGCGGCGTTATCATTAGAAGGGAAATCTTGCTCTCGGTCGCAGATAGTGAGGCTCAGGGACTTCAAGCCGCCGAGGTATTCATATATATCCTGAGGCATAGAATCTTGTTCGCTGGTGAAGAAGTAAGAAGTGAGTTGATCGTGGCCTAGGTGATGAATGTTCAGTCCTGCTTCTTTTGCTGCTGATAAAATATCCACCAACTGGCTCGACCCCTGTTCAAGTTGGCTAGATCGATAGGTTTCCATATTATACTCTTCCCAGACTTTTCTCAGAATACGATGCTTGAATGGAGTAGGACATATAATCTCGAGGGCATCGACGTGAGGCGCCTGTCGAAAGGCATGGATCAGCAAATTCCTGTCCCGTGCTTGCTCGTCGTCGAGATGCCTTCGCTCGATAATAGCTTCAAGCTCTTCCAGTGCTTCGTTCTCGTCTCTTGTGGGCACAAAGTCTATAATTTCATAGTGGCTCAGATGCGAATGACGAGAGCAAACTATAGATCGCAAATAATCGGCGTCCCAATCCTTGATTTCATGCCATTAGCAATGCCAAATAACAAAATTCCATCGACTTTGGAATGCTGTTCGGCATGGACTTCATATTTTAAATAGGATCAGAAAGCACCCATCATCCGTGTTAAGAAAGGCTTGAGCTTTCATGCGCATAGTGAAAAGAACTTACACTGCTGTAGAATTTAACCTTCTTGATGACTTTGGCCGCTTGGCGTGACACATTTGGGCTGGCTCCAATACTGACGAGCCGAGGAACATCGATTGAATGCGATTTGACTATGAAGGAGGGGAGCAGCAACAGTTCCAGTCCCACCACAGCCCACGAAGCCGACGCAAGGCGCAGTGATTTCAGAGTCTCGAGGTCGACATAGTCATAGATTAATCTCTTTACCTCGTATGGTAGATTGGTGGACATTGCAAGATGCTATTCTGGCACAGTGGGAGCCTCGCTCTGTGGCTGTGCTGACGTAGAATTCAGTTTGTGTCTTGTTGAGATAGAACTAGAGATGTCGTCGGTCAGCCGAGTAGTGGTGACTCAGGCAAAGATGGAAGGCTCCAGCCAACTTAAGCGAGGCCTTCACAAAGAAGGCCCCCTTCCTTTCTATACATTATGCTGAAAAGATCATCTTCCATCCTCTCGGCGTTCAAGAATATTCCTTTCAGTCAATCTTTCACCAAAACCAGAACATACAACCAACAAGTCAACAACAAGAGGACAAACAGTATGGCAGCTTCCAGGAGCGCAGAAGACTTTATAGACATGGCAGAGGACTTGGACCTCACGGCTCGGGGAGGAAAGCGAGGTGGCCGAGGAGGGCGGTCAAAAGCTGAAGAAGGAGTAAAGGGTGAAGGCAGAGGACGCAGAGCTGGAGGCAGTGGACGGGGAGAGATGAACCGGGAGGTCGCCATCTCCAAGGCCCTATCGAAGTTGTTAAGGCATGCTGCTGTGGATGTTGGCTTAAAACTCGATCCCGAGGGCTTTGCAAGGGTAGATCAAGTTGTAAGTACTCCTCCTGGGCGAATTGCTTGATGGCCGCTGCAGCATGGCCAAAGTGGATATCACGTGCTGAACACGTGTCTCTTATGAACTGCAATTGATTTTCTATAGATGCAATGGCAACGTCTCAAATCACTGCATGTTACATTTGACGACATCCGGATAGCTACAACAGATAACTCCAAACAGCGATTCTCCATGAAACTGAATCCAGCACTGACCACTCCTCCTGACCCAGCATCCGAAAATCCTTCCGACTGGGTCATTCGAGCGAATCAAGGTCATAGCATCGCTGTCGACTCTGCAGCGCTTCTAGTTCCCATCACCATTGAGGCCGGTAACGTCCCTGATGTTGTCGTGCATGGAACATATTTCGGCGTGTACCAGGCAATTCTCGACTCGGGTGGTCTGAAAAGAATGAGCAGAAACCATATCCATTTCAGCACTGGTCTGCCAGAAGGCAAGCAAGGCGTAGTTAGTGGGATGAGAAACGATGCCGAGCTCCTCATCTATGTAGATATCAAGAAAAGTCTGGAAGATGGTGAGGTATGGTGGATCAGTGAAAATGGCGTTGTATTGACAGAGGGTGATAAGAATGGAGTTCTGGGAACCAAGTACTGGAAAAGAGTTGAGGGTAGAAAGCAGGATGTTGGGCTACTTTTTGAGGACGGTGAGAAGGTAGGAGAACTTCCTCATAATTTGAGAAACAAAAAGCCCCCCCACGGAAAGGGTCCTGCACCAAACGCGAAGGAGAAACTTGGAAAAATTGATGCCAAAGCCAAGGGAAAGTTCATAAGAGCGCCAAATAAATCACTTGGAGAGAGGCTCCAAGATGGAGACGGACCATAGGTAGCACCAAAGAATTGAAAGTCAAAGACAGCCAGCCATACCTCGTCAAGTTGTTTCCGACGATGCTAATTGGAGCAACTCATTGTGGTATGCCGCATGCGCTAATGTTAATTTTCAGGGAAAATCAGCTAAACTCAAATTATTGTATGCCTCTCTACTTTGATTTGACAGTGTTCTTGATACGAATTTCCTCCCAGTTCCGGAGATTCCAGTAATGCTCCTGTTTGTGATGTCTAGTAGCTACTGCTAGGCATGTACACATTGTAAACACAAGCTCTGCAGAAAGATGCAGTAATCCACGTACATTCACGTGAATACTATGCTATTTAGAGGGTATCATGGTTAACGCCAAGCAATGCTCTTCCATAGCCGACCATTCTATTCGTTACTCCTCAAAGAAACCACCGTCGCTGGCATCATCATCCTGACGAGCATCTTTACTGCGTATCAGGGCTTGAGAAGCACCAAAGGCTTCATTCTTTGCAAAGGCCATAGACCTATTCTTGGTCCTGGGCTCTTTAGCACCTCGTTCGCTCCTTCTCTCCCTCCGGTTCATTCCAGTCGTGTCTACCGGGGCAGGTTGTGCTTTTGCCTTAAGTACTTTTCTTTCCGAAGGCTTCGAGACTTGAGCCGGTTCAGCCCTCGTCCTGTTTCTCAGCCGAGTCAGAGTTCCCTCTTCCATGCTTTTCTCAACTTCACTCCACATAGGAGGCTTCGGCTTTGGTCCAGTTTCCTTCGATGAATCCGGGTCGTCTGCAGGTGAAGGTTTCCCCTGAGGATAAAGACTGATATAGGGCTCGCTGAGCGGAGAGTATTGAGTGTAGTTGAGATCGACTTCTGCTTCATGCATCTGGGCTTTCAATATCTCGACCTCTTCTGTTGATTCGGCCTCTAGTAAACGTTTCCGCAGCTTTTTCAATAATCTTGTGGCTTTCTGGCGTTCTGTGGGCAGTCAATTATCAATTTCAGCTCAGCTTCAAGTTCATGAACCTACCAAAAAACCGGACCATATGATATTTCTTGATCATTTTTTGCCTGATTTTCTCTGCTTGTGCAGACGCCAGTTCTTGCTGGTAAGCTGCCAGTGCTCGTTCGCTTTCTATTCGCATATCTGCTGGCAGATCTTCTGAACGTTCCAACTTCCTAGTCACATCACGAAGCCTCTTCTTTATCGCATTTACACTCGAAGAATGAGCTTGCTTCCTCTGAGCTGGAGGTTCGAATCTGCGGGGTTTCTTCGCCGGCTTTGAAGTGTTGCCATAGACTTGGAACTGCCGTGATTCATGAACCACCTCTTGGAGATCTGTTTCCTGATATTTCCTCTTTGCGGCCATCGCTGTGCCTCTCCTTGGGGTTTGAATGTCTGCACGTAAACCTTAGTGTTTGTTGGAAGACGAAGTCTCCATGTTAGCTTGGCTGGATGCATTTTCTAGCGCCGGCAAAATCACACCGCCCTTTATATCACGTGACTGAAGGAGAAGCGCAACATCCTCAAGTCAGAGTCTCCATATACCATACTTGCCTCTTCATCTCATACGATTCAACTCGCATCAGGATCTCAGTGCCTTGAAAACACTGAGCTTCATATCGACTCAAGCTTTTTATTCAGGTGCAGCCAAGGTGCCGTTCCAATGGTTTACGAACCAGTGAGGGGATGAGGACCAAGTGAGGCCAGGTGCATCTAGATTTGCTCTGAGCTTCCTAGAACTGGGCAAGTGCTTCCTCATACTAGTATACTGTAACTATGGACCGAAATGAGGGAATTATCAGATGGTCACCTAATCTCTCCCGTGACGAGTTCATGGTCTTCAATCTCAACAATAGAGTCGTACAACTATATGAGGCAACTGGCTACGCCCAGCCTGGCCACTTCAACTATGAGAAGGTATCGAAGCACACAGAATTTCCAGCGATCAACACCTACGACTGGTCCCCAGTCAACCGAGGACTCGTGGCAGTTGGAACTGGACAAGGAGAGGTACATCTCCTGAGGGTGGACGACAACTCGAATGCTTCTCTGACTCTTCCACTCAAACTACAACGACCTTGTCAGTCTGTGACCTTCAATACTACGGGATTGCTCGCCGTCGGTCTTGACCGAGTGCGCAATGATTCATGCTTGCAGATTTGGGATATCAACCAACGTCTAGCTGGCTTTGACCCGAACAAGAAAGGGTGGAATGTCCCTACCTTGAATTTGGAGCCGAAGAGGAAACTTGAAGCAAGTGTGTCCATAACAGCGATTCGATTTTTTGAAGACCAGCCGCAGACTCTTGTAGTTGGTGTCAAAAATCAGAGTGTCAGGATTCACGACCTCAGAGGTTAGTCAAATGCCAAACTCTCATCCATCAAACACTTTGAGCTAATATAAATAGATCCAAACTCGAGTGTCATCAACTTTCAAACGAGGTGTTGCAATAACATTGCCATTGACTACACCGACACAAACTATTTTGCTTCATCAACACTGGATCAGCCAGGACTCGTCGTATGGGATCGTCGTGCTTCCAATCGATCTGCGACATCGACAACGTATCTAGAGTCATTTGACCAAGAAGAAGTTCCATGGGGAGCTGCTCTTAAACTTGATCGTGCCATCGATGTTGAGAAAAGCGTCTATATCAAGCAACTACGGTACTCTCGCGAAGAACGTGGTGCACTTGGAGTACTTTCAAGTGCTGGCCAGCTTCAAATACTCCAAACAAAAACAGAATACATTGATTTAAGCCTCTCTGATGAGCTTCGTATTAGTCCTGAGCTGTTGGAGGTGAAAGGCTCATACGACCTCGAGTATGCGTTCTTTGACCCTGGTCACAAGAGTAAATACGAACACCGAATTGTGTCTTTCGACTGGCTCAACCTGGGAGTGTCGGACCTCCAAGCTCGTGTTGTTGCTTTAAGAGCGAATGGAGAGTTTGAGATTCTTCAAATGCCTACGGAGACCACCGGTCAGCTTTCGCAATTGATTCCTTGGAAACCACCGCACCGCCGTAAGTTTTCACTCAAGCCATACCAGATTTCTTAAGTCTAAATCGTAAATAGTAGGAGATCCATACATGACATTGATGAACTTTGAAGATGCGTCTGAAAGAGTGAAGGTTCGAGGACCATTGTTTGCAGCTGCTGCAAAACTTGTTGTTCCAGTCTTCGGGCCTGAGAAATTTCAATTTCTCAAGAGTCAAGCCCTCCTAAATGCCACAATCAAGAAGTCATTGCGGTCTTTAGAGGATCCTGTAGTGGACCTGATTTCACCTCCAGACTTAGAATTGAATCGGAGCCATTTTCCGAGCGATGCAGGCACCTCGACATCCCAGTTTTCAACCTCGAATAAGGTCTTCTCCAGTAGAGAAGTGCATGAAAAACTGCACCACTCAATGCTCAGCCTCGACTCATCAAGGAACCTGAATAGCGAGTTTCTTGACCATATCATGCTGAGCCGAGCTCTCGATGGATATCTATTCGATTGTAGAGTGAACAAGGCAGTCGCCACTAATGATCACTGGCTGCAAGATCTCTGGGAATGGATTCAAGGTAAACTTATCTGCATTCTTACACTACTTAAAGATAGGTGCTGAAACTTTTTAGGCGCAGAGGAAGCTGCACAAGATGACAGAATGGTCTCTAAGCCTCTGGACCTAAGCTACATGGGTGTTTATACTGTGTGGATGAACCTGCTAGGTAAGACTTTTGCCCATATTTGAATCTTCTGCTAACATTTTGACAGGGGAGAAGGCTCACTCCCGCTTAATTGATGGCACTGTTATTCCAGACTCATCCCAGTGGGAACGTCTTATTGCGAATATTAATAAGCAAGCGAACCGGCCACCTTTCCAAGGCGTTGCCACGGCGAAACCGCATCATAGGCAACTATGTCTTGCAATCTGTGGTCTAAGCAGATCTGATGATGAGCTTGACAAGGATCTTCATAACCTGGAAGAGCAAAAGAAATACACAACCGCGGCTGCTTGGGCTCTGTTTGAAGGAATTCCTAAGCGGGCTGTGGAGATATTGAAGCGTGGTGGCACTGATCTCTTGTTCGTTGCCATGGCATTGGATATCAAACTTCAGAGTACTGCTTCGCTAGAGTTGGATAAGGTAGAATGGGGAAAGGCTCTTGGCAATCACCCTGAAATGGCCGAAGACCCGTACTTGCGCGCTATTTATGGCTATATCACGACTGGCGACTGGGTTGTCATCGCAGATGAAACTGCACTTCCGCTCCGTGATCGTGTCGGGGTTGCTCTGCGACATTTTGATGACGATAAACTCACCGATTGGCTCTCGATCCAGATGGAAGAAGCATCTCGGAATGGCGACATTGAGGGAATCGTCTTGGCCGGCATCACTGACAATATGGCTGATATCTTGGCGAAGTATATCGAGAAATTCAGGGACTACCAGACACCAATACTTATCATGTCCTTCTGCTTCCCTCGATACATCAACGATATTCGTTGCGACGCCTGGCGCAAAGTCTACAAGGATTTTCTTCAGCGGCACAAGAAGTCTATCCTCAGAGTCAAGTTTGAACAACAGTCAACGGTCAAGAGTCGATTACGAGACGGTCTTCCAGTCATCAAACCGCCACCCAGACAAGTGACCATCCGCTGCCTTAACTGTGATGCTCATGCCGCCAACGACCTCGGAAACTCTGGTACGGGCTCTATTACTGCTTCTTTTCCTGGCTCAGCTGCCATTGATCCTCGCAACCCTCTTGCAGCGACCGGCATCAATGCCGGCCTATGCTGTCCTCGATGTGGGTCTCATCTCTCACGCTGCGCTGTATGCATGGAGATCGTTGGCGTTCCTCGCTCTGATCGGCCTGAGCAATCAGTTAATCTTGAGGTTCGCCGGATGGCCAATTTCCCAACGTTTTGTCTAAAATGCAAACACGTTATGCATATGGATCACTCGATGGATTGGTTTAGACGTCACAATGAGTGTCCGGTTCCGGAATGCAGGTGTCAGTGCAATGCGATGGCAAGTCGGCAGACTGAGGTCCTATGAGGATCAGATGTGCGAATGATCTCATTCGAAAGCCATACACACTTCACCACGCTGGTGTTTCCCGTTCCTCGTTGCTGCTCCTATTGGAGAACGGCTGTTGAGTCAAGCTGTCTTGGTGGTAACTCTTGGATATCATCGGTGGTAGCGTCGCGGAGTAATATATGCTAGGAGATACCCAAATTTTTGTAGCTTAGAAGATTATAATAGCAATATGGTTATAACTACATCAAGCAATTCTCTCTTCACGTTAATACCCACCCAAGTCTATTCTATCTGCGCACCAGCCTATCTACTTAATTTTTTCTCTTTGATGAAAGCCACACATAGTAACGTCCCACAAACGAGAAGGACCGATACCCCGAAGGCGGCATTTTCAGCTTTCTGGTAGCATCTTATCACGATCGCTCGAGTATGCGGCTCCAATTCCTCGATATAATCCAAACTTTGTCTCACTCTCTCCACAATCTTGTCGACATCTTTGCCGTCCTTCAGGCTAGCTCTGAGCCGAGTCCTAAGGCTCTGCTGAACAATCGTAGCCGCAGTACTGACACCTACCACGCTCCCGAGAGACCGGAACAGATAGGTGCAAGCAGTAGCGATTGCTTGGTCGCTTGGATCCGCGTTTGCAATGACATTCACAAGCGTAGTAGTGATGACCTGAATAGTATTAGCACTGCCTCGCGTCCTGTTTCTTTGGTAAAATTTTTTTTTTTTTTTTTTTGTAAGTGAGGTGTCAACAGGTGTTTAGCTCAGTAGAGATATCTAGAGAGCAGGACTCGCAAGCACCACAAGAAGGAAAACAATATAACATACCACTCCACCACCACAACAAGAGATGGTTATCCCAATCAAGATCCCCCAAGTGGAGTTAAAGAGAAGACCAGAGCACAAGAATATGATGATGCTTCCAATGATAGTGATGCAGGTGGATATGATTGTTAGCCACTGGACACCAGGGGAGTCAGCATAGTACTATTTCAGAGTGTCTCGGGAGTAAAAGGAGCTCCGGTGGGATGTGTTATGAGTGCATAAGATGAGGAAGGAGTATTTCAGGAACCCCGTTGTCCGTACATAGTATTTTCCAGTCTTCTGCATCCACTTTCCACCAAACAAAGAGCCAGAGACCGAACCCACGGCTGCTGGAACTGTCACCGCAGATATCTTATTAGTACTCCTTTCGTCTTCCTCGGAGATGAAGGACACTTACTCAGGCGTAAACCACTCCCTGCTGCTGAAATTCCATTCACAGCTTGGAAATATAGAGGGAGATAGAAGAGGAAACCGGTGTTCGCAGCAATAGCAAAAAAGTTTGACAGATAACTGGCAAATAGAGACCGTTCGAAGATGATATGGCCAGGCGCAAAAGGGTTGGATGCGACCTTCATTTCGATGAAAATGAACAGAGCAAAGAGGGGTATGGAGACGCTTGTGAAAACGATGGCCATGGTGTCGAACCATGATACATTGCTCCCTCGATCAAGACCAACTAGCAGGCAGAAAACGGCAATTACGAGACTGAATGCGCCGAAGAAGTCGATGCGGCGAAGTTTTTCCTTCCAATGCGAGTCTTCTGACTTGGGGAGGTCGAGTACGGAATACACTACAACACTGGCCAGCATCGAGAGAGGAAATTGTCCAATGAAAGCCCTTATAAACCATAAATAAGGACGCTGATGCAGATCGACCGAGTACGTACCATCTCCAGCCAATCGTGTCGCTCAATACTCCTCCTAGAGGAGCGCCGAGAGCAAAACCACTAGCAAAGACAATGTTCATGTAGCCTTGCCACGTCCCTCTCTCCCTCAAAGGGATGATATCACTGAACAGAATGCTTACAAGCGTAGTCATGCCACCACCTCCTATGCCTAGATCGAGTTAGTTCTCAACATACTTTTCTGCGAGATGGAGGGCTCACCAGCAAAAGCTCTGGCTGCTACAAGCTGCTGTAAGTTTCTAGCAACGCCGCAAAACAGACAACCTAATCCAAACACGCTATAAGCAAACAGAAGGCAGGGTTTCCTCCCAAATATATCACTCAGTTTGCCATAAAGTGGCTGAAAGCTGGTGAGAGTAAGGAAGTACCTAAGGTCGTCAGCAACACTCGCGAAGCTCCAGGAAAAGGAAGACGAACGCAGTAGCGATCCAAGAGGTGTTATTCAAAGCATTCAGCTCCGTTCCGATTCTTGCATAACTGCTCACGATGATGGTCTGGTCCGCTGCTATGAGGAACACCTGGTCGGAGGTTAGTACCTCGTGCCGGGATGATACGTGAAGCACAGGAAAGCTAAGAAGACCTACACCGATAGCCACTGCCGGACAGAGAATGTAAAGCTTCTTTCTCATCTCCTGGTTGCCTTCGTACAGCGGGTTCTCCTCCATCACGGCGCCAGCCTCCTCGTCACCCTGCTCACGATCATCAATCCGACTCTTCGATCCATCTCCATCACTATTTCCATTTACAATTGGCTTGCCAATATCAGCAGTTGATGGGTCGATGGTACTTGATGTGCTCCCTTTCAACAAGGCGGTTCTTTCGTCCGGTTCCGACCTGCCATTCAACACCGCCATCCTCTTCTCCCAAAGCTCTGTGGCTGCAACCAGGTATCGTGATAGCACCAAGAGCTTTCTTCATGCGGTTCAGAGGATTGATGGGAGGATGAGGTGCGGTGCCTGCTTGTGCTCGGAGATGAGTCGGACAATCTGATCTCCAACGAGCTGAGTGATGATTGGCGCAGCGATACAGGGGCAGTACAGTACTGTAATGTACAGTACAGGGGCCGTGAGCGTGGTTCGTCCGCACGCAAGACAGACCGCAGCTCAGAAGCCGCAAACCCACTGCTGGAAGGAGATCTTGTGCTCTAAACATAGCCAGGCAGACTTGGGATTAACATGGCAAATCTGCCGCCAAATCTTACATTCCCACTTAAACAATCACGTGTCATCTCAGGTTGCTTTCAATTTGAATTGATATCTCCTCAGACGGTTTACGAGAAGACCTTAATTACATCCCTTGGATGCTGGTAAACTGAAAATTGCCTCTAGACTGGAACCATCCCAACGCTAAAGCCATTTCCAATGGCACACAATGCCAATCCTTCACATTTGGTATACCACAAAAACGCCTCTAAAATGCCTTGTGAATCATCCTTATCGTTTTTGGTCGTCAGTTCTCAACCTTTCTGTCTTAGAAATCCCTGGAGGTACCCTGCAAGACCTTTTCTGTCGGGAGACGTAGTCATAGATCTGATGAAGTCGGTCCCGTCAAGACCCATGGCTGGGAAGAACGATCGTTGAAGGTGTTGGATGAACATGTCGCCAGTCTTCATATAAATTGCTTGTTCCAAGCCTGCAATCTCATTAAGCACCTGCTTGGCTTGAGCATCCGTTGCAGGGCGAAAGGAAGGCTCCCGTAGTACTTCCCAGCAAATGGGGTGGAACCTCTCGATTAGGAACCGGTCAAATCCCGGGAAAGCTGGGCTTGGGGGAATGCTCGATGAGAGCGGCTGTGTTGAGAGAGTCGCAACGTTTGGTCCACCCCAGAGGTCAGCCATGCGTGTTATGACGGAGAACGCCAATCGACTTGCGGAGAGGTTTCCGGTTCCACTGGTCACAGTCGTTGCCAATCCAGTAACAGACACGATCAGAGGTTCGAAGAATCCTTGATTTGATTCGCTGACAAGGACAGAGCCAAGCTCATTGTTCAAAATGATTTGAACAAACGTGAGGTACTCCCGCCTCAACTCAGCCAGCTGAATCTCGTCATCGGTTCCTGTGACAGGCTCAGCTAGCCCGGCAAATACTCTTTGGAGCAGCGGGGTGAGTAGGGAGTCAAGCACGGTATAAATTTCCTTCTTGAACCCAAAAACGACTTGGTCCAACAGGCGAAGGAACATTGCCATCTCATCCTTTGAAGAGCTCTGAGAAAGCAGACCGTCAATCCAGCGAGGAAGTAGCGGCAACATTCTAATGCCCAGAACTCCCATTAGCCTCGAGAAAGATGCACGTGCTGCGGTCCGAACATCGAAGGAGCTCTTCAGTGCTTCGAGTGCAATGAGAATTGCTTCTGCTGCACGGCTGAACTCCTCAGACACCTCTTTCAATGGAGCGTTATGCGCAGTTGCCGTATTTCCAGGAGTCCAGTCCGAAAACCCGTGAGCTAGTGTCCCTAAAGCCATTATAACGTGATGGATCTGCAATGTTGCTTGAGGATCACCAGATTTTGCTGAAGCCAAATTTCGTTCTATCTCTGAGAATAACGGATCCATGATTGTCCGCGCGTACAAAATTTGTTTCTGAACAGGCGTTGTAGATGTCGAAGAAATGCAGCCAATCGCCTCAAATAGGTAGAGCTGTCCATTGAATGCTGCATCAGCAGAGTGATCGCTTTCATCAGAAGACATATCATCATCAGCTGTCTCACTAGGGACTTCGGCCTTGATGGGCAACAGATCGCTGATGGATTGAATAACAGTCTCTGCGACATTCCCAACATGAGCTCGGAGGTGCTTCACAAAGCGGTGGAAAAGATACCACGAGCGGGTACGGACTCTGATGTGATTATGGTGAACCAAACGAACAAAATGCTCCAGGACTTGGGGAATGAATCCGGTTTGGTTTTCGAAGAATGAGCAATAACGGACACAGATCTCCATGTATTGTAGCTGAATTGCGGGATGAGTAAAGGATGCAATACCTTAAAGCTTGTCATTAGTCATTTAGTGTGTACACTCCGCCCAGTTCAAAGCTTACCGGACTCGACCATCTTGGACATCATGACGATCAAGCGCTCAGCCGCTACGCTTGAAGGCTGACTTTTGGCGTAGAGACCACCGTTGGGAACAGTGAGCTCGCCAAACAAATACATCTCATGGAGAGCGAGGTCAAGGTCACGCCAATCCATCTGGCCGCCTTGTTGGTCAAGTGTCTGGAAGGTGTTTCCAACAACGTTGCTCAAGATCTCGACATACAGCCCTTCGTCGACAGCAGCCACACTTTTTTGCAGTACTTGCAACCTCTTCCGCAATTCCTGGAACTCGGCCTCATCAGTTTGCTCGTCTTCGTTTCCCCAAGACGAGGTCTCGTCGTATCTCATCTTCTGTATGATAGCGTTTAGTATTGGCGTCAACATAGCTGAATAAGCTGGCGGAAGAGGTTGTGCTTTGCGAAGGAAAGTAAGAACGTCCGTAAGAGATGGAATAACAGTAGAGCAAATCTCGTCATATTCGTCAGAGAAGAAACGGAGAAGGAGAGGCAAGAAGGATTGGATGAGCTGTTCGGCTTGTGCACGAGTCTCGGCAGGTGCCTGGGTGTCTTCCAAGACTTTCACAATGTCGAAGACTACATTGTTGACAAGCTTCGCAACAGCTTCTGCAAGATCCGTATCATAGTTTGACGTAGTGCGAAGCTCGTGCAAGGCCGGGCTTGCTATGAGTTGAGAGACCACTTCTCCAAGATTCAGGAAAACAATCATCCCGATCTTGTCAGATGCTTTCATTTTCTTGGCCACAATTTCAGTAAAAGTGTCAATCGCTGCATCCCGGACCTTGTCTTCTCCAGGAGTTGGATTCGTCCGGCCAACAAGTTGGAACAGGAGGTTGAGAGTATCCTGGTTCACGATCAACGATATATCGATCCAGCTCACCCATTTCCCGATGACCTTGAGGCACATCTCCACTACAGCATCGTTCCGGTCTCTCCATTGTGTGAGGATTTCTTGCCAAGATGCGGCAACTTTTGGAACGTCACGAGCTCGGAGAATGTCCTTTAGCTCAGTATTGCGTTTTGTCTCAGAGCCAGACCGAGTAACAAGCACATCCGCAATTTCGTCGTGTATGGAGCCAAGAATCCTTAAGTAGAGCACAATACCTGTGATGTTATCCCTTGAACCATTATTCTGAAGGCTTGTCTGAGCAAGGAAATCGTCGAGGAAGTTCTCCCAACCCTGCTGATAAAGGGCTATGAACAGGAAAGTCAAGGTTTGCGTGAGTTTATTTTGAAGACTGGGTGGGTCAACCTGATCCTGGCTGCCTGACCCGTATGTTCGCCTGATGTACTCCAGAAGGGTGTCTTTCAGGTTGGTCAAGCTCCCTGCATCCAGCTGTTGTGTCTGGATAGCATTGTTGACGACATCCAATGACACCAGCCGGACAACTTCAGAGGATTTTGGGGATCGTGTAAAGAGTGTAACGCAAGCCTGCCGGCCCTGAGCATCAGAGCGGAGCTGATTGAGGAACTCGAACGCTTGTGCTTTCAGACTCTGGTCCGACGAAGGGTTCCATGCTATCTCGATGGCATTCTCAACCTAGTAGAGGCCGGTGTGAGCGTGCGTCCAGTATTGGGACATTGTGTCGTGGGATCAATAGCAAACCCCCACCGTGATGAGGTCCACGAGATGGCGGTGTCAACTTACCTGGGAGTCCATAACGCCTCACACTCAATAGGGAGAGTCAGGCTACCAAATCAAGATCTGCCGTATTTGTTCTTTGCTGCTATGAGGATCGCAGCAGTCTAACTCGCGCATATATCATGCTTCCCAAATTCCGCTATCGAGTCATGGTTTTTAAAGATGGTAGGTGACGAGAGCGGAGCGAACAGAACAAGCGGATTCTGCAAACAGGTATGAGTGGCTGAACAGTGACTGTAGCCCTTCGGTCTCGTAATGGCTGTGGTAGGTGAGGTTGACAGAGACAAGATTTCTTTGAGGTGAACAAAATACAAGCAAATTCGAGGGCCTGAAGCGTGCTCCGGACACCCTACCCCACCGACCAAATAGGAATAGTATGGGAAGCCGCTTCGACAAGGGTCAGCCACACTCGCGTGCCTCAACTAAGCCTCAGCCGCATATCTATTTGAACTGAGAAACCTTGGCCCAAGGTGTGATTGAAGTGTTTGCATTTTATGATCTATACATACACAAGCATCATTCGCAGGAATACTTGATTTATTGAATTAGTGTCCAAGCCCATGCTCTTTGGTGAGCAGCTGCAGCCCATGCAAACGCCCGCAATGAGATCTAAGCCGCCAATCTATGAACCGCCCTGATGCAAAAGTAAACTCCCCCAGCACCGACGACCACCAAGGCCAGGAGATCCAATGGGAGAAAGACTGCCGCGAGCAAGAACCCCAGACCCAGCCTGCGCAGGTACCGTATGCTGTCGTCGGGGAGATTATCGCCAACAAACATCTCGTCCGGGTCGGACATCCTGGACCTACGATGCAGGCCCTCCTGCTGAAGCGGGTCGAGGTTCTTCTCGTCATCTCATTGAAAAGAGAAACCCCCGGGAAATCCTTGCGGGGCACCCCGTTGCCGTCCTCCACCCGGCATCCCTCCTCCAAATTGATGAAATCCTCCACCCCCACTTCGACCCCCTCCTCCCATCTGTGCGCCAAACATCTGCATCAGAATTTCCGGATCAATGCTCATACCTCCTCCCATTCCACCACCACCAAATCCTTCCATTGGATCTACAAGGTCTTCACCGCTATCATACCGTGCACGTTTTCTGTCCTTGAGTCAGTATCGTCAATCAGAGAACCAAGAGGGGTGGCATACTCGGGATCACTCAGTGTCTCATAAGCCTCACCGATATCCTTGAATCTCTCAGCGGCTTGCTCATCGTCGGGATTCTTGTCCGGGTGGTGAATGATGGCAGCCTTCCGGTAAGCTTTCTTGATCTGGTTTTCGTCCGCATCCTTCTCAACACCTAATATCTTGTAGTAGTCCTTCCGCTTGCTCTTCTTTAGCTCCAATTCTGCTTTTCGGACCTCCTTCGCAATGCTACCATCTTGGGGATCTTGCTCTTGCAATTCTTTCAGTTCACGAACTGCAGCCTCCCAATCACCAGATTGACCCAAAGCTGTTGCCTTGGTCTTCTTCGCTTTAGTGTATGTAGGATCTAGCGAAATTGCCCGCTCGCAATCTGAGATTGCACCTTTGTAGTCTTTGAGTTGTACACGACACAGAGCTCGATTTTGTAGAAGCTTCGAGTTAGTGCCTTTGTTGAGTGGATCAACCTCAAGAGCTTCGGAATACTTGTCAATTGCGGCTTGCCAGCGTCCGGCTTTGTAATCTGCGTTTCCATCGGCCTTCATTCTATCCAACTTTTGAACCATCCTGAGGTATTTAACTGCGTCTCTGTAGTCCGGGTCACAATTCAGAGCCTGCCGGAAATGTTGCAGTGCTTTCTCGTTCTCCCCTTGCGCGTACAAGGCTCGCCCTCGCAATACTAAAGCTTCTGGATCCTGACTGTTGTTTCGTAGGAGGGACATGGCAATGTTCTGTGCGTCTCCCAAAGCATTAACATTCCCCATCTTGAGATATGCCTCTCCTCTCATTAATTGCCACTTTCGAGGCTTCATAGCTCCCAGACCCAGCAGCTTCTCAGCCTGATCAAGGGCATGTAGCGCCATAGAGCCAGTGGTGCCATTTTTTAGTGCATCTTCCGCAACCTCGATATGTTGGAGCATGGATTTAGCAGGGGCAAGGTCCTTTGCTGACGGGGCCGGCTGAATCCGTGCATATGTGCTGAGAGCATCCTGAGGGCGCCCAAGGCTGGTATAAACACGTGCAAGTCGTAGAAGAATCTTGGGATTCTGGGGATCGAGCTCATCTGCTCTTAGACAGTCATTCAATGCATCGTTGTATTGACCATTCGAAATATATGCGGCAGCTCTGTTGCTGAGGTAGGTAGCAGATGAGGGTTGTGCATCCACGGCTAGCACAAAGAGTGGGTCAGCAAATAATGTTCTCAATCGTTACTTGGAATCCTCACCTTTGGTATATTCCTCGATGGCCTTTTTGTACTCCTTCGCTTTATAAAATTTGTTGCCCGCAGTCTTGAAAGCCTCTGCCTCTTCTGGTGTAGGTAGGGCTACGGCGGCAGGACTTGTAGGATTCGACTTGTGTGGAGGAGGAACAGGACCTTCACCATTTGATGTGCCGTTCGAGCCATTTATCTTGGGAGAGTCGAAAGAGCCTGGCATGTTGGTCTGAACAGATGGGGAGGCTGGCGCACCAGTTGGGCCCTCGTTATCGATATCCATGCGATCCGGGTCGGACATGGCTGACAGCGCGGACAGCCTGCGAATCTGATCTGGAGGGAGGTTTAGGGGGTGGGTGTTCAGGTCGAAGGGATGCCTTGGAGAATCTGGACCGGCTTTGGGAAAAGTGCGACTGTTGCGGGCAGACCCTGGTGCGGGCCTGTGGTTTTCGTCCTTGGCTGTGCCTGATCTCGAGGAGGAGGAGGAAGAGGAGGATTTCTTCAATGGTGACCGCGACCGTGGTGAGTGGGATTCCTCGTCACTGTCGGGTGACTTCTTGGCTTTTTTGGATGCCTTGGAGAAGAGGTGCATTGGAAAATAGTTCCCGCTGGGTGGATAGACGTGTGTGGTTGAATAGCGCAGAGTGAGTAGCCGGTTCCGCTACCGTCGTGGAATGTTGAGATGTGGTTGGCCCGAATTCATGAGTCCGCGGCGGGAAAGGAAGGGCTGTAGGGGCTGCTCTTCTTTTTCGGACGGCCTTTTCGTCGCTGGTCTTTGTGCAGCTTTGGAACTGGAAACGAAGACAGAGACAGAGACAGAGACAGAGACAGAGACAGAGATAGCGACAGCGACAAAGATCTTCGAAGGCTGAAGGCTGTCGCCTTGGTTACAGGCTCGCAGCAGTGCTGGCTGCAGGCGTCAATCTTTTTTTTTCCAGCGCTGTCCACTCGTTGATGGTGTCCCCTACTCTGCCTCATCAGTGGTTCGTGCGTTCTCCTCCGGGCGGCATCGAAGCTTCCAGAAACAGCCTCGCTGAACACGGTATTTTGTCGAAATCAACCGTTCTGCACGGGGGGCAGAGGGGGCGTACGGGCAAGTGCAGCAGCTAGAAGACGTGCTTCTGGGGGGGAAAAAAACAACTATCCTCACTTCTGCATAGGCTTTCAAGAAGTTCTTCGAGAAAGTTATGAGGGAAAAAAAACTTCGTATCATGTGATGGTGGACGGCGATAAGGCATGCGATAAGAGTGACAGCCTAGCAGCCCCTATTTTTCAGCCTTGCTCGCCTCGTCAATATTTACGTCCATGACGCAGGAAGCGAGGCTCTTCCAGTAGTGGCTTCCAAATTTATAACACGAGGCCTTTTGGCCCTGTTTACTTCCATTGCAGCGATTGTGTTCAAAGGCCGTTGCACAGATGCGAGAAAGCGCGAACGCTATGCAAGCCCTTAGCGCTACTTCAAATAATCTACCCTTTCCATCATCCAACACTGACTTCTGCTGCGATCATCTGAAGTCCAGGGGCGCATCATGCAAGCCCTGGCACTACTTCAAACAATTTCCCCTTTCAAACATCCAAAACTGGCTTTACCCACGATCATCTGAAGTATACGGGTATGCCGTAAACACACACAGAAGCGCCGTTCAGGTATCGAAGATTGCAAGCACCTCTGCCCCTCGCAACCGCCTCCACTAGCGACATTTTCCCACTTGACTCCTCCTTCATTCTACCCTTGCCTTTTCCCACATCCCTGGGATCAAATAAGCCCCAGTGCTCGAACGTGCTCTTTGCAAATCTATCAATATCCTTATCGGTTACGTCCCATAACGTTGCAACCAGAGCCGGGCATCCAGCATGCATGTAGTTGGTGGGGGGTCCATATGGCTCGAAATCACCGGCCTCAACAAGAGCTCCACTGCTACAGCCCATGAGCATGGTCACCGCACACTTGTCGAGCTTCTTGATCTCTCGAGCCCGAATATACTGTGCTCCACTTCCGTGGCCGAAATATAAGAGGACGTCCTTCGACGCTAATGCTGTCTTGATCTCGTCTTCACCTGGCTCTCTATTTATGATGCCGTCCCATTCTTTCAAGCTCTGTAGGGGTTTCTGGAACGTGGTTTGCGTATGTTTAAGGTCACCGCTCGGGTTGAGAATGTACGAGCCATTCTCTTGATTGATGTAGTGTCCAGCCAGAGCATCATCTTCTGGCATCATTTGGTCCTGTCCAATTATTCTTTCTCTCAAGCAACCAAGGGATGACAATCGCGACACTGCAAGGCCATCCATGCAAGGCAAAGACTCCCAAGGGAAAGCGTGGAGTGCCTTATCAAGTATAAGAATAGTGTGCCGGCCCTCGTCAGGTTGATGAGATCCTCGAACGGCTTCATGGTAGGATCGTAAAGCGTCATGTGTTTCAACAACAATAGAGTCAAAGTCAATCTCTGCATATGCATTGAGTTCTCCATGAAACTGCAACACATCCACAACGAAATATAACAGGTCGGTTAAGGGCTCGGAGAGGTCACAGTCATCGTCCGCCGCATCTCCTAGTCCAATGAAAAGATCTAGGATCCGGGAGTCCAAAGTGATTCGAGGCGTGAAATTTCTCTTTCCAGTCTTCTGCCTGGAGGGAAGGTGCTTGTCGAGAATATTCTGAAACGACTTCTGGAAACGCGCAAGCAACTCGGGCCGTCTTGCGTGCTGAGAAAAGATTCCAGTAAAGCCTCCTAGCCATACCTTCTCAATATTCTCAAGAAGATCTCTGAGACGGGCATCCAACTCTTCTCTTTCGGCCCACCACGCGGCTCTAGCTTCCCTCCCAGTTCTGCCGTGGGCATCATGAGCGCTCTCATTTGCTAGATTAATGACTTCGAGGAGCTCCGCGTGACCCTGTTCAAAGCCAAAAACTTCCTCGTCCGCGTCCATGGAGTTATGTCGTCCAAGTGGTAAGCGTAAAACGAATGGGCTGTGCCCAGCTTGAAATTTGGTTATTGATAGCTCATGACGGCTATCGCTGAGGGAGACAGAGACAACTGTCCACGCCTTGGGGATGATATCAACATAATCCTTCTGGAAGCGAGACATGTCATTGGATCCTAAGCTAGCTCTTCTGTTATCACAGCATCCTACACCAGGCCAGCATGATTCATCTAAATTCGATGCAGGGCGAGCGTCAGCACGGACGGCTTCCAGTTCCCGACGACGTGCGAGAGTTCTTGCCGTTTCTAGAATCATCAGTCTGAAGTTTGCAGGCGTTTGGGAGTCTACTATACCAATGGAATAACTTGCAAATGCAGGATTTGCGAGTGTTCTACCCTTGATTTGGCCACCAGCAGACAATAGAATTGCAACACTGTTCAGGAGAGCAGATACTTTGTGAATGACCGACACGGAGGCGACGGCAAGCGCAGTAGAGTGCACTCCAATCAGATGCTCTTGAGCTTGATGTAATTTATCAAAAAAGCTGTCAGGTGCTGGACTCTTTGATCCGCCCCGATCACGATTACTTCTCGATGTGTGAACTCTCCTGGGAGGTGAAACTTTGCTGACAGATAGTCTCTCCCCATGTTTCTCCTGTTTAGAGGACCCTACGACTGACGGGAATGATATAGTTGAGTCTTGCAGCACCGAATAAACTGGATCCACGTTCATCTGTTCTAGGCTGTGGAGCAGAAGATGCTTCGCCATTGCGAGTCCTTGATCAACAACGTCGATCTGCGTGCTGGCGAATGCTTCAGCTTCATTGAGAAAAGCCAGTGCCTCCGCGAACTTCTTTTTGAAGATAAGCGCTAGAGCTTTATCGCGTAGTATCACAGCTTTCAGTGATGTGAGTTGACGACATCCTTCAGCTACTGATGGGCCCGGCTCTGTTGGTGAATCTGCTCGAGAAACAACTTGGCGCTTCGGACCAGAACCATTAATACGTCCAATGGCTTTCCGAGGTCCTGGTAGCTTTCGTTTCGAGAGAGCAAGCTTGGACATTTGTATATCTAACTCATCAGAATGATTGGAAAACTTGTCGAGGGTTTCGATGTGAGCCGCCGACGTGAGACACTGAAGCATGTCTTGTGCTTGGTCGTACACAAGAATCTCGGCATCTCGATCGCCAAGAAGACCATGCATATTACCGAGATAATATAAATTGACTGCTGTATCTCGATTCTTCTCACAAGACGCTGAGATTTGCTGCGCCTCCATCAGAAATTCCGAGCCCTTATCCAGGGAACCAGATTTCAACCAAGTAGAGCCCAAAAGAGCGGCTGCCATAAGCAGGTGGGTTTCAGATCCAACCTCAGCTGAAATTTGGTAGGCTTGTTGCGCATAATATAATGTTTCTCGAAACATGCCGTTATGGGCGTAGAGTTGTGAAAGATACTTGAGAACGTTGAAGAGAGGAGTAACAAGATTCCAGAACATTGACCCAGCACACGTTCGTGCAATCGATGCATCCGCATGCACGTTGGTAGAAGACAAGCTTAGCTGCGACAGCTCCTCGGCCACCTTTCCTGTTGACTTTTGGTGAGAACATTCTGGCAACCCAGTTTCCTCCCGCATTTCACCTTTTGTTATCGCCCATGCATGCCGTAGAAGTCGAACACACTGCTTGGCATGGGCCAGTGCAAGTAGAGCAGACCCACGTTCCCGAGCCAACATTGAATATAGCAAATATGTATCTGATATCAGGAGATTCAATTTTGTCTTCTGTTGTAGAAAAGGAACTGATCTTTGCCGTGCTAGCTGGTCCTTTGCTAGGGAGTGCATGCTTTGTGCACGCTGTAGATTTTCCTCGCTACAGAGTGTCAGCCCTTCTAGTTTTGTAGCCTTCACAGACACTTACATCTTATCCAGGTTGCCGATTGCTAGCAAGTATTGGGAGTACGAGATGTGCAGCTGCAGAGATACAAAAGCGCTAACTCCATTTTCTTGGTTGTATGTTCTAGCTCTGTCTAATGCTATGCCGGCTTTTCCCGAGTATCCAAGTTGAAGCCATTGGAGCCCAAGATGTGTGAAAGCAAGGACGAGATCATCCGGGTTAGATCTGTCGCTGTGAAGTTCGCTGATGTCGATGATTAATCGTAAAACTGAGACTCGAGCAATAGAGAAACCCTTCATCTCAAGGTAATCTGCAATGGCACGCAAGTGGATTATGAGACCTGGGACGTCATCAACCTGGCGCTCCAGTGCAGCAAAATCCTCACATCGTTTCAAAATAGACGACCATATTCGCAAGCCTTCTCTCAGAACATCAATTCTAGGCCTATCTTGTCGAAGCTCGATAGTACTTGTTGCCATGGCACGGAAATGCTCAAGATAATCTGCGAGGCGCTCATCCCTCGTTCCTTCAACAGTAAGCGCGGCCATTGAGGTGGAACTCAGTTCAGTGAGTGCATCCCGCACAGTTTCCTCTAAACTCTCTTCCTCTAGCAACAATAGACGAAGCAGAACTCGAATCCGTCGAAGAGGAAATCGTGCTCGGTCGTAGACCGAGAGAACCGTTCGGACAGCCGCACACAAGAGAGAGTGAGTAGCTGTCGAGTCACTTGCTTGCTTTGATAATGTATCAAGTTGAAGTTCCAAAATCGCTCCACTCTCCTGTTCTGACCAGGACGGCTGAACTAGGGAGACTTCGGATGCTGAGCTAGAATACTTGATCTGAACGCTGAGTAGAGATTGGATCGTGCGGGCGAGCACGGCGGCTCCAGGTTCCTCTGTCCAAACTGCTTTTACTGGTCGAAATGAAGCCATGTCAGCGACAGCGGAGAGGCAACCATCGTCAATCAATTCATCCCGGAGGTCCGATAGTGTCTTTGAAAGCTCGTCATAACGACCTATCATCTTGCAAAACTCTGCCATCCGTTCAAGCTTAGTGGAGAACAGAGCTGATTTCTTCTCCTCGCGCGGCCGTGCTCGAACGCTGTCAATTGAACGCCGCAGAACTCGCAGCTGCTGGCTATCTTTCGTAGTATCAGGAGCCCGCCTCATGTCGAGATAAAGGCTGTAGTAGAGATTCGAAATTCGAACATGGTATGAACTTGATGAAGGTCCTTTGGATGTAGTGGTTTCGCCCCCGTTCAGCTCAAGCCGATTGAGGAGCAAAACGCAATCTTGGAGCTTCGAGTCAATCAAGTCCCAAGCTATTCGTCCTTCCGCGAGAAGATTCCTCGCCAAGAATAGTATTGAGTCAATTGAATTGAGCCCTGGTTTACTGATAAAAACCCGTCGCTGCTCGTAGCGAACAATGTCCTTGGCGGTAAAATGCACGGTGGGAGGAGTTCCCAGATATCTTGTTGCCAATCGTGGACAGAGGAAGACGAGAGATTCGCACATCTGACGAAGGCCTTCAGGTAACTTCTTAGCCGCATTCGGTCCTGATGCGATCCTATGCTGAGACAGAATAGTCATGGCAGATTTTCTTGCTTGGGAGACTTCCATCAACAAGTCATCAATTTCAGCAGATTCGCCCTTAAAAGGGCGTTCTAGCTCCTCAAGAAGAGTTAGAAGTAGTCCTTCATCCTTGGGGTCAAGAGGCGTCATTCGGAGTTTGAGTGATACCATACGAGCAATGGCAGAGCACCTCCTTGCCTCCGAGTCGACGTTGGGATCGAGTGCTTTCCGGTATGCTTCAGTCCATTCAATTGCCTCTGAAAGAAGATTTGCATCTTTAGCAAACGTGCCAAGGACTCTGTAGATGCCACCTAGTAAGGATTTGAGACCGCGCGGTTCAGAATCGGAGCAATCACTAAGTAAAGTCATGAGATCCGCGGTTACGATAGAGGATATTCGATATTTCTCAGGCGCATCACATCTGCTTCGGCGAGCAAATGATGAAAGACACCGAAGGAAGGGGTCAAATATCTCCTTAGACAGGTCCCCTCGGTGGCCCACAACTCCCCACCATAAAAATCGATTATGTAGTGCTAGAGTCTGCAATTGGACTGCCACTTCCGGAGTGACACTTAGCCTTCCCTCGACAGCAAGAGCGTCTTCTGCAGGAGAAACACTTGGAGTGAGAGACAAGAGGATTTCTGACAAGCTTTGAAGTTGACGGCTAAGCTTTTCTGCTTGTCTGAGGTCTTTCGATTCCTTGGCAGCCAAAAGAAGTAACCTCGTCGGGGATGATGGATGTGTGGTAATCAATAGCGAGAGAGCAGCTTCAATTTGCTGTGGCTTTCGGGACGATGTCAACAACCGTAGAATCTGCAATTGCGTTGTGATGACCAGTCCTAGTTTCGCTCCCGTGAACTGAGCCGTACCAAAGTCCAGCAATTCAGGCAAGCTCTGGTTCACTGTCGTGGTTGTCCCCTTGGACGCAGAACTCTTTTTCGGCCCGTCCAATGTTTCCAGTCGTCGCTTCAAAATCCTCAATTCCTTGATCGCCAGATCATCCACTCCCAAAGACACAAGTTTCCCAACCAACACAGACATCCCATTTTCGAGTTGAAGTTCCGGGAAATCGATTCCTGCTGTTTTAGAAGTCTGTAGTGTTCGCAGGCAACAGAACGCTATGCGAGCACATTCAGCCGTAGACCGATATCCAGAAGAGGTAGTCGATGAAGATGAGGAAGATCTGCTTTCGCGTGTAGTTATGCTTGGAGAGCTCGCCACTCTATTCAGAGATCGAGGCTGCAAAGGAGATTGTGGTAACGAATTCGAGCGTCGAAGTGCTTTCCTCGCAGAGGCTTTAACCAGATCCTTCGAAGACCCCTGGCGGCCAACCGGCCCAACGGCGGGCGATTTGATCGCATCGCTGAGAGTTTTAAGAGTAGCATTGATAATCTCGGTTGCCAATATGGATCTTTCCCTTGGTGACAGCTGATTTCCAGCTTTTGCTGATTTGTCCTCACATGCAACCTTCACAGGCTTTGATTTCGAGGTAGACTTCGGGGCTTTCTGTTTCAACATGGTACTGGTTTTCTTCGACTTTACTGAGCTTGAGGCATCTATAACATGTTGTGCATCGGTCTTGGGGAGTAAAAGGTCGCTCAGGAGTGTCACAGTCGCAGGTGTGCAAGTTGACATGGAGCCAACAGCGCCGCGAATCGAATCTGCGGTGGCTTGAAGAGAAAGCATGATGATAACAGAACACTGGATCGGTATTTACAGTGTTATCGGTGCATCCACATTATACAAGATGCCAATGGGCAATGCAATGATGTTCCTCTACTTCATGACTTCGCGAAATCCAAGTCCAATGAAAGCTTGAGTGGTTGGCATGGCAACGACGGCGAATAGAAATTCCAGTCCGAAAACTGGTACAGCCTAGAAGTTAGAAAAGACGAACCCCATCACCACACTACACTACACTTCACTCCATTCGCAAAGCCCCAACAATGAATAAGGCAATCACGCTTCGTCGATTGCTTCGAGCACCACCTGCTGTTCGTAGCTCATTGCTACCTCTCCGACCGAGAGCAACGTATCCCTCGTTCTATCGACTGTATGCAACTGCGCCAAATGTCGCTCAAACCTCATTCTGGCTCAGTTTGATCCCGAAACCGCTCCGCCAAAGCTCTCCTCGCGCAGCTTTGAAGAAGAAAGTCAGATCTAAAGAGTGGAATCCTGCCACTTTCTTTATTGTTATATTCCTCCTCATTGGGTCTATGTCTATCCAAATGATTGCGTTACGGAACGAGTTCGCAGCATTCAGTCGCAGAGCCGATGCGAAGATCGGCTTGCTGAAGGAAGTCATCGAAAGGATCCAGAATGGGGAAGAAGTCGACGTGGAGGGACTACTGGGTACAGGAGATAAGGAAAGAGAAAAGGAGTGGGAAGAGGGTAAGTCTGCTGGCCTGAACTCCGGACGTTCATCTAATGATTATCTAGTTCTCCAAGAAATCGAACGGGAAGATCAAGCGTGGGAGCAATCGAAAAGAACGAAGCCCAAGCATGGAGAGGGGGATATTGGCAAGGACCCGCCCACGAAAATACATACCGAGGTTGATTCACCGTCAAAGACAAGGCCGAGAACCAATGCGCCGTCAGGATTCTTTTAAATTCATAGCTCCATTGCCCAATTTTATGTACAGCATATACACCTCAATTCTACGACAGCATATCCTTGAAGACTCGACTATTTGTGTCATGCTCCTCTGCGTGGGAAGAAACAGCTCTATGTCCACGAGAAAATCCGGTACGCTTCAATTGATCGACCAAGCCAGGGAGAATCTTGTCCGTTCCCATTTCGATTCGAACGCCAAGTTCTCCTCGTTGGCTGCCTGGCAAGTCCTGGAAGAAAGCATCCTCTCCTCTAACTCCACCGAGATTCAATATCCCGATTGGCATTCCCCTTTCTTTGGCCCGCCTCGCAAGCCTCCATGCAGAGTAAGTCGCCAAAGACGTTCCCAATATCAGCAGCCGACCAGATCCATCGATTCCTTGCTCGGCCGCTTCCTTCACCTTGGGTCCAATGCTCTCTCCGAACATAATAACAGAAGGCTTCAGAATGCCAGCTGTACTTGTAGATTTCCAAGCACCTTCTTGGTCGATTTCGACTTTTGTCTGAACACCGTCGCCAGATATTGGTGGGTTCGCCAAGCAATGAGGACACGGGGGGTACCTAAACGTTTGGTATGGGGCGCCCGGCAGATCAACATCGCCATCGGGGTTGGTTTTCATCCCTCTTGCCCGCCTCTCATCCGGGTTCTCTGTCTCCAGGGCACCAGACGCAACTGCCTCGGTGAGAAACGCCGCCCATGCTGGGTTCAGTCTGGCCAGCGACTCTTGGAACTCGTCTCTAGGCAGATCTCTGTGGCAACTCATGCATGTCAGCGCACGAAGGAATCCATGGAGCTCCAGAGTCGGTAGGTCTGGGTGCGCAATCGAATGAAAGGAATCTACATTTTGCGTAATAACATTCCGGACGAAACCCATCTGCCCAAGATTTTTGATAGCATAATGGGCAGCATTAGGCTTGGCCTTGTGTAAATTCGTCCATCCCAGGAAACTCCGGGCCCAATACCGCTTTCTAGCCTCATGATTTGCTAGAAATTCGTGATAATAGATTGGTCGATATGTCTTGTTCACCCTATAAGTCCCTTTCGTTCCTCTATAGTCGGCAAGGCCGGATGCAACTGATATGCCTGCACCTGAAAGTATCACCGTGGAAGCAGGGTCTCCAGATACATTTTGCAAGGATGGAGAAGGAGGAGCTGTGAGGAATTTCGAGAGGGCAGCGATTGCCCCAGTTGTGGTGTTTGCATTTCTTGGTATGATATCTGGAGGAGGTAGAGGGCCTTCAGGGCGTTAGCTATGCGCAGATGGGACGGTTGCAGGGGGTAAATGGACATTTGCCAGTGGGGGATGCCTTCCTCCAGCAAGTTATCAAAGGTACTCACCCGTATAGGGAATCCTCATAAGCGGCCTTTGCATTGAGGAGCCAGCATCGAGACCACGCAAGGAATGGGGCTCAGAGCGTTAGTAAAAAAAACCCCTTGATGGAAGTGAAGATATTCGCGTCATTACGCGCACCGAGGCCGCTGACAACCAGTATCATTGGAGCGTGGGGCCAAAGGTGGGCTACTGCGCCTATCGTGCGGCAGGAGCGCCCTGGCAAAGGCTTCGAAATGGCTCGGGAATGACTGGCTCGAGATCCTCGTCAACTTCTTCGTTATTGGGCTTGCGTCTCTTTGGGCTTGCGTCTCTTTGCCCTTGGCGCGCGGAGAATGAGGGGCAAAAAATTAACACAAGCGCCGTGCGAAACAAGAGTTAAAACGCGATTTTTAGCCGAGTAATATCAAAACGCGTTTTTGCGTGAATATAGCCTAATCTATTCTACTTATAATCAAAATTCCTCCACAACTACTCGACTAATTACCCTAAAACTCGAGATATATACTAGGGCATATGCCTACTACTCATTGCTCGTCGCGCTTAAAGGGGGACCCCCCTAGGGGTAAGCTAATTATAGGTCAGGCGCGGAGGCCGAATAGGAACACGCTTACCGAGTTTACTAAATCCTAATCACTACTTATAGCTAAACGTAGTAGAATTAGGAAGAAAGTTAAGATACTTAAGTGAATTAGAGCCCTTACTAAGCTTATAGAGGCCTTGACGAAGATTCTAGTAGCTTCTTTACTATCTAAATCTATAAATCCTCTTACTAAAGTAATATCCCTACTAGCACGTGTTACCTAAAGTTAAGCGTAAAAGAAGTCGAATATAACCCTATCTACTACTCTATTTAACCTAATAATTAAAGGAAAGAGTACTTATTATATAACTCTTATAATTATACTAGTAATTAATAGTAAATATAAGATAGACTCTATTATCTACTAGAACTATAATATTAACCTTAGCCCCCACGATTCTCTCTTAACCTTATATGAGTTTATCTAGAAGAAGTATATATAGAAGTAAGTGACTATCCGTAAGTTAAAGGTTAAAGAGAGACTAGTTCTATCTTACTAGCTTATAATAATAGGGAATTCGAAGATATTAAGGTATATACTTCACGTAGAAGATAATAAGTCCTAGGTATCTATTAAGATATTACTTTAATAACTTAAGAGAGATAGTAGAACTAACTAAAAATACGCGTATAAGATTAATATTAATATAATATATAAGACTAATAAACGAATAAAAACGCCCCCTCCTATATTAGTAAAAGGTATAAATAAGGTATATCTATAGTCTATAAGAGCTATTAATCTTAAAGCTACTCTAGAATCCGCTAATTTCATTAACTTAGAAGATAATAAAGAAGATAATAATCTCGATCTATTACTAGTTTATAAAGGACTAGTTAATAAGCGCGCTTCTATAATAACTAGATAGCTAATATAAAAAAGACTTCGCGATTAAAGTAACCTTCTATAAGAATACTACTATAAATAACTCTTTACCTTAATAAGATATAAGAGAGACGATTATATAAACGGTTTTAGTAAAGGTACTAGTAACTACTTTTATTTAATAAGTAAGGATATATACTATAATCTTACTTCTAATAAGCTAATATAATAGGCTAGCTAGATTAGAGTTAATAATATTACCTTAAAGCTTCTACTAGTATATTAGATAATAGGTTACTACGCGAGTGAGAAGCTTTATAAGAATAAAAGAAAGAGCTATTAGATATAAAAGGTAGATAAGAAAGATAAGAGTAAAGAGAGTTCTATTCTACTACTAGTTGCCTTATAAGCCCCTTAACCTACTTAATAATAACTCTAACTCTTATAATAATCTTAGTTTTTCTAAGTTCTATAATAATATTAATAACCTTAGTATTACCCCCTACTATATTAGTATTAGCCTCTATAGAACTACTAATGCCCTACTCTACTACTATTTACTCTATACTATAATCCTTTTTATAAATACTATATTATACTAGTTCCTTAATAAGAGTATCGACTCTATTTAATAATTGTCTTATTACTAATTCGTAATCCTATAAATAAATAATATAATAGCCTTATAGAGTTTATATTAAGTAAGAGCAATAGGGACGAAGAGGATTAAGAACGCGTATAGTATAGCCTAAATATAATAAAGGAAAAGCGAATCTTACTTAATACTCTCTTATATAAAGACTAAGTACTTAACCTCTTAAATAAAGACGGCTTACTACTTAGAATAGCTTATAAAATACGGGATCTAGTAAGGGGATTTAAAGCCTAATATAAGGTATACTAAGATACTATATAAGGGCTTACTTTAATAGGGTAATTAAGCTACTAAGAATATAGGGGGTACGAGGGGTTCCACGAGTAGTTCGAGTAGGGATTCGGCTAAGAGTTCTTTATTCTACTCTCCTTTACTATACTCTCTTATTTTCCTTATATATATATATATTAAGTAACTACTACACGTCTTTTAGAAGCTCTATTAAAGTAGGGTAATTAATATAGTATAAGTAAAAGTTAAAAAAAAGGTATAAGACCCTATAAAATATTTAAAAAAAAATAACTTAAGTAATACTATGATCGTAATTCTTACGATTCAAGGTGCCTTTAATAGATAGTATAAAAGTATAGAAGTATATAATTATATAATAATTAGGTTGATTATTAGAGAGAAGAGAGAGAGAAGGAGAGTAGAAAGTAGGTAAAGAAAGCTTAATTTTTTAAGGTGCGTGGCTGCCGCAGCCTTATCAGCTTATTAGTGGACCGTGTATTAATTTAGCGACCCCACGAAAATTTCCCCCCTAATTGGTCGTATCACGTGCATACACGGCCCTATTAGTTCAGCTCATCGACCGCCCTTGATAACTCTCCTTTATTATCGTTAGATTATATATTTC